>OX451735.1:293223446-293823446 GCA_948472305.1 Vicia faba
GTTAGAAATCCAGAAGAGTTTTGAAAAGAAGGGAGAAGATTTCGAAATTAAAGAAGATGAGAGGAGATGAAGGGACTATCCTAAAGCATAAGATAAAAGCTAAGGAAAAGAACCGTCTAACCAACAAGAAGCCAACACTTGACATAAAGAGTCAATGCAGAATTCTCATCCTTTGGATTGAAACCAAGCAAGCAAAGATACTAAACCTCTTAATAATACCAAGCTTCAAATGCATTAAGTCTTCTAAAAAATTGAGCAGAGTCATAGTTGTATATAGAGGAATTCCCAATCACAGACAAAGCATATAATCAGAATAACCTGCACATAAAGAAAAATAACTCAATGTCTTGGGGTAAACCCCAAGAACTCCATACAAAATAACAATAGAATCACAAGGTCTCAAGGGTAATCAAGACTTTTAATCCTAAGTCCTAGAGGTCCACAACTCCATTATGCCAAGGATAGTAACCAAATAGTCCATGTAACCTTAAGACTTTTAATGTTCAAGTTGATTATTAAGTGTCCTTAAAAGAAAATGAAAAGCTCAAGTGAGTAAAGATAAAAATGGCATAGAGATAAATGCTCAAGTGAGCAAAGATAAAAATAACATGAGAAGTTAGAGGTTAGTTGAATTGAAGTAAATGTTAATTGTTAGTGAATTAGAAGTTAGAGGTTAGTTGAATAACCATTTTGAAACTTGCATTTGAAAACTCATTAGAAGATTGATAAAATCAAAGCTTCTTAACAAAAAGTATCATTTTTCTTTTTGTCAAGTATATCATTCATTTCAAATGCTCAAGACGACCTCATATGATCAACGATGTTCAAATGATCACTTAGACCAAAGTTTATGAAGGTTCATTAGAGGATTGATAAGATCAAAGCCTCCTAACGATGAATTTTTGAACAATCATCAGTTCATGGAATGTTGCCTAACAATCATCGGTGAATTTCTGAATTCTGAACAATCATCGGTTCCATGAGTTGATATCAACCAAAGTTGAGTTTAGAAATTCACAATCGAATGTATTAAAACAATCATCGGTTCATGGAATGTTGCCTAAAATTCACAAACAAATTGCAATGAACTAAATCACATCAATGCATTTATTTCCAAGCATAAACAACATTATTCAAGTGTTGATGCAATTAATCCAGATCAAAGTTTTCAACATCGAAAAGATTAAATCAAACAATTATCTGCAATTAAATCGACTTAAAGTTGCATAAACAATGAATTCAACATTAATTCTCAACAATCAAGTAAATCGAATCGCATTTCGTCATAATAAATCATCAATAATTATCAAATTCGACGCGGGTAAACAATAATTAATAAACATTTACCGCGTCGAAATTCAAGATTCAAATAATTGAGCAAAAAATTCAACCAATTCCAAGCTTATTCATAATTCAACAAACTCAAGAATCACTTGATTCTCAAAGCAATTGTTCAACTCATGCAATATTCACAAATAAGCACTTAATTCAAAATTACTTAATTAATTAAGCACTTAATCAAGCAAATATTCAAGAATTATCAATGAATTATACGCAAAGAAGTGAATCAGATATGAAATCCAAAGAGAAAGTGCGATTGGAAGAGATCGGAGGGAGCTCCGCGTAGAAAAACAGTCGGAAGCAGAGGAAAGTTTGATCAGGCGATTAGAGACGGAAGGGAGGGAAGATGAGTTCTCCAGAGATGGAGGCTAGCCGGAGCGGACGGCGGTTGGTCACAGTGGAGAGGAGAGAGAGAGAGAGAGAGAGAGAGAGAGAGAGAGGAGAGAGAGAGAGAGAGAGAGAGAGAGAGAGAGAGAGAGAGAGAGAAGAGAGAGAGAGAGAGAGAGAGAGAGAGAGAGAGAGAGAGAGAGAGAGAGAGAGAGATGAGAGAGAGAGAGAACTTGAGAGAAGCTTATTGTGTTCTTCTTCACTTGCACTTGAGTATTGAGAGAATTTTTGTGTGATTTTTAAATAATGAGCCAAAAAGTGATTCCAATTTGAATTTCAAGAATATATAGGCAAGCCCCAAAGTCTTGTTTGGAAAATGAATTTTGGAGTAATGCAGAAATTTCGGCTTATTTTGGTGTATAGCTCGAGAACAAACCATAAGCTCATGACTTTCGGTGCATAATCCTGACGCGAGAGCTGAAACAAAATTATCGATGACGAAATTTATGACACCATGTTGAAAGAGTCATCTCGACACGATAAAAATTAAGTGAGTTATGATTTTTTGAATGGCGAGAAACTCAGTGTCAAAGTTCCTCTTTTTCAGGTTGTGTAGATTTTTTAGCTTATTTTGGTGTACGGCTCGCGAACAAACCACAAGCACATGACTTTCGGTGCATAATCCTGATGTGAAACCTGAAACAAAGTCGTCGATGATGAAATTTGTGACTTTGTGCCAAAAGAATCGCCCCAATACAATAAAAATCGAGAAAGTTATGAATTTTGCAATATCGAAGAACTTGAGACAGAAACCCTCTGTTTTTGGTTATGCAGATTTTTCAGCTTATTTCGGTGTTCAACTTTAGAAACAAGCCATAAGCTAAAGTCTTATGAGCATATTCCAAACTCGGGCCCTGAAGCAAACTTGTATCTAACAAAATTTGTGACACCGTTCCGTGAAGATTGCTTCGATACGATGAAAATTGAGAAAGTTACGATTTTTGCAATGTCGACGAAACAATAAATAAATAACCATTTCGGGGTGCAATTTCTCAGGTAATTAACACCTTTGGAGATCTTCTTCAATAAATTAACTCCTGACCCGAACATAAGAATTGAGGATAATATGAAGACAATTTTTTTTCCTCAAGAACCACTCACAAATAATTTTCCGGTCAAAAGTTATGAATTTTTATACGTCTGATAAACAGTGGACCAATAATCCATTTCACCGCACCGTTTTCAGGTAATTTGTATTCTTGGAAGTCTTCCTCATCGAATCAGCTTTCGACACAAACATATGAATTGAAGAAAATAACAAGTCAGTTCAAATGATCCAAGAGCCACTCAAAGATGATTTCTGGTCGGAAGTTGCAATTTTTGAACATCCGAACAAACAATTGACCAACAAATCCTTTGTATAACATGATTTCAGATATTTTGCGCTTTTGAAGATCTTCCTTACAAAATTAGCCTTTGACCTGAACATATGAATTGGAGAAGATAACAAGACAATTCTAATTCTTGAATAACCATTCCTAAACCATTTTCAGTCAAAAGTTACAAATTTTGACCTCGAACCGTAAAATGTTGATCTTCGACTTGAGCTGTCTCAAATCAACCGAAACGCTTGACTTCCTCTGCAATTAAAAGTGTGGTGGAACACATGAGATCTTGGAATGATGATGACTTGATGACTCATTAATTGAGATGTTAGGAAGATATGTGGAGCACACGTTAATCTTGAAAACCCTGAGTTTCTGCTTTGTATCGCTTGACAGACAATCGTCTTCTGTTAACTTGGTGCAAATAAATGCTTTGATCTCGTAACCATGGAAGCAATGATATGTATGCATGAATATGTAAAAAATAAATAAGCCAATTAGGGTTAAAATGAAGAGGGCTAATTTTGGGGTACAACAGTGGTATGACACTAGTCTCGGGTCTAAGCGCTTGCCATTTAGACAAGTGTACATTTAACCTATGGGAACACATATCCACTAAGGCATGAAGCGACATACCAGTTCCCCTCAGATGAGAATATCTACAGTTAAAAAAAATATACCACTTTCAAAGTCTCGTCATCAAAAATTTCAACATGCCTTTTGATGATAGTTATTGTCTCCTATCACAAGGAAGCACACTTCTCAAAACCACCCGCACCGTTGAAAGACCCCCTATTTCTTTCTACGAAAAAAGCTAGTCAACAATGACTCAAATCATCAAATATCGTCATTATCATGGTGATGATGATTGGTTGTTACATTTAATGCATACTAGTGGATTAAGGAACTTCATGAAATATTATATACACTAAGGCATTATCGGAAGCTTGATCAACATTCCATCCTACAACCATATTATGGATGAAATCTATAGGGCTTCAACAAGACACTACAATAAATAATGCTTTTCATGATGAAATTTTCATCTCCAACATGCTAAAAACCGAGAGGATAGGTCCTGGGAGCACAATGTTTTATTTTTTAATTAGATGAAAATCATGTTATGTCAGCGTTATAAAAAACCGAGGTAACACATCTATAAGTTAGCGCCTTTTTTCCATAAAAAAAATAATAAACATGTTATCTCGGTTTTCTTAAAAACCGGGGTAATATAAGGAACCTCAATTAGAATCCCAGTTGCCACTTTTAAAACTTTTTTCAACAATTTATCACTTGGCTTCTTTTCCAGATGCCATGTTTTTTTGTTTAACAATAATAGGCAATAATAGAAAAAGGAAATATTTCATTGATAATAAAAAACAAAACAAAGAAAACTACTCAAACAATTCAAACTTCTCAGTTCACTCAACTTCAACATCACCCCTAACTTATAGAAAAGTTCAGAAAGAACTCTTCCATAAGGCATGAGGAAAGTTGTTTCCTCCCGAGAAGTCTTTATCGTTTCCTTCAAGAAATTGAAAATGGTAAGAGGAAGATTAACTGTCATGTTGTAGGTGAGGAATAACAAGAGATACTTTTTATACCAAGTAAGCATTTCCAGGTCTTTCTCTCTTGGGTGGAAATTTGCCACTAGAAGTTTAAACTAAAATTTTACAATTGGTTTCAGAGAAGCAGGATTGGAGAGATTATTTTTGTTGGCATAAAGTCGATGAAGGTAGGTTTTATAGACACTGTTGAATTTATAATATTCAACATAACTACCAAACAATTCACATTTGATTGTCATAGCAATCAGTGATGGAGTGATGTATAAATGAGTGGCATTGACATAGGACTGAATGATTTCTTTATGACCAGCTGACACAACAGAGGCGTTCAGCTAGAACTCTTTAACGAGGTTAGTGTATATGGGGCCATGTAGAATGTTAAAGTAACCATTCAACTTTTGTTTGTCAACAACTTTCCTCAACTTTTGTTTAAAATGTTCGAAGTCATTGAAATCAACATACTTTTCATTGATGACGAACAACAAATTTGCATCCATTTTTTATAAGGACTTTGAAACAAGGAAACATGGAGTTGGTAATGAGATGTTGAAAATAGAAAAATACTTTGAAACAACGAGTTGATAATTAGACGTTTAAATAACTCAAAATCCTCCTTGATAATCCAAAAGAGACGTTTAAATAGCTCTGAGAATATTGAATATAGCTGATTATTTCTAATCTAGATAAGTGATATGATTAAATGCATGTGTGCCACGCCGGTGTTCTAACCTTTGCTTAAATTGTATTTTTTATTTATAATATAAATGTTCTAACCCGTCGTTTTTCCATAAAAACCGAAGGACCGTTTAGCATTAAAATTGAGCGCTAAAATTGGAACCTCTATTTTAGATGTAATTTTTATTTATAAATCAAATGTTCTAACCCGTTGGTTTTTTCAAAAATTGAGGTAACGTGAAGCATTAAAATTGAGATATTTATCAAGTCCGTAATCAAATCTTTACCGTCCATTTCATGACTATCAACGCTCAAGATAATACCATTAGTGATCCACGTGAAACTTTAATAACTTCTATTATAAAAGCTTTATGAATATAAAAACTTAGATGACTACCCTCCACTTTAAGATTTTAAAGATCCAAAAAGTAGTGTCTTAATATTCTCTATGATGGATTGCAAAAGTATAAAATTATTTGGGTTTAAGGTTTGTGTTCTTAAATATTTATTTGAGCAGAAAATTATTTATGTATCTAACCCTTTTTTTTGTTCATATCAGAAACAAATGCAAGAAAAAGAAATTGAAAATATTTTATTTCCCAGAAGATCCACAACTAAACATTTAATAACAAAAAATTATTTGGGTGTAAGGTTTACAAGAGTGTTTGCCATAAATAGTTCTCTATGATAGATTGCAAGACCAGAAAATTATTTGGGTGTAAGGTTTGTGTTTTTAAGAATTTATTTGAGCTGAAAATTATCTAACCCTTTTTTTATCTAACCATTTTTTTTGTTCATATCAGAAACAAATACAAGAAAAAGCCATAGATAATACCTTTTTTTAGTTTGGAAAAAAGAGTTTCTAATGCATTTGATCTTCCCCGGAATATCAAGGAATTGAAGATCCAACATATGATCTTCATGGACAATTAATTTTTTTCTATTTAAAAAAGAAATATTATGGGTAAACAATGTAACAAGTTTTATTATAAAAAAAAATAACCCCTCGGTTTTCTTAATAAACCAAGATAAAAAAGTGCTAGTTTTTGTAAATAATAAAAGTGCAGAAGCTGGAGTTCGAACCCATGCGCTAATAAAATTAGACCTCGGTATTTTAAACACCAAAGTGATAAGTCTTTACTTTTTATGATGATCTTATTTACCTCCCTTCTAATGCCGAGGTAAAACACATTTCGCATCCGACATTATATGCGTAATTTATAGTAGTGAGTCTATCACAAGACCCCTAGGATTCATGGAAATCCTAGTGGAATTTGGGACCGATTATGAGATGAGAATAATTAAGATATAATTCTTGATTATACAGTTTGAATCCATTTACAAATGTATCCTTGGGCGAACTTCATTGACAACCTTATGGGTGGTTTCCTCAATTGTTCAACTAAAAATCAAATTCCGTACCCTACGAAACCAAATCTTCGCATCATCACATGTTTGCTTCCTAGCCTTTCTCATGAATAAAACAAACATTAAAGAGTTGTAGGACCTGGATAAAAAGGTCGAGGGAGCAATAAAACTAGGTTTCCGACTATAAGAATCATTTCCAATTGAAGCCTAAGAAGATGACAAGTTTACACCATCAGAGGCCTGAAAGAAGGAAGAAAAACCTAAACCAATTGTAGACTTCAACGCCATCTACATAATAGGAGAACCTTTGAAAATCATCAAGATAATGGTCGATCTAACTGAACTCGTGTGTGGGGAATTGACGGCATGTTTGCAAAGGAACTATGATTTGTTTTCATGGCCTACAAGGGAAATTCAAATCTCAACCCAGAGGTAGCATGCCATACCTTGGCCCTTTGAGACAATGTCTCTCATGTGACTCACCGGCATGAGAAAACAATCACTAGAAAAGGCCGAAGCCACGAAGAAGGTCATAGATAATCTCTTCAAGGCTTGATTAATAATGGAGGTAATACACACTATCAAGCTCTCCAATGTATTATTGTCAAGGAAGAATAGCAAGTAGTGGCACATGTGTGTCAGTTATTCAAACCTAAATAGAGTATGTTCGAAATACTCTTATCCACTTTACAACATTGATAATCTTGTTGAGAACGTATATGAATAAAAATATTTATCCTTTATAGACGCATACTCCAGGTATAATCAAATTCCAATGGAATATTCATATCTAATAAAATCAAACCAAATATATAGTACACTATTATAAAATAAATCATACACGACATAAACGTCTAAAAGGAAGAAATATACAAAACTTATTCTTTCATAAACATATTTATGTAATAATATGCATGCTTTTAAAACTACATGATTCAAATAATAGTCACTCATACCCATAAAAAATAAGATACAAACACAATTATATAATGATAGTTTGAGAAAATAGGAATTACCTACTTCTTTCATGTACTCTTTCTCTCTTTAGTGTACTCCCCAATAGGTGCAACAATTAGAATGAGAGAACGAAAAGAAGGTTCACACTATATTTTAGGAGAGATATATAGTATATAATTTTTAATGATAAGTAGAAAATATGAATGGAAATTAATGTCAAATGGAAGGGGAAGGGGTTTCGTGAGAGAGAGAGAGAGAGAGAGAAAGGGGCGGGGATGGGAATGCAAATGGGATGCGGCAGGGGATGGGGGATTCATGAGAGTGAGGGGGGCAAGAAAGAGAGTGAAAATTTTCCTTTTCTAACATTGATAAATAACCATATAATTTTTTTTCTAGAACGATGAGAAAATAAAGCAATGATTTCTCATCAAGAGGATGAGGTGACACCACTTCCATAAGAGAAAGGAATGATTTAACCGTAAACCCTAATTTACAATAGAGGATAGGCATATAGGTCCTTCAAGCCCAAATTAAACTTTCTATTCATACCCAATACATTACAAGTCCACCACACTTCTACTTAAATAAACTTTGTAGTACTTTTACACAATCCAAATTTACACTTAAAATAAGGTAAATAATAAAGTGTTACAATTCTAATCTCCAATAGAGAATCTATCACAAAATAAAATTTTATTCAAACACTACTACATTAGTAAAATAGTAAAAATCCTCGAATTTGTCTTTAAATGAGGCCCCATAAGTGAACAGTGAGATTAATTACCTTGAATTAATCGGTCGAAAGATCTAACACCAAGTTTTCAATAAAATAAAAATAAAAATAAATCCTCAAATAATTAGTGCAAGTGTTGTACCCCAGAATTTTCCCTCTCACTTATCAATATTTTCCTCACAAGATCTCTTTGACTCAAGACTGGATTAGGGTTTGACCAGCTCAAGACACCTCCTCATGCACTGATGACCAAAATTAGGGTTTGAGTTTGCACAGGGATTTTTGGACTATCAATGCTTAATATGAATTTCAAGAATCATTATATACCCCTAAGATTACTCATGTCAAGTTTCAAGTCTTGAATCACACTTTCGATCAGTCAATTGAACAATTGACCTAAAAATCAGTTGTATTGGGGAAAAAGTTAACCATGGCCAATTTATAGTCAAACTTCATAATTTTTTATCCACATCAACATATTAGACTCATATGTATCATTTTATCAAGCTTGGACCATAATTCCTCACGAAATTTGATCAAATCATCCAAAGGGCAAAATGGTTAAAATTAGGGTTTTGACTGGGAAGGGGCAATTTCTGATTTTTGACCTAGAAAATGATCAATTGGTTTGAAGCATGATTTCAAGAGTTCAATTGCATCATTTTGACCTAATAGAATGATTCAAAACATTACAAATCCATTGGATTGACAAATGAATTTTTCAATCAACTGATCAAAAGTCAACTGTATACTGAAAAGTCAAACTTTGACTTTTTGGTCAAAATCAAATGCCAAAGATCATAATTCATCAAAACATGTCAAAATGTGAAACTTTTTCATCAAGAAATCAAGGATTTAAGATTTTGTTTTGAAAAATTGAAATTTCTTAACTTAGAAAATTTTCAAAGTATAGAAAATTTCTTTTTTTTTCTCTCAACTTTGAGCCAAATTTTCACCATGATGCAAGATGATTCAAAGGAAATTTCCAACATGAAAGTTGTATATCTCCATGAAATCTACAACTTTTCTTCACACAATTTCTCCTAAAAATTCTTGGATCTCAAGATATAATTTTGTGAATGCATGCTCATGAACTAAAATAACTTAGTGAAATCTTGCCCTAGTTAGGCAGATTTTTGACCTAACTTCATGGAAATTTTTTACATAGTTCCAAAGGGAATTTTCAAAAGAAATTCAAAGGTGAGTTGTAGAGAACATTTCAAGATTTCCAAAATGTCCAATAAATCCTTGAGATCATTCTTGAGTAGGGAGAATCGAAGAGATGAAGTTGGTGATTTATCACTTTGATTTCAAGCCATTTCATGATGAACAAAAATTCAAATCCAAGCCTAGGCTGCATAATCTTTGCTTTGTAGGCCTCAAACTTGTTTCTCACTCCATAATTAAATTTTTATACAGCTGATAAAGCTTTAATCCAAACATTTGAGCCTTTATCCAAGTTATAATTCCATTTATGGCACAAAGGTGCCATTTCCATTTTGATAAAGCATTACTTTTGCCTTTGTCAACTTCTTGAGCCTCTCAATTGTTTTCTCTGTACACAATCAAAGTCAAAACCAAAAGCAACTTGTCTAAGGCCTCTACCAACTCAGATTATGCTTGTACAAACACATAGAGACTTGTCTCCTCACTTTTCTTCAAAAGCAAGCTATAGAGCCAAAAGGCTATAACTCAGAAACCTGGAGTGGAGTTGATCTCTAACCTTTTCCATACATATACACAAGTGTATTGCAACATAACACATGAATGCTAAGACTCCAAAACACTCCCAAACACTTTGCAACTGAAAATCTGCCATAGCTTGACAGTTTTGAACCTTACAAAGCCATCTCCAAATCCACTCGTGCGTATTGAGTTTTAACCACCCAAACACTTAATATACATGATATCTAAGTGATCCAGACCCCTGTTCCCTCACTGTAACTCCTCCTCCACCATACACCATTTTCAAATATCAAGCTTGCAGGTTGACTTGAGTAGAGAGATCCAGAGACTTTTAGGACAAAGTAAGGATTGGAATACACTCAGTGAGGTCCAGGCAAGCTAAATAGATCCTCAGGCCTTCTCAAAACTTGCTCAAACTCCATTCACGATCTCAGTTGCAAGAGGTAAAAACTCAAACTTCTATCTCTTCATACAAGCATCCTTCGATCCTGATTTGTGAAAGAAAAATGTAGATATCCTTGCTCTAAAGCTAACCATGTTCATAGTTTTCATTTATATTAACTGTGTATAAAGAATTTTGGATTGGATATTTCTGCAAAAATTAGGTTTCAAATTAGGGCCAGTAAAATTAGATCTTATCTTTGACTTTTAGTATACATAAATTATATGGTTGAACTCGTGGGAAATAATACTATAACTTTCATGTTTGAACTTTCCATTTTTATGGAGAAATGAAGAAGATACAGGTGCTCCGGCCATGGCTCAAGGTTGAAGATGAAGTTGCCTTCAGGGGGGCATTTTCTAATATATATTTATGGTTGTGTCTATATAAACAGATGTACAGCCACCCCAGTGGTAAGGCAGTGCGCGTAAATGCTAGAGGTCATGGGTTCGAGCCTTAGCGCGCTGCCTTTTGCAATTTTCTCATATTTTTCCATTTTTTGTCCCTTTGCAGCACTGGGCTTCTGATTCTTTGGCTTTGTGATTTTTTTCTAACATTCACATCCTGTTTGCTTATGACACCCCTGGCCCAACATAATTTTATTTATTTATTTTACTTTCATTTTATTTTATTAAATATATTTTTCTTAATATTAAAAATCATAAAAAATATAAAAATGATACATTTATATTTTAGCTTATTTTATTTTATTTTTCTCACAAGAAATATTTTCATTTAGTTATATGTTATCTTTTTTTTAAATAAACTTGTAAATTAATTTAGAATTAGATTAATATTTATTTTTTCTTCACACCCATTAAATATATTACTTTAATATAAAAAGGACAAAAAAATCTCACAATGCCATATATTATTTTCAAGAAAAAAAAACATTTTCTTAAAGAAATTTATTTTCTTTTAATCAAATAGAATTAGGATTTATTCAAAAAAAAACATTTTCCTAAATAATTCATTTCCTTAATTAATTTAAGTTAATCTTGATTTACTTATTTTCTAATTAGGTTTTAGGTTAAAGCTTTTCCATAAATAAAAAAAAAAAATCTTCTTTGCATTTACACATCTTTGCATATTTAACTCCTCTTGTATATTATTTAATCCAATATTTGTACATATTCAATTTGGTTGTAATAGATTAATTAGGTTTATATTATTGCAATCCCCATTCATAAATTGTATACCCCCCTCGCGTAAGTGTTGTAATAGCGTAGTAACTTTAAATTTCGCAAATTATCGCTTTTACATAACATGCTAGTAATTAGGGTTTGTATGGAAAGATAAAACCAATCAAATAGAAAACCCTAATTCAAGACAAAATCAATCATGAAAATGACACACTTGTACACAAAACACTCTTAGGGTTACTCCATTTTGTTGCCTTATACAAAATGGCCATATTACGCATGTAAGGCGTCTTAGCAAAAACAAACAAATACGAGATCATAGACTCTCGATGACGCTATTCAAAGTTGCCTTACAAAATGATCTTAGTCCCTAAAAAATTCTAAGACGCCTTGCAACATTACTAATCATGGTTATACGATGACCCACACCCGTCCCGTTTACATCCAAAGATAGGGTTGCTTACCAAATCAATGGTAAGACAACAATGTCAAAGGAAAAGAAAATGAACAAGAAAGACATTTTAGTAGGTAGATTACTTTTAGTTACTTGCTCCATTTCAAAACAAATATTCTTGCTATTTTCAAAACAAACACCTACACATTTCCAAACATCTTACAAACATTGAAAACATTTTCAAAAAGATCAACATCTTTGTATACATTCTTACGAACGAGAATCATTACAAAGATTGCCTAAACAATGGCCTCTTTTACAAAATACTTTCAAAACCACACAAAGCACAATTTCAAACAAAAGCAAGTGATCTAGCAAGTAACTAAGAGCCCATGGAAAACCATGGATGAAAAGGGTGCTAATACCTTCCCTTTTCATAATCTACCCCCCGAACTCAAGAAACAATCTCAAAGGTCTTTCCTGTGCTTTTTCACCTTTCCTTTTGGATAAAAGAAAAGTCGGTGGCGACTCTTGCTAACCACAACATTTGCGATCAAACGCAAAACCCTCAAGTCAGTTCTCCTACCGTATCACAGAACTGGCGACTCTGTTGGGGAAAATTCTAAAAGTGGGGTTACCTTAGGGATATATCACATTTACTTGCTTACATTGTTTGACTTGTATGCTTTATATTATGGTTCTTTGTTTGGGTTTGAATCCTTTACCCGGATTTGGGATACATTATAGGTAAGTAGCAATACGTTGTGGAAACTGTGTGGGGTATACCGACATGGTCTAAGCAATAGCTACATTAGTGCGACATATTTGTGGGTACCGGTAGCCTTTGAGTTAATCAAAGAGAATACGGGGCCGGTGAGTGATGTCATGAAGCACTAATGAACTTTTAGAACCTTTACTTGACCAACTTGGCCTTTAGGATGTAGTGAGATGACCGGCTTTGGTGCAGTTCGAAGTTGGTAGATACTCGATACTACACTCATTGAGGTTTAGTTTCTTGGGATATTTCGGTCGCCATTAAAGAGGCTTGAGCTAAAACAATGACCAAGGAAACAACCCAGTGATATTGAGCTCCTTAGAACCCGGTTACTATTACTAGGACAGGTTTAAGCCAACTAAACTTCAAGAGGGTCCTTACCTATAAAACTCCATGCAAGCCTAAACTAAGGATTTGTTTGCTTTTCTTGTATATGAATACTTGTACATAACATCATGGACATCATGAACATTATATACATCCACTAACCATTTCAAGGATTTTGGGATTCATCTTTGTTCTTGTTTTGTAGGATATGGATTCACTTCGCAGGAAAACTATTCAAGTCAACCTTGTGAGAATCCCTCCACAACTTAAGGAGCTAGCTTCAAGAATTCCTGAGAACTCTCCATTCACCGAGAGACATGGTCATCTACTAAACTTGGTCACCTCCAACACAGATGAGGACATGATGAAGGTGCTCTTTCAGTTGTTTGATCCTTTACACCATTGCTTCACATTTCCCGACTATCAACTAGTGCCTACTTTGGAAGAATTATCCCAACTCTTGATGATTCCCATTCTCAATCAACCACCTTTCAATGTTACAGAAAGAGACCCAAAGCCAGAAGAGATTGCTAAAGCTCTACACTTGCACTCATCTGATGTCACAACCCATTGGGAAACAAGGAGTGGTGTCAAAGGGTTCTTAGCAAAGTTCCTGTTTGAGAAAGCCCAAAGCTGTTGGAATTCCTTAGACTTGCAAGCCTTTGAGGAAATTGTGGCTCTCCTCATCTATGGGATGGTTTTGTTTCCAAATCCTGACCAACTCATAGATGTGAACATCGTCAAAATCTTCATATTACGCAACCCGGTGCCTACATTACTAGGGGATATCCTACACTCTTTTCACACTCGCACAATGAGGAAAAGAGGTGTCCTTATGTGTTGCACTCCTCTCTTGGAAAGATGGTTTATTTCTCATCTTCCCCAATCTGTATTGAAGAATGAGTAAGGTTCAAGGTGGTCACAAAGGTTGATGATGCTCAAACATTCAGACATTCATTGGTGCTCCCGACCCAAGGAGAATGTTATCATTGTTGACCGTTATGGAGAATTCCTTAATGTCCCTTTACTTGGCATTAGGGGAGGTATCACCTACAACCCGTGCTTAGCCTTAAGAAAGTTTGGTTATGCCCGAAGGGGTGGCCCGCACGAGATGCTGATTCAAGGTTTGGTACTCGACTACGACAACAACGATCAAGGTCTTCGCCAGAGATTTATCCGAGCTTGGAGGATGCTAAATAAGGTGGATAGCAAGACTTTGGGGCACAAGAGTTCCATCCCTCTTGAGCCTTACCTCAAATGGGTACGAACTCGTGCTCAGAGTCTTATGATGCCTTACCCCTCCATTCTCTCGGTAATCATTGAGCCTGTCATGGAGGGAGATGTTCCATACACTATCCTACATCCTGACATGCCCACATCTCTTGAAGACCTACAAAGGGATTGGATACAACTCAAAGGAGAGCGAGATACTTTCGAAGCCCAATTCTACGCAAACGAGAAGAAGGTTTTGGAGCTCACTAGGCTACTTCACGAGGAACAGACTTTGAATGCCTACATTGCACCAAAGAGGATGCGCACTACTTTTCTATCTTAGAGTTTTTGTATTATTTTGCCCAAGGGGCATTGCTGTACTCAAACTTTATCTTATTAATATAACGTGTGTTTGCTTTTTGTCTAAAATGAATTTGAATCTTTGAAATCCTTGAAAACATTGCATATGCATATACCATTCATCATAACATAAACATGTCTTTTGCAACAAGTCTCCTCATCTCTATACTGTTTATTTCAGTAAGATGGATCTCGAGCAAACAGTGAAAGATCTCTAAGCTCAGAATACACAGTTTCAACAGTTGCTCATGACCCTAGCCAAGGGGCAAGAAGAGTTGAAGACTCTGCTGGCTGAAGAGAGGAAAAAGAAAACAAAGAAGGTAACCGGAGTCTTAAACATGGGAAGAAGATTTCATGGGCAGACAAGTCAGTTCAAATGATCCAAGAGCCACTAAAAGATGATTTCTGGTCGGAAGTTGCAATTTTTGAACATCCGAACAAACAATTGACCAGCAAATCCTTTGTATAACATGATTTCAGATATTTTACGCTTTTGAAGATCTTCCTTACAAAATTAGCCTTTGACCTGAACATATGAATTGGAGAAGATAACAAGACAATTTTAATTCTTGAATAACCATTCCTAAACCATTTTCAGTCAAAAGTTACAAATTTTGACTTCGAACCGTAAAATGTTGATCTTCGACTTGAGCTGTCTCAAATCAATCGAAACGCTTGACTTCCTCTGCAATTCAAAGTGTGGTGGAACACATGAGATCTTGGAATGATGATGACTTGATGACTCATTAATTGAGAAGTTAGGAAGATATGTGGAGCACACGTTAATCTTGAAAACCCTGAGTTTCTGCTTTGTATCGCTTGACAGACAATCGTCTTCTGTTAACTTGGTGCAAATAAATGCTTTGATCTCGTAACCATGGAAGCAATGATATGTATGCATGAATATGTAAAAAATAAATAAGCCAATTAGGGTTAAAATGAAGAGGGCCAATTTTGGGGTACAACAGTGGTATGACACTAGTCTCGGGTCTAAGCGCTTGCCATTTAGACAAGTGTACATTTAACCTATGGGAACACATATCCACTAAGGCAGGAAGCGACATACCAGTTCCCCTCAGATGAGAATATCTACAGTTAAACAAAATATACCACTTTCAAAGTCTCGTCATCGAAAATTTCAACATGCCTTTTGATGATAGTTATTGTCTCCTATCACAAGGAAGCACACTTCTCAAAACCACCCGCACTGTTGAAAGACCCCCTATTTCTTTCTACGAAAAAAGCTAGTCAACAATGACTCAAATCATCAAATATCGTCATTATCATGGTGATGATGATTGGTTGTTACATTTAATGCATACTAGTGGATTAAGGAACTTCATGTAATATTATATACACTAAGGCATTATCGGAAGCTTGATCAACATTCCATCCTACAACCATATTATGGATGAAATCTATAGGGCTTCGACAAGACACTACAATAAATAATGCTTTTCATGATGAAATTTTCATCTCCAACATGCTAAAAACCGAGAGGATAGGTCCTGGGAGCACAATGTTTTATTTTTTAATTAGATGAAAATCATGTTACGTCAGTGTTATAAAAAACCGAGGTAACACATCTATAAGTTAGCGCCTTTTTTCCATAAAAAAAATAATAAACATGTTATCTCGGTTTTCTTAAAAACCGGGGTAATATAAGGAACCTCAATTAGAATCCCAGTTGCCACTTTTAAAACTTTTTTCAACAATTTATCACTTGGCTTCTTTTCCAGATGCCATGTTTTTTTGTTTAACAATAATAGGCAATAATAGAAAAAGGAAATATTTCATTGATAATAAAAAACAAAACAAAGAAAACTACTCAAACAATTCAAACTTCTCAGTTCACTCAACTTCAACATCACCCCTAACTTATAGAAAAGTTCAGAAAGAACTCTTCCATAAGGCATGAGGAAAGTTGTTTCCTCCCGAGAAGTCTTTATCGTTTCCTTCAAGAAATTGAAAATGGTAAGAGGAAGATTAACTGTCATGTTGTAGGTGAGGAATAACAAGAGATACTTTTTATACCAAGTAAGCATTTCCAGGTCTTTCTCTCTTGGGTGGAAATTTGCCACTAGAAGTTTAAACTAAAATTTTACAATTGGTTTCAGAGAAGCAGGATTGGAGAGATTATTTTTGTTGGCATAAAGTCGATGAAGGTAGGTTTTATAGACACTGTTGAATTTATAATATTCAACATAACTACCAAACAATTCACATTTGATTGTCATAGCAATCAGTGATGGAGTGATGTATAAATGAGTGGCATTGACATAGGACTGAATGATTTCTTCATGACCAACTGACACAACAGAGGCGTTCAGCTAGAACTCTTTAACGAGGTTAGTGTATATGGGGCCATGTAGAATGTTAAAGTAACCATTCAACTTTTGTTTGTCAACAACTTTCCTCAACTTTTGTTTAAAATGTTCGAAGTCATTGAAATCAACATACTTTTCATTGATGACGAACAACAAATTTGCATCCATTTTTTATAAGGACTTTGAAACAAGGAAACATGGAGTTGGTAATGAGATGTTAAAAATAGAAAAAGACTTTGAAACAACGAGTTGATAATTAGACGTTTAAATAACTCAAAATCCTCCTTGATAATCTAAAAGAGACGTTTAAATAGCTCTGAGAATATTGAATATAGTTGATTATTTCTAATCTAGATAAGTGATATGATTAAATGCATGTGTGCCACGCCGGTGTTCTAACCTTTGCTTAAATTGTATTTTTTATTTATAATATAAATGTTCTAACCCGCCATTTTTCCATAAAAACCGAAGGACCGTTTAGCATTAAAATTGAGCGCTAAAATTGGAACCTCTATTTTAGATGTAATTTTTATTTGTAAATCAAATGTTCTAACCCGTTGGTTTTTTAAAAAATTGAGGTAACGTGTAGCATTAAAATTGAGATATTTATCAAGTCCGTAATCAAATCTTTACCATCCATTTCATGACTATCAATGCTCAAGATAATACCATTAGTGATCCACGTGAAACTTTAATAACTTCTATTATAAAAGCTTTATGAATATAAAAACTTAGATGACTACCCTCCACTTTAAGATTTTCAAGATCCAAAAAGTAGTGTCTTAATATTCTCTATGATGGATTGCAAAAGTATAAAATTATTTGGGTTTAAGGTTTGTGTTCTTAAATATTTATTTGAGCAGAAAATTATTTATGTATCTAACCCTTTTTTTTGTTCATATCAGAAACAAATGCAAGAAAAAGAAATTGAAAGTATTTTATTTCCCAGAAGATCCACAACTAAACATTTAATAACAAAAAATTATTTGGGTGTAAGGTTTACAAGAGTGTTTGCCATAAATAGTTCTCTATGATAGATTGCAAGAGCAGAAAATTATTTGGGTGTAAGGTTTGTGTTTTTAAGAATTTATTTGAGCTGAAAATTATCTAACCCTTTTTTTATCTAACCATTTTTTTTGTTCATATCAGAAACAAATACAAGAAAAAGCCATAGATAATACCTTTTTTTAGTTTGGAGAAAAGAGTTTCTAATGCATTTGATCTTCCCCGGAATATCAAGGAATTGAAGATCCAACATATGATCTTCATGGACAATTAATTTTTTTCTATTTAAAAAAGAAATATTATGGGTAAACAATGTAACAAGTTTTATTATAAAAAAAAATAACCCCTCGGTTTTCTTAATAAACCAAGATAAAAAAGTGCTAGTTTTTGTAAATAATAAAAGTGCAGAAGCTGGAGTTCGAACCCATGCGCTAATAAAATTAGACCTCGGTATTTTAAACACCAAAGTGATAAGTCTTTACTTTTTATGATGATCTTATTTACCTCCCTTCTAATGTCGAGGTAAAACACATTTCGCATCCGACATTATATGCGTAATTTATAGTAGTGAGGCTATCACAAGACCCCTAGGATTCATGGAAATCCTAGTGGAATTTGGGACCGATTATGAGATGAGAATAATTAAGATATAATTCTTAATTATACAGTTTGAATCCATTTACAAATGTATCCTTGGGCGAACTTCATTGACAACCTTATGGGTGGTTTCCTCAATTGTTCAACTAAAAATCAAATTCCGCACCCTACGAAACCAAATCTTCGCATCATCACATGTTTGCTTCCTAGCCTTTCTCATGAATAAAACAAACATTAAAGAGTTGTAGGACCTGGATAAAAAGGTCGAGGGAGCAATAAAACTAGGTTTCCGACTATAAGAATCATTTCCAATTGAAGCCTAAGAAGATGACAAGTTTACACCATCAGAGGCCTGAAAGAAGGAAGAAAAACCTAAACCAATTGTAGACTTCAACGCCATCTACATAATAGGAGAACCTTTGAAAATCATCAAGATAATGGTCGATCTAACTGAACTCGTGTGTGGGGAATTGACGGCATGTTTGCAAAGGAACTATGATTTGTTTTCATGGCCTACAAGGGAAATTCAAATCTCAACCCAGAGGTAGCATGCCATACCTTGGCCCTTTGAGACAATGTCTCTCATGTGACTCACCGGCATGAGAAAACAATCACTAGAAAAGGCCGAAGCCACGAAGAAGGTCATAGATAATCTCTTCAAGGATTGATTAATAATGGAGGTAATACACACTATCAAGCTCTCCAATGTATTATTGTCAAGGAAGAATAGCAAGTAGTGGCACATGTGTGTCAGTTATTCAAACCTAAATAGAGTATGTTCGAAATACTCTTATCCACTTTACAACATTGATAATCTTGTTGAGAACGTATATGAATAAAAATATTTATCCTTTATAGACGCATACTCTAGGTATAATCAAATTCCAATGGAATATTCATATCTAATAAAATCAAACCAAATATATAGTACACTATTATAAAATAAATCATACACGACATAAACGTCTAAAAGGAAGAAATATACAAAACTTATTCTTTCATAAACATATTTATGTAATAATATGCATGCTTTTAAAACTACAGGATTCAAATAATAGTCACTCATACCCATAAAAAATAAGATACAAACACAATTATATAATGATAGTTTGAGAAAATAGGAATTACCTACTTCTTTCCTGTACTCTTTCTCTCTTTAGTGTACTCCCCAATAGGTGCAACAATTAGAATGAGAGAACGAAAAGAAGGTTCACACTATATTTTAGGAGAGATATATAGTATATAATTTTTAATGATAAGTAGAAAATATGAATGGAAATTAATGTCAAATGGAAGGGGAAGGGGTTTCGTGAGAGAGAGAGAGAGAGAGAGAAAGGGGCGGGGATGGGAATGCAAATGGGATGCGGCAGGGGATGGGGGATTCATGAGAGTGAGGGGGGAAAGAAAGAGAGTGAAAATTTTCCTTTTCTAACATTGATAAATAACCATATAATTTTTTTTCTAGAACGATGAGAAAATAAAGCAATGATTTCTCATCAAGAGGATGAGGTGACACCACTTCCATAAGAGAAAGGAATGATTTAACCGTAAACCCTAATTTACAATAGAGGATAGCCATATAGGTCCTTCAAGCCCAAATTAAACTTTCTATTCATACCCAATACATTACAAGTCCACCACACTTCTACTTAAATAAACTTTGTAGTACTTTTACACAATCCAAATTTACACTTAAAATAAGGTAAATAAATAAAGTGTTACAATTCTAATCTCCAATAGAGAATCTATCACAAAATAAAATTTTATTCAAACACTACTACATTAGTAATATAGTAAAAATCCTCGAATTTGTCTTTAAATGAGGCCCCATAAGTGAACAGTGAGATTAATTACCTTGAATTAATCGGTCGAAAGATCTAACACCAAGTTTTCAATAAAATAAAAATAAAAATAAATCCTCAAATAATTAGTGCAAGTGTTGTACCCCAGAATTTTCCCTCTCACTTATCAATATTTTCCTCACAAGATCTCTTTGACTCAAGACTGGATTAGGGTTTGACCAGCTCAAGACACCTCCTCATGCACTGATGACCAAAATTAGGGTTTGAGTTTGCACAGGGATTTTTGGACTATCAATGCTTAATATGAATTTCAAGAATCATTATATACCCCTAAGATTACTCATGTCAAGTTTCAAGTCTTGAATCACACTTTCGATCAGTCAATTGAACAATTGACCTAAAAATCAGTTGTATTGGGGAAAAAGTTAACCATGGCCAATTTATAGTCAAACTTCATAATTTTTTATCCACATCAACATATTAGACTCATATGTATCATTTTATCAAGCTTGGACCATAATTCCTCACGAAATTTGATCAAATCATCAAAAGAGCAAAATGGTTAAAATTAGGGTTTTGACTGGGAAGGGGCAATTTCTGATTTTTGACCTAGAAAATGATCAATTGGTTTGAAGCATGATTTCAAGAGTTCAATTGCATCATTTTGACCTAATAGCATGATTCAAAACATTACAAATCCATTGGATTGACAAATGAATTTTTCAATCAACTGATCAAAAGTCAACTGTATACTGAAAAGTCAAACTTTGACTTTTTGGTCAAAATCAAATGCCAAAGATCATAATTCATCAAAACATGTCAAAATGTGAAACTTTTTCATCAAGAAATCAAGGATTTAAGATTTTGTTTTGAAAAATTGAAATTTCTTAACTTAGAAAATTTTCAAAGTATAGAAAATTTCTTTTTTTTTCTCTCAACTTTGAGCCAAATTTTCACCATGATGCAAGATGATTCAAAGGAAATTTCCAACATGAAAGTTGTATATCTCCATGAAATCTACAACTTTTCTTCACACAATTTCTCCTAAAAATTCTTGGATCTCAAGATATAATTTTGTGAATACATGCTCATGAACTAAAATAACTTAGTGAAATCTTGCCCTAGTTAGGCAGATTTTTGACCTAACTTCATGGAAATTTTTCACATAGTTCCAAAGGGAATTTTCAAAAGCAATTCAAAGATGAGTTGTAGAGAACATTTCAAGATTTCCAAAATGTCCAATAACTCCTTGAGATCATTCTTGAGTAGGGAGAATCGAAGAGATGAAGTTGGTGATTTATCACTTTGATTTCAAGCCATTTCATGATGAACAAAAATTCAAATCCAAGCCTAGGCTGCATAATATTTGCTTTGTAGGCCTCAAACTTGTTTCTCACTCCATAATTAAATTTTTATACAGCTGATAAAGCTTTAATCCAAACATTTGAGCCTTTATCCAAGTTATAATTCCATTTATGGCACAAAGGTGCCATTTCCATTTTGATAAAGCATTACTTTTGCCTTTGTCAACTTCTTGAGCCTCTCAATTGTTTTCTCTGTACACAATCAAAGTCAAAACCAAAAGCAACTTGTCTAAGGCCTCTACCAACTCAGATTATGCTTGTACAAACACATAGAGACTTGTCTCCTCACTTTTCTTCAAAAGCAAGCTATAGAGCCAAAAGGCTATAACTCAGAAACCTGGAGTAGAGTTGATCTCTAACCTTTTCCATACATATACACAAGTGTATTGCAACATAACACACGAATGCTAAGACTCCAAAACACTCCCAAACACTTTGCAACTGAAAATCTGCCATAGCTTGACAGTTTTGAACCTTACAAAGCCATCTCCAAATCCACTCGTGCGTATTGAGTTTTAACCACCCAAACACTTAATATACATGATATCCAAGTGATCCAGACCCCTGTTCCCTCACTGTAACTCCTCCTCCACCATACACCATTTTCAAATATCAAGCTTGCAGGTTGACTTGAGTAGAGAGATCCAGAGACTTTTAGGACAAAGTAAGGATTGGAATACACTCAGTGAGGTCCAGGCAAGCTAAACAGATCCTCAGGCCTTCTCAAAACTTGCTCAAACTCCATTCACGATCTCAGCTGCAAGAGGTAAAAACTCAAACTTCTATCTCTTCATACAAGCATCCTTTGATCCTGATTTGTGAAAGAAAAATGTAGATATCCTTGCTCTAAAGCTAACCATGTTCATAGTTTTCATTTATATTAACTGTGTATAAAGAATTTTGGATTGGATATTTCTGCAAAAATTAGGTTTCAAATTAGGGCCAGTAAAATTAGATCTTATCTTTGACTTTTAGTATACATAAATTATATGGTTGAACTCGTGGGAAATAATACTATAACTTTCATGTTTGAACTTTCCATTTTTATGGAGAAATGAAGAAGATACAGGTGCTCCGGCCATGGCTCAAGGTTGAAGATGAAGTTGCCTTCAGGGGGGCATTTTCTAATATATATTTATGGTTGTGTCTATATAAACAGATGTACAGCCACCCCAGTGGTAAGGCAGTGCGCGTAAATGCTAGAGGTCATGGGTTCGAGCCTTAGCGCGCTGCCTTTTGCAATTTTCTCATATTTTTCCATTTTTTGTCCCTTTGCAGCACTGGGCTTCTGATTCTTTGGCTTTGTGATTTTTTTCTAACATTCACATCCTGTTTGCTTATGACACCCCTGGCCCAACATAATTTTATTTATTTATTTTACTTTCATTTTATTTTATTAAATATATTTTTCTTAATATTAAAAATCATAAAAAATATAAAAATGATACATTTATATTTTAGCTTATTTTATTTTATTTTTCTCACAAGAAATATTTTCATTTAGTTATATGTTATCTTTTTTTTAAATAAACTTGTAAATTAATTTAGAATTAGATTAATATTTATTTTTTCTTCACACCCATTAAATATATTACTTTAATATAAAAAGGACAAAAAAATCTCACAATGCCATATATTATTTTCAAGAAAAAAAAACATTTTCTTAAAGAAATTTATTTTCTTTTAATCAAATAGAATTAGGATTTATTCAAAAAAAAACATTTTCCTAAATAATTCATTTCCTTAATTAATTTAAGTTAATCTTGATTTACTTATTTTCTAATTAGGTTTTAGGTTAAAGCTTTTCCATAAATAAAATAAAAAAATCTTCTTTGCATTTACACATCTTTGCATATTTAACTCCTCTTGTATATTATTTAATCCAATATTTGTACATATTCAATTTGGTTGTAATAGATTAATTAGGTTTATATTATTGCAATCCCCATTCATAAATTGTATACCCCCCTCGCGTAAGTGTTGTAATAGCGTAGTAACTTTAAATTTCGCAAATTATCGCTTTTACATAACATGCTAGTAATTAGGGTTTGTATGGAAAGATAAAACCAATCAAATAGAAAACCCTAATTCAAGACAAAATCAATCATGAAAATGACACACTTGTACACAAAACACTCTTAGGGTTACTCCATTTTGTTGCCTTATACAAAATGGCCATATTACGCATGTAAGGCGTCTTAGCAAAAACAAACAAATACGAGATCATAGACTCTCGATGACGCTATTCAAAGTTGCCTTACAAAATGATCTTAGTCCCTAAAAAATTCTAAGACGCCTTGCAACATTACTAATCATGGTTATACGATGACCCACACCCGTCCCGTTTACATCCAAAGATAGGGTTGCTTACCAAATCAATGGTAAGACAACAATGTCAAAGGAAAAGAAAATGAACAAGAAAGACATTTTAGTAGGTAGATTACTTTTAGTTACTTGCTCCATTTCAAAACAAATATTCTTGCTATTTTCAAAACAAACACCTACACATTTCCAAACATCTTACAAACATTGAAAACATTTTCAAAAAGATCAACATCTTTGTATACATTCTTACGAACGAGAATCATTACAAAGATTGCCTAAACAATGGCCTCTTTTACAAAATACTTTCAAAACCACACAAAGCACAATTTCAAACAAAAGCAAGTGATCTAGCAAGTAACTAAGAGCCCATGGAAAACCATGGATGAAAAGGGTGCTAATACCTTCCCTTTTCATAATCTACCCCCCGAACTCAAGAAACAATCTCAAAGGTCTTTCCTGTGCTTTTTCACCTTTCCTTTTGGATAAAAGAAAAGTCGGTGGCGACTCTTGCTAACCACAACATTTGCGATCAAACGCAAAACCCTCAAGTCAGTTCTCCTACCGTATCACAGAACTGGCGACTCTGTTGGGGAAAATTCTAAAAGTGGGGTTACCTTAGGGATATATCACATTTACTTGCTTACATTGTTTGACTTGTATGCTTTACATTATGGTTCTTTGTTTGGGTTTGAATCCTTTACCCGGATTTGGGATACATTATAGGTAAGTAGCAATACGTTGTGGAAACTGTGTGGGGTATACCGACATGGTCTAAGCAATAGCTACATTAGTGCGACATATTTGTGGGTACCGGTAGCCTTTGAGTTAATCAAAGAGAATACGGGGCCGGTGAGTGATGTCATGAAGCACTAATGAACTTTTAGAACCTTTACTTGACCAACTTGGCCTTTAGGATGTAGTGAGATAACCGGCTTTGGTGCAGTTCGAAGTTGGTAGATACTCGATACTACACTCATTGAGGTTTGGTTTCTTGGGATATTTCGGTCGCTATTAAAGAGGCTTGAGATGAAACAATGACCAAGGAAACAACCCAGTGATATTGAGCTCCTTAGAACCCGGTTACTATTACTAGGACAGGTTTAAGCCAACTAAACTTCAAGAGGGTCCTTACCTATAAAACTCCATGCAAGCCTAAACTAAGGATTTGTTTTCTTTTCTTGTATATGAATACTTGTACATAACATCATGGACATCATGAACATTATATACATCCACTAACCATTTCAAGGATTTTGGGATTCATCTTTGTTCTTGTTTTGTAGGATATGGATTCACTTCGCAGGAAAACTATTCAAGTCAACCTTGTGAGAATCCCTCCACAACTTAAGGAGCTAGCTTCAAGAATTCCTGAGAACTCTCCATTCACCGAGAGACATGGTCATATACTAAACTTGGTCACCTCCAACACAGATGAGGACATGATGAAGGTGCTCTTTCAGTTCTTTGATCCTTTACACCATTGCTTCACATTTCCCGACTATCAACTAGTGCCTACTTTGGAAGAATTATCCCAACTCTTGATGATTCCCATTCTCAATCAACTACCTTTCAATGTTACAGAAAGAGACCCAAAGCCAGAAGAGATTGCTAAAGCTCTACACTTGCACTCATCTGATGTCACAACCCATTGGGAAACAAGGAGTGGTGTCAAAGGGTTCTTAGCAAAGTTCCTGTTTGAGAAAGCCCAAAGCTGTTGGAATTCCTTAGACTTGCAAGCCTTTGAGGAAATTGTGGCTCTCCTCATCTATGGGATGGTTTTGTTTCCAAATCCTGACCAACTCATAGATGTGAGCATCGTCAAAATCTTCATATCATACAACCCGGTGCCTACATTACTAGGGGATATCCTACACTCTTTTCACACTCGCACAATGAGGAAAAGAGGTGTCCTTATGTGTTGCACTCCTCTCTTGGAAAGATGGTTTATTTCTCATCTTCCCCAATCTGTATTGAAGAATGAGCAAGGTTCAAGGTGGTCACAAAGGTTGATGATGCTCAAACATTCAGACATTCATTGGTGCTCCCGACCCAAGGAGAATGTTATCATTGTTGACCGTTATGGAGAATTCCTTAATGTCCCTTTACTTGGCATTAGGGGAGGTATCACCTACAACCCGTGCTTAGCCTTAAGACAGTTTGGTTATGCCCGAAGGGGTGGCCCGCACGAGATGCTGATTCAAGGTTTGGTACTCGACTACGACAACGACGATCAAGGTCTTCGCCAGAGATTTATCCGAGCTTGGAGGATGCTAAACAAGGTGGATAGCAAGACTTTGGGGCACAAGAGTTCCATCCCTCTTGAGCCTTACCTCAAATGGGTATGAACTCGTGCTCAGAGTCTTATGATGCCTTACCCCTCCATTCTCTCGGTAATCATTGAGCCTGTCATGGAGGGAGATGTTCCATACACTATCCTACATCCTGACATGCCCACATCTCTTGAAGACCTACAAAGGGATTGGATACAACTCAAAGGAGAGCGAGATACTTTTGAAGCCCAATTCTACGCAAACGAGAAGAAGGTTTTGGAGCTCACTAGGCTACTTCACGAGGAACAGACTTTGAATGCCTACATTGCACCAAAGAGGATGCGCACTACTTTTCTATCTTATATTTTTTGTATTATTTTGCCCAAGGGGCATTGCTGTACTCAAACTTTATCTTATTAATATAACGTGTGTTTGCTTTTTGTCTAAAATTAATTTGAATCTTTGAAATCCTTGAAAACATTGCTTATGCATATACCATTCATCATAACATAAACAGGTCTTTTGCAACAAGTCTCCTCATCTCTATACTGTTTATTTCAGTAAGATGGATCTCGAGCAAACAGTGAAAGATCTCTAAGCTCAGAATACACAGTTTCAACAGTTGCTCATGACCCTAGCCAAGGGGCAAGAAGAGTTGAAGACTCTGCTGGCTGAAGAGAGGAAAAAGAAAACAAAGAAGGTAACCGGAGTCTTAAACATGGGAAGAAGATTTCATGGGCAGACAAGAAGGACTTTGGAATTTGCAACAACATCTTGTGAAGGAGATGGGAAAGGAAAATAAACGATTGTCCCATCAGAATCAGAAGAGGAAGAGGAAGATGAGGACTACTTTGAAGAACAATACCCTCTGGATGATGACAAATATAAACATCTCGAAGAGCGTTTGAGCGCGATGGAAATCCAAAAGGTGTCTGGCTTGGACTTTGAGGAATTGGGTTTGGTATCGGGGATTGTGATTCCTCCGAAATTTAAAGCACCTAAATTTTCCAAATATAATGGAGTGTCATACCCTAAAATGCATCTCCAGTCATATGTGAGGAAAATCCAACCCCATACCGCTGATAAAGACTTATGGGTGCACTTGTTCCAAGACAGTCTGTCTGGGACTCAACTTGACTGGTTCTACCAACTAGAAAGGGCTAATGTTCATAATTGGGAAGATCTTGCCGCAGATTTCTACAAGCAATATCAATACAATGCTGATTTGGCACCTACCCGTACTCAACTCCAGAGTATGGCCACAGCTTCCAATGAAGGTTTCAAGGACTATGCGCAAAATTGGAGAAATTTGGCTGGAAGAGTTCAACCCCCTCTGTCTGAGAGAGAATTGGTAGAAATGTTCTTAGGCACCTTATCTGGTCCCTTCTTCAATCATTTAATCGGAAGTTCATCTGCAGGTTTTACTGAACTAATACTAACCGGAGAAAGGATAGAAGCCGGTATAAAGAATGGAAATTCAAAAAGACACATCTGCTTCTACAGCTGTAAGGAAGCCCTTTATTAGAAAGAAAGAAGTGGCTGCTGTATATCCACAAAGAAACCAAGATAGGGCCGAACGCCGACCAATGGTGGGGGCTATTATGATCCCAAAACCTGTGTCTGATTAGCAAAGAAATAATCAACCAAGGGTAGAAAGGCCAGTCAGGCAGTTCACCAGAATCAACATGACCCCATCTCAAGTATTACCTCATCTACTAAGATCCAACTTGGTGACCTTGAAAGAAGCTCCAAAAAACCCCAATACAACATCCCCTCGTTATCATCCCAATGCCCGTTGCACATATCACTCTGAAAGTACTGGTCACGATACTAACAACTATTGGACTTTGAAGAACAAAATACAAGACCTCATTGAAGCAAAAGAAATTGAGTTTGATGTGCCCGAGAAGCCAAATGTCATTTCTGCTCCTATGCCCAGACATGGCCACAATACTAATGCCATTGAAGAAGGATTGTTTGTTACTTAAGTTAATGAACTTATGACCCCACTTCTGACTGTTAAAATAAACTTGTTGAATGTCGGTGTGTTCCTGGGCTGTGATGAAGATTGTCGTTTCTGTTTATCCTTACCAACTAGTTGTCCTTTGTTGAAAGTAGGCGTTCAGTGCCTGATAGATAACAAATAAATTTTGTTCGAAAAAACTCCTATTCCACCTGTTTCTTTTGAAGATGTTTCAATCATTACCATTTCCTCCAATTCTTCCAGGGTCTCCACCAAAAGACCCGTTAGAATTACATCAGTTCCGAAAGCAACTCCTTTAATAATCACAATGCTTGGGCCAGTCCCCTATGTGTCAGACAAAACCATACCATGGAATTATGGAGGGGATGTCTACTACCATGGTATCAAGCAAGACTGGCCAGCCGCCAAAGATTCAAGCTCCGAGAAGGTCAACTCCGACATCAGTAATATCGCAGGAGCTAGCAAAATTACCCGAAGCGGTAGGATCTTTTCTCCAGAAATTGCTCCCTCAAAAGCAGTTTCTGGACCCGTAATCATTCCTGCTGTTGCTCCCCCAAAAATTGTTCCTGGTCCTACATTTATCTCCAACAGTACTCTAATTGACAAAGCCATTACAACCCCTGTAATCATTCTTACTGACACTCCTGCTGCCGAGTTAACCGAGGCTAGAGGAAAAGGTGTTATGGTTGAGCCTATCCGGACGAAGGCTCAGTCATTGACTATCCCTGAGACCTCCAAGAAGGAAATTGAGGAGATCCTAAATATTACAAAGAGAAGCGACTACGATGTAGTTGAACAGATGGGGAAAACTCCATCTAAGATCTCCATGCTGGCATTACTACTATGTTCTGAGGCACATGTAAAAGCCTTGGTGAAGTTCTTAAAAACCACCCATGTACCTCAAGAGACATCTGCTGATCAATTTCAAGACTGTATAGCCAGCCTAACTGCAGACAATGGTTTAGGTTTTTCAGATGCTGATCTGACGCCGAGGGGAAGAAAGCATAATGAGGCATTGCATGTCTCAGTGGAATGTAGGGGCATAACTCTGGCGCATGTTTTGGTGGATATTGGCTCATCTCTGAATGTATTACCCAAAAAAGCTCTTGATAGACTTGACTGTGAGGGGTTGACTTTGAAGCCAAGTAATATAGTGGTAAGGGCTTTCGACGGCTCGAAGAGGATGCTGCATGGGAAGGTAGACATTCCCATAAAGTTTGGAACTCAAACCTTCAATTCAACTTTTTATGTGATGGACATCTGCCCTTCATACTCCTGCCTGCTAGGCTGACCATGGATCCACAATGTTGGCGCTGTTACTTCTACATTGCACCAAATGTTGAAGTATCCAGTTCAAGGTAAGATTATCACCGTCCATGGAGAGGAAGAATACATGATCATCCATCTTAATTCCTTCAGATATGTGGAATTAGACAGTGAATTCATTGAAACTCCATTTCAACACTTTGAAGAGGTCCCTCAAGATGTGGCAGTGACCAAGGATGTTCCCAAGATTACAAGGCCTCCACTTCAGATGTCGTCACTGAAGGATGCCAAAGCAGTGGTGGAAGAAGGTGGGTGCACTATCTGGGGACAACTCCCAGATATCCCATATAAGTCTGACAAGTTTGGCCTAGGTTTCACTTCAAGTGCTCAAAAGGCTATACGTCGTGCCCGTGTTGGAGGGCCACCCTTGAAGATCAGCAACCGTGAAGTCAACGCAGTAGAAGATGGTGAAGATGGCTGCAACCTGGAGGATTGGATCTTCCCGACTGTCAATGGAGGTGTTGTACCCCAAAATTTTCCCTCCCATTTCCTCAACATTTTCTCATCACAAAACCCTTGAAGATCAAGATCCAGTTAGGGTTTCTTCTGCTCAAGACTTCTCCTTGCACTGTTGACCCAAATTAGGGTTTGTGTTTACACAAAGATATTTTGACCTAAAATGCCTAAGATGACTTTCATGCTTCATATTGGACTCCCAAGTTTATCCATACCAATTTTCAAGTCTTGATTCCAAATTTTGCCCAATCAATTGGACAGTTGACCTAGAAATCAACTGTATTGGGGAAAAAGTCAACTGTGGCCAATTGACAGTCAAATCTCATGAAAATTGACCCACATCAATATTATGAACTCACATGGACCATTTGATCAAGTTTGGATCACAATTCCACAAGAAATTTGATCAGATCACCAAAAGGGCAAAATGGTCATTTTTAGGGTTTGACTGCACAAAGGCAATTTTTGACTGTTTGACCTAGCCAATGGCAAACCAAGCTCACATATGGATTCAAGGACCCCATGGAATTGTCTTGACATGCTCAACAAGTTCAAAAGATCCCAAATACACAAGGTTGACAGTTGAATTTCCTAGTCAATTGATCAATTTTGACTGTATACTGAAAAGTCAAACTTTGACTTTTTGGTCAAAATCAAGTGTCAAGATTCATTTTTCATCAAAACATGCCAAATCATGAAACTTGTTCATCAAGAAATCAAGAAATGCAAATTAGGGTTTGAAATGAAGATTTTTCATAACTTAGAATTTTTCTAAGTTATGAAAAACCCTAATTTTTTCCTAACTTTGCCCCACTTTCTCACCAAGATTCATTTGGATTCAAGCAAAAGTCAAAACATGAAAGTTGTAGCCTATTGCATAATCTACAACTTTGATTCACAAAGTTTTCCCAAAAGAAGCTTATAGCTCAAGTTACAATTTTTGGAACAAGGGTACCAAACCATTCTTAACTTAGAGAAAATTTGACCTATTTTAGGCAAGGTTTTTACCTAACTTCAAGACCATTTTTCATACACTTCCACTTGGAATTTCAATTTGCATTTCAAAGATGGATTGTAGTACACATTCCAAGCTTTCCAAAATGTCCAAGAACTTCTCAAACACCCTTGTGGTTAGGGAGAATCGAATTTGGCAATATGGGCAAAAGTCACTTTGTTCATGGCCAATTTCATGTTCATAACACTATGCATTTTCAATCTCAGCTTGCACAACTTGATTACAGGTCTTTTATCTCAATTACACTCATAAATTTAATGCCAATCCTTTGTGCCAAGACCATGTTCTATGTGTTCAAGCATTGCCTAAAGGTTTAATCCCAAATTGGAAAAAGCATTATATCCATTTTTGCAAAAGTTACACTTTATGTCTAAAGCAAATCCAAGCAAGTACATTTGAAATCTCTTTGGCACAAGTTTATGAGTTAATCACACTGATCAAGACTGAGTTATGCAGCACATTAGAGGGGCCTCTACCTGTCTAGAACTGAACTTGGCCATTGCTTGCTTAAAGTTTAAGAAACATAGCATAACATGAACCAACTCTGATATCAGTGAACCAAGCCTTAAGCAAACTTATCAAGCACACTCTAAACATTCATCCTAAGCTGAAGCACGACCCTAAGATCCCCAATACCTCCCCATTCCCAGAATCACCTTCAGATTGCTCAAAACAGGGCATCCCTGCAGTTTGAGTTCCATAGCTCAAACCTTCCATGCTTTCTTGCTAAAAACACATCAAACACATTCCCTAACATCCCTTGAAGCTAATCAAAACCTCAAACACGACCTGTAACACTCCCAGGCAACATCACCATTTTCATTTTCTTGTTTTGCAGTTGAAGTTCTATAGCACGATTCAAAAGGTTTCAAGACAAAGTAAAGCTTGGAATAGCATCCCTGGACATCAAGGAAGCTGTACCAATCATCACCTTGCATTGAAAGTACCTCAATCATCAGATACAACTTCAACTGAACAAGTAAGTTCATGAACACGAATCTCTCTATCCAGGCATTGTTAGCTTTAGGTTTGTGAAGAAAACATGTCACATTCATAGCCCTGAACATGCCCATATGATTAGATTTCATTTATATTATGTGTGCTTAGAGAATTTTAAGTCTGAACATGGCATAAAAACTAGGTCGGGATTTGGGAGAGAAGAAATTCTCTCTCATTTCTGAGAGTTAGATTGACTTCTTTATATGTCTAGAATCGTGGCTTCAAGCTCTACAAGTTTCATGTTGGAAGATTTGGCAAAAGATCAAGGAATTGGAAGTTAGAAAACGCGTGTTTTCTTGAACAAATGTGTTCTGAGGTTGAAGATGACTGGATTCTGGGCTGGGCCTGTTTGACTTTTCTTTTTGCACCATATTTTTACTTCTGCACCCCCTGAGCCCATTTTGCTTATTTCAATGATTTTTTGACTTTTTCTTTTTTGGTTTGACTTATTTATTTTTTCTTATGATATTAAAAATATAAAAAATATTTTTTACACCATTTTCATATTTATTAAGTATTTATTTGTTTAGGTTAACATTTGTACATAAATAAATAAATAGATATGCTTTTATTCAAAAATACTAAAAATAATGCAAGCACATTTTATTTTCCATTGTTATTTCATTTTATCTTCTGAAAATATTTTATATAAAATATACTTTTTTTTAAATATTAAATATTATTATTTTTGTATATATAATACATATTTAGAAAATAATACAAATATATATATATATATTTATTAGAATATTTAGGTTAAAATACAAAATATACACACTTTTATTTTTTTATTAATATTTAATATAAAAAATGCCTTTTTGACAAACATACTTCATTTTTATTTTATTTTTGTATATAATAAATAAATATTGTACATATTAAATAATTAATCCATTTTATTTAATGAAATTAGGGTTTTGCCCTAAACATAAAAAACTCAAAAAAATAATACTTTATTTTTGTTTATTTTGACATATAAAAAATACTTTTTTCCATACATACAAAAATCATTTTTGCATCTTGCATATTTATTCTTATTTTATTTAATTTGTGAAATTAAATATCTTGTAAATAATTCAATATTGATGTAATAGTTTAGGTTTAAATTCCTTGTCAAAAATCCCCATTTGAACATTTGTACCCCCCTTCCCATATATTGTGTTGTAATAGCTTAGTAAATTTATTTTTCGCACTTTATTGTTTTCTAATTATACCATGTTAGAATTAGGGTTTGTATGCGAATCAAAAACGACAAAAATAGTTTGACCTAATTTCAAGATAAACAAGCATGAAAATGGACAACACTTATCACACTTACACCCCTAGGGTATTCCACTTGTTGCCTTCAATAAATGGGCCATATTGCACGTTAGGTCTCTTTGGGCAAAACAAACACAAATCCAATGATCATAGTCCCTCGATGACGCTTTCGAAAAGTTGCCTAAAAATGATCAAGTCCCTTAAAGGAATTGCCCAAAGATACTTGGCATCATTGCAATTATGGTCTAAAACAATGACCCACGCCCGTCCCGTTCACATCCTAACACAAGATTGTCCACCAAATTCAATGGTGAAACAAACTTGTTAAAAGGGTTTAAACATAGCAATAATCTTTGAGAAATTTAGGAGTAGATAACCTCTTAGTTACTTGAATCAAACTTGCAAAAACAAAACACTTGCCTATTTTCTAAAACCACACATCACTACACTTTCAAAACAACTTTCAAAAAACAAATGAAAACCTTTTCAAAAGACATACACCTTTGTATACATCCCAACATGGATCATTACAAAGGTTGCCACCATATTGGCTTCTTTTCAAAACATTTTCAAACCCACACACACAAGAGTACCATTTCAAATAATTGAAAATTAAGGCAAGTTGATCTAAGCAAGTAACTAAGAGCCCATGGATAACCATGGATAGAAAGGGTGCTAATACCTTCCCTTTCTATAATCTACTCCCCAAACCCAAGAAAACATCTCAAAGGTTTTTGCTGTGCTTTTTAAACCTTTCCTTAGGATAAAATAAAAAGTCGGTGGCGACTCTTGCTCAACCGAAACATTTGCGAAAACAAACGCAAAACCATAGTCAGTTCTCCCACCGTATCACAGGAGGGCTCAACAATTGGGAGGCTAGAGACTTCGTCCCAATCACTTTCATCCATAAGTAATTTGTCTTTACATTTTGTTGGATCTGTAATATTCAAAACAATTCACACTCTTAAAACCTTGTGTCTTATCCGAGGCACAATGGTCCATTTATAAGGGTTATTATCTCATTTTTCATATGACATCAATGAATCATGGACGTTTTCGTATACAAACTTTTGTGCTCATTGTTTTTCTTTTACATTTTACTTTCTTTCAAAGATAGTTATACCCTTACACACACCCACACTCACAATGCAGGTATACATCCATTCAGGATCCCTTGGGTAACGATACTGCTATGGCCTTTTGTGACTCTGAGAAACTAATCTACCAAGCCGAAGACGAAGGTGAGGAAGATTGTGAAGTACCATGGGAACTTGCTAGACTGCTACAACAAGAAGAGAGAACCAATCAACCTCACGAGGAACCTGTGGATACAATCAACCTAGGTACCTGTAGCGATAAAAAATGTAGCGGGGTAAATCGGAGATCGAACTATTAATTAATTCATCTCACAAAAGCAAGAGTCGCCACCGCGCTTTATTATTTCCAAGGGAAAAGGGAAAAGAGCGAAATAAAACCCTAAAATATGCAATGTAAAATAATACTTTAAAAGTAATGAAAATACAAGGCGTTTTGAAAAGAGGTCTAAGGTTCGGGGGTTGGTTATACAATGGGAAGGTATTAGCACCCAATGTATCTATAGTATTCTATAGGAACCTTTTGAAATATCTGTTTATTAAAATGTTTGTTGGATTAAAAATAAATTGTTTTGGCCAAAAATGGGTATGGACGAGTTTTTGAAGATACGACGACCTAACGTCGAAGTTTTGACTTAAAAGGGGTGAGTTTTGAAAAATTGAATATTTGGGAAAATTATCCTAAGTTTTTAATAATAAACGGAGGATGAATGGGGTATTCGCACAATATTTTTTGATGACATGAAGTCGATAAAAATTAAACAATTCCCTTGGATTTTGCAAGCAACATGAAGATTAAAACTAAAAAGTATAAACACTCCAAGATTTAAAAACCAAGAGAAGCCATGGAATTAAATTGAAACTATCACAAACTCAACCAACATGTATCATGGGAGGAACATCATAAAGGGGGGGGGGGGGGGGGGTAATAAATTCAAAAAGATAACTTACCAACTTATCAATAAAAGATTAGTAAAAAAAACTAACAAAATTAACTAACATACTGACCAAACGAAATATCAAGACTTAAATAAGTTATAAAATTAAACTAATTAATTGGGTTATGAACTGGAAACGAAATAAAGGTCCAACATGGGACTGGAATCGAAATCGAACCATGCTCCTCTCGAACTCTCTTTTTTTCTCTTCGAACTCCCTCTTTCGAACTCTCTCTTTTCTCTCTTCGAACTCCCTCTTTCGAACTCTGCTTTTCTCTCTTCGAACTCCCTCTTTCGAACTCTCTCTTCTCTCTTCGAACTCCCTCTTTCGAACTCTCTCTTCTCTCTTCGAACTCCCTCTTTCGAACTCTCTCTTCTCTCTTCGAACTCCCTCTTTCGAACTCTCTCTTCTCTCTTCGAACTCCATCTTTCAAACTCTCTCTTCTCTCTTTGAACTCCCTCTTTCGAACTCTGCTTTTCTTTCTTCGAACTCCCTCTTTCGAACTCTGCTTTTCTCTCTTCGAACTCTCTCTTTCGAACTCTGCTTTTCTCTCTGCTTAAAACGAAATCGAACAATACCAACAATGAATCCTTCTCCATCAATTCGAACTCTTCTCACTCTCTAAATAAAAAACGAACAACAACACTGTTTCCGACTTCGAATTCTTCCTAAATCAGAACGAACAACACCACTGCTACATGTTTCGAATTCCTAAATCAAAAACGAACAACAATACTGCTACTGGCTTCGAATTCCTAAATCAAAAACGAACAACAATACTGCTACTGGTTTCGAATTCCTAAATCAAAAACGAACAACAATACTGCTACTGGTTTCGAATTCTTCCTAAATCAGAACGAACAACACCACTGCTACATGTTTTTCGAATTCCTAAATCAAAAACGAACAACAATACTGCTACTGGCTTCGAATTCCTAAATCAAAAACGAACAACAATACTGCTACTGGTTTCGAATTCTTCCTAAATCAGAATGAACAACACCACTGCTACATGTTTCGAATTCCTAAATCAAAAACGAACAACAATACTGCTACTGGTTTCGAATTCCTAAATCAAAAACGAACAACAATACTGCTACTGGTTTCGAATTCTTCCTAAATCAGAACGAACAACACCACTGTTACTAGTTTTTTCATGCAGTTGAACATCAAATCAACAAGGTAACAAATATTCATGGCAAGAGACACAACTATAACGAACTCAAGGGGTTCTGATTTATTGAAACATCAATAACAAAAAATGCAGCATCAACATCTAGTTCACAGCATACACCATTATGACAAGCATGGCAACAGATTTTTGAGAAAAAAAGTGTAGGGAAACTTACAAGATAAGAGCAAGTCCGATGGTTTCGATTTTTGACTATGAAATAATAAAGAAATCTAGAGATGAGATGATATACTCTTTTAATTCCTTCTTCTTCCAGAAACTGACTCAAAAATGTTGGTGTTGTTGAGGCGAGTTTGTTGGTATGATGATTAAGCTTGCTGTTTACAGTTTGTGGTTATGGTAAAGAAGGCAGGCTTATGCTTGGTTCGAAACAGGCTTTGAGTTATACAGGCTTGTGCTTGGTTCGAAACAGGCTTTGAGTTTATGGTGTGAGGAGGTTTCGATGCAGATTTGTGCTTCTGCAAGTTCGAAATAGCTTTGAGTTTGTGGTTGTGAGGGCTGTTTATGTTGTATGGTTATATAAAAGGTTGGATAAGGAAGGTCGAAAGAGCTTCCGAGGTAGTGAACAAAATTGAAGGTTGCATGGAATGAAGGTTTGAGTTTGCTTCTACAAGTTTGCTTTTTTCTTTGTGAACTATCTTTTTCCGCCCTCTCTGAAAATGATTGCATACTGCTTGCTTTTATAGTGAAAGAATGAGGTTTTGGGAGGGAAGATTTGGTGAATTTGAACATATGAAACAAACTGTTTTCAACACTTTTTGATGCAGTTTTGGTGGGTGTTATTTGAAGTAATTCTTGGACTGATGTGCACAGGTTTTTGGTTATGGAGGCAGCAGAGATTTGGTTGGTGGTGGAGGCAGTAGAGGTGACCATTAGTGGGCAGCAGTAACATGCAGCTTTGGACAGATTAGCATAAGGACAAACTTATAATTGACATATTTATATTTTCATAATATTAATAATAAACAACAATGACAATAATAATAAAATAACTGTTAGTAACACTAAACTGAAAATATAAAAGTGAAATAAAAAGATATTAAATTTTTTTGAGTTTTCTTTTCAAATAAAGTGATACAAAATATATAAACTATATGTAACTAAGATTTTTTTTTTATAATTTTAAATTAACATAAAGAACTTGCAAAATAAAAATAAAAGAATGTGAAATTACTATTTTTTGAGATTTTTTTACTAAATTAAATCTAAAAGACTATAATTTTAACTTAAATGATACAAGAACAAAAAACTAAATGAAACTTAAGGAAACTAATTTTTGTATTTTGAATATTTTGAATAAAAACATACATAAAATGAAAATAGCATGAACTAAATATTTTTAGGATTTTCTTTTTATGAAAATAAGAATAAAAGGAATGACGAGTAAAAGTGCAAAAATACATGATTTAATAAAGTCAGGCAAAACAGTTAAATTTCACTAAATTCACAACAATTTCTAACGTTCCTATTTTTTGGTGGATTTTCAAAGCATAATCATCTCTTGACTTGTAAAGAAAAGTTGTAGTTGTTGCAGAGGAGAATCATATGTGAAAGAACCACTAAAAAATTAAAATGTCGAAATTTGAAGAAGTTATGAATTTTTGAAGTCTGACTTGAGAATTGGCAAAAATAAATCGAAACGCTTGTGAACGCTTGCTATGTATTAATGCAGGTGGGAGGTGGTATCTTAGGTCAAAATTTGGGATATGACAGTACCGAAGAAGATAAAAAAGAGGTCAAAGTGGGTGCTGATCTGGAACCCAATGTTAAGAAGCGTCTGATTCAGTTGTTGCATGATTATGTCAAAATCTTTGCCTGGTCGTATAAAGACATGACATGACTTGATGAAGATATTGTGGTACATCGTCTGCCTACAAGAGAGGATTGTCCGCCAGTAAAACAAAAAGTTCGCCGCATGAGGCCTGATATGTCAGAAAAGATTAAAGCAGAGGTCATGAAGCAATTTAACGCTTGATTCTTGGCTGTCATCTCTTACTCCCAATGGGTTGCCAATGTTGTTCCCGTGCCCAAAAAGGACGGCAAAGTGAAAATGTGTGTGGACTACAAAGATTTGAATAGGGCAAGCCTTAAGGATGATTTTCCACTCCCCCACATTGATATCCTAGTTGAAAATATGGCACAACATAAAGTGTTTTCCTTCATGGACGGATTCTCAGGTTACAACCAAATCAAAATGGCGCCTGAGGACATGGAGAAAACAACCTTTGTCACACAGTGGGGCACTTTCTGCTATAAGGTGATGCCATCCGGACTAAAGAACACTAGGGAAACCTATCAGCGTGCCATGGTAGCTCTATTTCACGACATTATACATCATGAAATAGAAGTCTACGTGGACGATATGATAGCCAGATCTCAAACAGAGGAAGAGCATCTTGATCACTTACAAAAACTGTTTGAGAGACTGAAGAAGTACAAGCTGAGGTTGAATCCAAACAAATGCACATTTGGGGTACGGTCTGGTAAACTCATAGGCTTTATCGTCAGCAGCAAAGGTATCGAGATCGATCCTGCCAAAGTTAAAGCGATACAAGAGATGCCTGCTCCTATCACTGAAAAGGAAGTCAGAGGATTCTTAGGACGTTTGAACTATATTTCCAGATTCATTTCTCACATGACGGCTACTTATGAACCAATCTTCAAACTATTGAAGAAAGATCAAGTAGTCAAATGAAATGATGAATGCCAAGTTTCTTTTGACAAAATCAAAGAATACTTGCAAGAGCCTCCTGTGTTAATGCCTCCAATCGAGGGAAGACCATTGATCATGTATCTGATTATTTTAGAAAACTCAATGGGGTGTGTATTGGGGCAGCATGACGAGTCAGGCCGAAAAGAGAATGCTATTTACCACCTGAGCAAAAAGTTTACTGACTGTAAAACCAGATATTCACTGCTCGAGAAAACTTACTACACTCTGGAATTGGCTGCTCGCCGGCTAAGACAGTATATGCTGACTCATACTACCTTGTTGATATCTAAGATGGATCCGATAAAATACATCTTCGAGAAGCCTGCTCTTTCTGGGAGAATAGCGAGATGGCAAATGATCTTGACATAATATGACATACAGTATACTACCCAGAAAGCTATAAAGGGCAGTATACTAGCTGATCACCTCGCTCACCAAGCTATAGAAGACTACCAGTCCATGAAGTTCGAATTTCTGGATGAAGACATCATGACATTAAACAACTGTGAAGAAGTCATTCCATATGACGGACCTGAACAAGGATCCCAATGGACCCTGTTCTTTGATGGAGCCTCCAATGCACTCAGAAATGGTATTGACACTGTACTCATATCTCTAGAAGGGTGTCATACTCCCTTTACTTCCAGACTTTGCTTCAATTGTACAAACAACATGGCGGAATACGAAGCGTGCATCTTCGGTCTCAAAGCTACCATAGACTTGGTGATCAAATCCTTGGATGTATTCAGAGACTCAGCTTTGGTTATCAGCCAGATCAAATGGGAATGGGACACCAAACACCCTAACCTTATCCTTTACAAAGAAATTTTTTTGACATTGCTACCACATTTTGAGAAGATTACCTTTGAGCATTTCCCGCAAGAAGAAAATCATCTAGCAGACGCCCTAGCAACAATGTCATCTATGTTTAAACTTAATTGGGATAACGAGGCTCCCCAGATCACCATCGAGCGAATGGAGGAACCAGCACACTGTCACGAGATTAATACTGAAGAAGTAGTGGACCAGCCTTGGTTTCACGAAGTCAAGAAGTATCTCGAGACTCAAGAATATCTAGAAGGAGCTTCAATCAATGATAAGAAGTTCTTGAGGAGATTCTCTGCTAAGTTTTTACTCAGTAATGGCATCTTGTACAAACGCAATCATGACTCTGTGTTACTTCGGTGCGTAGATAAGGTCGAAGCTGAAAGGATCATGGCTGAATTGCACGAAGGCACTTTTGGTACCCATTCCAGTGGGCATACGATGGCGAAGAAAATCCTACGGGCAGGGTATTACTGGTCTACCATGGAAGCATATTGCTATCAACACTCTCGAACTTGCCATAAGTGTTAAATTTATGCTGACAAAGTGCATGTACCTCTGGTTCCTCTGAATTTTTTGACAGCTCCTTGGCCCTTTGCTATGTGGGAGATTAATATGATTGGGGAAATCAAGCCGACAGCCTCCAATGGACACCGCTTCATCCTAGTGGCCATTGACTATTTTACAAAATGGGTGGAGGCATCTTCCTTTGCTTTTGTTACCAAGAATGTTGTTTCCCGTTTCATCAAGCAAAACCTTATTTTCCGGTATGGTATCCCGGAAAGGATCATCACTGACAATGGTACAAATCTCAACAACACTATGATCACCGTATTGTGCGAACAATTCAAGATTCAGCATCACAATTCTTCTCCCTATCGGCCAAAGATGAATGGTGTTGTAGAAGCTGTAAACAAAAACATTAAAAAGATCATACAGAAAATGACAGTCACATACAAAGACTAGCATGAGATGTTACCATTCGCTCTCCACGGGTATCATACCACAGCTCTCACATCAACCGGGACAACACCCTATTCTCTGGTTTACAGCATGGAAGTTGTCTTGCCTATCGAGGTCCAGATCCCCTCTCTGAGGATTATGAAGGATGCAAGGCTGAACGAAGACGATTGGATCCAGACTCGAATTGATCAACTGAACTTGATTGATGAAAAGAGACTTACTGCTGTTTGCTATGGTCAAATGTATCAAAAACGGATGATCAAGGCTTTTAACAAGAAAGTCAGGCGCCAAGTGTATCAAGTTGGAGACCTAGTGATCAAGCGCATCATCTTGCCACAAGGTGACCCCAGGGGCAAATGGACTCCTAACTATGAAGGACCATTTGTAATCAAAAACATTTTCTCTGGTGGGGCAATGATCTTGACTACCATGGATGGTGACGACCTTCCGCATCCTGCGAACGCGGACATAGTCAAAAGATACTATGCATAAGAGACCCGCTAGGTTGACATACCTAGGCAAAACAAGGGCATCCCGGCGAACCAAAAGGGTTCTGGCAAAAATTAGGGATAAAACAAAAAAATATGTACACCCGACAAGTTGAAAACCCGAAAGGGCGACTTGGGCAAAAAAGGGTTTCCCGGTGGACTGAAAACCCGAAAAGGCGGTCCAGGTAAAAGTTAGGGAATTAAGGCGTACGACTATGTCCCGTTGGATCACTTTATGGACAAACTTTGGCTTCCACTGATAAACTCAGAGGTTCTGATCAATTTTCAATCATCTTCGGGCGAGGCAACAAATAGACAAGATGCTCAGAGATACAAAGGCTATAGCAGAATGGGAACCCCACAGGAGTTTTTACACATAGCTATCTTTTCTTTGTATCAAATTTTTTCTTTTTTATGACAGTGTTCTCTTACTAGAATGTTTATCCCCTTGTACAAAAACACTTACTCAAAGTCAATACAAAGATGCCCCTTTGAAAGTGCAAAAACTATTTGTCTTTTCTTTACGCTTGTGTTTTGTTTACGGAAGCGTCCAATGATTCATTTTTGAACATAGCATTTGAACATAATTATTGTTTACAAATAAACAAAATGAAAAGAGGTAATTACTGATAGGTTGAAAGGATAGGGAAATATCTCTAGACTATTCCATAAGTAATCCCCTGCAGTACGTCATTTAAAACCCCAGCGGAACAAAGTTTCAAATTATTGATCCCCAGTAGAAGTCGTCAAATTTCTCAGGATTCCCCAAAAAGATTTTACAAGCAGTACATGGCATTGCCCTTACAACAAAGTTTATTTCTCTCCACAAAAATTCGTCAATACTTCGACTTCAAGACATGAAGACTCACACATCCTCAACAACATTCATGGATTTATTTTCCTCAAGCCAACAACAATACAACAGATTAGCTCACATACACATACATCACATCCGTATATCATAAACATTGATAAGTGCATGTATCCCATTACACCATGCATTTCATACAACATGACTTTGCATATTAGCTAACATTTTACCCTTTTCAGGATAAGATTAATCAATGGCGACCATTAATAATGTTCAAATATTTCAGATACAGTTCAGATACGCTCCAGACACGGATGCCATTCTAATACTCACTCAGATCTCAACTTTCAGATACAGTTCATATATGCTCCAAACACGGATACCATTCTGATACTCATTCAGATCTCAACTTTAAGATACAATACATATACGCTCCATACACGGATGCCATCCTGATACTCGTTCAGATTCAACTATTTAGATACAGTTCAGATGCGCCCTAGACACGGATGCCATTCTGATACTCGTTCAGATACAACTTTGATACAGTTCAGATACGCTCCAGACACGAATGCCATCCTGATACTCATTCAGACACAGCTTTGATACAGTTCAGATACACTCTAAACACAGATTACATTCTGATACTCATTCAGATTCAACTATTCAGATAATAGTTCAGATACGCTCCAGACGCGGACGCCATTCTGATACTCATTCTTCCAGCTTATAAATTACAATTCAACAAATCGCTTATGGATGGCTTCTTTAAGCCCATCTCCTACAACTTTCTATCGCCTCTACAAATGGCATCTTTAAGCCCATTCCTTCTGCCATCACATCATCGAGTGCAAATTTCTGGGCACTCTAGTGTCCAATCATCTTCCACATTCGAGTCACAAATGGAAAAACTCGCTAATCTAACTCTTCAGATTTAAGAAGATTGAACAGGGGAAGTTGTTGTACCCCAAAATTTCCCCTCTCACTTATCAAGATTTTTCTCACAAGATCTCTTTGACTCAAGACTGGATTAGGGTCTGACCAGCTCAAGACACCTCCTCATGCACTGATGACCAAAATTAGGGTTTGAGTTTGCATAGGGACTTTTGGACTATCAATGCTTCATATGACTTTCAAGAATCATTATGGACCCCTAAGATTACTCATGTCAAGTTTCAAGTCTTGAATCACACTTTTGATCAGTCAATTGAATAATTGACCTAAAAATTAACTGTATTGGGGAAAAAGTCAACCATGGCCAATTTACAGTCAAACTTCATAATTTTTTATCCACATCAACATCTTAGACTCATATGTATCATTTGATCAAGTTTGGACCATAATTCCTCAAGAAATTTAATCAAATCATCAAAAGGGCAAAATGGTCAAAATTAGGGTTTTGATTGGGAAGGGGCAATTTCTGATTTTTGACCTAGCAAATGATCAATTGGTTTGAAGCATGATTTCAAGAGTTCAATTGCATCATTTTTACCTAATAGAATGATTCAAAACATTACAAATCAATTGGATTGATAGATGAATTTTTCAGTCAACTGATCAAAAGTCAACTGTATACTGAAAAGTCAAACTTTGACTTTTTGGTCAAAATCAAATGCCAAAGATCATAATTCATCAAAACATGTCAAAATGTGAAACTTGTTCATCAAGAAATCAAGGATTTAAGATTTTGTTTTGAAAAGTTGAAATTTCTTAACTTAGAAATTTTTCTAAGTATAAAAAATTTCTTTTTTTTTCTTCTCAACTTTGCGCCAAATTTTCACCATGATGCAAGATGATTTAAAGGAAATTTCCAAAATGAAAGTTGTACATCTCCATGAAATATACAACTTTGCTTCACACAATTTCTCCTAAAAATGCTTGGATCTCAAGATATAATTTTGTGAATACATGCTCATGAACTAAAATAACTTAGTGAAATTTTGCCCTAGTTAGGTAGATTTTTAACCTAACTTCATGGTAATTTTTCACATAGTTCCAAAGGGAATTTTCAAAAGCAATTCAAAGATGAGTTGTAGAGAACATTACAAGCTTTCCAAAATGTCTAATAACTCCTTGAGATCATTCTTGAGTGGGGAGAATCGAAGAGATGAAGTTGGTGATTTATCACTTTGATTTCAAGCCATTTCATGATGAACAAAAATTCAAATCCAAGCCTAGGCTGCATAATCTTTTCTTTGCAGGCCTCAAAATTGTTTCTCACTCCATAATTAAATGTTTACACAGCTTATAAAGCTTTAATCCAAACATTTGAGCCTTTATCCAAGTTATAATTCCATTTATGGCACAAAGGTGCCATTTCCATTTTGATAAAGCATTACTTTTGCCTTTGTCAACTTCTTGAGCCTCTCAATTGTTTTCTCTGTACACAAGAAAAGTCAAAACCAAAAGCAACTTGTCTAAGGACTCTACCAACTCAAATCATGCTTGTATAAACACATAAAGACTTATCTCCTCACTTTTCTTCAAAAGCAAGTTATAGAGCCAAAAGGCTATAACTCAGAAACCTGGAGTGGAGTTGATCTCTAACCTTTTACATACATATACACAAGTGTATTGCAACATAACACACGAATGCTAAGACTCCAAAACACTCCCAAACACTTTGCAACTGAAAATCTGCCATAACTTGACAGTTTTGAACCTTACATAGTCATCTCCAAATCCACTTGTGCGTATTGAATTTTAACCACCCAAACACTTAATATACATGATATCTAAGTGATCCAGACCCATGTTCCCTCGCTGTAACTCCTCCTCCACCATCCACCATTTTCAAATATCAAGCTTGCAGGTTGACTTGAGTAGAGAGATCCAGAGACTTTCAGGACAAAGTAAGGATTGGAATACACTCAGGGAGGTCCAGGCAAGCTAAACAGATCCTCAGACCTTCTCAAAACTTGCTCAAACTCCATTCACGATCTCAGTTGCAAGAGGTAAAAACTCAAACTTCTATCTCTTCATACAAACATCCTTTGTTCCTGATTTGTGAAAGCAAAATGTAGATATCCTTGCTCTAAAGCTAACCATGTTCATAGTTTTCATTTATATTAACTGTGCATAGAGAATTTTGGATTAGAAATTTCTGCAAAAATTAGGTTTCAAATTAGGGCCAGTAAAATTTTTGGATTAGAAATTTCTGCAAAAATTAGGTTTCAAATTAGGGCCAGTAAAATTAGATCTTATCTTTGACTTTTAGTATACATAAATTATATGGTTGAACTCGTGGGAAGAAATACTATAACTTTCATGTTTGAACTTTCCATTTTTATGGAGAAATGAAGAAGATACAGGTGCTCCGGCCATGACTCAAGGTTGAAGATGAAATTGCCTCCAGGGGGCATTTTCTAATATATATTTATGGCCGTGTTTATATAAACGGATGTACAGCCACCTCAGTGGTAAGGCAGCGCGCGTAAATGCTAGAGATCATGGGTTCGAGCCTCAGCGCGCTGCCTTTTGCAATTTTCTCATATTTTTCCTTTTTTTGTCCCTTTGCAGCGTTGGGCTTCAGATTCTTGGGCTTTGTGATTTTTTTCTAACATTCACATCCTGTTTGCTTATGACACCCCTGGCCCAACATAATTTTATTTATTTATTTTTATTTTATTTTATTTTATTATATATATTTTTATTAATATTAAAAATCATAAAAAATATAAAAATGATAGAATTATATTTTAGCTTATTTTATTTTATTTTTCTCACAAGAAATATTTTCATTTAGTTATATGTTATCTTTTTTATTTATTTTTTAAATAAACTTGTAAATTTATTTAGAATTAGTTTAATATTTATTTTTTCTTCACACCCATTAAATATATTATTTTAATATAAAAAAGACAAAAAAAATCTCATAATGCCATATATTATTTTCAAGACAAAAAAAATACTTTTTCTTAAAGAAATTTATTTTCTTTTAATCAAATAGAATTATGATTTATTACAAAAAAAACTTTTCTTAAATAATTCCTTTGCTTAATTAATTTAAGTTAATCTTAATTTACTTATTTTCTAATGAGGTTTTAGGTTAAATCTTTTCCATAAAAAAAATCAAACAAAAATCTTCTTCGCATTCACACATCTTTGCATATTTAACTCCTATTGTATATTATTTATTCCAATATTTATACATATTCAATTTGGTTGAAATATATTAATTAAGTTTATATTATTGCAATCCCCATTCATAAATTAGATACCCCCTCCCATAAGTGTTGTAATAGCGTAGTAACTTTAAATTTAGCAATTTATCGCTTTTACATAACATGCTAGTAATTAAGGTTTGTATGGCAAGATAAAACCAATCAAATAGAAAACCCTAATTCAAGACAAAATCAAGCATGAAAATGACACACTTGCATACAAAACACCCTTAGGGTTACTCCACTTTGTTGCCTTATACAAAATGACCATATTACGCCTGTAAGGCGTCTTAGCAAAAACAAACAAATACGAGATCATAGACCCTCGATGACGCTATTCAAAGTTGCCTTATAAAATGATCTTAGTCCCTCAAAAATGCTAAGATGCCTTGCAACATTGCTAATCATGGTTATACGATGACCCGCGCCCGTCCCGTTTATATTCAAAGATAGGGTTGCTTACCAAATCAATGGTAAGACAACAATGTCAAAGGAAAAGAAAATAAACAAGAAAGACATTTGAGTAGGTAGATTACTTTTAGTTACTTGCTCCATTTCAAAACAAATATCCTTGTTATTTTCAAAATAAACACCTACACATTTCCAAACATCTTACAAACATTGAAAACATTTTCAAAAAGATCAACATCTTTGTATACTTTCTTACGAACGAGAATCATTACAAAGATTGCCTAAACAATGACATCTTTTACAAAATACTTTCAAAACCACACAAAGCACAATTTCAAACAAAACCAAGTGATCTAGCAAGTAACTAAGAGCCCATCTTTGTATACTTTCTTACGAACGAGAATCATTACAAAGATTGCCTAAACAATGACATCTTTTACAAAATACTTTCAAAACCACACAAAGCACAATTTCAAACAAAACCAAGTGATCTAGCAAGTAACTAAGAGCCCATGGAAAACCATGGATGAAAAGGGTGCTAATACCTTCCCTTTTCATAATCTGTCCCCCGAACTCAATAAACAATCTCAAAGGTCTTTCCTGTGCTTTTTCATCTTTCCTTTTGGATAAAAGAAAAATCGGTGGCGACTCTTGCTAACCGCAACATTTGCGATCAAACGCAAAACCCTCAAGTCAGTTCTCCCACCGTATCACATCAAGTTATTAACTAATTATTAAAATACATCCTCAATTAGTCAATGTAAGAATAAATCTTCAAATAACTAACTATGCAAAGAATAATATTTTTATCTACGTCACACTGAATTGATTAAATTTAATAAATAAAATAGATATAATAAAATTGTAATTGATAAAATAATAGTTCAAAAATTTAAAAATTTAAAATATAATATTAAAAATTAAATTATAATAATTTAATTAAAAATAAAATTATGAAATTTTCTTAAATTTTATACACATAAAAAAAAATTATTGAATAAATAATACATATAAAATATTACCAAAACAAATATTTATAATGTATATATAATATTGGGGTGTTACATCACCTTACTGTCTCCAAAACCGTAAGAACCTCCTAAGGAGGTGAGAGATGAACAAGAGCCAATTTATATAGTCACCGAAAATGCGAGACTACCGCAATCTCATCTTATATTGTCAAGACAAAAATCTCAAAAAATAACTTTAGAGTATATTCCAAAATTTGAATTTTTTTTATTAATAACCAAGTATTAAAAAAATATTTCGCGAATAACCGGGTTTCGGAAAAAATTACGCAAATAACCATGTTTGAGATGGCTCCATAAAGGAGGAGCCATCTCATTTGGCGCATCCTCCTATTTTTATAAGGGAGGCGCCATCTCATTTGGCGCCTAAGGGCAAATGGCAAGCCCTAAGCCAAATGAGATGGCGCCTATGTGCAAAATTAGGTCAAAAAAAAATTTTTTTTTTCCCTTTCCTGCGCGTTGCGTATTAGACAGAGATAACCAAAATTGATTTTTTATTTGAAAAAAAATAATTACATTCAACTGTTTTACATTTAAATAACAGTAAAAAAATAGATACAAAAAATACTGAAAAAAAAAAGATACATCAATGATCCCCAGGAACCCGGTAATGACCCCCAGTTCCGCATCCCCGTCCTCGCCTTTCTCTTGCTGGGTGCCGTCTCGTTTCCTGTTGCGGCAAGGTCGATGGCCCAGCGAAGTCAATGCGATCCGAATCCATAAAATCAGTAAGATCTCCATATCTCGAAGATCCGCTCTGGTACAGTCGGTTACCCATGCCCTCGAAGTTTGGTCGTGTTGGCGGTGGGTGGGGTTCCATGGTTGGTCGGTAGCATTGGTCGTCTGAGTATGGGGGGTAGAAAGGAAATGGATCTTGGGGTGTTTGGTACTGTGGATGTTGGGTTGTTTGGTGATATGGTGGTTGATGGTAGGTTTGGTCGGGTTGGTCGTAATCTTCTGACATTCCCATATCAGGGCTAAGGCTGGATGTTGAGGGCCCCATATTGGGATATGTGGAAGACTGAAATTGTGTATGGGGTATGTGGGTTTGCTGGTATTGGGGTTGGTATTGTGGTTGGGTTTGAGGCATATCTGGGTATTGGTAGTTTGGCGGTGATTGTGGTTGGTAGTACGGCATTTGGTTGTAGTTGTGTTGTGGTGGGGAATGTGGTTGTGTGTTTGTTGGTCTGTTTCTTCTTGGGGGTGGGTTTGAGGTTGATGGATTTTGGGTTTGTTGGTGGGGAATCGAGGGTTGTGCCCATTGTGTGCGTGGGTCAACCAAGTACCTCGGATGAGACACGTGCATATCTGGGTTACTAACCGACCTGTACCACGACATATATTGATCGGTGTGTCGCATGTTACCTTGAGTAAGGAAAACAGGGGATTGCAAGATGTAGCGGTGACGCCTTTGCCACATTTTACACCATTCTGGAGCAAAGTCTTTCCAGTTGGTTAGATTCCACTGGGCGTCGACCCTTTTTAGATGCCAGGGGGACAAATCTGTTGGGTCACTTGGTATCTCTTGGATCATTCCGAACTGCATCTTCACACGGTCGCTGTGGTGCATCTCCACAATGTTGAACCGAATGAGTGCAGTCTTTGCAGTCCAAGTTGCTGCATCCTCTGGATTTGGAGAATGGTCCAAACCCAAATATGGTCTCCAGACGAACTGCGATAAAATTTAAATCAGGTAAGCGCAAAAGTAATGTATAAATAAATAAAATGAACAAAAGTTAAAAGCTACGACTTACGTCATCTGGGCCTAGGTGATCCAACAGATTCCGGTAGAGTGCGACATTGAATCTGGGATTCTTGCCGTAATCCATACCCCTCACGCAGTACCTATAGGAAATGAGAAACATGTTATTTTTAGCATATATTTTGGAAAGAGAAGAATAGTTATAAATGCTATAACTTAATGACTTACTTTGTTGCGTAAGGGAAACCAAAAGTGTTGTTGTTGATGGGGTTTAAGGACTCCATCCTCCACCAACCCCAGGCTTGTAGTAAAAATGCGCACCCATAAAATGTACATTTTTCCTTGACTGCGTTTTTGCACAAGGAACTGTACAGGTGGGCTAATACTGCAGAACCCCAACTAAATTTTCTAGTTTTATCAAAATTGGTTAGTAAATGTAAGTACATGAAATTTACACTATTTCCCGTACTTTCGGGAAATAAAAAAGTACCAAAAGTATCATAATATACGTTCAGGCTTTTACTACTCGGTCATTTTCTGAGGAATTTTCATTTAATTCCATACTTGCATAATGCCGTTTCAGGTCAGTGAGTAGTATTCCCTGCCCTCTTGCTCCACCACCTTCTACCATGTCCCTACCCAACAGTTCTTCACATTGTGAGTTGGGTTGTTGAACCGACCCGTTCACCGCTTTACCGTCAATAGGGAGGCCCAGTAGCATGTAGACATCTTTGAGAGTGATGGTACATTCACCTATTGGTAGGTGAAATGTATGGGTCTCCGGTCTCCACCTCTCCAACATTGCAAGGATGAATTTGGAGTCAATGGTGCAGTTGGAGATCTTTATCACGTGTCCAAAACCTGCATATTCCAGATAAGGGACGATAAAAGGGTCGGGGGCCAGGTATTTGTGCGAACGGATTCTGAATCTTTGTGTATCCTGAGATCATAATTAAACAAGAGTAAGATTAATTAAGATGAACAACACGTTTTTTAAAGTATGAAAAATGTATAACCAAAGAAGAGACTTACAAATGCAGCAATGTTTTCCCTTGTGCCTCTGTGAGTATCTCCCATTGTTAGAAGGGCCATTCTTCAGAACGCTTGAGTGAATGAAAGACTTAGGAAGAAATAAGGAGTATGATAGACTTAAGAAATATTTCGTAGCAGAGAGTGAGAGAGTGAGAGTTGTGTGGGTGTGAGATATGTTTCATAAGGTATGTATTTATAGGCAAATAATTCTGATGTAGTGGTTGCATGCCTGCGAGGTGTCACATTTGCATGCTTAGGGAGTTACACATATGCATGCATGCATTTACAAATAATGTAAGGTGTCACTCTTGCAGGCTAGGTGGCAGCCCATGCATGTATCACGATTGGACAGTAAGGGAGGCGCCATCTAACTTGGCGAAATAGTACAAAAATGAATGTTGTCGCCACCCCATTTGGCGAATAAGAGGTGTCACGTTTTACAGCATTGTCTCAGGCTACGTGACAGCCTTTGGGATTCCTTTCTCTGTTGCATGCAAGGCCATTGGAGCTGATGGGTGGCAGGCTTAGACAAAACATTTATGTGTGTAGAATAGGGCCAGGCTAGGTGGCAGCATAAGCCCATGCATGTATCACGATTGGACAGTAAGGGAGGCGCCATCTCACTTGGCGAAATAGTACAAAAATGGATGTTGTCGCCACCCCATTTGGCGAATAAGAGGTGTCACGTTTTACAGCATTGTCTCAGGCTACGTGACAGCCTTTGGGATTCCTTTCTCTGTTGCATGCAAGGCCATTGGAGCTGATGGGTGGCAGGCTTAGACAAAACATTTATGTGTGTAGAATAGGGCCAGGCTAGGTGGCAGCATAAGCCCATGCATGTATCACGATTGGACAGTAAGGGAGGCGCCATCTCACTTGGCGAAATAGTACAAAAATGGATGTTGTCGCCACCCCATTTGGCGAATAAGAGGTGTCACGTTTTACAGCATTGTCTCAGGCTACGTGACAGCCTTTGGGATTCCTTTCTCTGTTGCATGCAAGGCCATTGGAGCTGATGGGTGGCAGGCTTAGACAAAACTTTTATGTGTGAAGAATAGGGCCCGGCTAGGTGGCAGCATAAGCCCATGCATGTAATATTATTGGCAGCCTTGGGGGGTTGCATCACTTACTTAATTGAAATATTTTGCCTTAGGTTGAACATAACATTCATTCACTTAAACTGTAAAATTTTCCAACCTTCAAATCAGTCATCTAACCTTCAAACATTCCAGCATTCTTACCTTCATATAATCAATAAACCCAAAACATTCCCACCTTCATACCTAAAACAATTCTACACAATGGCCTCTTCACCACAATTTGTTGTCAAAGCACATTTCAACGGTGAGACATACATGTGTCCCACAGTTGGGTTTTTGTTTAGAAACACCGACAATGTCCGATTTCTCTTAAACGGGAAAGCAAATTTCACCTACTTTAAGAAAAGATTGGAGGCCAAACTTGAACGAGGCCCGGTATCCCAAATATTTTATCAGAGTCCAGTCTTTTTTGGAAACAACCAAGTCATATTTTATAAGGTTGCAATTCAAGATGACGAGGATTTCCAGAACATGATTTCCAGCCATGTCTATTCTGGAAACGACTCTATTGAGTTGTACGTTCTGTTTCAAGAGCCTCCGGTGACACAGGAGGTAGAGCCTCCGGTGACACAGGAGGTTGATCCTTTGGAGAATGAGCAAGATGAGGTGGATGCAGTTGATGATGAGGAAGAAGATAACGAGTTAGAGTTCGATGAAATGGTGAACGACGATTCTGACGATGATGGCATCCCAAGTATTCCTACCGACAAAATCTACACACCACCTACGCACATGACAAACTTCAACATGGGCGGAGATGAACCTTCTACGGACTTGTTTTTCCAACCGTATATGCAATCAGATGAAAATTTAAAAGAGAAGGACAAGTTTCGTAATAGAGAGGAATGCATAAGGGCCATCAAAAAATTTCACATGCTCAACTCGGTTGATTATAAGGTGGATCGTGTAAACCCGGAAAGGTACAAGATCAAGTGTGTCCACCCTGACTGCATGTTCAAGCTGACCGCTTCATACAGACTAAGGGGTGACTGCTGGGTCATAGGTTCCATGACTACCCATACTTGTGTAAGTTCCACTCAATCACAAGACCACCGAAAACTCAACCATGATCTAATATGTCAAGAAATCCTACCCTTGGTCAGCAACGACCCTTCTTTGAAGGTGAAAACAATCATCTCCCACATCACCACGGTTTTTAACTACACTCCGTCTTACCGTAAGGCGTGGTTAGCAAAGACTAAGGCGATTGAAAGGGTGTACGGAAACTGGGAGGAGTCATACCGAGAACTTCTCCGCTACCTAAATGCACTCAAGACATATTCTCCAGGTAGTGTTTATGTTCTGGAAACATTGCCAGCGTACGCTCAAGATGGTAGTCTACTACATGGCAACGGAATATTCAGTCGCGTCTTTTGGGCTTTTCAACCATGCATCGCAGGGTTTGCATCATGCAAACCAATTCTACAAATAGACGGGACTTGGTTGTATGGGAAGTACAAAGGCACGCTTTTGATGGCAGTTGCACAAGATGGCAACAATAACATTTTCCCCGTTGCGTTTGCCCTTGTCGAGGGGGAGACCGGTGGTGCTTGGAGCTTTTTCCTGAAAAATCTTCGTACACACGTGGCTCCTCAACCAGATCTCTGTTTGATCTCGGACAGACATGCCTCCATTGAAAGTGCCTATAATAATCCGGCAAATGGTTGGCATGACCCTCCTTCTACGCATGTCTATTGCGTCAGGCATATCGTCCAGAATTTCTCGAGGGAGGTCAAGGACAAAACATTGAGGAAAGCGGTGATGAATGCGGGATACGCACTGACACAGCCCACATTCAAATATTACCGCAACGAGATCCGTTTGTCTAACCCAGAAGCCGGTACGTGGATCGACAATATACCGGTCGAAAAGTGGACTAGGTCATACGACAATGGCCAAAGATGGGGGCATATGACAACAAATCTGATTGAATCAATGAATGGGGTATTCAAGGGCATACGAAACCTCCCCATCACTGCCTTGGTGAAATCCACGTATTTTAGGATGGCTGCGTTATTTGCCAAAAGAGGTGAAATGTGGTATGCGGTCTTGCAATCAGGACAACTATGGAGTGAAAGCTGTATGAAATACATTAAGGCTGAAAGTGCTAAAGCCAACACTCACATGGTTACACGGTTTGACCGCCATAGCCACAACTTCATTGTGAAAGAGACAATTGACCACAATGAAGGCCTGGCAAGACAAGAATACAGGGTCATTTTACCTTCTCAATGGTGCGATTGTGGCAGGTTTCAAGCTTTTCGTATGCCTTGCTCTCATGTCATTGCCGCTTGTGCGCATACCCATCAAGACGCGCTTCAACTGCTCTCAAACGTTTATAAATCTGAAACGTTGCTCACTGTTTACAACAACAACTTTCCTTTGGTGGCAAAACCGGACTATTGGCCTGAATACAACGGTGATATAGTTTGGCACAATGACCAAATGCGAAGGAACAAGAAGGGTCGTCCCAAAAGCAGGCGCATAACAACAGAAATGGACGATCTTGACAGGTTGGAAAGAAAGTGTGGTTTATGCCGTCAGGTCGGACACAATCGCAAAAACTGTCCGAATCGGGCGTCTGGCTCGACCACATAAATTTTGTAATACAATAAATCTTTTCAATATTTGTGTTGTAAACATTATGGGTTTTCCGTTAATAAAACTGTTCACACAATTTAAGAAATTCAATATAGGAAATTACATTAGGGTTTTCGCGTACAACAATGATTAACGATAATCAATATAGGAAATTACATTAGGGTTTTCGCGTACAACAATGATTAACGATAATCAATCTAGGAAATTACAACTGTTAACACAATTTCATCTGACCCATGCATCATCAGCATTACATCACTGTCTGTTTTGACTTCCTCCAACCACACATTAGGTCTTCCTGTCGCATGCGAGGTTGTTGTTCGTTTTCGCTGGATCCTTCGAATTTTTTCCCCCTCGTCGATGTCTCCATCTAGCCACCGCATCAACTCCCGCTTCAGACGCTCCATGGAGTGAATGTGCCAGAATTTCATTTTCATCGCGGGTTTCGTGGCGGAGAATATAACGTAACCATCTCTGCTAAAAATCATAGGCGACGTCATTACGTAAATAAGGGAGTACAAAATAAAAATACAGTGCGAGAAAGTGTGAGAAATTTCAAAGAAACGGACGAATTATTTATAAAACAGCAAAAAACCCTAGTTTTGCCCTAGGCGCCAAGTGAGATGGCGCCTCCTCTCCTTTTTAAGGAGCATGCGCCATCTCACTTGGCTAAAAGCCAATGGAGGCGCCAAGTGAGATGGCGCCTAGGGCAAAACCCTAGGTGCATGCGCCAAATGACTTGGCTCCTCCTTTATGGAGCCATCTCAAACATGGTTATTTGCGTAATTTTTTCCGAAACCCGGTTATTTGCGAAATATTTTTTTAATACATGGTTATTAATAAAAAAAATTCCCAAAATTTGGTTAATGATGATTTGTGACAAATTTTAGATTGAGTTGCTTAGCCCGAATACCATTACAACTTCTATAATATGAAATTCCAAATTTTGTAGAGCATATTCCCTTATTCTTGAGGGTATTACTATTATTATTTATAGGCTATATCATTTTTGTTTTGTTTTGTTGTTTTTTTGGGTAGGGTTGTTTGACTAACTTGAAACCAAAGCAATCACTATCCATCAGTTCCAATCCTTGAACCGAACCATCCATTTCAGACCGTTAGATCTCACACGTGTTCAAATCAGACGGTCATCATTGTTCTGATGCAGAACCGCTTCGGTGCAACTTCATCTCCTTCCTGAGTAAGAATCGAAGCACACCGAACCTTCCTTCCAAACCCCTTTTCCTCTTCTCTCTTCTCCCAAAATTCACCAAACCCTAATCACCGAAATTCTTCCCCAAATTCGCACCTTCTGAAGACCCAGATCGTTTTCTTCTTCCTCTGAATCCACTTCCATCGAATTTGTAATCTTTTTTTGTTTCCGAATCATGGAGAAGGATGAGATCAAACCCGACATTGAGAAAATTGGGAAAGAAAGCGAAGATATCGAACCCATAGAAATCGTTCTCTTTCAAGTGCCCGAGTGTTACGTCTATATAGTAAGTGTTGATGGGTTTCTTTCAAAATTTGATTTTGATTCATTTGTTTTTGAGAATGGTATATGATAGGAAAGTGGATATTCAAAATTTGATTCTGATAAATTGGATTGACACTGGTAGTGCTCAGAATTGATATTTAAGCTTGTGTAGAAATTGAGGCTTGAAATTTGAAACTTTGTTGTGTCAAGCTAATGGATTTATACTGTTTATGCAGATACCTCCAAGAATGAGTGCAGCTTCTTACAGGTTTCATATCAATTGCAAATTATAGCTTGTGATCTATTGTGTTTGAGATCTTTTTAGTTCATAGTAGCATAATGTTGAAATTAGTAATGTACTCTACCTTGATAAAGAAGCAGTAGTTTTATGAACCACATACACCAGAAATAACACACTGACACGGGACACTGATAATAATTTAAAAATAAATAAATAAATAAAACGTAATCAAAAGTGTTGGTGTCGGTTTCAGACACCAACACGTACACATCTTTTTTAGTGCTACAGAGGTTTTTAGTGTTCAGCATGGAAGTTTGTTCTGTTTAATGCGTTTGCTATACTTTGGTTATTTTGTGTCTTTCATAACCTTTGTTGAACAATGTTCTTTGTAATGGGATTGATTTTCGGCTTTTTCCAGTTTTTGGACTTGATTAATTTTTTCCTGGATGTTTCTGCTAAGTGTATAATTGCTCAGCATTTATATATGTGAAGTTCGTTTCAGGGCTGATGAATGGGATGTTAACAAATGGACATGGGAAGGGGTTTTGAAAGTTGTTAGCAAGGGAGAAGAATGTATCATAAAACTAGAAGATAAGAATACAGGTAAAGATCGCAATAGAACTGCTTTAATTAGATTATACAGTTAATTATTTTTTAAAATTTTATTACTTAAATGAAATATATGTAACTAGGTGAGTTATATGCTCGGGCGTTTTTAAGAAATGGAGAGCCGCATCCTGTGGAAGCTGTTATTGACAGCAGCAGGTGGTTTTCCATAACCATTGATAGATTTTTTTGGTTGTTATTATCCCTTTTTGTAATTTTCGATGCTAAGATAATTATCTTATCTTCTGCAGGTATTTTGTTCTTCGCATAGAAGAGAACATAGGTGAGAAGTTTTATCTAGATTATTCATACAATCATATATATCAGATTAATGTGATGTTTCGTTATTTAAGTGATCTTTGAATTTTCATGACAAAACTTAGAAGCACAAATTAATGTATCCAAATGATTCTTTGTTTGTGATCGAAATAGGAAATCCTAGTTTTTAGTCCTTCTGAATGTGTGCACAAATGTGAGCAGAAATTTCTGAAAGACACTGAAATATCAAAGTCATTATTTGTTTGAGTTGAGAGTCTTGAAACTAATATACGATACCAAGTTTTCAGTCCTTCTGAATATGTGAACGAACATGGTGTTTTAACAATGATAGATATTCCTAACATCATAGATCTTTATGCTTTTGATCAAATTGTGTCAAAATAGCAATCAAAAGAATATGACCATACAAATATCATTCTTGGTACTCTTCTATGTCTGTATTGAGATAGTCTACTGTGTCTGTAATACAAGATAAATTGATGATTTGTTCCTTTAATGTCAAGTAGCTTTAGATTTAAAGAAATGTTATTTGGACACCCTTTTAGGTGTTTAACACCGTATTTTTGTACGATTTCGAATGCGGTGTAGTTTTATTCTCTCTCTCTTTTTGTCATATAAGCAGTTATAAATAATGTCTCTGTATATGGTGTTGATATTTGGGTGTTCAAATAACACCACTCTTAGTTTTACTATCATGCTGCTTTAGCATTACTTATTTTTAGCGAAAGGAAGTTTGGACATTTTAAGTTGGAAAAATTCTTGTGTTTTACTCCCATATTATCAAATAATATTTGTCATTTTTCTGCACTCTACTTCTTTTTACTTATGAATTTTGGTCTTAATTATTGGAAAATCACGCAGGTGGTCGCCTTCGGCATGCTTTTATAGGCATAGGATTCCGAGAAAGAACAGAAGCTTATGACTTCCAAGCTGCCTTGCATGATCATATGAAGTATTCTTCCATCTAGCATATTTTGAATTTACAAAGTTTTACTCTCATTATCGGCCAAATTCAGCTTGTTTTTTTTACTCCTCGAGTTTTTCCTAAATTGTTTTGAAGATACCTGAACAAAAAGAAAACTGCAGAAGAAATGGAACAACATTACCAGCATAGTTCCTCAGTTGATTACAGTTTGAAAGAAGGAGAGACTCTTGTGCTTCAAATAAAAAACAATGTACACAAATCTTCATTTTCTGTTATGCACGTAGTTTTCTTTTTCCCAGCGTCATGATCTATATACTATCCTATTTATTGTATGCAGAGAAGTGGCGGCAATGTGAAGTCCATGTTTTTTGAGCTGAGTCAAAATAACTCCTCGGAAGAAAAGAGTGAGAAAAAAGAATCTGTACCGTGTATTAAGTTACCACCACCTCCTCCATCACCAGGTTCCCCTGCTGTTACACCGGATAAGTCTCCGACAGACTCACCTACAGAATTGAGACTTGAGAAACCCGCTGAAGTCGAGACCTCTAAAACCTTTAAAGAAGAAACAGAACATGAAAAGCCTCCTGAAAATCAAAGCGCACAGGAAGTAGTAGATGATGATTTTGGCGATTTTCAAGCAGCTGGTTAAATACCTATCCTGTATGCAGTTTAAATTTGCAGTTTAAATTTGCAATGATTAGGAAACATGCAAAGTTATCTCATAACTGGTTAATATCTGGTATATCACATATTGCTGATTCAGTTTGGAGATTCAATTATGTCATAGCCTATAATATGTCATTAAGAATCAACATATATGCTTGTTTAATCGGTTAGTGATTACCTTAGTTGCATATCGGGCTAGTAGTATGGGATTTTTTCCTCCCGCTTGAGTCACTTTATTTAAGTTTTTATGCTTTTACATTTCTCATAGTTGGCATATCTCACTAGTTATTTGGTACTGATCAATGGCTCATAGCTTTGTTGATATCATGAATGCTGTCATATTCAGTGTTTATGACCTTGTTTATCTGTTCCCTAGTATGTTTCAAGTTGGATCCTCAGCTGTTTGTAACATGATGCAGCGGCCTCTAGAACCGTTAAATATAGAGAGACGAAGTTTCATTTTCTAGATTTAACGATTTAGAGACCATTTCACCGTGGCTAGATTTAACTTTTCTAGAGATCATTTCACCGTGGGGTGGCCGAAGAGAATCTAAATTTCCTTGCAATAAAAAACTTGGTTCTTAGAATTTTCTACATATGTAGGTAGACCTAAATAGACAACCATTCTGTTAGTTGTTTCAATAGGCATGCACTTTATGAACTCTTTTTTCTCTCTGCTCATCAGAAACATATTTTGCTAAACATCATACTTGAATAGTGCCCTGTTAATCCTCTGACTCGAGGCTTCTGGTAGACCTTGAGAATATTATTTAAATCTTTTGCTTCTTCCACTTCTGTCCTACAAAATATAATTGTCATTAATAAAAAAAGACTATACCAGGGATATGTCTTTCATGAAAGGATGTGTCTGTCTTGTCTGTAAAAAAAAAAAAAAGGTGGGTGAGTCTAAAATATAATATAAAAAATAAGTCTTTTAATATATTAAAAAAGTGATAAAAAAATAAAAAAAATAAACAGATAAGTCTATTTGTCTGCCAACCCACTACTTTAACGTATCGAATTAGATTTTTATATTTATTTTCACCTCGTGAACTTGTCCGTATTACTTTTTCTTAACAGAACAGAGTGAACGATACAATTTTCCACCCTTAAACTTAAATGTCATTGACATCCTTTCATTATTTTTAAGGGAGTACGCCCCCTCCTATTTTAATAAGAGGCGATAATAGGCCAAATGCATGCTCTTGTTTTTTTCTTCTTTAATATAATATTTATTTACTATATATTTTAATAGGAGACGTCAATTATATTGTCCAATGCATGTGACAAATCTTTATATAAATAAAGGTGTATTGTGAATAATTTTACTTCTGTCTTTCAAACAAAACATATATCAACTAGCATTTTCATCTTCCCTCCCTCTCATTCCCTTCCCTAATATACAAATCATTTTTTTCCTTGGGTTAAATTCAGTGGCGGAGGCAGTTCATTTTAGGGGTTTAATTGGATTTTTTGAACTTTAGATATTGCATTTAAATATTTATATAAATTGCACTTTGAACTCCTGAAAATTTTTATTTGTATCATTTATTCATTTGATTTTGAATTTATTTACTTTTGCACCTTCAGATCTAAAATTTTGTCTATGTAAATTGAAATTTAAACTCATGAATTTTTTTATTTGCACCATGAATTTATTTAATGCCGGATTTATTTATTTTTGCACTCTCTAATTTAAAATCCTAGCCCTGCCACTGGTTGAATCAGAGGCAAAGATCAATTTTACAATGATTTATACTATAATTAAATTAATTTTTCAAAACTACATTTTTCTTATAGCTTTTTTACCGTGTTTGATATAGTTTTTATTTTAATAAAAATTTAATTTTTTAATTAAAAATTAAATAATAGGCATGTCTTAAGCTTATATCTCTTTCACCTTCGCTAAAACCTCCAACCGTCATCCATCTTATCTAACTGAAAGTTGAGAAAACACAAAAAAGAGGGATTTAAACTGAGTTTTCAAAATTTTTTGCTTAGAAATACTTCACACAAACAATCAAGATAGACAAGTTAAGAAAAAAAGTAGTTTATACAAGTTCACTTTAAACAAGACTACTCTTGTCCACCCGTCAAGGTGATTTTTCCTTAAAGAATGACTTAATTCACTAATCTTGAAAGATTACAAACAACGTTTAAGAGTTTAGAAAAACACCTTAACCCTCTAAAGTATGCAGGCTATCACTTAGTACTTGAGGAAAAAAATCTCAAAAGATTTATAATAGAAAGTGTTTACAATAGTGCTTCTAGAAAACAGAATGAACACTATAGTGAAGAATAAATGTTTACACACAAATATGAGCAACAACTCTTTGTGTTTTAATTGAGAATAAATGTTAACACAAATATGAGCAACAATTCTTTATATTTTTTCTTGGAAGAATATTTCTAACTTAAAGATCTTGCACAATAACTTCTTCTTTTCAAATGGTGTTGTTCCAATATTTCTTGATTATTAGTTTTTCAATTCCTTGATGCTAAATCATTTTTAATGGAATAGTCATCCCTTTATATAGGCTTCAAAAAGTAGATCGCTTAGGAGGATAAAATACCACTTTCATTTGTCAGATGCCATAACGGTAGCAAAAGATTGTGAGAGACAAGAGCATAACAAATCTTTGATCGTACATATGTTTTCACCATAGTGGGTTAAGTACTGTACTGTTGTACTATTTTATTTTATGCAAGTTTTCTTTATCTTATCTTCTAATGAAATACTTATGATATGAAGTAATAGTGAGTCCAGAAGAGATCACATTCTTGTTCTTGTCTTCTGATGGAATACTTCTGATTGAAGCGATGATTAGTCCAAAAGACATCACATTGTATGAGTGTTTCAAGAGTATCAAAGTCTTCAGAGTCATAAACTTGTCTTTAGAGCAGGAAGTAACAGGTTATTTGAGGAAAAAATATTGACTTCTGAACTGGAAGCAAAAGCTTATCTGAGAAGCACACGTAGATCCTTTTCTAGCGAACATTCAACATTCATAAAAACTGCTGATGTTTCTTTAGAAGCGGATGTAATCGTTCTTCTGAGGCGTGCCAAAAATGATTCTGAAGATATTTCCAGAAAGGCTATCCAGAATCAGATACAATTTTATATTTGCATACTTAAGAAACTATTAGAGTACAAAATTATTACATATAAAATATATGTATTGTTATCATCAAAACTAGAGATTATATACAAAACTATATCTTGTTCTAACACTAACAAATTTCCTGATAGTCACAAACGAACTTAAAGCATGTCTCAAGAAGCTATGGAGGAACTCAAGAGAGGCCAGGAATTGTTGAAGGAGGAGGTCGACTAGCTGAAGGATTAAATGAACTTGGTCATGCAAGTACTATTGATAGAAGCTACAGATCTACCCAGCGCCTCAAATACCATAACAATGGGTGTTTCCCCCAACAACATCAACAACAACAATGTCAGCAACAACAACGATCCTATAGGTATGCACAGCAGAAGATAAAACAAAGGCCACCACTAAGGAGGTTTGATATGCTTTCTATGCCTCATGGCAAGCTATTTCAACACCTTCTTAGAGGCTCATTGGTGGAGCTACAAACGCTTGATCCTCCTCCTCGTCCATATCCTCCCAGTTATGCCGAGAATGTCTGATGTGAATATCATGCTAGTTCGCAGGGGTATAAGGTGGAAAACTACAAGGCTCTCAAACACAAGGTCCAACACCTGATCAATGATAAGCAATTTACTTTCGAAGGAGGAATCTCATTGGTGAACGGTCACCCATTACTTTGACAAATGCAAGAACGTCAAGAAGGATCTCCTAAAATCAGGATCAACAAGGAAGCTCGCCCCTAGGATCATTAGGCTTTTATCATTTCCATTTGTAATTTCGTTATTGCTAAGTTTTATTTGTTCTAAACTTGTACTCTTTGATCAGTGATTTCAATAAGATGGACATGTATGTTTTTGTAATCAATCATTTAATACTCCTTCTTTATTATGCCATCACTTGCCATATACATAAATATCAACACTTTTTCATTTCGATTTTCACTTGTTAACAAACTTAGAATAAGAATAATGAAAACAAAATAACCGAGTTTACTGATGTATGCTTTTATTAGTAAGACATGGCTGACATATGCTTTTATTAGTAAGACTTGAATGACGATATAAGACCTTCCTAAATAATATTATTAAAATAATAAAGTTGTTAATACAAAAATTTAAAGAAAGGAGGTGACAGATCCAAAAGAGGAGGTGAGAGTTGGTTGTTTCCCACTATGATTGCCCAATATAAATTAGTTGGTGAAGATGGTGGTGTCTTTAAATCTCCAAGAAGCATACAATGTCTCGAAAGTAGTATAAATAAGAGCATGTTATTCAGATTCAGTGTTAGAGCGGTTTGTCAAAGTTTGTTTCTTACTACGCCAAGATGTAAGAGAATATCCAATAAAAATACAAAAACCAACGATCGAACGACGACCATTTGGATCATAAGCCCTATCGGCATGAAAGTAGGTTTTAAGAATCAGTGAAGATGTAATTGAGTAATTAAGACAATAAAATGATATATCCTTGATATTTCTAATAATTCGAAGGACAACAATATAATGTGTGTGTTGCACCCCAAAATTTTCCCTCTTCATTTTAACCCTAATTGGCTTATGTTTCTCTAACATACGAATGCGTTCATATCATTGGTTCTTTGGTTATTGGGTCAAGGTATCTTTCATTTGGTCTTCTTCAAATAATGGAAGATGGTTTGAATTGTCAGTCAGTGCAAGAAGGTCTCATGCCCTCACTCTTTGGATCACTCAAGCTACAAGGGTTTCTCGTATCCCAAGACATCTCATTTGTCTCATTGATTCATCAGAAGATTGAAAATTGCAAGAGTATTGAAGTGAAACACTTTTCTCTTATTCATCTCCTGAAATTAGGGTTTTGGCTAGATGAAGTGTTTGATGCTTATATGAGCCATTTCCTTGAAGTATTATCTTCTCATTGTCATATGATACATTTTTTTCAAGAATTTCTTCATCATGTTCCTTGGAATTAGGGTTTGAGATTAGATCATCACCTCTTAGCACAAGGGACCAAAATTAGGGTTTTTGATTTAATCGGGATTTTTCTAAGTTTTTGAGTAACACTTGATTCCATGCTTCTCAACATTAAGAATCTATGATTGAAAGATTGATCATCAATTTTGATTGGAATATTCTCAATTTCACAAATGAATTCAAAACAATCAAATTGGGGAAAAGTCAACAATGCAGTCAACAAAGTCAACTCTGGATATTTCAAAGTCAAAATCATGATTATTAAGTCAAATGTGGTCAATTTGCAAGATTTTATCAAAGAATTCCTAGAGGTTCACCAAGAATCAAGAATTGTGAGAAGTTACTAAAATTGTAATTAGGGTTTTATGAGAAACTTGTTATTTTTAGCAAGCTCTCATCATTTTTCAATCAACTTGATGCCCTGATTTCTCATTGATTCATGCTATAATTCAATTTTCCTTCAGCTCCAAAGTTTTTATTTATTCCAAGATCTTTCCAACCATATAAAGAACACGTCATTTGAACAAGAAATGAGTAAGTTGTGATTGTCTAAAGTAGAACACTTCAAATGTCAAAATCTTGATACTTAGTGAAATTTCACTAAGTCCTTTATTCAGTATCATGGTACCATCTTCATGACCAGGTTCGAGCACTCTCCCAACATTATTTGTTAATGGAATTAACACAAGATATGAAGAACAAACTTTTCTCTACAACTTTACTTCAAGAAGTTTCTCAAATAATTCCTTAAATCTCAAGATATTCTCTTTGGAAATCATGCATTCAAAGTTGTAATATATTTTGACTTAGAGAAATTTTGAGTGCTTCTCATGCATCTTCCATGAACCATGTTTTGAGGGTCATTTCAAGGAACTTCAAGGCTCTAAATTAAGTTTCTTCCAACATGAAAATTACTTCTCTTGTTTCTGTCTTTCCAATGTTCCAAGTTTCATCCTCTTTGGCCCAAAGTTCATGAAGTTTTGCTGAGATGAATAGGGTTTTTCAATGTGTTTTATTAGCATGAAATTTTGGTGAGTTTGTACACATATATTGATATTGCTTGCAGTAGGCCTTGATATCATGCATGCATTCCTTTTTCTTGCCCAAAATAGCTAGAAAAACCTCGTATTTCATGCATGCTGTAATACAGTGGGAGAACTGACTTTACTGGTTTTACGTTTTATCGTAAATGTTGCGGTTAGCAAGAATTTCCACTGAATTTTCTTTTATCCAATAAAGAAAAGGGTGAAAAGAACAGGAAAGACCTTTCGAGAATTTTTCTGAGTAAGGGGGATAGGTTATGGAAAGGGAAGGTGTTAGCACCCTTTCCATCCGTAGTTATCCACGGGCTCTTAGTTGCTAGATCACTTTGAAAATGCTTTTTTGTGTAAGTGTATTTGAAAATATTTTTTAAAAGACGCCTTAGTGCTGCGAACTTTGTAATGATTCTCGTATCGTTGAGAATGCATACAAAGTGTTTTGTATTTGAAAATATTTAGAAAAAGAGAGTGTGTGTGTGAGAAAATGAATTGTTTTGTGAGCAAGCAACTACAAGCTATCTACTCGAAAGATCTTTGTTCTTTTCCTCCATTCCTTTAGATAGTGCTATCCTACCATTAGTCGGTAGGTAGCCCTATCATTGGATGTTTTGAGGGACAGGCGCGGGTCATCGTACAGTCACGAAGGCAACTCTTAAGATGCTTTAAGAATTACCCTAAGGTACTAAGATCATTTATCGAGGCAACATCGAAGGGTCATCGAGGGACTATGATCTTTTGACCAAAAGGCTTTTGCTAAAACTTCTCACGTTCGAGAGACGTGACTGTTTATTTTCTGAAGGCAACAAGTGGAGGTACCTTAGAGGTACGCGTGTGCAAAGTGTGTTGTGTTTCAATTATTTGTCTTGGATATTTAGGTTTTATATCGTTCACTTTTAAATCTTGTCATGCAAACCTATTAGCATACATCTAGCAGTTAAATATATAGATAGGGCAGAAAATAAAAGTGCGAGATACAACACACTGGTAAGGGTACACCTTAAGAGTATGCCTGCTACCACTGGGCCAACTGTTCATTCGTTACTTTAGATACAAATGAATGTATATATTATTAAACTGGCTCATTTGGAATTCAAAATACACGTGTGCAACTTGGTTTAAATGGACCACTTACAAAGCAACACACAGGCCACCGGAGTCAGCCCACCAGAGTCAACTTTTTGGCTGTCTTCTCCGGTGGGATTGAAATCTGGACCTATAAAATAACAACAATTAAGGATCCAAAACGAACATACCCCCTTTAAATAATCCCCCTGAGTCTGAATCAAGGCTTATTTTTGGCCAAAACGCATTGGATTATACACTTTGACACCAAACGCCCGATTGGGGATAAAAATGGCATCCAACCATTTTGCGTGCATGAGAATGCATCAAGGGTCACAACCTACTCATCAAGGATTCATGAACACGTTAGTAGCATCAATGCATCATAAAATAACATAATTAAAGATAAAAAACTTATAAAAATAGAGAACCGATGAGGTCACGATGCATAGTTTCAGGTGTGTAAGATCACCATGAATGGTCTAGTACTACCTTTGGGTATCCCTGGAGAATAATGAGACTAGAGTTATGGACTGAAATGGCCTGTGGACAGAGTTTAGGACTCGAGGGTTTCTTGAGAATTTTGAATAATTTCTGCTAGTTTCTATGCATGTGTTTTTGTTGTGCTTTTCTTCAGTATTTATAGAGGGAGTAGAAGGCTAGCAAAGATGGTAGGATATGAAGCAATGATGGCCATGATAAAGCCAAAAATCAAGTTTTGAAAACTTGCCATATTTGATGTATTCTTTCCATTCTTGAGCTTGCATGAACTTGGACGCTTTTGACACACTTTCATGAGCTTATTGGGCTTGCAAAAGGTTTAAAATCCAAAGGCCCAAGCCTTTATACATTGTTTTCATTTTCTTTTGATTTTATATATTCTTTTAAATGAATAAAATTCAAATAAAATCAATAAAAATCAATGAAATGTTTTAGTGCTTTCTAGAGGTCCTCTAATATTTTTTAAACATGTTTGAACATAAAAAATTAAGCCCACTAGTTCAAAATTGCAAGTTTTCTCAATATGCATTTCATGAATTTCCTCAAAATTTCACAACTTGTGAAACTCATAACATGCTCAATTTTCCACTTTTGAAGATGATTTTGGACTTTTTAGAAATCTCAAGATGTCCTCTACAATCTCCATGTTGATCATTTTTGCTTTTGAAGACATTATATTGATGTAAGTTGCCTTGACAAAAAGTGTCTTTTATTGAATTTTAAAAATGACCTATAATGTTTTAGCTCATACCTTTCAAATGAAGAATTTTTTGTGCTTGAGCATAAAAAAAAGTTGTAAGGAATTGAATTTTCTTCAGAATGGGCTTTGGTTGAGGAAAAGTTGATGAAGTATGTGAAAGTTATGCCTGGTCAAAGTTCATTTGACTTCTCCTAAGGAAACCCGAATTTGACAATTCTTGACTTTTAATGATTTGAGATCTTTCCTTGGGGAATCATGATCAAAGCTTGACAAAATGATGAATATCACTTCAAAATGTTGATGTTGACCAAAAATCTTGAAGTTTGACTGTGTGTTGACCACAATTGACTTTTTGACCAATATAGTTAATTTTCAATCATCTAAGCCATTGACTGAGCAAACTTGTGATGCAGGACTTGAAACTTGACATGAAACTTGTTGAGGACCTAAGGAGAACCATGGAAGCCACTTGAGACATTTTTAAACCGAATTTTCTTGAGAAACTCCAAACCCTAGTTATAGGCCTTTTGCTTAGGATGAGCATCTTGACTAGTCAACCCTTGAGTGTCTTGAATATCTGAGAAGCCTTGAAAGAATGCCTTGAGAAGAAAAGGGGAGGGAAAATTTTGGGGTACAACAGCTTCCCCTATTCAATCTTCTTAAACTTGAAGAGTTAGATTGGCATGCCCGTCATTCGTGACTTGAAGGTAGAAGATGATTGAACACTTAAGTGTCTAGAAATTTGCACTCGCTTGTGCAAGAGGTAACATTGTTGGTTGATTGTATCAATAATGGGATTATAGATTCCATTTAGAGAGGTCACAAAGAGTTTTCAGAGATGGGCTTATAAATGCCATACAAAATAACTATTGACTTCAACTGGAAGAAATATCAGAATAAATCTTTGGTTGATTTAAACTGAACTAGAGAAATATGTACTGGAAAAGCATCAGGATAAACCATTGGTAAATTTAAACTGAACCAGTATATGTATGCACTTTAACTGAATAAGAATCAGAATAAATCTTTGAGCAATTTAATCTGAACCAGAGAAAGGTCTTGATTGTATTTAACTGAATAAGAATCAAAATAAATTTTTGGTTGATTTAAACTGAACTAGAGAAAGGTCTTGATTATATTTAACTGGATAATATTCAGAATAAATCTTCAGGCGATTTTGATTGAACCAGAAAAAGTGTCTACTAGAAAAGAATCAGGATAAATCATTGGTCTATTTAAACCGAACCAACAGATGTTTGTACTTAACTTTAACTAGATCATAATAAATCATTGGTCGATTTAAACTGAACCAGCAGATGTCTATAATTGTCTTTAACTGGATAAGAATAAGAATAAATCTTTGGGCAATTTAAACTGAACCAGAGAAAGGTTCCTATTAGAAAAGCATCAAGATAAATCATTGGTCGATTTAAACTGAACCAATAGAGGTCTATAATTATCTTTAACTGGATAAGAATCAAAATAAATATTTAAGCGATTTAAGCTGAACCAGAGAAAGGTCTTGATTATCTTCAATTGGATAAGAATCAGAATAAATCTTTGGTTGATTTAAACTGAACCAGAGAAAGGTCTACTGGAAAAGCATCAGGATAAATCATTGGTAGATTTAAACTGAACCAACAAATGTCTGTACTTAACTTTAACTGGATAAGAATCAGAATAAATCTTTGAGCGATTTAAACTGAACCAGAGAAAAGTCTTGATTGTCTTTAACTGGATAAGAATCAGAATAAATCTTCGGGGGATTTAAACTGAACCAGAAAAAAGTGTCTACTGGAAAAGAATCAGGATAAATCATTGGTCGATTTAAACTAAACCAACAAATGTCTATAATCATCTTTAACTGGATAAGTATTAGAATAAATCTTTGAGCGATTTAAGCTAAACCAGAGGAAGGTCTTGATTGTCTTTAACTGGATAAGAATCAGAATAAATCTTCGGGCGATTTAAACTGAACTAGAAAAAGTGTCTACTGGAAAAGAATCATGTTAAATCATTGGTAGATTTAAACTGAACCAAGAGATGTCTATAATTGTCTTTAACTGGATAAGAATCAGAATAAATCTTTGGGCGATTTCAACTGAACCAGAGAAAGGTGCCTATTGGAAAAGCATAAAGATAAATCATTGGTCAATTTAAACTGAACCAACAGAGGTCTATAATTATCTTTAACTTGATAAGAATCAGAATAAATCTTTGAGAGATTTAAGTTGAACCAGAGAAAGGTCTTGATTGTCTTCAACTGGATAAGAATCATAATAAATCTTTGGTTGATTAAAACTGAACCAGAGAAAGGTCTAATGTAAAATCATCAAGATAAATCATTGGTCGATTTAAACTGAACCGGCAGATGTTTGTACTTAACTTTAGCTGGATAAGAATCAAAATAAATCTTTGAGCAATTTAAACTGAACCATAGAAAGGTCTTGATTGTCTTTAACTGGATAAGAATTAGAATAAATCTTCGGGCGATTTAAACTGAACTTGAAAAAGTGTCTACTGGAAAAGAATCAGGATAAATCATTGGTCGATTTAAACTGAATTAACATATGTCTATAATTGTCTTTAACTGGATAAGAATCATAATAAATCTTTGGGCGATTTAAACTGAACCTGAGAAAGGTGCCTACTGGAAAAACATAAGGATAAATCATTGGTCGATTTAAACTGAATCAACAAAGGTTTATAATTATATTTAACTGGATAAAAATCAGAATAAATCTTTAAGCGATTTAACCTGAACCAGAGAAAGGTATTGATTGTCTTCAACTGGATAAGAATCAAAATAAATCTTTGGTTGATTTAAACTAAACAAGAGAAAGGTCTATTGGAAAAGCATCAGGATAAATCATTGGTTGATTTAAACTAAACTAGAAGATGTCTGTACTTAACTTTGACTGGATAAGAATCAGAATAAATCTTTGAGCGATTTAAACTAAACCAGAGAAAGGTCTTGATTGTCTTTAACTGGATAAGAATCAGAATAAATCTTTGGGCGATTTAAACTGAACTAGAAAAAGTGTCTAATGGAAAAGAATCAGGATAAATCATTGGTCGATTTAAACTGAACCAGTAGATGTCTATAATTTTCTTTAACTGGATAAGAATTAGAATAAATCGTTAGGAGATTTAAACTGAACCAGAGAAAGGTGCCTACTGGAAAAGCATCAGGATAAATCATTGGTCGATTTAAACTAAAACAGCAGAGGTCTATAATTATCTTTAACTGGATAAGAATCATAATAAATCTTTGAGCGATTTAAGCTGAACCAGAGAAAGCTCTACTGGAAAAGAATCAGGATAAATCATTGGTCAATTTAAACTGAACCAGCAGATGTCTCTTTGAGAATGACCTTCTGAGGAAAATGATGAAATATCCCTTTGTCATAGGTAGTCTTTGAGAAGACTGCCAGGTCATATAAGTAGTTGATGATGTTTGTTGATTGGTCTTTCCTGAAATGGTAAAGAGTTAACTATATGCAACGTCATAACGTATGAAATGCATTACGTAACAATATTCTTAAAATAAATGAGACTGTGATATACACGTTTCGTATGCATATGCTATGTGTGATAAGGTGGCAGAACCGACTGTTAATACTGGTTTGCGTGTTTTGTTTGCAAATGTTGCGGTAAGCAAGAATCGCCACCGACTTTTCTTTTATCCAATAAGTAAAGGGTGAAAAGAACAGAAAAAGACATTTTTCGAGATGTTTCTGAGTACGGGGGGTAGATTATAGAAAGGGAAGGTGTTAGCACCCTTTCTATCCATGGTTTTCCATGGGCTCTTAGGTACTTGCTCATCTTTAAATTGCTTGTGTGTTTTTTGAAAAGTTTTTGTTTAACTTCGTGGTAACCCTTGTATATGTCTTCAAGAGTGTGATGAAGTTGTTTTTGAAAACTGTTTTGAAAGTATTTGTGTGAAAGAATTTTTGAAAAAGTACTTAAAAGTTTCTACCTACTCGAAAAAGGCTGTTCGTTTTCTCGTTTCCTTTAGACAATGCTATCCTACTATTGAGGAGTAGGTAGCCCCATCGTTGGAGTTTAAGGGACATTCGAAAGGACAATTACGGTCACAAAAGAAATGGTTAGGAAACCTTAGTAGTTACCCTATACTCTTAAAGATCTTTCCGATGCAACATTCGAATGGGTCATTTTTTATCTTTTGAGACTAGAGGGCGACCACTAAAATTCCCTATACTTCATGACCGTTAACCAAAGGCAACCGAAGTGGGATAAACCCTAGGAGTGAACATGTGCATGTGTTTGATTTCAGTTGATTATCTTTGCATAATTAAGGTTTTCTACTGTTTTAATTTCATTTGTCTTTTGCATGCAAGCCTATTATCCATACATCTAAATAGTTCACAGTTGCGGAAATTAAAAGCGGAAAAGTAAATCTACACTATTACAAAGTCTTGGGGAAGGGGTTACATAACCAAAAAATGGGGAATTAAAACAGTAAATGAAAACAATAATAAACCTAAGTTAAAAGCTATTACAAACCTTGGCAGATACAATAATTAATAAAATAATGGAAAAAGGATGTGCGCGATGAAATTAAGTACGGAGAATAAGGGCTTGAATTCTAAGGAAACCTAATTAGTGAAAGAAAATATTTTTTGTATTTTTATTTAAGAAAATAAACTATTTATGCATTAAACCTAATTTGTCTAATTAATTTTAATTATGAAAAATTAACCAACTTACCCTAAATTAAATTTAGTAAAAAAAACCTAATTCTAATATTTTGTGGTTTTCTTGATTTTATGATTTAATAAAAAAATGACTTTTTGAACAAATAAAATAAATAACTAAAATGAAATAATAAAACAATAAAAATAAAAAAATGATGAATATGGGCCTATATGAGAAGCAAACTGGGGGTGCATGGCTGAATTTGCAAAGCCCAAAATAATAGGCCCACCTGCCTACGTGTGGATTCAGTGTAGCTGGCCTTCAGGAGGTTCACCATGCACTGCCTTTGCTGGACGTTAGATCTGGATATGATGAGATCTCTTGGTATGGATCTTTGGTGCATGATAGGCGCACAGGGATCTGAAGCATGGGATTTGGGACAGAGAAATTAGAAAATATAAAAATATGAGATTCTGGAATCGAACCCAGAACCTTTTGGTTCGCCGCCTACGCCTTTTCCATCTGTGCTGGGATGGTTAGTTGTTAATAAAATAACACAAAATAAACATAATACAAATAAAGATCTATGGCCACATGTCAAAAACGCGCGCGCTGTGGGTCCTCAATGGTTTGAATGGACGAATCAGTGAGCACCATGCCATCACCTTCTTCATGGATCATTCGTTTTAGGTGGGGAACTTTTACCTACAATAGTTTTCCGTCAGTATAGGTTGTAGTGACAGATTTTGTTCGTAACTAAAACCCTGCATTACTAAAAAATATTCTACAAGCAATATAAATCAAATCTAATGCTAGGGATAAATCAGGAATTTTGTCCCGAGTCCAGTAGTACCCATAATGCCCCTTAATTTGTCCTTAAAAAAGAAGCCCCAATATTGAGCTTTCAAACCCTAACAATGGTGTAAGCCCTTTCCTGCGCTAAAACTCAAATCCAGGCCTTCAAACAGATTAAGCATGATTATAAACATGTTTATGCAATCAAATTCGATTTAAAACATGTAAAACCAAGAAAACGAATTTAAGTTACAATGGTGCAAACCGTGATCTGTATCTGGAGATTCCTAAGGCTGCAAGCTTGGATAGTGACTGGAAAAGCTTCAAGGACCTTCGTGGATGATCACGGATGCTCCAAAACTCCTTGAATTGGCCTGTAGAGAAAGATCTGATTTGCACTTTTCTTTGAAAATTTGGAACTTTGTTTGACTCCTTGAGGCAGGTTGCACGTCTGAATTCTTCTCTTTAGGGTTCACAATGATCTTCTATATGTATGTGAATCAACTAGGTTAATAGTTTTGGCAAGAATCCAAAGATATGAATGCATTTCAAATCACTTCAAATATTTCCAAATTTGGAGATTTCCTCCCTTCTATGACTTGATGCGAATTGCTCTTCATTGGACAGTTCATGAGATATTCAATCAATGCCAAAACAAATCTTATCCCATTTATTTGATTTATTTTTGATTTAATTTGATTTAATTTGAATTTTAAATAAATAAAATCAAAATAAATTAAATAAATAAGTAATTGAGACATGGGGTGGTTCATGGGCCATGGACCAGGCTAGGATTAAGATGCAAGCATAAAAAGTTGGACCCATTTGAAGAAAAATGCATTTTGGGCATGGTTGACTTTGTGCAAATTTCCAAAAATGGCCAACTTTGACAATGCACATGTGTCTCAATTTTGACCCTAAGAGGGTGTTCTTGGACTTGTTAGAAATCTTAGGATGTCCTCTAAACAACCCTTTTGGTCTTATCTCAATTGGGTCTTTCATGTTCATGTAAGGAGCTTTGACCCAAAAGGTGTTTTCGTTGACTTTTTGAAATGACATATAATGTCTGAACTTGTATCATTTAATTGAGGCATTTCTTGACCTTGGGGGATGAAGATAAGTTGTAGGGAATTGGATTCTCTTCAAAATGAGCCTTGGTTGGAAAATTTCTGATAAAGTATGAGAAAGTTATGTCTGGTCAAAGTTTGGTTGACTTTTCCTATAGAAACCCTAATTTAGCAACTTTTGAGTTTTGATGAATTAGGAGCATTCCTTGAGGAATCATGATCAACCCTTGATCAAATGATGGTTGTTACTTCAAAATTTTCATGTTGACCAAAAATATTGAAATTTGACTGTATGTGGGCCACAATTGACTTTTGACCTAGCATAGTTGATTTTCAGGCATCTGAGCAGTTGACTGAGCAAACTTGTAGTGCAAGGCATGAAACATGACATGAATGATCTTGAGGATATATTAGGGCAATGGAGACCAATTGGGACCCTTGGAACTCAAACATCTTGATGAAAATTGAAACCCTAGTTTGAGGCTCATTGTCTTAAGAGGAGGATTTGTCTGGTCAATCCTTAGTCCACTTGAGCAATTGAGGACCTTTAGGAATATGTTTTTAGTAAAAATGGGAGGGAAAATTTTGGGGTACAATAGCTGCCCCGGTTCAATCTTCTTAAACTTCAGGATGTAGATTGGCTGGCCTGCCTTTCGTGATCTGAAGGTGAAAGATGATTGAACACTAGAGTGCACAGAAATTTGCACTCACATGAAGTAACATTGTTGGGTGATGATGTTAGAAATGGGCTTACAGATGCCATTTGGAGAAGATGTCTGAGAGTTGTAGGAGATGGGCTTAACGATGCCATCCAAATAATATGACGGAGAGTCATCGGAGATAGGCTTAAAGATGCCATCCAGAATAATGATGATTTCTGAGATATTCCTTCGTGGGAATTCCTGTTCCTGTTGTTAGGGAGGACTTCGCTGAAGAATGTTGGTCTCTGTCTTGGAGAATAGAGTTTAGGAGCTTCGGTTGTCCATTACTCTACTAGGGAATATGAAATTGACCGTATCTGGCCGGGTCCAAGTTTTAAAAGTGTTGTAAACTGTTGTCTGGGGATAAAGAGAAGGAACCTGGATAATAGGGTTACTTAGAAATGAAAGCCTGGATAGTAGGGCTATGAGAGGGAACCTGGGTAAGGTTGCTTCGTGATGAGTTTGGGTAAAACTACATCTGAACCGAGAAGGAACCTGGGTAAGGTTGCTTCGTGAGGAGTTTGGGTAAAACTACATCTGAACCGAGAAGGAACCTGGGTAAGGTTGCTTCGTGAGGATTTTGGGTAAAACTGCATCTGAACCGAGAAGGAACCTGGGTAAGGTTGCTTCGTGAGGAGTTTGGGTAAAACTACATCTGGACCGAGAAGGAACCTGGGTAAGGTTGCTTCATGAGGAGTTTGGGTAAAACTGCATCTGAACCGAGAAGGAACCTGGGTAAGGTTACTTCATGATAAGTTTGGGTAAAACTGCATCTGGACCGAGAAGGAACCTGGGTAAGGTTGCTTCATGATGAGTTTGGGTAAAACTGCATCTGGACCGAGAAGGAACTTGGGTAAGGTGGCTTTATGAGGAGTTTGGGTAAAACTGCATCTGAACCGAGAAGGAACCTGGGTAAGGTGGCTTCGTGATGAGTTTGGGTAAAACTGCATTTGAACCGAGAAGGAACTTGGGTAAGGTCACTTCAGGATAAGTCCGTGTAGGGCTATGGGAAGGAACCTGGATCGTAGGGTTACTTCATGATGAGTTCGTGTGAAACTTTATTTAGAAATGTATGAGAAGGGACCCGTGTGAGATTTTTCAGGATAAACCCGTGTGAAGCTGCATTTAGGAGAAACCCGTGTAAATCTGCATTTGGTCACACAGATAATTACTCTGTTTAGTTTCAGGAGCTAACCTTGGACCTGCTGGAAATTGTTGATGATAACCATCTTTCCTGAAAAGGTACATGATTAATTATATGTGATGCATGAAATGCATTGTATGATGATGTTCTCAAAATAAATGAGATTATGCTATATGCAATATGTATGCACATGACATGATGTATGAACATGAAATACTATTGTGACACGTCAGAGTCTGGGAAAATAAATCCTTGACTGCTGCTGGAGAGTATTGGAAATTGAATTCCTAACTGTCGTAGAAAAATTGGTTCTTCTACTTCCGCTGGGGATGGCGAACGAAGATGATTATGCCGTGGATTTTCTCCTGTTTATGAATATTCTGCCAAGGAGAGACTCTGCTTGAGAATAACTCTGCGGGGAATTAACTCTGTTTGAGAGAGGAGATGCTTTGCTGGAAGATTTTTCCGATTCAGAGAGGTAAACTCCGCTGGGGGATGAACTTCCATCACTGGAGGAATAAGCTCTGTTGGGGTTGAGCTTCCGCATTCAGAGAAATAAACTCTGTTTGGGAGACAAATTTATGAACCGCTTGCGACTTATAAAATTTGGCTGGGGAATAGACGTCGGCTATCTGAAGGAGCTTTGCTGGGGAAAGTAGCTCCTGTTTGGAGAAGCCGATGTCAAAGCTTTAATTTATTCTACTTTGTGGGGAGTTGTCACTGTCCATAGTGTTGTGTTGTAGTACTGTCAAAAATGTTTTCTTGATGGCACATGATTCATTGCTGGAATGCGTGTGTAATGCCCCAAGTGATTCAGATGGAGATCTGCCTCTGGTTATCTGGAACTTTTGTAGAGCCTTCCCTGGGTGTGTTAGAAATCATGTCATGCCCCTTTCTTATGGAAGTCCTGTTATTGGAAGTGTCTTTCCTACTGAGGTGATTCTGTCTATTAAGAGGATGTCTGTTCATTGAATATCCATTATGCGGATTTCTCCGCTGTCAAACAATTAGTCATATGCAAACAATGTCATTTAAAGAATGAAAAACTCATGTCTGTCTTGAAAAATTGTTTTTGGAAAATGTGTTTTATGTAGTAAAACAAAATTTGCAAGAATGTGATATCAACTCAAGATTCGTAACAAGTCCTACAGGAGTCAGGACACCTTTGTAACAGTATGCTCTCAAACTAACCCATGCTTCAGCTAGGACTTTTAAGGGTTATAACGTGGCCTGGTTCACGGTTTAAGAAAAAAAGGATAAAGGCTCAAAATTTATTTGTACCCACCCATTCTTCGTGATGTCCTTCAGTCCCATGCTCAGTTAATTGCGCGTTTAGAATCCCAGTTGAGTCCTGGAGTACTGTCCTTGATGTTCCGGTGATGGTTCGGATACTGAAAGTTTATTTTGAATAGGCAGTCATTTTTGTAATCTTCTTTCTGTTGAGAATTTGTATGACCTCTTTCTTTTTTTGATTTTGTTATCCCTTCTTTTGCTTGAACTGTTTCTTTTTGTGATTACAGTCAGCGGGATGCCCCGGTTTTTTCTTAAGTCCCTTTCATGGGTTTTAACTTAGCGGGCTTTTCTTTTGCAAAATAATGACTGCCTGCTTTGATGATTATGCAGAACCATCACCATCTTCTGATTTGGAAGGACATCTTCGAGGCCATTCATTGTGTGTGAAGCGGAAGATTGCGACTGAATGCGCCTCTAAATTAACTGAGAAAACTACCCTGCCCCAGGTTAAGATTAAGGGTTTTAATTTGCGTGAAAGAAAAAATCCTACTTCTTTGGCTCAAAAGGGTTGACTAGGGATTATCTTCCTTATAAATCCACCGTTTGGGATTTGAAACAACGCATGTACATCGTTAGTGGGGTCTGTTCAAAAGCATACTGTAGAGATTGTGGTATCGTTTTCGTCATCCTCCCTCTAAGGCTTAGAGCTTTTAACCGAGAGTTAAATATCATGAATAGGAAGTATAAAGTAGTTTAAGCATAGTGAGAACAAATTAATTCAAGACAAACATGTGTAATGCATTAATAAAATAACAAAGTTTTGACATGACAATAATTGTTTGAATAAACAAAGAAAATACAACTTGATAATTCAAATGAACAAAAATGCTTTCGATCCTAGCCATGTTTTAGCAGGGGAGCAGTAATCACGTTGGGAGTCTCAGGAGGGTCGAATTAAATCTCCTTGGCGTTAATCATATTCTAAATCTTGTATTTCAGCGCCCAACAATCGTTAGTATCGTGCCTCGGGCTTCCAGAATGATAAGCACACCTTGCATCTGGATTGTAGTTAGGAGAGGAAGTCTTAGGGTTTGGATGAGGGTCTATCACCGTAATCAGATTCATCTTCAACATGTGTTGCAATGCTTGTGACAATGGCATGTTGATTTAGGTGAACTGCCTTTGAGGTCTTTCTACCCTTTGCTGATTGTTTCATTGTTGAGTAGCCGCAGGCATATGTATCATCACAACCCCTATCGTTGGACGGTGCTCAGCTCAGCTCATACCTCTTGAGTTATAAATGGAATTGACTTCCTTCTTACCCATGAATGGCTTCTTCACTGTACTTGACGAGGTGTCTTTCTGGATCTTTCCACTCCGGATCCCAACTTCTACACTTTCTCCAGTCAATATCAGCTCGGTGAAGCCAGTTGAGGAGCTACCAATCAAGTGATTGAAGAACGGACCAGACAGTATACCAAGAAACATATCCACCAACTCCATATCAGACAAAGGGGGTTGGACTCTCCCTACCAGATCTCTCCACTTTGGCGTATAGTCCTTGAAACCTTCACTTGCGCCCATAGACATACTCTGGAGTTGTGTACGGGTAGGGGTAAGGTCAGCGTTATATTGATACTGCTTGTAAAAAGCAGCATCCAGATCTTCCCAGTTGCGAACATTGGTTCCCTCCAGTTGATAGAACCACTCAAGTTGAGTCCCAGACAGACTGTCCTGAAAGAAATGGACCAACAAGTTCCTATCAGTAGTGTGAGGCTGAATCTTCCTCACATAGGAACGAAGATGAAGCTTGGGACAAGACACCCCATCATACTTCGCAAATACCGGATCCTTGAACTTCTGTGGGATGACTATCCCAGATTCCAAACCCAGCTCTTAAAATCCAGCCTTGGTATTCTTTGGATCTCCATTGCGCTCAGACGATCCTCTATCTATCCTCCGCAGGAGGATACTGTTCCTCATTATAATCTATGTCATTATCAGAAGCCTCAGGGCTAGGGTCCTCCTCCCTTGTCTCTCCTCCTTGATTCTCCCCTTCTTTGGACGAGGAGGTCAGATCAACCGGTTGCTTCAACGGTCCCTTGAATCTTCTACCCAGATTCAGGACACAAGCGGTCTTCTTCTTCTTCTTCTTCTTCTTCTTCTTCAGAATAAGGGCCTTCAGATCTTCCTGCCCCTTAGCCAAGGCTACGAACATTTGCTGAAATTGGGCATTTTATGCCTGGAGATCCTTGATGCTTTGTTCAAAAGACATTATTGCTGAAATAAACAACGAAGAAGATGAGAAACCTGTTATGGTACCTGTTTATGCGATGTCATGGATGATATGAATATGCAATGATTTCAAGGACTTTGGGGAAATTTAAATTTGCGAACCAAAATGAAATAAAGATTTTATTAGTAGAATTCAAAATACAACTGTCTTTTAGGCGTTACAATTGAAAATTCTAAAAACTAAAAGAAAATCAAGTTTCTCATGGATGCTTCCTCTTCGTGCCGAGATAGACATTAAGGCTTCTTTCCTCATGAAGCTACTTTGTGAGCTCTAAGAATTTCTTCTCCTGGGCATAGAACTGGTCCCTATAAGTATCCCGCTCCTTCTTCAACTGAATCCAGGACCTCTGTAATTCTTCAAGATCAGTGGGCATATCAGGATGAAGAACCGTGTAGGGGATATCCCCTTTAGTAATGGGCTCCACAATCATTGGTAAGACAGCTATGTACGACATCATCAGTTTCTGAGCACGAGCTCATACCCATTGGAGATAAGGTTCCATAGGAATGGAACTCTTCAGCCCCAAAGTCTTTACGTCAGATATGTTTACCATGCCCCAGGCTCGTATGAACCTCTGGCGATACCCTTGAACATCATCCTCATAGTTAAACATAATGCCCTGGATAAGCATCTCATGAGAACCATCCCTTTGAGCGTAACCAAACTGTCGCAGAGCCAAACAAGGATTGTAAGTTATGCCTCCCCTAATGGTAAGTAGTGAGACATTAGGGAACTCCCCGCAACGGTCAATAATAGAAATGCTTCACATAGACCGGGAATACCAGAGAATATCCGTATGAGAAAGTGACATTATCCTTTGCGACCAACCCAAACCTTCTTCATTCTTCAGCACTGACTTAGGGAGGTGGGAAATAAACCACCTCGACAGTAATGGCATGCAACACATAAGAACCCCTCTTCTCTTCATAGTACGAGTGTGGAGAGCATGCGAGATATCTCCGAGTAAAGTAGGCACAGGGTTGTGACAGAGGAAGATTTTGATAGCATTCATATCTATGAGTAAGTCTGGATTAGGGAACAGTACTAACCCATAAATTAGAAGAGCCAAAACCTCCTCAAAATCCTGAAAGTCCAAATCATTCCAAAACAGCTGGGCCTTCTCTATTAGGAACTTGGCTAAAAGACCCTTGACTCCGCTTCTTGTTTCCCAATTGGATACCATGTCGGCCTTTTCAGATGCAAAGCTGAGGCAATGATCTCTGGTTTGGGAACTTCTTCTGAACCTGTGAAAGGCATCTGGTCCAGAATAGGTAGATCCAATAACTGAGAGAACTCTTCCATGGTAGGCACCAACTGATAGTCTGGAAAGGTGAAGCAATGGTGCTTGGGATCAAAGAACGGAAAGAATACCCCCATCATCTTTTCATCAAAGCTCAAAGTAACCCGGTTGAGAAGTTGAACATGTCTCTTAGTGAACGAAGAAGTTTCAGGAACCCTTGATACTATCTCCTTGAGTTGGAAAGGTATTCTCACAAAGCTGATTCAGATAGTGTTTCTACGAGTGGAACCCATGATCTGCAAAACAGAACAAAGATAAATTCCCTCGGTCCTTGAAATGGTTAGTGTAATAAGAATGAATGCTATGTTATGATTCATGATGTCATGTTCAAACATAGTAAATCACACACAAGCAAAGCATACAATAGACCTTAGGTTCAAAGGCTTGCTTGAGGTTAAAGGTCAGTACCCTGTTGAAGTTTAGTTGGTTTCAAACCTGTCTTAGAAAAGTAACCGGGTTCTAAGGATTCTCAATATCACTGATCATCCTTTATTGGGAATTGTTTCAGCTCAGGAAATCTTTTTTTGCGGCCGAAATATCCTGAAAGTATGATCTCAATGAGTGTAGCATCGAGTATCAACCAATCCTCAACTTTATACCGAGGCCAGCTATCTCACTAATTTCTAATGGCCAAGTTTGTTCAACTAAGGTTCTAAGTTCCGTTAATGCTTCACGACACCACGCGGCCGCCCCGTATTCTCCTTGTTTCCACACGAAGGATACCGGTACCAACCAAAGTGTCACACTAACACATCCATCGCTTAAACCATATCGGTCTATGCTGTACAATCTCCATGATCTATTGTTGTATACCTAAAAAGTGTCCCCAGATCCGGGTGTAGGATCTTCAACAATACCCATTTAAAAATCCTTAAAGTTAAAGCAGGCAAAACAAACAAGAAAGCAATTTAAAAATGACCTAGATCCTAAGGTAAACCCCACTTTATTTCATTCCCCACCAGAGTCGCCAGTTCTGTGATATGGTGGCAGAATAGACTGTTAATACTGGTTTGCGTGTTTTGTTCGCAAATGTTACGGTAAGCAAGAGTCGCCACCGACTTTTCTTTTATCCAATATGGAAAGGGTGAAAAGAACAGAAAAAGGCCTTTTTCGATATGTTTCTGAGTACAGGGGCTAGATTATAAAAAGGGAAGGTGTTAGCACCCTTTCTATCCCTGGTTTTTCATGGGCTCTTAGGTAATTGCTCATCTTTAAATTGCTTGTGTGTGTTTTGAAAAGTTTTTGTTTAACTTCGTGGTAACCCTTGTATCTGTCCTCAAGAGTGTGACAAAGTTGTTTTTGAAAACTGTTTTGAAAGTGTTTGTGTGAAATAATTTTTGTTGTTTTGAGCAAGTACTTAAGAGTTTCTACCTACTCAAAAAAGGCTGTTCGTTTTCTCGTTTCCTTTAGACATCTCTATCCTACTATTGAGGAGTAGGTAACCCCATCGTTGGAGTTTAAGGGACATTCGAAAGGACAATTACGGTCACAAAAGCAATGGTTAGGAAACCTTAGTAGTTACCCTAGAGTCTTACAGATCTTTCCGAGGCAACATTCGAATGGGTCATTTTTGATCTTTTGAGACTAGCGACCACTAAAATTCCCTATACTTCATGACCGTTTACCGAAGGCAACCGAAGTGGAATAAACCCTAGGAGTGAACATGTGCATGTGATTGATTTAGTTGATTATATTTTCACAATGAGGGTTTTCTATTGTTTTAATTTCATTTGTCTTTTGCATGCAAGCCTATTATCCATACATCTAGACAGTTCACAGTTGCGGAAATTAAAAGCGGAAAAGTAAATCTACACTATTACAAAGTCTTGGGGAGGGGGTTACATAACCAAAAAACGGGGAATTGAAACAGTAAATGAAAGCAATAATAAACATAAGTTAAAAGCTATTACAAACCTTGGCAGATACAATAATTAATAAAATAATAGAAAAAGGATACGCGCGACGAAATTAAGTACGGAGAATTAGGGCTTGAATTCTAAGGAAACCTAACTAGTGAAAGAAAATATTTTTGTATTTTTATTTAAGAAAATAAAGTATTTATGCATTAAACCTAATTTGTCTAATTAATTTTAATTATGAAAAATAAAACAACTTACCCTAAATTAAATTAATCTACTTAATTAATAAAATTAAATTTAGTAAAAGAAAACCTAATTCTAATATTTTGTGGTTTTCTTGATTTTATGATTTAATAAAAAATGATTTTTTGAATAAATAAAATAAATAACTAAAATGAAATAATAAAACAATAAAAAAATTATGAATATGGGCCTGTATGAGAAGCAAACTGAGGGTGCATGGCTGAATTTGCAAAGCCCAGAATAATAGGCCCATCTGCCTACGTGCGGATTCAGTGTAGCTGGCCTTCAGGAGGTTCACCATGCACTGCCTTTGATGAAGGTTAGATCTAGATATGATGAGATCTCGTGGTATGGATCTTGGGTGCATGATAGGCGCGCAGGGATCTGGAGCATGGGATCTGGGGACAAAGAAACTAGAAAATATGAAAATATGAGATTCTGGGATCAAACCCAGAACCTTTTGGTTCGCCGCCTACACCTTTGCCATATGTGCTGGGATGGTTAGTTGTTAATAAAATAACATAATAAATATAAGACAAATAAAGATCTATGGCCACATGTCAAAAACACGCGCGCTGTGCGTCTCTAATGGTTTGAATGGATGAATCAGTGAGCACCATGCCATCACCTTCTTCATGGATCCATCGTTTTAGGCGGGGAACTTTTATCTACAACAGTTTTCCGTCACTATAGGCTGTAGTGACGGATTTTGTTCTTAACTAAAACCCTGCATTATTCAAAAATATGCTACAAGCAATATAAATCAAAGCTAATGCTAGGGATCAATCAGGAATTTTGCCCCGAGTCCAGTAGTACCCCTTGATTTGTCCTGAAAAAAGAAGCCCCAGTTTTGAGCTTTCAAACCCTAACAATGACGTAAGCTCGTTCCCGCGCTAAAACTCAAATCCAGACCTTCAAACTGATTCCAAGGATGATTATAAACATGTTTATGCAATCAAATTCGATTTAAAACATGTAAAACCAAGAAAACGAATTTAAGTTACAAGGGTTCAAATTGTGATATGTATTCGGAGATTCATAAGGCTACAAGCTTGGATAGTAACTGGAAAAGCTTCAAGGACCTTCGTGGATGATCACTGATGCTCCTAAACTCCTTAAATTGGCCTGTAGAGAAAGATCCGATCTGCACTTTTCTTTGAAAATTTGGAACTTTATTTGACTTCTTGAGGCAGGCAGCGCGTCTGAATTCTCCTTTTCAGGGTTCACAATGATCTTCTATATGTATGTGAATCAACTAGGTTAATAGTTTTGGGAAGAATCCAAAGATATGAATGCTTTTCAAATATCTTCAAATCTTTCCAAATTTGGAGATTTCCTCCCATCTATGGCTTGATGCGATTTGCTCTTAATTGGACAGTTCATGAGATATTCAATCAATGCCAAAACAAATCTTATCCCATTTATTTGATTTATTTTTTATTTTATTTGATTTTATTTGAATTTTAAATAAATAAAATCAAAATAAATTAAATAAATAAGTAAATGAGACATGGGGTGGTTCATGGGTCGTGGACCAGGCTAGGAGTAAGATGCAAGCATAAAAAGTTGGGCCCATTTGAAGAAAAATGCATTTTGGGCATGGTTGGCTTTGTGCAAATTTCCAAAAATGGCCAACTTTGACAATGCACATCTCTCTCAATTTTGACCCTAAGAGGGTGTTCTTGGACTTTTTAGAAATCTTAGGATGTCCTCTAAACAACCCTTTTGGTCTTATCTCAACTGGGTCTTCCATGTTCATGTAAGGAGCTTGACCCAAAAGGTGTTTTTGTTGACTTTTTGAAATGACCTATAATGTCTGAACTTGTATCTTTTGATTGAGGCATTTCTTGACCTTGGGGGCTGAAGAGAAGTTGTAGGGAATTGGATTCTCTTCAAAATGAGCCTTGATTGGAAAATTTATGATAAAGTATGAGAAAGTTATGCCTGGTCAAAGTTTAGTTGACTTTTCCTATAGAAACCCTAATTTAGCATCTTTTGAGTTTTGATGAATTAGGAGCATTCCTTGAGGAATCATGATCAACCCTTGATCAAATGATGGATGTTACTTCAATATGTTGATGTTGACCAAAAATCTTGAAGTTTGACTGTATGTGGGCTACAATTGACTTTTGACCTATCATAGTTGATTTTCAGGCATCTGAGCAGTTGACTGAGCAAACTTATAGTGCAAGGCATGAAACTTGACATTAATGATCTTGAGGATATATTAGGGAAATGAAGACCAATTGGGACCCTTGGAACTCAAACATCTTGATGAAAATGGAAACCCTAGTTTGAGGCTCATTGTCTTAAGAGGGGGATTTGTCTGGTCAATCCTTAGTTCACTTGAGCAATTGAGGACCTCTAGGAATATGTTTTGAGTAAAAATGGAAGGGAAAATTTTGGGTTACAACACTATGATATTTGGTAAATGATGTATGAGTGTGACATGTTATTGAAATGCATTTGTAAATTTTGGTAACATCTTTGTCTGGGGAAAATAAATCCCTGACTGTCATTGGGGATGAAGAATAAGTGTATCTTTGAATTTCTGGAGATTGTTTCTACTGGGGACTCCTGTTTGCTGTTTGAGGAAAACTTCGCTGAGGAACATTGATTTCTGCTTTTTGCTTGAGGAAGCTCTGTTGGAGAGCATTGATTTATGCTTTTTTCTTAAGGAAACTCTGCTAGAGAGTGTTAATTTCTGATTTTTGCTTGAGGAAACTCTGTTAGAGAGTGTTAATTCCTGCTTGTGTAGAAGAGTTTAAGAACATTGGTTGTTCATTGCTTTACTGGGGAGTTTATACTCTGACTGGGGATAAAAGAGATGGATAACCTTCAAGCTCGTCTGGTGAAGATAAAGTTGACTGACATCTGGTCCAGTTCCAGATTTCATAGCAACTCTTTGGGGATAGTGACAATTTCACCGGGGAAGATAATTTTGCCGGTGATTCATGGCCATTTGGGGAATAGACTCAAGCCGGGGAGACGGTAATTTGTTTGGGAAAGTAAACCCTGTTGACGGAGTAATACTCTTTTGAGGAAACACCCTTGTTGATGAAATGAACTCTACTGGAGAGTAGAGACCTGCAAGGGGTATTGCAATCTCGGTGGAATAAACTCAGCTAGGGAAGAGAACTTCCATGAATTGTACTGATCGAAACTCCGTAGGTTGGTGACATTATCGAGAAGAAGATCATACTCCTTTATCCGCCATAGAAATCTGTCAGAGAAATTGCGGGGAATGTATAAACTTGTGAAGATTACTCTGTGGGGTTAATCTCATGGAAGTTATGGGGATTCGTGGGCGGCTTGGACATTGTCCCAACTCCCAGAGTCTTGAGTAAATGCTGATCAGGGTGATAAGTCTTCTACTGATAGATAAGTGACGAGATGACGGGACAATGTCATATGCTTTAATCCCTAACTTTTTCCTGGTCTGTCCTTTCAGATTTTCAGTCCACCGGGATACCCTTTTTTGCCCAAGCCTTCTTTTCAGGTTTTCGACTTGCCGGGTGTATAATTTTATCTATATATCCCTAATTTTGCCCGAACTTTTTTGGTTCGCCGGGATGTCCTTATTTTTTCCTAGGCCAGTCAACCTAGCAGGTCTCTTTCATGCGTATTATTTTTCGACTATGTTCGTGTTCACATGGTGTGGAGAATTTTCATTGTAAGTGTTATAGCATGCCAGATAATGTTTTCTTAATTGCTCGTGGCCCTTTGCTGGAACTCATGTTCAATGCCCTAAATGATTCAAATGGAGGTCTTCCCCTAACTATTCGGCACTTTTAAGAGATTCCTTGAATCTTGACTCGACTGCCCCCAAATCAGTTAGACACCATGTCACGCCCCTTGATTATGAAATGCCTGTTACTGGAAATGTCTTTCTATCTGAGGTGATTCTGTTCATTGAGAGGATTTATGTTCATTGAATATCCGTCGTGTGAATTTCTTTGTTTTCAAACAATTAGTCATATGCAAACAATGGCATTTAAAAATGCGAAGCTTATGTGTGTCTTGATGTTTTGAAAATTCATTTTTAGTAAACAACAAAATTTTGTAAGAATATGAATTCAATTCAAGATTTATAGTAAGCCTTATAGGAGTCAGGATACCTTTTGTAACAATATGCTTTCGAACTAACCCATGCTTCAACTATGACTTTTAAGGGTTGTAGCGTGGCCTGGTTCACGGTTTAAGAAACTTTATTTGTACCCACCCATTCCCCGTGATGTTCTTAAATATTATACTCAGTTAATTTTGCGTTTAGATTCCAATTGAGTCTAGAATCTTTTCCCGGATATTCCGGTGATGGTTCAGATACTAAAAGTTTATTTGAGAAGGCATTCGTCATTTTTTTTGTAATATTTTTTTATTGAGGATTCATAGCGACCTCTTTTTTGAATTTATTATCCCTATTTTTTGCTTGAACTATTTTGAGGTTACAGTCAGCGGGATTCCCCAGTTTGTCCTAAGTCTCCTTCATAGGTTTTGACTTAGAGGGATTTTCTTTTGAGAGATGATGACTTCCCATTTTAGTGATTACGGGGAACCATCACAGTCTTTTGATTTAGAAGGACGTTTTTTATACTATGAAGTGAAAGCTTACGACTAAATATGCTTTTGAATTAACTGAGAAACTACCCTGCCCTGGGTTATGATTAAAGGTTTCAATTTGTGTGAAAGAAAACTCCTACTTCTTAGGCTCAAAGCGGTTGACTACAAATTATCTTCCTTATAATTCCACTATTTAGGATTTGAAACAACGCCTGTACATTGTCAGCAAGGTCTGTTTAAAAGCATACTGTATGAGATTATGGTATTATTTTCGTCATCCTCCCTCTAAAGGCTTATAATTTTTAATCAAGAGTTGAATATCATAAAAGGAAGTAAAATCATAGTATAGTGAAAACAAATGGATTAACTCAAGACAAACATATGCAATGTATTAATGAGAAGAACCAAAGTCTGACATAAAGGTAAGTGTTTGAACAAACAAAGAAATTACAAACAAAAATTCGAATGAACAAAACACTTATCCTCACGAATTTGTCACTTTAGATGGTATGCCTTGCAACCTTGATATTTGAGGGATAACAGAAGAACTCAATCTGACCATCTTGTGTGAACTTGAAAACTCCTTCATCAATCAGGTCCTGAATCTTATGTTTCAACGCCCAACAACTGTCAGTGTCATGCCCTAGACTGTTGGAGTGATACGCCCACCTTATATTAAGATTGTGACAGGAAGAAGAAGTAATGGGATTCTGAGGAGGATCCTTCAATGTAACTAGCTTGGCCTTCAAGATGTGTTGCAATGCTTAAGCCAAAGACATGTTGATTTTAGTAAATTATCTTTTGGGTGTATTCTGCTTACATTGATTACCCTGTTATTGTTGGCGAGGTCATTGTTGGACTTGCGATGTAGTAGCAATCCTGGAAGACCTTCTTTTAACCAAGCCAACTTCTTGTCTCATAGGAGGTTTATTAATGATTTGATCCCTCATTTTAGTCGTTTGTCCCATACGACTCTATTCGTCCTGATGAAGTTTGCTGATGAGAATTCTCAACTCTTCTTGCCCCCGAGCTAAATTTTGGATAAGAGCCTTCTGACCCATCATCTGGACTCTCATCATTCCCATATCAGCTTGCAATTTTTCCAATTGGTCATCCGTGTTAGCTTCAGGATTCTTCTTATTCATGCTCCCAGTGAGAAGTGTTTTCAATTCCTCTTTCCCCTTGGATAAATTCAGGAACATTTCTTGGAACTGAGCCTCTTGAGTTTGCAGATCTCTGACGGTCTATTCGAGAGCCATTTTTCTTACTAAAATAAATAGTGAGAAAATGAGAAACCTGTCTTGAGAATATCTGTTATGTAATGGCATACATGATATGTGGATGCAATGTTTTCAAGGATCTTGCGGGATAAATACAAGAAAATGTTAGAAGTTGAATTTTGAATGCAGCTTCAATTTGAAGAGCTTCCTATTGTTGAACGTCCTTCTATGAGAATCAAGTTCACCATGTCGAGCGGGTCCTAGCTACTGACTCAAGACATCATGCTTTGACAGCATTGGCTAGAGGAAAATAAATCCCCTTGCCCCTTGCTAGACGTCTGGTTCATCATAACCTGCATTACAGGCCCTTGAGACCCTTGAAATGGTTAAGAAAATGATATGTCATAATGTCATGATGTTATGATGTTATGTTCGAACAATTTAATAATACACAAGCAAAACACACAAGGTCTTAGGTTTAAGCTTGCATGGAGTTTGTAGGTAAGTACCCTCTTGAAGTTTAGTTGGTTCAACCTACCCTAAAAGAAGTAACTGGGTTCTAAGGAATCTCAATATCATTGATCTTTGTTCATCGGGCATTATTTCAGCACAAGCAATCTGTTTTTGCAACCGAAATATCCCGAAATTCTAATCTCAATGAGTGTAGTGTCGAGTATTAACCAACTTTAGTCTGCACCAAAGCCGGATATCTCACTACTTTCTAATGGCCAAGTTGTTTGACTAAGTTTCTATGGTTAGCTAGTGCTTTATGACACCACTCAACGGCTCCGTATTCTCCTTGATTTAACTTAAGGGACACCGATACTCACAAATGTTTCACACTAACGTAGCTATCGCTTCAACCATATCGATCTATGATTTACAATTTCCACGATCTATTGCTACTTACATAAAATTCCCCAGATCCAAGTATAGGATCTTTACAAGAATACCCAAACAAACCTTCAAGAATAAATCAAGAAAGTCAAACAAGGAAAGCATTTAAAATATGAACTATCTCTAAGGTAACCCCACTTTTAGTTTTCCCTAGCAGAGTCGCCAGTTCTGTAATACGGTGGGAGAACTAACTTTACTGGTTTTGTGTTTTATCGCAAATGTTACGGTTAGCAAGAGTCTCCGCCGACTTTTCTTTTATCCAATAAAGGAAAGGGTGAAAAGAACAAGAAAGACCTTTCGAGAATTTTTCTGAGTAAGGGGGGTAGGTTATGGAAAGGGAAGGTGTTAACACCCTTTCCATCCGTAGTTATCTACGGGCTCCTAGTTGCTAGCTGAAATAACCGGCTGCAAATCATCAAACAATAAAGTCGCCATTGAACGTCTTTTATCCCACATGAAGGGAAAGGTAAACATCGAGAAAACCTCAGAAGGGAGAAGTCACGGTCTTGCGGCTGAGAGATCGGATAAGGGAGTCTGTTACGCGAGTGGAAGGTATTAGTACCCCCACACGCCCGTAGTACTCAACGGTATCCACTCTTGTTTCCAATCTTATGGGTGTGTTTAATCTATGCTTATTGTTTGTTGCTAAAGAAGAATGCATGCAAAAGAAAAGAGAAAAGAATGTAGGGAAAATAAAGTTGTACTCGCTTGGGCCCTACCCCAATGCCTATGTATCCTTTTTTAGGAATCAGAGCTACCGTAGTTCAGGTCACATGTTTTTGTTTGTTTGTGTTTTTTATGGACAACATTAATTTCGCCTTCTGCCACAACTCGACCTTTGGAGACTTATGCGTTGGCACAGAAGTAAACTAATCATGTCCTTACTTGAAAAGGGTTTCGAGTTATTCCCTCGAGGAAAGATCCCACCTTTGATTGGTTTGTGTCTTATTACCTTGAAAAAGCGTTTAGATACGATTAACATGTTTTAACTTTTTTAAGAAAAGAGGTTTTAGTTTTAAATGCAAGGATGCAAAAAGGGGAATAAAAGAGTCTAAGGGAGACTAGCCTATTTCTAACCTAATGTTATTACAATGGTAGTCATAAGGTTTGGATTAACAAAAGGGAAACGTTTACCTAATGCTAGCATGCATGGTTTACAACCTAAGGTCTAACTCGCATCCTAATGGAGCAAGCACATCCTAAGGGAACATGGTATGTACAAGGATAAAGAAAACAAGCTTGAAGAAGCACACACATAAAGAATAAGGAAAAGAAGAGAAATGATTTAGCCAAGGGGAGCGTATCACCCAAGACAAACAAGCGGGAGTGAGATGAAAAAAATAAAAATGTGATGTCCAAAGCGACTAAACACCTAACCAAGATATAAGAGATTGAGGTAGACGAAAAAAGACGATATGAACAATCACAGATTATTAGCATCGGCCAATGCGAACTCCTGACAAAACTTGGGGGTTCGATTGCAGAACCCTTACCCACTTGACGATTCGATACACAAGAGCTGGCACAACTCCAAAGCTTTATGGTGCGTCACGAGCTAAGGATGACACAGACGAAATTGCGGGGATTGATTGCTAACCCTCCCTACTCGCCTCCTTTTGAGGACTTCAATAAGGGAAGGGGAATAGTGCGGGAACAAATATAAACACACCTGCAGAATACCTACTCAAAGGTAGGGTTTTAAACAAACCACACACAAGTAGCAAACAAAATGCACACAATGCAGAATTTCCCTAAACGGGTCTTTAAATAAACTAGAGGGGTTCCTGACATGATCAGCAACGAAGATCCCCGTCATACATCTCTACCCTACTTCTCATGGCATCAGAAAGCAGTAAAATCCTACTTCTCATGATATCTAGAAAAGCGGTAAAGTGCAAAAATGAGGAGTAAAATAGAGTTGCGATGATACCGAATGGAGAAAGTCCGTTGCCTCTTCTAAACCACGCAAGCAATGAGAGAACTCTACATAAAGCTTCCTTGAATTTCCTTGATGAAGATTATGCTCTTGACTAGCTTTAGAGATTCGTGAAATCTTCATTTAAAACTCTTTTTATTTACCAATGTCACCAAAATTCAATCACCATAATTAACCAAAATTTTAATTAATCAAAATTGCAATAGAAACTAGCATAGCAAAAGAAATTTCAAAAGGGTGCAAAGCTGTAATCTAGGTAGTGTAGCATAATAATGGAGTCTGAGCGCTAAGCTCAAATAGAAAGCCCAGAATGAGTTTTTTCAATAGCTGTTTTTTATTCAATTTTCAGTCCTTTTACAAAAAAAGCATGGGCTTGAAGGAAAGGTGGCCAGCGAAGCCCAAGGGATTTTTGTTCAGCCTTAGCGTGCAAAAAGTATAAGTGGATGGGATTCAACAAAAATGCATGTCCATTAACAATACCAAATCATCTAATTCCCAGTCATCTTCATATAGTGTTAGGGTTAAACACAAGTGACGTTCAAGCTTCTCTACAAAAATGTGATCTTCTCCCTCAATCTTTCATCCGCAGCGCACCTCTTTTCCACCGGATCGCCGCTGTTTCTCACTTTTCATTCTATCCCCATACTCTTTTCCATTTTTTGATTCTCCCTCACATAACTGTTCAAATCCTTCCCCTCATCTCCTTTGAATCCGTACCGCAAAATCCATATAGATTTCGTTCCCTCCGCTCTCTTTTCAACGGTATTTTGCATTCACTCTCTTCATCTCACCAGATCGTTTATTCTCATCAGTTCGTCACGGTGATACACCAATAAAAAGCATAACAGATGGACGAAAGATCTTACCCGTCGGAGACGCTCTGGTAACTCTTCAATCAACCACGTCAATGTTGCAAGAAATCCAGAGATAGATGTAATTATTGCTATTCTCTTCCTTTCACTAATTCAATCTTATGCTTCTGCTCTGTTGATGTTTTTGATTCATTACAGAAAGATGATGATGAATATTTTGATGTAGATCGAAATTTTCGAAGCTGCGATGACGCGTTGATATGGTCGCGGTTACTATGTGTGCAAAGAATGATGAAGGTGACGAATCCTGTGAAGTTGTTATTGATGTTGAGGAGTTGTTGCAAAGTAGTAAATTAGAGTTACTACGGTTTTGGTGATGGAGAATCGAAGAACAATTATGGTGATAGAGGATGAAGGTTGTGGTATGAAGAATGTTGGAGGTGCTTAATAGATGAAGAAGAATCTCAGTGGTGAAGGTGATGAGAGTTAAAGAAGACAGTAATTCAGAGAGAGAAGAAAGTGCAGGGAGATGAGAGAGTTCTTGGTGATTTGTGTATAAATAACTGTTGTGGAGAAGATGAAGATGGAACTCAGAGAGAGAGAGAGAGAGAGAGAGGGCGAGAAAGAATTGAAGGTGTGTGTGAAACTGGAAAAATAGTGGAGAGAGTTTGAATGATGTGTGAAGAAGGTTATTTTATAGAGAGGTGAAGATCAAAGATCAAGATGGAGAGGAGATTCAATCCTAATGAAGGTGAGTATTTTTGTTGAATAGTTATCTGTGCTAAAATGATGGTGAATCTCCTCATCTGTATTTTGTTATCTGTTATATCTTCTGATTCCTTCCTTTCTCTTCTATTTTTCTGTTATGATCTCTTGGGATTTGGAATTTGGAATTTTGATATGGACTGTTAGTTAACAGTTAGGTTTTTATTGCAAAGTTAGTTAGAGTTTGGTTAGAAACTGCCAGAGGTTAGAAAGTCAGTTAAAAGATATTTTCTGTTTGGACAGTTTGTTAGCTGTTTGTAATTTTTGTTAAGAGCTGTTAGAAGGTTATTTAGAGGGTTGTTAGAGAGCATTTAGAGAGCTATTATAGTTGTTTGGAATTTAGTTGACTTGAATAGTTAGGAGGCTTTTTTGGACAGTTGTAAGATTATGACAGTTAGGAGTTGTCAGAAATTCTATTAGCTATTGGTGCTATTTTAGCCTGCATCCGTTCCTGGCTTAAGTTTGCATTGATAGGATGGTTAACAGTTAAGTTGCAATATGTATTCTGGTTTTTTAGCAAATTTGCATTGTTACTTGATTTTCGGTTTTCGGATTTTGAATGTGCCATGTATTGAATGCCCATGTCTAAGTTTAAATTCCTGTTGGTGAATGAACATGCTGTAGCGGTTAGACGTTTGATTTAGCCTTGATCTTGTTTGAATGCTTGAGAATATATTGAAACTTATTGCATAACCAGACTGTATTTGATTGTATATGCTGAGAAATCAGATTGCCACATTGCTTTCATGTTGTTTTGGATGACATATGTTTGAATGCTTGGAATTAAAGGGGCTGAATGATGCTTGGATTGCCGCTTATGCTGAAACTGATATGGTATGCTTGGTTTTATGCATATTCAGTTGTGATTTTCAAGCACATAATTGGGTGTTAGCAAAGAAGATAATGGCATGGTCGAGTACTTTTTTTTGGCTCATTTCAAGGCTTGAATAGAATGGAATTATGGCAGACGACAAAGAGTTTGAAACATGGAGGCTTATCATGGAAGACTTTGAAGTATGAAGAGATAGGATTTAGGATAGATATGAGAAATTATTTTTTGTAATTATTTTTGAGTTGTAATGTTTATGACATGAGGTTAACTTGTAATGGTAATGGTTTATGTAAAGGCAGTGGTGTAGTCTTGCAAGGTTCAAGTGAATGTAAACAATGATTTCTAACTTTTACTTCGAACAAAATTGAATAAGAACCTTGGATGAAAGTTGGATGAATGACGTACTTTTATAGTGATCTTGAATGGAATTGAATGACCATGAATGAATTTTGATGGAGCTTGCATAAGATTGAATGAATCTATGGGTGATATCCTCCGATGATACTCATGTTCTTCTTTTCTCGTACAAGAACCAAGGATTATGCCATGTAGCTTAAGCAACATGTGTACCTCTTGATAGACGAAAGGTGATCTTAATACAAAATGTAATGCCTTCGACAAAACCCTTTGATTAAGATACAACCCTAACCTCGTGCCTTGAATATACGTTGATGAGGAAATGACTTGAGATGTAAAGAAGATCCAAAATCCTAACTCGAAGCTTTCTTAATTTAAACATTGACAAAAAAATCCTAAGCACTTGATCTTGAGAGCACTTGATGAGGACGGAGAACCTTGTAGCTTAATGAACATAACCCTAACTCCATACCTTGATTGTTGAAGAAACAACTTGAATTACCCTTAAACATAGAAGAGAGTCTCAAAACCAAAGAGAAACCCTAATTCTCCAATATCTTTGATCCAAAAGACTGACCCTCGATGAAATTGGATAGAGAAGATCTTGTATCTTGATGTAGAGAAGAAGAGAATAGCCTTGTAACTTGATGATGAGAAGAAGACAATAGCCCCGTAACTTGATGATAAATAAGTCCATGAAATAAAACCCTAGCTTCACACAAATGATTGATGGGGAGATCACTTGAAACAAGCTTGTGCAAAGATGAGAGCCTTAAAGCCATACAATAACCCTAATTCTTCGAAATCCCTGATCCCATGCCAAAAATTTATTGATTAATGATGCATGATATGTAAAATGACCTAACGGGAGGTATGTACATGCAATGAGAAGTATAAAATGCATAAGCCAAATAAAAGTGAAAGGGTAGGACAAACTTGGGGTATTAGAGTTGCCCCTATTTAATCGTCTTAAACCTGAAAGTACGATCAGCACGTGCCTTTCGGAAGTTCGAGGTAGAAGATGATTAAATACCAATGCCAAAAATTTGTTCTAAAAGAAAGTGTGAGTGTTTATTTATTATTTTTTTATATTTTATTTTATGATATCTGCTGGGGAATGAATTTTTTTGTTTTCTTGGGGAGAAGGATTTATGGATGAACCTGAAAGGTGATCGCTCGTATCACGACAACGATGCTAAAACAGGGTTTAGAAACCGATATGAAAAATACTTGAAAACTGACACGCCGAGTGTTTAGGGATTGACATGACGAGTGTTTAGAAATTAACACGACGAGTGTTGGTAGATAACATGGCGTCAATGCACGGACATGAAAGACTTGTAACATGGCGTGATGCCAATACTAGGAAGAGATCAGACTTGTAACATAGCATGATGCCAATACAAGGAAGAGATCAGACTTGTAACGTAGCGTGATGCTAATATAAGGAAGAGATCGGACTTGTAACGTAGCATGATGCCAATATAAGGAAGAGATCAGACTTGTAACATATCATGATGTCAATACAAGGAAGAGATCAGACTTGTAACGTAGTGTAATGCCAATACAAGGAAGAGATCAGACTTGTAATGTAGCATGATGCCAATATAAGGAAGAGATCAGACTTGTAACGTAGCGTGATGCCAATACAAGGAAGAGATTATACTTGTAACATAGCGTGATGCCAATACAAGGAAGAGATCAAACTTGTAACGTAGCGTGATACCAATACAAGGAAGAGATCAGACTTGTAACATAGTGTGATTCCAATACAAGGAAGAGATCAGACTTGTAACGTAGCGTGATGCCTATACAAGGAAGAAATCAGACTTGTAACGTAGCGTGATGCCAATACAAGGAAGAGATCGGACTTGTAATGTAGCATGATGCCAATACAAGGAAGAGATCAGACTTATAACGTAGTATGATGCCAATACAAGTAAGAGATCAGACTTGTAACATAGCGCGATGCCAATACAAGGAAGAGATCAAACTTATAATGTAGCGTGATGCCAATACAAGGAAGAGATCGTACTTGTAATGTAGCATGATGCCAATACAAGGAAGGGATATGACTTGTAACATAACGTGATGCCAATACAAGGAAGAGATCAGACTTGTAACGTAGCACGATGCCAATACAAGGAAGAGATCAGACTTGTAATGTAGCATGATGCCAATACAAGGAAAGTATAGCACAGACGAGTGTTTGAATCGATACAGACGAGTATCGAAAGAAGATACAGATGAGTATCAAAGAAAGGTTAAACACGGACGATTGTTTGAATCAATACGAACGAGTATCGAAAGAAGATACAGGCGAGTATCAAGGAAAGGTTAAACACAGACGAGTGTTTGGGAGATTGACACGGATGAGTGTTTATGAGTTGACACAGACGAGAGATGGAATACTGAATTATTTATCAGATGGGAACCGGCTATCAGACGGGAAATGGGTTTAGAATTGATCGTCAGACGGGAAATGGCTACCAGACGAGAACTGGGTTTAGAATGACACGGTGTATTGATTTTGTTGGGCATTGTGAAGGTCACCAGCTATGGATTTTAGAAGCGATATCTTTTATAGGGATGCATTGCTTGAATGATTCAGGTCTTTTGTGTAAGGTACCTGATTTGGCTTATGCTTAGTATGCATGTTTGAATTTCTTTTGCCGTAAAGATCCATTCTGATTAATTGGCTATGCACTTTTAAGGATGCAATGTTATGCAATGATAGCTATATGCAATGCAAAGAAATAGACTTCATGGGGATATAAGTGAAGGCTCGTTGAGAACTGTATATCATCACTAGGGATGCCAATACATACTGGCACTAGAAACCCGCAGTACCAAAGATTGTTGGGGATAATGATAAGAATTTGCATTGCGTGGCTCATGATATCGAAGATTATCGATGATTCTGCTGAAGATTGAATTGTCGTCGAAGCAAGTTTACGGGTACATCACTGAATTTTGAATTGTATTATTAGGGAAGAGATAATCTGGTCCAACTTCCCTGCATCCTGAACAGTTGAGAGGATGGTAGGACTGAATTTTCCGAAGAATGGACATTGAAAACCATGTGAATCTCTTCGAACACATGCCCCAAGTTTACGCACACTAGGGAATCACCTCTTGAATCACTTGGGGATAAAAAGATGTTAATAGACGTCTATGAGTGCCCCGGTTTACTTCTACGAATGCCCCGATTTACTTCACTGGGGATGCACTTGATGAACTCCATTGGGGATGCACTTGATTCATCTCCGCGGATGCCCCGGTTTAGCTTTCGGAGGGCGCACACTTGTGTGTGCCAAGTCAAACGATGACTCCGAAATTTATGAATTCAATTGGAGAATCATGTTTGAAATTGTCTATAGCAGATGAGAATGAGTTCACGCACTGGCTAGGCCAGTGTAACCATTATGCCGCTTTTAGCTTGATTCGTCTCGTGCAACATAATTGGCTTGAGATACTTCATAAGTACGGATACGGAATGCCCCTGTATGGAGGATTTTTGAAAGAATTTATGCCAAATAGAAGATCATAATATTCGTGCTACAATAAGATATGAGGTGGCCTACCCTAATGTCTTGAGTCACAAAATAAATTGCTCTTGATTACAACTTTCTTAGAGAGATATGTCGAATCTCGATGTAACGGCCCCGGGTTGAATGAATTCTAAATAGATTTATTGATGTGATAACCCTTGATCGATGGCAACTTGAAGAGATTTATCGACGTGATAGCCTCTGGTTGATAGCTTTAAGGGAATGCCCCATATTTGGCTGAGTGCGGAGAGATCGACTCTCGACTTGATTGCCCTAGATTGGCGGAATCTGCTAACTTCATCCTTGAAGGGTACTCAGACTATGAAGCACCAAGATGTTTTCTATGGACAAAATGACTGGTTAACATGCCCCTGGATAAGTCATTTCTCTTGTGACAACTGACTCTTACTTCAACAGAGTATTCAGGCCTCTCTTCTCTGACAAGATTGAGCCCTTTACTGATTGTTCATTGTGTAAACTTACTTGATGTCAATCAGTTGTTTTGTATAAAAAATAATTTTTATTATGACAATGATAATTCTAATGCAACACGCATGTAAGTCTTGAAGTTTGAAATTTTTTGAGTGAAATGATATCACAACTCTGTTGTGAATGATTCAGTAGCTAGAGAGCAACATTTGCAAATTATTTTTTATGAAAGATAATGCAAGCATACGACGCCAACAAAGATATTTAAACATACCTCTTAGGAGTCAGTTAAACACAATCTCGTTGTAGCACGCTTTCAAATTGACTCATGCTTCAATTAGGACTTTTAAGGGTTGTAACGTGGTCTGGTTCAAGATTTTAGAAAAAAGGATTTAAGGCTCAAAATTATTTGTGCCCACCCATTCTCCATGATGTTCTCCATTCCTATGTTCAGTTAGCCTGACATAAGCATTCATATCTCGAGAAGAGTTTATGATGGTTAAGGAACCACTGAGGCCTCTTGGACACGACAGTCACAAACGTCTGATTTTGGTGTCTAATCCCACGACTTCGTTCGTTCGATAAGGATCCTTTTCTCTCCTTTTAGGCTCTTCAAAATCTTTCTTGCTTTTTCCAAGACATATTCTTTTGAATTTCAATGTGAAAAAAGTTTCGACTTAGCGGGGATTTTTGTTTCTTTCTTATTCATACTTTCCATTTGAACAAGTTGTTGATCTTTGCGTCGTCTTCGATTTGTTGGAAGTGATCATGACTGTTTGAGTCTTTGGTAGATGAGGGATAGCCATTGTTGTTTTGAATTTCCTCAACCTTTTGATGGATAACCATTGTTGTATCCTAGGATGCACACTCTTGATGATTTTTGAATGCTTGACCAGATTAATTGAACACTACCCGCCCTAGGGTTAAAATGAGGGTTTTTTCTGAACAGAAAAGAAACTCAAACTTCGAAGGCTCAGAGGGGGTTAACGAGGGTCTATCTCCCTTATACCTCTGGTGTTTAGGAATAGAAAAAAGGCATGTACATCGTCAACAAGGTCTTACTCAAAAACGTACCGACCAAAGACTTTTTTGTGTTTTTAGATTATCGTCATCCTCCCTCCAATCTTTACTTGACCATAAGACTTGGAAACTTGGCATCAATATGCAAGTAAAACATTTAAAGACTGATAACGAATGAATTAATAAAAACAAAAGAACACTTCAAGACAAGCATACTTATTGCATTAAGATTTTCATTCAAAAATAGACAAGTTTCTATATACAAGCAATGTTTAAGCAAACAAGCAAGAATGAAAATTAAAATGCAATAAAGAAACCAATGATTGCCATCGTTAAGGATACTTGAATCCGTATGGACTTCTTGATTCTGACGATTTTCCGTAGTCTTGATGCTTAAATGGGCGAGAGAGTTCCCCTTCTGATCTGATATGAACATAACAGTCTTAGAATTGAGTTAGTCTTGGACCTGATCTCTGGATGACATGCCATCTTCAATTGAATGGCCAGGTGCATTAGAATAATATGCATAAAATATTCTTTCAGGAGAGAAAATGAATGCTTTACCAAGAAAATCGGTATAAATTGTATCACCAAGCATATTACACTGCAAAGAAATAATACAGTTCGTCTTCTATCAGATAAATAGAGACATCCACCTAGTGAGAAAGAGTCAGACAATTGGCCAATAGGAAATAGACTTTTGGAAGAGACACCAGACAGGTACTGGGCTTTATACTTCAATCCCTTTTAGTTTTCAATATCAAAACCGGGTACCCTAGAAAGGGGACACATCTAGCATGTGTATCGCAATCGGAAGAGATGTTTGCGGGAGGAAGTCCCCAAAGATTAGAGTGTTATCAATTGAACTTCCACCGGGAGAGGAAATAACTGGATGTAATGCACTGAGATTGCATCAACATGCTCATCGGGCTTCTTCTATTTTTGAATAAAAGCTTTTTTCCGTGAATTCACTAGGGGAACAAAGACTGGATGTTGTCGAACAAGTCACGTAATGCAAAGCTGTGGAGAGTGCCCCTGATTGAAGAGTTGGATGCCGTGGCATGGTAACCACATGGTCAACAAGAACGAAGCACTGATATTGTTAGAACATAGTTTGATTCTACAACACTTAGTTAGAGTTTTGATGATAACAAATACAAATAATAAACAAATACAAAGAACAAATATGCACCTTAAAATATGTTTTATGTATGCAGAAGTTCTGATCAGATCAGCATCAGAAGATAAGCCATAAGTGTTACACGCTGAAGCAATCAGATTATACGCTGAAGATTGGTGACCAGAACCTGCGCTCAATTATAGTAAACTCTGATTCTGAACAAGAACATATCAAACCAAGTCATCAATATTCTGAATCGTCATCAACAGTAAGGAGAAAAGACTCTGAAGCATTACTGAACATTCAAGACAACATCAATTCCAACGGCTTTCTTCAGACAGGATCTTCTCCAAAAGGAAAGTGGGCTAATGACATTAAACATGCTTTATGATCAACGTCATTACACTGCCTATATAAACAAGTCAGCTTGCAAAATGAAGCACATACGTACACACAACGATTTTGGTAAGATCACCAACCATGCATATTCAAGCTGCAAGTAAATTCACTCTTTATTCTAAGCTATAAACCTGTGTAATTTATCATAGTTGTGATAAACCGTTTTTGTTAGAAAACAACAACACATATTGTTTAATCATATTGTAAAAGAGATCCTTGAGATTAACCGGATTGTGGTTGTACTCAAGAAGACTTTAACAGTTGTTAAAGTAGCTTTTGTAATCTTGTTGAGATTAGTGGATTAAGACCTCATTGGAGAGAGGCGAAATTACCTTGACGGGTGGACTGAAGTAGTTTGAGATCAAATGAACCAGGATAAAAATACTGTGTCATTGAGCTGTTTTAGATCCAAGTTTTCAATTCAACCCCCCTTCTTGTGTTTTTCACATCTTCAATTGGCATCAGAGCACCTGGTTCTGAGCTTAAACACTTAACCGTGTCAGTATAAGATCCAAGCATCAGAAAAACACTATGGTGGGACCAAGCCAAAACATCAGCAATGACAACAATGAAGACAAGGACAAATTCAATGGTAAACCTCCAGTCTTTGATGGAGAAAACTTTGACTACTGGAAAGACAGAATTGAGAGTTTCTTTCTGGCCCATGATGCTGATCTGTGGGACATTGTGACTGATGGATACACGCATCCTGTGGATGGATGTGGTCAGAAGATAGACAGGAAAATGATGTCTGATCAGCAAAGGCGTGAATTCAGAAACCACCACAAGGCCAGAATAATTCTCCTCAGCGCCATCTCATATTCAAAATATGAGAAAATATCAAACAGAGAAACTGCCAAGAATATGTTTGACTCTCTGAGAATGACGCATGAAGGCAACATTCAAGTCAAAGAAACCAAGGCCCTTGCGCTCATTCAGAAGTATGAGGCATTCAAGATGGAAGATAGTGAATCAATTGAAACTATGTTTTCAAGATTTCAAATTCTTGTTTATGGACTAAAAGTTCTTGACAAAGGGTATTCTACTGCTAATCACGTTAAGAAGATCATCAGAAGCTTGCCCAAACAATTGAGGCCAATGGTCACAACACTTAAGCTATCCAAAGATCTCAACAAAATCTCTCTGGAAGAACTTGTTAGCTCCCTCAGAAGTCACGAGATAGAGATAGAAGAAGATGAACCTCAAAAGCAAGGTAGGCCCTTAGCTTTAAAATCTAACAGAAAATCTGACTCAAAAGTTTTGCAGGTTGTGGAAGAAACCTCTGATGGATCCTCATCAGAAGAAGATGAATTGTCTCTCCTCTCCAGAAGGGTGAACCAACTGTGGAAGCAGAGACAAAGGAAGTTCAGAAATCCCAGAAGATCAGAAAATCAGAATGAATCCTCCTCCAGATACAGAAGGTTAGAATCCTCCTCTGGACACAAAAGATCTGAAGGTTCTTCAGGATACAAAAAGTCAAACAACAAAGACATCATCTACTATGAATGTAACGAGCAAGGGCACTACAAAAGTGACTACCCAAAGCTTCAGAAGGAAAAGCCCTAAAAGAAGTTTCTCAAGTTAAAGAAGAAAATCCTCATGGCTACATGGGATGATTCTGACACATCTGAAGCTGACTCAGAATCAGATGATGAAAGAGAAAACATAGCTCTCATGGAAAACGTATCAGAAGACAGTGAAGCTTCTAGTTTAGACTCAGAATCAGACACTGAAGAGGTATTCCCTGACTTTACCATAAACTTTACTAAGGCTGAACTTGCTGAAAGCCTAAATGAAATTCTGGAAAGGTATCAGCAAATCATAGTTAAATTCAGAAACCTGAAAAGGAATTTTGCCTCTAACTCTGATAAGACTAAGAGTCTCAGATTGGAGAATTCTAAGTTAAGAGAAAAAATTTCAAAATTAGAAAACCAGTTGCAAAACTCTCAGAAGGAAACAATCTCTGAAACTCCCAAAAATGCTGATGAGATCATCAAAGAGTATGATCACAACTTTCAGAAGTTTCTAGCTAAAAACATAGACAGAAGCAAGATGGCTTCAATGATCTATGGAGTTAGCAAAAATGGAAGAAAAGGGATAGGATATCAAGTTAAAGTAACTACACCAAAAAATTCCATGGACTTAGTTATAAAATGCACACCACTCAATTCACATTTTATATATGGGCACACACATGACATAAAATACACAAGTAGTGATTATTCTGTCAAACCAAAATTCAACTAGAATTTTGGTAAAACTCACAAATCAGGACCCAAGAAAATGTGGGTACCTAAGGATAAAATCATACATGTGGCAGATATCTTTAGCAGCAAGGCTAAGACACCAATCATGGTACCTGGACTCTGACTGCTCACGACACATGACGAGAAGAAGGCATATGTTCCAAAGCCTGGAACTTAAGCCTGGAGGTCACGTGGGCTTTAGAGGCAATCAGAGAGGAAAGATCATTGGCTCTGGAACAGTAGGTAATGGAAATCTTCCCTCTATAAGTAATGTTTTATTAGTTGATGGATTAATGCATAACCTGTTATCCATAAGTCAATTAAGTGATAATGGTTATGATATAATCTTCAATCAAAATTCATGCAAAGCTGTTAGTCAGAAAGATGGGACTATCCTATTTAATGGAAAGAGGAAAAACAACATTTATAAAATAAATCTTTCTTAACTAAAGAGTCAAAATGTAAAATGTCTACTATCTGTTAACAACGAGCAACAGATTTGGCACAGAAGATTGGGACATGTTAGTATGAGAAGAATATCTCAGATTAACAAACTCAATCTGGTTAGAGGATTTCCTAACTTGAAGTTCAATTCAGATGCTCTGTGTGAAGCATGCCAGAAACGAAAGTTTGAAAAACTTGCTTTCAAATCCAAAAATGTTGTTTCCACCTCTAAGCCATTAGAACTTCTGCACATTGACTTATTTAGACCAGTAAAAACTGCTTCAGTCAGTGGCAAGAAGTATGGGTTAGTAATTGTAGATGACTATAGCAGATGGACATGGGTAAAGTTCTTAAGATACAAGGACGAGTCACACTCTGTGTTTGTTACCTTCTGCAACCAAGTTCAGAATGAAAAGGATCTTAGAATTGTCAAAGTCAGAAGTGATCATGGTGGAGAATTTGAAAATAAAGATTTTGAATTATTCTTTAATGAAAAAGGCATTCTGCATGATTTCTCTTGTCCTAGAACTCCCCAGCAAAATGGAGTTGTAGAACGAAAGAAAAGAACATTGTAAGAAATGGCCAGAACCATGATCAACGAGACTAACGTTGCTAAGATCTTCTGGGCAGAGGCAATAAACACAACATGTTACATTCAGAATAGAATCTCCATAATACCTATTCTGGAAAAGACTCCATATGAATTGTGGAAGAACAGAAAGCCCAACATTTCTTATTTTCACCCATTTGGATGCACATGTTTTATTCTGAATACAAAAAATTATTTGAACAAGTTTGACTCTAAAGCACAAAAGTGTATTATGTTAGGATACTCTGAACGCTCGAGAGGGTACAGAGTATATAATACAGAAACACAGATTGTTGAAGAGTCAATCAGTGTTAGGTTTGATGATAAGCTTGACTCTCAAAAGTCAAAGCAGAATGAACTCCTTGCAGGTATGGAAGTTGAACTCACAGGTACTGAAGACAACCCATCAGAGGTTCTCAACAGAGACACTCCCTCAACAGTAGAAAGAGTCACTACAAGAAATCCATCACCTTCTTTTGATCAACTCCAGAAAAGAATATCCAGAAGCAGCATTGATCACCTAGAAGATACAATATTGGGAAAGAAGGAAGATCCGATCAGAACAAGATCAACATTCAGAAACTATGAAGAATCTTGGATGAGACTGGTTTCTTTAATTGAACCAACAACAATTGATGAAGCACTTCTGGAAAATGACTGGATTCTGGAAATGCAAGTGGAACTAAATCAATTCACCAGAAATGACGTATGGGATCTGGTTCTCAAACCAAAAGGGTTCAACGTCATTGGTACAAAATGGGTGTTCAAAAAAAAATTGAACGAGCAAGGTGAAGTCACCAGAAACAAAGCACGACTGGTAGCACAAGGTTATAGTCAGCAAGAGGGGATAAAATATACAGAAACCTTTGCTCCAGTTTCCAGGTTAGAATCTATCATACTCTTAATATCATTTGCTGTTAATAAAGGCATCACTCTGTATCAGATGGATGTCAAAAGTGCATTTTTAAATGGCTATATAGACGAAGAGGTATATGTGCACCAACCCCCTAGTTTTGAGAGTTCCAAAAATCCAGAATATGTTTTCAAACTAAAGAAGTCACCCTATGGCCTGAAACAAGCTCCTAGAGCTTGGTATGAAAGACTAAGTAACTTCCTGTTAGAAAAGGAATTCACCAGAGGGAAAGTGGACACAACCTTGTTCTGTAAGACAGTTAAGAATGACATGTTAGTATGTCAGATTTATGTTGATGACATCATATTTGGATCCACTAAACCCTCTTTGGGAAGAGAGTTTTCTAAATGTATGCAGGCAGAGTTTGAGATGAGCCTAATGGGGGAACTCAAATTCTTTCTGGGAATTCAGATAAATCAAATTCCAGAAGGAACTTACATTCATCAGAGAAAATATGTCAGAGAACTTCTGAAGAAATTTGATCTCTCAGAATGTAAGCCCTCAAGGATTCCAATGCATCCGACGTGCATTCTGGAAAAAGAGGAGTGTGATACGGTGGGAGAACTGACTGTGGTTTTGCGTTTGTATTCGCAAATGTTTCGGTTGAGCAAGAGTCGCCACCGAATTTTTATTTTATCCTAAGGAAAGGTTTAAAAAGCACAGCAAAAACCTTTGAGATTTTTCTTGGGTTCGGGGAGTAGATTATAGAAAGGGAAGGTATTAGCACCCTTTCTATCCATGGTTATCCATGGGCTCTTAGTTACTTTCTTAGATCACTTGCCTTTTGTTTTCAATTGTTTGAAATGGTGCTTTGTGTGTGTGTGTTTTTGAAAAGTGTTTTGAAAAGAGGCCAATGTGGTGGCAACCTTTGTAATGATCCATGTTGGGATGTATACAAAGGTGTATGTCTTTTGAAAAGGTTTTCATTTGTTTTGGAAAGTCATTTTGAAAGTGTTGTGAGGTGTGGTTTAAAAACAGGCAAGTGTTTTTTTGTTTTGCAAGTTGACAAGTACTTAAGAGCGATCTACCCTAAAGTTCTCAAAGATTTTTGTTATGTTTTTAACCCTTTTAACAATTTTGTTCCACCATTGTATTTGGTGGACAATCTTGTGTTAGAATGTGAAAGGGACAGGCGCGGGTCGTCGTTTAGACCATAATTGCAATGGTGCCAAGTATCTTTGGGCAATTTTTCTTTAAGGGACTTTGATCATTTTAGGCAAAAAAAAAAACGTCATCGAGGGACTATGATCATTTGAGTTATTTGTTTTGCCCAAAGAGACCTAACATGCAATATGGCCCAATTTTTGAAAGGCAACAAGTGGATGTAACCCTAGGGGTGTTAGTGTGCAAGTGTGTTTTATTGCATACAAGAGTTTTTTTCTTTGAATTAGGTTTTTCTATTTCATTGATTTTATCTTGCCATACACGTCCTAATTACTAGCAATAAGAAGCGGAAATGTAAAATCATACGCTATTACAACAATTAGGGGAGAGGGATACACATTTGTACATGGGGGTTCAACGAGAAAAATAGACAAAAAAGAAAATAGCAAAAAACAAGATATATATATAGAGAGAGGGAGCCCGCGCGCTGCTGGGAGGTCATCAGAAGTTCTGACTCAGATCCGCTGCCAGATGATCAACCTGTTAGTGAAACTGGATGAGTCAGAACTTCTGACTCTAGCACCTGCAAAACAGAACCTTGTTAGTGGGGAAATCAAAAGTTCTGATTTCCCTGCGCTGCAAGACAGAAGTTTGTTAGTGGAGAAACCAGAAGTTCTGATTCTGTTGAAAAGGCAATAACTCTCAGAGGTTCTGATATCATTGACAGCAAAACAGGCTTCAGATGTGCTAACGTCAAAGTCAGCACTTGGCTTTTTCCTGTACTAATCAGAACATTTGCAATCCTGTTGTTACTCCACAAAACAGGAAACATACTTGGAATAGATCCAGCAAATACAAAAATGTTTCAGAGGTCAGAGTCAACAAGGTCACAGGCAGATCCTATACTGGCTCAGAATGTTCTGAGGTATGAAAATCCTCAGAACATAAACAACAACAACATGATATTTACATTATGTTATTTGAATATGCACAGCTGATGATGCTTAACAGTGTGATGAGGGTCAGCAGGTGCTTACCTGACTGTTGGGAGAGTTGTGGGTGAAAGTTTAGCTTTTGGTTATGGTGGTGTTCTGGACAGATTTTCTTTGAAAAAAAAGGGGAAGTAAAGGTGTATACGTATGCAGGGTCAGAAGTTTGGAAAGAGTGTTTTTGGTTTACAGAAAAGAACTGGATATTTGATGAAGTTGAAGGTGAGAAACTCAAAGTTATGAAACAAAGCTGGAGATTTTGGCAGAGTTTCAAAATGCTGTGTTGCTAGGAGTTCTGTTTCTCTCTTAGCAATTTTCTGTTTCTTTTTTTGAACGTCTTTGGCAGTGGTGAAGACTCTCTATTTATAGGCAAAATTCTTGTGGATGCCTTGAACATTTAAAGCGCCAACAGAGTTTGAATTTGTTCTTTGACAGAAATTCCTGGGAAGTTGTGATACAGATAGCTTTCAGCCTAGGTTACAGCAGCAGGCGTAGATTGGGGGGAAGTGACCTCTGAAGTGGGCGGTGGCGTGAAGACCCATGCCAGAATCTGTGTAAAAGCGTTTTCCAAGCCACACGTGAATGCTCAGAAGTGGTTGGAAGCATTAATGGACATTAAATGGTGATAAGACCTGTCAATACCAACATTCTGGTAATGGAAACCAGCGTTGAATCAGCAGCGTACACCATGCTCTGGCCTTGGCTGCCTGTTGTCTTAGTAAGCTCTGGAAATTCCCCTGGTTTTCTGGTACGTTCCTTGGATTTACTTCTGGACAATCTGGGCTTAGAGATTCTGTATCAGTGTAACACCCACTCTTCTGATCTTTCATCTTCTGATTTCAACCTGTTCTGAAGGAGCCTTCAGACTTTCCTGCTTCTCTTGCATTCCTTTAGCAAATTCTGACTGAGCTTGTGTAACTGCTGAAGGGGCATGTTCTGTTTGAGGCTTACATTCTGAACCACGTTTACAACTTCTGATTGAACTGATGTAGCTGCTGAAAAAGCCAACTTCTGACCACGCTGAGCCAAGCTTGCAACTTCTGACCGTCTTCATCTGAAATGGGTCCAGAAGTTCTGAAGCGCTGATTTTTCTAAAAAACACTTATTTTAGAGAAGCATTCTAAGTACTTAGAATTTGATTTTTCTCAAGATAAAAGCGCTGCTTCTGGAGTTCATGAGATCATCTTGCTCTTGTAAGCGGCTTGCTTGGGCAAAAGGATAACTCAGGACTTGGATTTGTTTCAGGGGAACTTTGAAAAATCCAAGATGGTTTCCTGAAGAAAGGGAGGGCAAATTTTGGGGTACAACAAGGAGGTAAGTAAAAAGGTAGAACAAAAGGTCTATAGAGGTATGATTGGTTCTCTTATCTATCTGACAGCTTCAAGGCATGACATTCTATTCAGTGTTTGCATTTGTGCTAGATTCCAATCAGATCCTAGAGAATCTCACTTAACAGCAGTTATGCGAATTTTCAAGTATCTGAAAGGTACTGCTAATCTGAGTTTGTTTTATAGAAAATCAAGTGATTACATCTTAGTAGGATACTGTGATGCTGGCTTTGCTGGAGACAGAGTAGAACGTAAAAGCACTTCTGGAAGCTACCAGTTTTTGGGAGAAAATCTGATCTCGTGGTCCAACAAAAGACAATCCACAATAGCTCTATCAACAGCAGAAGCTGAATACACTGCAGCTACTGGATGTAGTACGCAAATGCTCTGGATGAAAAGTCAACTTGAAGACTTCGACATATTTGAGAGTAACATCCCTATCCTCTGTGACAATACTTATGCTATTTGTCTCAATAAAAATCCTATTTTGCATTCTAGGGCTAAGCATATAGAAATAAAACATCATTTTATTAAGGACTATATTCAGAAAGGGATTCTTAACTTAAAATTCATTGACACAGACCATCAATGGGCTGATATCTTTACAAAACCTCTTTCTGAAGATAGGTTTAACTTCATTCTGGAACATCTCAGCATGAAACTTTGCCCAGAATAAATTATTTTATTTACATATCTTAACCTTCAAAGTTTTAGTTATTTTCTGTGAACTACTGATCAACCTGCCTTCAGAATTTTAGAAGTACATATTGTATCAGAATCTAATCCATAAAAATCTGAGCGTTTCATTTCAAGGATAGAAGTGTGCTATTCACGTAACCAAACATTTGTCATCCATTCATCAGCTACCTTCTGAGGCTGAACACACGTTCACTTTTCTGAAAGGTCAAAAACGTTGATTGGGTGCATTGAGACACACGTCATGGGTAACCGCTCCAATATCTTTCTGAATCCCCTAAAATCAGCTGTCATTAATGCTTATAATCGTGACTAATTGTTTCTCTCTCTTACTATTTATGCTTTCAAGAAAATCTATTTAAACTCAAGTTTCACTCTTTACATTCTTTCACTTTTACTCTCTCAATACCTTCTAATTGTTTTCAGTTCGTACTTTCAAAAACCCTTTCATCTTTCTCAAATTTCTTGTGTGAACATGGCTTCTTCAATCGTCCAAAACACCAGTACTCAGGAAACTGCTTCTATGGAACAATACGAAGAACCATACAGAATGCTACTCACTCCCATTGACAATCTGGAAGTTCTTTCAGAACTGATTGTTGATTTTGAAAGCCTTCAAGAAAATGGCTTTAATCTCTCTGAAGACGTCAATGCTCAAGGATGGAACAAATATTTTGACCGTCTTCTAGGGCCAACGTTTCCAATTCTTGTCAAAGAATTCTGAATACATGCTTCCTCCTCAAACCATCAAGTTACCTCATATGTCATGGGGAAGAAGATTGTCATTACAGAAGACCTAATTTCAAGACTTATCGGTTACAATGGTGGAGGTGTCAGATGTATAGACATGGCTGAAAGATGTTCTGATGTTGCTTCTATTGCAAGGGAAATATTTACTCTGGGTCTACCCTCCAGCAAGATTAGGGATCTGAAGGATCATCACAGAATCTGGGCTAAAATAATTCTGGGATTCATCAATCACAGGAAGCCAACTAGCTCTCCTGATTACATAAACATTGATCAGCAGTTTCTGATTTACTTTATCTCCAAGATTTTACCTCACTTGCTATTTAATCATCTGAGGACCAGTGTTAAGGAAACAAGAGAAGATGAGCGTACCAAAAGGGACTGGACACTCCTAGGAAGACTCATATCAGATATTCTGACAGAGAATAGGCTGATAGAGCATCTGACTGAAGCACAGTAAATTAGCTCACTAGAAGCAACTGCTGGGAAGCCTCTGAACGCAAAGAATCTGAAAAAGATGAAAATCATTGAGAACATCAAGAAGGAACCCAACGTTAATTCTTTTGCAACCATCACTTCCAGAAGAATTCCTCTGGATGATTTTTCTCTTTTCTCTGAGATTGACTCCAAGCCTGAGATAATTGTCAGATATATGGATGCGTGTAAGGCAGATGGCACTGCACCAGAAATAAATATCCAGGACTTGCATCAGGAGGCTCCAGAAGTTGTTTTAAAGAAGACCAAGAAAAGGAAGGCAGCAGTAGAAGGATCATCCCAGAGGACTCCAAAATCTGCTAAAAAGAAAGGTAATCCTTCCTTTGTTAGTGTTTTAGAATCAATAACTATATCAACATCTGAAACCATAACTACCCAATCAGAACATCCAACCCCACAAACTTTTGATGACTTTGACATAGGGTTTGATCCATCAGAAACTCTAAGTCTAAGAGAAACTCACTCCCTTCCTACCAATCCAAATCCTGAACAAACTCAACCAGAACTTGCCAAAGTTCTGTCTGATATTGACTCTTTTGACCAAGACATTTCAGCTCCCACACCACAAAATCCAAACCCTCAAATCCCTGATAATCCAAACTCCGAAACTACAACAGATGTTCCACAACCAGATATTCCACTACCTCTCTCTCCACAACAAGATATTCCTCATCCATCATCACCTCAACCTGAGCAATCACCACCAAAAGCTCAAAATTCTGAGAACCAACCATCTGAGACCTACGAACCAGAACCTCACAATATTTCAACCAACCAATCTGAAGAACCTACTTCAGATTCAGATACAATCCCAATCCCAGGAATCATTGAACCACTTGCCATTCGCATGCCCCTCACCATCCTGGACATTCCACAAATTCCTTCTTCTATGGAATCCACACCAAAAAATTCCCCAACCAGTCCAATCATTATACCCGACTCTCCCACTCCCTCACCCAAGAGCAATCCAACTGACAACGTAAGACTTGTCATTGATCCAACTGCATTGGAACGATTAGCTGCTATATCTCACAAAACTGCCATTCCCAAACCAAAACCAACTGAAACCACACCATATGTTGCTACAAGTTTGTTGATGTTTGAAACAGGAATGCAGGAATGGATAACCTCCTTGAAGCACACTAGTCTAGAGATGACTAATCCTGCTGCTTCTGATTATCTAAGGACAAGTTTCAGAAACTGGCTAAGTTCTGAAACATTAAAGCTAAAAGAACAGAGCTATGAACAGGTTCAACGGAATTTCAGTGCTATGCTAAAGGTTTTTGTAGACCAAGTTCTGAGCCATCTGCTCAAGGAGGAGATCCTCCCTCTGGATAATGCTCCCTGGTCAGAGCATCGTCTCTCAGATGAAGTTCAACCAGAATTAGAAGGTCTCTCCCTGACTGCTGCTCCAGAAGAGATGATCTCAGCAGAGGAAATGGTTCAATATGATCAAGCTGCAGAATGCTCTGAGAAGCGTCCAGATACTGAAGAATCTCCAGCTCCTTCCTATGACAAGGAAACTCTGGAAGAATTGAAGAGAGAAAATGCTGTTATCCAGGAAAGGTTGGATAAGCAGGAAGAGACAAACAAAGAAATTAAGAGCATTTTGAGAAAACAAGAGGAAACTAACACCCAGATCAAAGGCTTGCTGGAAGCTTTGTTCACACGCCTTCCTCCTCCCTCTTAGATTCTCTTCTGTTTTAAATCTATTTATCTGTAACGTTTGTTTTGCATTGCTTCTGTTCTGAACTACTTATCATTGCTTCTTGTTTTTTTAAATATAAATCAACTTTTTAGCTCTGATTATATTGCCTTTTTGATAACTGACAAAAAGGGGGAGAAAGTAAGATGTTTTCAATAACGGTTTACTGAGACAGAAGTCTCAAACATTCTGGACTACTTAACCTCTATCTTCTGAAAAGCTTGAACCGGTACTAACTCTGATGAAAGACGCAGTTAAACTATGATACTAAAGGAACTTAAGGGAAGTAATCAACTCAGGGGGAGTTTTTCTTCTTTATTCTAAACTTTTTATTCTTTATTTTTTAATTGAAAAATATGGTTTTTGTCATCATCAAAAAGGGGGAGATTGTTAGAACATAGTTTGATTCTACAACCCTTAGTTAGAGTTTTGATGATAACAAATACAAAGAATAAACAAATACAAAAAATAAACAAATACAAAGAACAAATATGCACCTTAAAAATATGTTTTATGTATGCAGAAGTTCTGATCAGATCAGCATCAGAAGATAAGCCATAAGTGTTACACGCTGAAGCAATCAGATTATACGCTGAAAATTGGTGACCAGAACCTGCGCTCAATTATAATAAACTCTGATTCTTAACAAGAACATATCAAACCAAGTCATCAATATTCTGAAGCGTCATCAGCAGTAAGGAGAAAAGACTCTGAAGCGTTACTGAACATTCAAGACAACATCAATTCCAACGGATTTCTTCATACAGGATCTTCTCCAAAAGGAAAGTGGGTTAATGACATTAAACACGCTTTATGATCAACGCCATTACACTGCCTATATAAACAAGTCAGCTTGCAAAATGAAGCACGTACATACACACAACAATTTTGCTAAGATCACCAACCACGCATATTCGAGCTGCAAGCAAATTCACTCTTTATTCTAAGCTATAAACCTGTGTAATTTATCACAGTTGTGATAAACCGTTTTTGTTAGAAAAACAACAACACATATTATTTAATCATATTGTAAAAGAAATCCTTGAGATTAACCGGATTGTGGTTGTACTAAAGAAGACTTTAACAGTTGTTAAAGTAGCTTTTGTAATCTTGTTGAGATTAGTGGATTAAGACCTCGTTGGAGAGAGGCGAAATCACCTTGACGGATGGACTGGAGTAGTTTGAGATCAAACAAACCAGGATAAAAATACTGTGTCATTGAGCTGTTTTAGATCCAAGTTTTCAATTCAACCCCCCCTTCTTGTGTTTTTCACATCTTCGGATATAAGATCTCATAGTAAATGGAAACCATATGATGATAAGATGTTCCAAGAACTCAAGATTGTATAACACTCCCTGGTTGAAAGCGTTCCCCAAAAGATGAGGAGAAGAAGGAACATTTGTTGTGGCAGTAGGTGCAAGATTGTTGACATCATCATCAGAGCTTCCATGACCTAGCTTATCTGAGTCTTTAATTGATTATCTTCCTTCTCGATGAATTCCTAACCACGGGCCAAAGCTTCTATGTATACCATGATCATCCCTATCGGGATCTTCGCATCGGTTAATCCCCTACAGAGTTATCCCATATTAATCTCTGAACATGTGAAGCAAGAAATCAAGTTTGAACCTATGAAGAGAGAACCAGGTCTGAATAAGAATCCCCAATCTTCAAGTGCCTGACATGAATGAACGAGTATGCATGGGGTGCATGAATGGATGCCATGTCATGTTCCGTCATTTCCAAGGAGTTTACGTGTTTTGATTTTGATTTTACACAAGTAAGGATGGAAAAGTTTAGCACAAGGCTTACAAATATGATTCTTTGGTAATAACAGAACATGTATGTTAAGCATGTGGTTAACCATGTTATGTATGCAAAGACATGGGATCAAATGGAGTTGAAGTTCCATCATTTCTGAATATGATTGTTGCATTGTTCTGAACCATATGGATATTATCAGATCAAAGATCTGGCACAACTTCTGCACATACAAGAACCAAGTACCTTGTAGATTATCCGTTGTACGGGATCAAGGCTTCTGGAACTGGATACTATTGATCCTTTTCTGAACATGTTGGGAATACCAAGATCAAAGGCCCAAATGAACCTCCAAACAAACAAGTCGGGAACTCAGGAAATAAATCCGAGAACCATATGGTCACCAACCACACATAGAATATGAATAAGTCATCAACATAAATCCAGAACATAACCATTAGAACAAATAATCACCATCTGAACATGAGTAACCATCTGAACATAGTCACTAACTGTACCTATGATAATAATTCCCTCCCCACTCACGGGTTAAGACTAGGTCAGGGTAAGACAATGGTAACTCAAAATCACGGGTTCGCTTGAGAATACTATCATCGTACACCTATGTGATAATGATAACACCTCATTAAAACCTCATCTAAGCATGGACGTCACAACCATCTAGGGTAATCTACATCCTCTATAGTCCGTGTTCCACTCTATTCCCAGTGTTCTCGTGGTTTGTCACTTGGCCTGGGTATTGGTCCTTTTACACAACCACCCAACAAGAAACAAATCCAGTACAACAGTAGTATATGGAAAACAGTAAAATACAATGCATACATATGCTCAAGTAATCATGTATGAATGAATAAACTGAAAGCATAAAAATAAAAACCCAAATAAAGGAAACAAGAGCTAGGAGCGACTCTGGGATGGACCAACATTTGGTTGACTTGTCCCTAGTGAAGTCGCTAGCTAAAACAATCAGCTGAAAATCATCAAACAATGAAGTCGCCATCGAACGTATTTTATCTCACATGAAGGGAAAGGTAAACATCGAGAAAACCTGAGAAGGGAGAAGTCACGGTCTTGCGACCGAGAGATCGGGTAAGGGAGTCTATTACACGAGTGGAAGATATTAGCACCCCACACGCCTGTAGTACTCTACGGTATCCACTCTTGTTTCATATCTTATGGGTGTGTTTAATCTATGCTTACTGTTTGTTGTTAAAGAAGAATGCATGCAAAATAAAAGAGAAAATAATGTAGGGAAAATAAAGCTGTACTCGCTTGGGTCCTATCCCAATGCCTAAGTATCTTTTTTGAGGAATCAAAGCTACCGTAGTTCAGCTCACATGTTTTTGTTTTTTTTTGTTTTTTATGGACAATGTTAGTTCCGCCTTCTGTCGCAGCTCGACCTTTGGAGACTTATGTGTTGGCACATAAGTAAACTAATCATGTCCTAACTTGAAAAGGGTTTCGAATTACGCCCTCGAGGCAAGATCCCACCTTTGATTGGTTTGTGTCTTATTACCTTGAAAAAGGGTTTAGGTATTATTAGCATGTTTTAACTTTGTTAAGAAAAGAGGTTTTAGTTTTAAATGCAAGGAAGCAAAAAGGTGAAGAAAAGAGTCTAAGGGAGACTATCATATTTCTAACCTAATGATATCATACAATGGTAGTCCTAAGGTTTGGATTAACAAAAGAGAAACGTCTACCTAATGTTAGCATGCATGGTTTATAACCTAAGGTCTAACTCGCATCCGAAAGAAGCAAGCACATCCTAAGGGAACATGGTATGTACAAGGATAAAGAAAACAAGCTTGAAGAAGCACACACATAAAAGAATAAGGAAAAGAAGAGAAATGCTTTAGCCAAGGGGAGCGTATCACCCAAGACAAACAAGCGGGAGTGAGATGAAAAAAATAAATGTGATGTCCAAAGCGACTGAACACCTAACCAAGATATAGGAGATCGAGGTAGACGACAGAAGATGATATGAACAATCACAGAGTATCAGCATCGGCCAACGCGAACTCCTGACAAAACATGGGGGTTCGATTGCGGAACCGTTACCCACTTGACGACTCGATACACAAGAGCTGGAAAAAATCCAAAGCTTCATGGTGCGTCACGAGCTAAGGATGAGACAGACGAAATTGCAGGGGGTTGATTGCTAATCCTCCATGCTCGCCTTCTTTTGAGGACTTCAATAAGGGATCAGGAATAGTGCGGGCACAAATATAAACACACATGCAGAATACCTACTCAAAGGTAGGGTTTTAAACAAACCACACAAAATTAGCAAATAGAATGCACACAATACGAAATTGCCCTAAACGAGTCTCTAAATGAACCAGAGGGGTTCCTGACATGATCAGCAAGAGAGACCCCCCGTCATACATCTCTACCCTACTTCTTATGGCATCAGAAAGCAATAAAATCCAACTTCTCATGATATCTAGAAAAGCGGTAAAGTGCGGAAATGAGGAGTAAAATAGAGTTGTGATGATACCGAATGGAGAAAGTCTGTTGCCTCTTCTAAACCATGCAAACAATGAGAGAACTCTACATAAACCTTCCTTGAATTTTCTTGATGAAGATTATGCTGTTGACTAGATTTAGTGCTTTGTGAAATCTTCATTTAAATATCTTTTTATTTACCAATGTCACCAAAATTCAATCACCATAATTAACCAAAATTATAATTAATCAAAAATGCAATTTAAACTAGCATAGCAAAAGAAATTTCAAAAGAGTGCAAAGCTGTAATACAGGTGGTGTAGCACAGTAATGGAGTATGAGCGCTAAGCCCAAACAACCAGCCCAAAATGATTTTTTTCAATAGCTGTTTTTTATTCAATTTTCAGTCCTTTTACAAAAAAAAGCATGAGTTTGAAGGAAAGGTGGCCAGCGAAGCCCAAGGGGTTTTTGTTCAGCCTCCGCGTGCCAAAAGTAGAAGTGGCTGGTGTTGTACCCCAAAATTTTCCCTCTCATTTTATCAAGATTTTCCTCACAAGACTCTTTGAACTCAAGACAAGATTAGGGTTTGCTCAGCTCAAGACCTCACCTTGCACTGATAGCCTGAAATTAGGGTTTGAGTTTGCACAAGTATTTTTGGATCATCAATGCTTAATGTGACTTTCATACACCATTTTGGACCCCTAAGTTTGTTCATACCAAGTTTCAAGCCTTGAATCACATTTTTGCCCATTCAATTGGACAGTTGACCTAAAAATCAACTGTATTGGGGAAAAAGTCAATTGTGGCCAATTTACAGTCAAACTTCATAATTTTTGATCCACAACAACATTTTAGGCTCCTATGTACCATTTGATCAAGTTTGGATCACAACTCCTCAAGAAATTTGATCAGATCATCAAAAGGGCAAAATGATCAAAATTAGGGTTTTGACTGAGAAAGGGCAATTTCTGATTTTTAACCTAGCCAAAGGCCAATTGGGTTCAAGCATTATTTCAAGGACTCAATAGCATCATCTTGACCTAATCACATAGTTCAAAATATCTCAAATGCATAGGATTGACAAATGAATTTTGCAGTCAACTGATCAAAAGTCAACTGTACACTGAAAAGTCAAACTTTGACTTTTTGGTCAAAATCAAGTGCTAAGGGTCATAATTCATCAAGATATGTCAAAATGTGAAACTTATTGACCAAGAAACCTAATTTTGAAAATTAGGGTTTTAATTTGAAATTTTTTATAACTTAGAATTTTTCTAAGTTATGGAAATTTCTTATTTTTTCCCAACTTTCCATAACTTTTTCACCATGATGCAATTGGATTCCAAGAAAACTTCCCACATGAAAGTTGTAGTCCTCCATGAAATATACAACTTTTATTCACAAAGTTTTCCCAAAATATGCTTGGATATCAAGTTATGATTTTGTGAATAACGGTCCATAAACTTTTTAACTTAGTGAAATTTTGCCCTAGTTTAGGCAGATTTTTGACATAATTTCATGGCAACTTTTAACCTAGTTCCAAGAGGAATATCAAAATTCATTTCAAATATGGATTTTAGAGCATGTTACAAGCTTTCCAAAATGTCCAAGAACTCTCTAAGATCATTTATTGTTAGGGAGAATCAAAGAAAGGAAAATGGCAATTTATCACTTTTGTTCAAGGCATTTTTCACAATGGTTCAAGTTGCAAATCTGTCCTAGCATGCTTGTACTTGGCATTACATGTCCTAATCCTTTCTACACTCCATAATTGAATTCTAATTCAATGGAAAATGGCTTTATTTTGATCTTTGGAGCATTGTACAATGAATTAATCCATTTATGGCATAAAGTTCATAATACTACTTTCATAAAGCTAGCTTTTTACAACTTTGTAAATCTTGAGCCATGGACCTGATCTTTTGTTACAAACAAGATCCACAAACATCGGGCAAAGTACACCAACTCTATGCAGTCCATAAGCTAGCCTGTACAGGCCCTTGGCATTGTCACTTTAACTTTTCTTCAAAAACAAGAAACTTGCAAAAGTCAAGACAACTTGTGTATCTGATAAAGGCAAGGCTTATCTTCATTTCAAACAACTTCATAACTTTGTGCAAGCCTAAGCACGAATTCACAACATCCCAAACACTCTAAAACACCAAAAACACCAATTTCTGCCCAAACAGGGCATCTTCTGCAGAACCCTTGCCAAATCAATATTGGCTCGTGCGTTTCTTGTTTGAAGGCTTCTAACACTTTACATACATCCTACCTAAGATGTCCAGGCCCTTGTCTTGCAACTGTAAGCTCAGTTTCACACTTCACCATTTTCATTTTGCAAGGTTGCAGGTTAACTCGTGCAAGGAGTTTTAGCCATCTACAAGACCAGCTAAGCATTGGAAAAGGTTAAGGGAACTTCAAGGGAGCTCACAAGATCTTCAGGCCTCACTCAAAGTTCCCACATTGCCATATCCAAACTCAAATGAACAAGGTGTGATCGGTGGGAATGAGAACTGACTGTTTTTTAATGCTGGTTCGCGTTTGCGTTTCGCAAAATGTTGCGGTAAGCAAGAGTCGCCACCGTCTTTTATTTTCTCCAACAAGGAAAGGACAAAAGCACAACAAAATTCCTTTTCGAGATGTTTCTCGGGTTCAGGAGGTAGATTATAGAAAGGGAAGGTGTTAGCACCCTTTCTATCCGTGGTTATCAGCGGGCTCTTAGGTACTTGCTCACTATGTTTTCAAAATGTTTTGCTTTTCTTGTGTTTGTGGGTTTTGAAAAAAAGTTTGTTTGAAAACTTCGATTTAACTCTTGTATCTGTCCTCAAGAGTGTATGAAGTGTTGTTTGAAAACTTTTGTCAGAAAAGTGTAGGTGCGAAAAGTATTTTTGTTTTGAAAGAGCAAGTACCTGAGAACCTCTACCTACTCAAAAGAAATTAAGCTATGTAAATGTCCTTTAGACAGTACTATCCCACTATTGAGAAGTAGGTAGCACCGTCGTTGGAGTTTTGGGTCAATTCGATTATAGGGACATGTGGTCACCAAAGCAATAGTAAGACGCCTTAGCGGTAACCCTAATGTCTTAGATCGTTTTATCCGTGGCAACCGTTTCGAGGCAACTGGATCTTTAGAAAGGAGGGCGACCTCTAAAACACCCTATACTCAATGACCACGTTGAGGCAACCAAGTGAGACGTACCCTAGGAGTGGCATGTGCGAGTATGTCAAGTTTCAGTTAATGTTATCTTTGCACATGTTATGGTGAGCTACGGGTTGATTTTAATTTCAGAGATAAGTCTTGTCATGCATATCCTAGTTAACATACATCTAACAGTTAATAGTTGCGGAAAATAAATCTACGCTATTACAAGGCGTCGGGTATTTACATCGCCAAAAACAAACCCTTGAAAAAGTAAATTGCGGGAAATAAATAAAAGCAATAAAAAGTCCTAATTAAAGCTATTACATCCTCGGAGCAAATACATAAATATGGATCAAAAATTAATAAAACAAACATACGCGCGAGAGAAAATTGAATCAGAATGTTTTTAAGGTTTTGACCCTTTTTGAGAAAGAAAGAGTTTTTTTTTGTTATTTGGTATTTAATTAAATTAAACCTAGACTAATTAATTAATTAAATAAAAGAAAGAAATATTTTTGGTTTTTTAATGTTTTAAGGAAATAAATAAAAAAGAAAACATGATTAAAAGTTGTCAAAAAACCCTAATTCTACATTAGTTTTAGATTTATTGTGAAAATATTAAAGTTAACCTAATTAACTAAATAGATTAATTATGTATTTATTTACAAAAATAACTAATCAAATTTAATAAATAAAATATTATTATTTTTTTTATGTTTTCTGGATTTATTAAAAAAAAATTAATTTGTTAGTGAAAATAATAATTATAATAAATGACTAAAAGAAATAAAAGAAAGTAGAAAAGAAAAGGAAGAAACTTGAAGGGGGTGTGGGCAAAATTCTGGAGGTGTTTCTGGAATTTGTGGCCCATTATGCTTCCAGCCACGTTTGACTTTTGTGATCATCTGCACGCCTGTTGACTAGGGGGCATGGTAGTCATCATCTTTGGCCATTGGATCCTAGCCTGAAGCCACATGGTGCACTAGGAATTGGAAATCCATGATATGCTATGCCTGCTGCATCACACACAATCACCTAAAGAAAAATTATAACAAATATTTGGGGGACCTGGGGTTCGAACCCAGGTCCCAGCGCTCACATGCCAATGCCTTAACCACTCCACTACGCTGCTTCAATTGTTAGCAAAATAAGTGGCGATTATTATATTGGGAAATTTATCAATATGTTGTTAAACAATAAAACGCGCGCTTGTTTTTAAACTGTCCAACCATGTGACAACACCTCATCATCTTATTCATTGTTCCTGCAAAAATAATATTAGATAGCGGGGGTTTTTAACCCCCACTAATTCCTGCAACCAAAAATAGCGAATAGAAGCATGATGAATATAAATATTTTGCGATGGGTGGGTTAGGTTCGTCTTATTCTCACGATCTCAACCATGTGTCTCACTGGTCCCAATTGTTCCTGGTTTAGAAAGCCCTCTTTGATAACTCAAGAACCCTAAAAATTCATTCATGGCATCTTTTGATTCATGGCGTTTTAGTTCAATTAAATTATACCATTAGCTTCGTATGGTTCCTAGCAACACAAATCAATCAAGAAAACACGTTAAATATGCATGATTTAAGAGTTACAATTTGGAATAGAAAAGGAAAACCGTGGTTCTGTAAAGGACGATTCTTTGAGCTTTGGTGCGTGAATTCAATTGCAAAAGGTTCCTGGGAACTCCTGCAATATATTTGAATGAAAAGAATGCCTTGAATCGACCTAAAATACAAAAATCAGTTTTCAATTTTCTTGGAAATTTCTCAATATGCTATGGCTGTTTCTGCAGTTTTCTCCCGTCTCCCTGATCAGGGTTTGCTTGCTTATGTATAAGAGAATGAAATTAGGTCAAAAACTTGGTCCAATATCCATTGCATTGATGTTCAAATCCTTGATTGGAAATCATATCTTTTTGATTTTTCATGATTGAATAAAGTTGCCCATTTTGTATTTTTTTGTATCTTTGACTTGTGCACGAATTTGCCAGGATATCTTGACCATATTTGCTTCACAAAAAGATTTAAAAACCAAATCTTCTATTTTACTACAATTTAAATTAATTAAATGAATTAATATTAATTAAAAATCCAATTAATCAATAAAAATAAGAAAATAAATTCAATTAATCTTGATGGGTCGTGCATAGGCCATGGATGAAGTTTCAAGAATAGATTTGAGGCCCATTAGCAAAAATAAGGTGTTTTGAGCAAAGTTGACTTTTGCAAATTCATGAAAATTTCCCAACTTCTCCAATGCACAACTTGCTCAATTTTGATCATATGACCATGTTCTTGGACATTTTGGATCTCTCTTGAAGTCCTCTAACCAATGCCTTTGGTCCCATGTCATTTGGATTTACCAATCTCAAGTTATGGCCTTTGACTCAAAGTGTACTTTTGTTGACTTTTGAAATTGACCTATAATGTGGAAATTGATAACTTTTTGTGAGATCATTTCTTGAACTTTGAGTGTGAATATGGATTGTAGGAAATTGCATCCCCTTCAAAATGAGCATTTGATGGGATTTTTCTGATGAACCATGAAAAAGTTATGCCCTGGTCAAGATACATTTGACTTTTCTACTGTCCAAAAAGAGTAACTTTTTGCACCTTGATGATTTTTGAGCTATCCTTGTGGAATCATGATCAAGACTTGATAAAATGATGATTGTGTACTCAAAATAAGATGTTGACCAAAAATTCTGACTTTTGACTGCAAAATGACCATTTTGCCCTTGCAGTTGACTGTGGATCAAATGAAGCTTTTGACTGTTCAAATTGGCACAGTGAGTCTTGAAACTTGGCATGTAGGTGCTTGAGGATGTATATAGGCCTATGAGACTTGATTGAACCATTGAGAACCTCAAATTCCTTAAAAGAACCAAACCCCTAATTTCAGTTGTCTTAGGAGGTGGTTTGACTGTACAATCTCTTGAGCAATCTTGAACCATCTGAAGATGGTTCTTGACAAACCTTGAAGAATATGGGAGGGCAAATTTTGGGGTACAACAGTTGCCCCTGTTCAATCTTCTTATACCTGATAATGTAGATTGGCTTGCGTGCCTTTCGTGATCCGAAGGTGGAAGATGATTGAACACTAAAGTGCCCAGAAATTTGCACTCGCATGGTGTAGTATCAGCAATGTGATGTCGGGAATGGGCTTACAGATGCCATTTGGAAATTGTTGGTAGGAGGATGGGCTTATAGATGCCATCTGGAAATGTAATGGATAGTTGTGGAGATGGGCTTAAAGATGCCATCTGGAAATGTTTGTTGAATTGTAACTTGGTAGGTTGAAAGAAGGAACCTGTGTAGGGTTGCCTGATGATGAGTCAGTGTAAAACTGCATCTTAGAAGAGAGGGAACCGGTGTAGGGTTGCTTCATAATGGTCAAGTAGATAGTTGTCCTGTCTGGTTTCAGGTATTAATCTCTGACCTGAGAAAGAAAGATAGTTTTCCTGGCTCGCTACAGGTATTAATATTCAATCTCTTCAATGTAGATACTTTCCTGTCTGGTTTCAGGTATAGATCTACAATCAGTCATCCACAGATATTTCCTGGCTAGTTACAGGTGTTGATCTGGAACTTAAGAAAGGTTGGCCGATGAGATAGCTATCCTGGCTGGTTTCAGGTATTAATCTCTGACCTGAGAAAGAAAGATAGTCTTCCTGGCTTATCACATGTATTGATCTTCAATCTCTTCATGTAGATAACTTTCCTGGCTTGTTACAGGTATAGATCTACAATCAGTCGTCCACAGATATTTCCTAGCTTGCTACAGGTATTAATCCGGAACTTAAGAAGGCTGGCTGATGAGATAGTTTTCCTGTTTGGTTTCAGGTATTAATCTCTGACCTGAGAAAGAAAGATAGTCTTCCTGGCTTGTTACAGGTATTGATCTTCAATCTCTTCAATGTAGATAACTTTCCTGTCTGGTTTTAGGTATAGATCTACAATCAGTCGTCCATAGATATTTCCTGGCTTGTTACAGGTATTGATCTGGAACTGCAAAGGTTGATGGTAATCATCTTTGGACTGACCTCTTCCTGAAAAAGGTAAAACGTTAGCTGTATGCAATGTCATGATGTATGAAATGCATGATGTCATGATGTTCTCAAAAATAAATAAGACCGTGTCGTATGCACTTTATCATGTATGTAAATAGGAGGTATGAGATGTGAAATGTTTATGAATGTATTTTGGTCCGGGAAAATAAATCCTTGACAAATGCCGGGGAGTTTGTTAAATCCTGGGCTGATGTTGAAGAGTAGAGTTCTTCGTTTCCGCTGGGGATGATGAACGGAGATGATTGCAAGAATAAACCGGTAGGAGAAGATGACTCCGTTGGGGAATAAACCTGGTGAAGAGATTACTCTGCAGCGAATTACTTTGTGGGGGAAGAGATGCTTCGCTGAGATTTTAACGATAACTCCGCTGGGGACCCCGTTGATAAGCTCTGTTGGGGATTTTGATGATGAACTCCACTGGGGGATAGAAAGAACTTCGCTGGGGATGATCTTTCTGTTGCAACTTGCTGAGGATAACCCAGTTAGACCCTTGTGGGGATAACCTCTGAATATGGATGGGGAGATGCACTTGTATTCTGCAGGGGACAAGCTTCCAGAATCTACTGGGGAGAAGATTCAAATCTGGCGGGGAAGCTTTTTCAGACTGCGTTGGGAAATGGCTCCACTGGGGGATATCTTGTATTCCGCCGGGGAACATTCTTATATTTCGTTGACAAATATTAAGACTGCCGGGGATGCTTGCTGAGGAATATCTGTATACTCCGATGGGGAATATTAAGGCCTACTGGGGATACCCGACTTTTTTAGGACTGACAGTAGACTAACTCTGCTTGGGGGAGAGTATTGCTGATTCGTTCACTGTAGCAAGGCTCAGTGGGGAGAGCTTTCAGTACTGTCTTACTCTTGGGGAGTGAAGGTATATTGGTTATATTCTTTAACTGAACCTACCTGGGTACCTTGGTGGACAGAGCAACTAGATCGCTTAGACAATTCTTATTGCCCCTATTTCTGATGTCACCCGTAATTAGTCCTTTGTTTCGCATGCAAATATTTATGATCAACAATTAATGTCAAATGCATATATCAAAAATGAACATTGGACGTTCTTTGCAAAACAAAACGGATAAAGGAAAAAACAATTTGCAATTTGTCTGAAAAATGAACTTGTATTGCTTTTGAAGTTTGCCTGTAAATAGGCGTTTTTTGTACAAGAGGCTGACGTCCTAGTAAGAGAACGCCATCGAGCAAAATAGAGTTTATACAATTTGTGAAAACAAAACAGCTATGTGAAAAATCCCACTGGGTTCCAACTCTACTATCGCCTTTATGTCTTCGAGCGTCTCATCACTTTGCTGTTTAGTTGGAGATGAAGCTGATTGATTGGTGCCGTCCGAGCCTGATAGTTGATACCAAAGTCTGGATGCAGGGTGATCCAATGAGACATAGTATTACGCTTATCCCTAACTTTTCTTGGACCGCCCTTTCGGGTTTTCAGTCCACCGGGATACCCATTTTTGCCCAAGCCACCTATTCAGGTTTTCGACTTGTCGGGTGTACAAATTTTTTATTATTTTCATCCCTTATTTTTGCCCGAACCCTTTTGGTTCGCCGGGAAGCCCTTATTTTTTCCTAGGCCAGTCAACCTAGCGAGTCTTTAATCATGCGTAGTATCTTTTTACTATGTCAGCATTGGCGGGGTGAGGAAGGTCGTCACCATCCATGGTGGTTAGTGTAATCTCAAGCCTCAACTCAACTTTAGTTTTGATGAAAGACAAACAAGCTAGTTTGATGAAAGACAAACAAGCATTATGGAAAGAAGGAAAAGAAGTGGAAAGTAACTTAAAAGCATCATTCACTCAAAGCTTCAAGGATCTTGGCAAGCAATCAAGTATATCAATTCTCAATTAAACTACATTGATTAGAAATGCTCAAAAATAATATACACACTTGCCACATCACTTTAATTATATTTCAAAACAATTTTTAAGTTTTTCTCTGCTGTAAATCGATTAACATCTTGTGTAAATCGATTTACACATGCTTTTTCAAAAAACTGTTTGCTCCTGCCAGCAATCGATTTACAGGTTGTGTAAATCGATTGATCACAGAACAAACTAACTTTTTAACTCTTGTAAATTGATTGACACAACATGCTAATCGATTTACACTTCAATTTTTTTGAAATTCTGAACGTTACAAACACGTGCAATCGATTTGCATCTTATGTTAATCGATTTGCACATTGAAAATTTTGAAAAATCTGAACTGGTTTCAAGATATCCTTCACACCTTTTCTCCAATAGTTGCATGATCAAACATTGCATCTTGTCAAGTTTTTCAAACAGAAAAGTGTCCTTTTGGAAAGGTATCTTGATTACTATATATTACAAAATATTTCAAATCATAAACAACTCTTCTCTTATGCAATAAAATCTGAACTTTGTAAAATATTCAAACTTCATAGTTCTTAACTTTTAAGAACAAAGATTTTCTGCACTTTCACACATATAAAGAACAGAAATCTTTGAGCATTATCTAACCATTGTGTTACAGTTTGAATTGCTTACAAGAGAAGAAAGAAGAAACTTCAAAGAAGTCACTCTATGTGATCAACATCTTTCAAGAAATCATACTTCATAAAATTATACAAAGTGTAACTTATTTCCAGGATTGTTGGAATTAAGTATTAGATTACTTTTGTTCCTTGTTGTCCATTGTTGGAAACAAGAGGTATCTTTTGAGAGGATTGTTCTCATTAGACTTATTGGAAATCCAAGAGGGTGTTCTTGGTTATTTGTTAGGTTCTTTAGTTGATAAGACTAGGAAGAGTCTTGTAAAAGTTCTAACAAAATAGTAAAATCTCTTGCGTGTTTGCAAGGGGACTGGACGTACTTCCGGGGTGTGGAAGGAACCAGGATAATTCTCCGTGTCTCTTTACTTTCTGCACTTTACAGTTTTCAAAGCACTAAATCAAAACCAGAAAGTATAAAATAAGTCAAAAATCGACCACCACCTAATTCACCCCCCTCTTAGGCGCAATCTTAAACTTACAATTGGTATCAGAGCAGGTTATAGGTAACTTGCTCCTAGAGATCCAGAATGGCTTCCGCAAATCATCAACCAGTTTTCAGAGATGGTGGTAGTAACAACAAGCCTCCTCTATTCTGTGGTGAATATTTTGACTTTTGGAAAATACGCATGAAGGCGCATTTAGAAGCACAAGGAGAGGAAGTATGGGATGCTGTTGAGAATGGTCCATTTATCCCGATAACGGTAATCAATGGCGTTGGGTCTGCAAAGCCCCAAACTGCATGGGACGACGATGATAAAAAGAAAGTTCTCTATGACAAAAAGGAAATAAACCTTCTTCAAGGTGCACTCAGTATGGACGAATTTTTCCGTGTCTCAAACTGCAGAACAACAAAGGAAATTTGGGATACCTTGGTTCAAACTCATGAAGGAACGGCTGAAGTAAAAAGATCAAGGCTAAATACCTTGAGTCAAGAATATGAACTATTTCGAATGCATCCCGGAGAATCCATTCTTGACTTACAAAAGAGATTTGTGCATTTGACAAATCACTTAAATGCTCTTGGTAAAACCCTGTCAAATGATGAACTCAACTTGAAAATCCTTAGATCATTGACTAGAGAATGGCAACCAAAGGTAACGGCAATCTCGGAAAAGAAGAGTCTCTCCGCAATGACTTCCGCTACATTATTTGGCAAACTTCAAGAATACGAAACGGAACTCGGTAGACTGGAAAAACATGAGAATCTAGAAAAGAAGTCCAAAAACATTGCTTTAAAAATTGATTCAAAGGAAGTGGTAAAAGAAGACAATCCGGAAGAAGATGAAAATTTCATGCTTCTTGTGAAAAGACTTGGGAAGTTTTTTGGCAGAAATGACAAAGGCGGATCTCATGCACATAAGAGAAAGCACTTCAAGAAAAGAGAAGCCTCCACATTAACACAAGATGTCTCATGTTATGAATGTGGAAAGCAAGGACACATCAAGCCAAACTGTCCAAATCTCCCAAAGAAAAATGGATTCAAAGGAAAGGACTCAAAACAAAAGAAAGCCTACATAGCATGGGAAGATAATGATATGAGCAGTTCATCGGAATCGGAAAGCGACGAATGTGCAAACTTAGCCTTAATGGCATCGCATCACTCCGACGATGAAGAAGAGGTTAGTAATGAATTTAATCTTTTTGATGATGATGTTCAAGGTGCAATTGATGAACTCTTGAAAGAATGAAAAAGTTTATACAAAAAGGTGTCAAAACAAGAAAAAGAACTTCTAATTTGTCTAGAAAAAATTGACACCATGACTAAAGATTTTGATCTTCAAAAACAGAATTTTATTAAAGAAAAGGAAAACTTTGCATGCTCCAAGTGTGAATCAAATGTCTTTCAAATTGTTCAATTGAAAAGAGTCATTGAACGATATGAAAAAGGACAAATAGGATTGGAAGGATTACTAAGCCAACAACGTTATCCAAATGATAAAAGAGGTCTTGGTTATGTGAATACTAAGAAATCAAGTAACAATCCCACTGTTTTTATAAAGGCTAGTAATAGTTCCAATCCCAAGAAAGTAGAAAAGAAGAAAGTTGTTCATAATCATAAAAAGAAAAAGGCTAATGTATCTAAAAGAAAATAAATTCCTAGATACAAGAGCAAATTTGTTCCAAACTGTTTTTACTGTAGTATTATTGGACACACACCCAATGCATGCTATATTAGAAATTTCAGTATGGCTAATGGACATTATGCATGGGTGAAAAAGGGAACTAACTATGAAGGACCCAAGGCAACTTGGGTACCTAACAAGAAATAATTTGTTTTTGTAGGTATGCTTGAAATCCACATCAAATGTTTGGTATCTTGACAGTGGATGTTCAAAGCATATGACAGGAGATGTACACCAATTTTCATATCTAGTACATAAAGCCAAAGGGTATGTCAACTATGGAGACAACACCAAAGGAAAGATTCTTGGCGTTGGAATAGTTGGCACACCTCCATCCATTCAAATTGAGGATGTTCTCTATGTTGAAGGATTAAAGCACAACCTTCTTAGGATAAGTCAACTTTGCGATAGAGGGTTCAAGATCAAATTCAACAAAGAAGAATGCCTTATTATGGATGAGGCAACCAATGAGGTAAAACTCAAAGGTATAAGATCTAACAATATTTTTATGATTACTCTAGATTATTTGTCTATGAAGGTACAATGTCTTATGGTAAACAACAATGACGCTTGGTTATGGCATAAGAGGATTGCTCACATTCACATGGAGCACTTGAACAAATTGGTTAAGCATGACTTAGTTATTGGTCTACCAAAGATGAAGTTCATCAAAGACAAATTATGTAGTGCATGCCAAAAGGGCAAACAGACCAAATCAACTTTCAAACCAAAGAATGTGGTTTCAACAACAAGACCACTTCAATTGTTGCACATGGATCTTTTTGGTCCATCTAGAACAAGAAGCTTCGGAGGTAACATTTATGCTTTAGTTATTGTAGATGATTTTTCCCGTTTCACTTGGACTTTGTTTTTAGTGCACAAGAATGAAGCATTCAAGGCATTCAAGAGATATGCAAAACAAGTTCAAAATGAGAAGTCATTAAAGATAACATCAATCCGAAGTGATCATGGTGGAGAGTTCCAAAACAGTCTATTTGAAGAATTTTGTGAAGAAAATGGGATCTTCCACAATTTTTCAGCACCAAGAACTCCACAACAAAATGGAGTAGTTGAAAGGAAAAATAGGTCTTTGGTGGAGCTTGCTAGAACCATGCTAAGTGACTCAAGTTTGCCTAAATATTTTTGGGCGGATGCGGTAAGCACGGCATGTTATGTAAGCAATCGCGTGATCATAAGACCTATACTAAAGAAAACTCCATATGAGATTTACAAAGGAAGAAAACCAAATATCTCTCACTTTCATATTTTCGGGTGCAAATGTTTTGTCCTTAACAACGAAAAAGACAATCTCGGTAAGTTCGATGAAAAATCGGATGAAGATCTATCTCATGAGAATTCCTGCGAAGATGGCAAAATTGTCAATCCGGAACAAACACATGAACTTTCACATCAAAATGAAAATGATGATAATCTTCCTCAAGAATGGAGAACTCATCGTGATCATCCAATTGACAACATAATTGGAGATATTAGCAAAGGAGTATCTACACGGCTAAATCTTAAGGATGCATGCTTAAATATGGCGTTTGTATCTCAAGTTGAACCTACTAAAGTGGCTCAAGCACTAGAAGATGATTAATGGATCCTTGCCATGCAAGAGGAGTTAAACCAATTCGAGCGGAACGAAGTTTGAGAACTGGTTCCTAATCCAGGAAATAAACGTATCATTGGAACCAAATGGGTTTTCAAAAACAAGATGGATGAAAATGGAATAATCACTCGAAACAAGGCAAGACTAGTTGCTCAAGGATACAACCAAGAGGAAGGAATTGATTTTGAAGAAACTTTTGCTCCGGTAGCACGTTTGGAAGCAATAAGATTATTACTTGCATATGCATGCTCATTGGACTTTGAACTTTTTCAAATGGATGTAAAAAGCGCATTTCTCAACGGATTCATAAATGAAGAAGTCTATGTAAAGCAACCTCCCGGATTTGAAGACTTAAAACATCCTAATCATGTCTTCAAACTGAAGAAAGCTCTCTATGGGCTGAAGCAAGCACCAAGGGCTTGGTATGATAGACTAAGCGCATTCCTATGTGAAAAAGGGTTTGTAAAGGGTAAAGTTGATACCACTCTCTTCATAAAAAATGTTAATCATCATACCTTACTTGTACAAATCTATGTAGATGATATTGTTTTCGATTCAACTAACCAAAATATGTGCAAGGAATTTTCGTCTATGATGCAAGGAGAGTTTGAGATGTCTATGATGGGAAGATTGAATTTCTTTCTCGGTCTTCAAATTAAGCAACTCAAACATGGTATCTTCGTAAACCAATCAAAATATTGCAAAGACCTTATAAAGAAGTTTGAGATGGAAAGTAGCAAAGAAAGTGCAATTCCTATGGGATCCGGCACCTATCTTGATCCAGATGAATCAGGGAATTCTATTGACATAACTAAGTATCGTGGAATGATTGGCTCACTCCTCTATTTAACAGCAAGTAGACCTGACATTATGTTCATCGTTTGCCTATGTGCAAGATATCAAGCCAATCCTAAAGAGTCTCACCTTGCAGCAGTCAAGCGCATAATAAAATATCTCAAAGGAACAACCAACTTCGGATTATGGTATCCAAAAGGTAGTATGTGCAATCTAGTTGGTTATTCTGATGCTGACTATGCAGGTTGCAAAACTGATCGCAAAAGTACAAGTGGAACATGTCACATTTTTGGAAATGCCTTGGTTTCATGGTCATGCAAAAAGCAAGCAAGCGTAGCTCTCAGCACTGCCGAAGCAGAATACATTGCGGCTGGAAGTGGATGCGCTCAAATTCTTTGGCTAAAACAACAATTACTTGACTATGGAGTAAACCTTGGATGCATTCCTCTTCGATGTGATAACACAAGCGTGATCAATATTACGAAAAATCTAGTTATGCATTCCCGGACAAAACACATTGACATCAGACATCATTTCATCCGAGATCATGTACTCAAAGGAGATGTCGAGATCACTTTCGTGGACACTCAAAATCAACTCGCAGACATCTTCACAAAACCACTTGCAAAGGATGCATTTTTTAAAATTCGTCGAGAACTTGGAATCCTCGATGAACAAGATATATAAGGTGCACTCAATCCTTAACTATACCTTAATGTACATATATATGTGGTTAGACATTGTTTCAAATGTTAAAAATAATGATTTTTTAAATTTTTTCTTTAAGTAAATCGATTTACACCATATGTCAATCGATTTACCACTGAAGCAAATCATTTTTTTTAATAAAATATTTTGTGTAAATCGATTTACACAATATGTAAATCGATTTACCACTGAACGAAAATTATTTTTTATAAAAATTTTCTGTGTAAATCGATTTAACCAAGGGGTAAATCGATTTACCACAGAATCTGAAGCATTTTCTGTGTATTTTTTCTATGCAACTTAATGTCTAACATGTGATACTTGTATGAGCTTTTAATATATTTGGTCAAACTTTCATTGTCTCTCAACCTCCCACCTTACTATTGACCAATCAATGAAACCTTGACCAAATCACCAAATTAAAACCTCATAAAGACCTCACTTACTCTCTATATTATTTAAACTCACCAAAACTATCTCATAACACCAACACACTCTCTCACATAACAACACAAAGAACTCTATATCTCTCTTTTCAAAACCCTAACAAGATCCATGGCTCCCAAGAGAAAAGCCTCTGCCTCAGAGAAAGGAAAGAAGCAAGCTACGTCAACATCTGAAAACTCTGTGCTCGAATACCTCTCGGATCCACAGCAGGACAAATTTATCAAGCATTTTCAAAAGAAAATCATCTCTGCTCCAAAGTTTGAGCAGGGAATCATTGTACGGTGACCGACCTAGAACTGCAAATGATCTATGCAAGGAAAAATGGAATTCCGGTTAATTGGGCAAAATTGATTGTGGTGCATATGCTAAAAGTTGCCGCAAGGGCCACCTTTCTACCATATGCATATTTCATTACAAGGATTATGGCAGCTTTTGATATAGATTTCTCTGGATTTGAGCGGATTGAAATGGATCCAATCACCACTAGGATCTCCATCAAAAATGTTGATTCAAGGATGGGTGTTCATTTCAATGCTGAAGCAAAGACCATCACTTACATTGGAGAGGATGTTGTCGGCGATGAAGGTAATAATGCAGATGAAGAAGACCATGAAGTTCCTCCTGCTGCTGCTTCTTCTGGTCCAACAAATCAAGATGTTATGGATTTCATGACGCAAAAGTTTGCTTCTCTCAATTCTAACATCAATGCTCGATGGACTGAGATAAATGACTCTACCTCATCTCGAATAAATGCTTTTCAGAATGATGTGAACCAATAATTTTTATATCTCTATTCACATCTTCATATCCCTCCATACGATCCAACCAATCCTGCACCTCCGCCTCCTCAATACACCGAACCACCTCTTCAACAACAATTTCCATATCAAGGACCTTTCTAAAATGTTCCTGATCAATGTTCTTAAATTCTTGTTATAAGTATCATTATGGTTTTTGTCTTGTTGTATTTCAAGTGTTCGTTTTATGTATTGTGTTCTTAAACTTTGTTCGATAATTTTGAAAGTTTTTGTTTTTCATTCATGTTCCTGTACATTTCTTTCTGTTATAATTTCTTGTTGCATCTTTCCCTTCTTTTTGATAATGTCAAAGGGGGAGAAGGATGTAATAGCACTTTATGGTTGTTTGTTTTCATTGTCTTTACAGAACAAGCTTTCAAATCTTTTTCTCCATAGGGGGAGAAATCTTCTCAGGGGGAGAAAACACATTCTGCTCAAATTTTGATCAACACATAAAGGAAAATGGTTTGTCATCATCAAAAAGGGGGAGAATGTAATCTCAAGCCTCAACTCAACTTTAGTTTTGATGAAAGACAAACAAGCTAGTTTGATGAAAGACAAACAAGCATTATGGAAAGAAGGAAAAGAAGTGGAAAGTAACTTAAAAGCATCATTCACTCAAAGCTTCAAGGATCTTGGCAAGCAATCAAGTATATCAATTCTCAATTAAACTACATTGATTAGAAATGCTCAAAAATAATATACACACTTGCCAGATCACTTTAATTATATTTCAAAACAATTTTTAAGTTTTTCTCTGCTGTAAATCGATTAACATCTTGTGTAAATCGATTTACACATGCTTTTTCAAAAAACTGTTTGCTCCTGCCAGCAATCGATTTACAGGTTATGTAAATCGATTGATCACAAAACAAACTAACTTTTTAACTCTTGTAAATCGATTGACACAACATGCTAATCGATTTACACTTCAATATTTTTGAAATTCTGAACGTTACAAACACGTGCAATCAATTTGCATCTTATGTTAATCGATTTGCACATTGAAAATTTTGAAAAATCTGAACTGGTTTCAAGATATCCTTCACACCTTTTCTCCAATAGTTGCATGATCAAACATTGCATCTTGTCAAGTTTTTCAAACAGAAAAGTGTCCTTTTGGAAAGGTATCTTGATTACTATATATTACAAAATCTTTCAAATCATAAACAACTCTTCTCTTATGCAATAAAATCTGAACTTTGTAAAATATTCAAACTTCATAGTTCTTAACTTTTAAGAACAAAGATTTTCTGCACTTTCACACATATAAAGAACAGAAATCTTTGAGCATTATCTAACCATTGTGTTACAGTTTGAATTGCTTACAAGAGAAGAAAGAAGAAACTTCAAAGAAGTCACTCTATGTGATCAACATCTTTCAAGAAATCATACTTCATAAAATTATACAAAGTGTAACTTATTTCTAGGATTGTTGGAATTAAGTATTAGATTACTTTTGTTCCTTGTTGTCCATTGTTGGAAACAAGAGGTATCTTTTGAGAGGATTGTTCTCATTAGACTTATTGGAAATCCAAGAGGGTGTTCTTGGTTATTTGTTAGGTTCTTTAGTTGATAAGACTAGGAAGAGTCTTGTAAAAGTTCTAACAAAATAGTAAAATCTCTTGCGTGTTTGCAAGGGGACTGGACGTACTTCCGGGGTGTGGAAGGAACCAGGATAATTCTCCGTGTCTCTTTACTTTCTGCACTTTACAGTTTTCAAAGCACTAAATCAAAACCAGAAAGTATAAAATAAGTCAAAAATCGACCACCACCTAATTCACCCCCCCTCTTAGGCGCAATCTTAAACTTACAGTTAGAATCATCGCTCCTCTTGAGAAGATGTTCTTAACCACAAATGGCCCTTCGTACGTGGGGGTCCATTTTCCCCTGGGATCACTTTGAGGTAGAATGATGCGCTTGATTACCAGGTCTCCGACTTGATACTCTTGTCGTGTGACTTTCTTGTTAAATGCCTTGATCATCCGCTTTTGGTACGTCTGAACATGACAAATAGCAGTGAGTCTCTTTTCGTCGATTAGGTTCAGTTGATCAAGCTGAGTCTGGATCCAGTCATCTTCGCTCAAACCTGCATCCTTCATGATCCGGAGAGAGGGTATCTGAACTTCAATGGGCAGGACTGCCTCCATGCCATATACCAAGGAATAGGGTGTTGCCCCTGTTGACGTTCGTGCTGAGGTACGGTACCCATGAAGAGCAAATGGTAACATTTCATGCCAGTCTTTGTAAGTCACTGTCATCTTCTGCACAATCTTCTTGATGTTCTTATTAGTCGCTTCTACATCTCCATTCATCTTCGGTCGGTAAGGAGAAGAGTTATGGTGCTGTATCTTGAATTGCTCGCTGAGCTCAGTGATCATCTTGTTGTTAAGATTGGTACCATTATCTGTAATGATCCTATCAGGTACACCGTATCGACAGATCAGGTTGTGCCGAATGAACCGTGCCACTAAGTTCTTGGTTACGGTAGCAAAGGAAGCTGCGTCTACCCACTTCGTAAAGTAATCAATCGCTACCAGGATGAAGCGATGCCCGTTGGATGCCATAGGTCTGATCTCGCCGATCATATCAATGCCCCATATTGCAAAAGGCCAAGGTGCTGTCAAGGCGTTCAAAGGAACTTGAGGAATGTGCACCTTATCAGAATAGATCTGGCATTTGTGACATGTCCGAGAATGCTGATAACAGTCGGCTTCCATTATGGACCAGTAATATCCTGCCCGAAGGATTTTCTTTGCCATGGTATGTCCACTGGAGTGAGTTTCGAAGGTACCTTCATGCAGCTATGCCATGATCCTTTCTACTTCAGTTTTATCCATACAACGCAGTAAGGTTGAATCATGGTTTCGTTTGTACAGGATGTCATTGCTGAGGAAGAACTTTGCCGCGAACCTTCTCAGAAACTTCTTGTCGTTAACAGATGCACCCTCGGGGTATTCTTGAGCTTCAAGGTACCTCTTTACTTCGTGATACCAAGTGTGATCGGTGGATCTGGAATTGACTGTTTAACGCTGGTTCGCGAAATGTCGCGGAAGCAAGAGTCGCCACCGTCTTTTATTTTCTCCAAATGGAAAGGACAAAAGCACAGAAAAATTCCTTGAAAGAGATTGCTCTCGGTTCGGGAGGTAGGTTATAGAAAGGGAAGGTGTTAGCACCCTTTCTATCCATGGTTATCCATGGGCTCTTAGATACTTGCTCAATGTGTTTTCAAAATGTTTGCTTGCTTTTCAATGTGGGTTTAAAAAAGTTTCTTTGAAAAATTTCAGTTCGACTCGTACGTCAGAGTGTTTGAAAAATTTGCTTTGAAAGCTTTTGAAAAGTGTTGGTGTGAAAAGTCTTTGAATTGTTGTTTTGAAGAGAGCAAGTATCCATGAGTCGTCTACCTACCCTAAGGAATTCGTCTGTGTAAATGTCCTTTAAAGTAGTGCCATCCCACCATTGAGAGGTAGGTAGCACCACCGTTGGAGGTGTTCGGGTCAATTCGAGTTTTAGGGACATGGTGATCACCGGAGCAATGGGAAGACACCTTAGAAGCTACCCTCATGCCAGGTTCCCGGATCATGAGGACTTACTAAGACGTCCTCTACTCGACGATCACCTTTCGAAAGGCAACAGTGAGGCGTACCCTAGGGGTGGTGTGTGCGGTTCGTGTGTCATGTTTCAATTATTTTGTCTTGTCATGTTTGTTGTGATCTACGCTTGATTTTATTTTTAGGGCCATACATTCTTTCATGCTTTTTTGTTAACAGTTATATACGTGCGAGAAAATAAATCTAAACTATTACAAATGGCGCGGGTCCACATCGCCAAAATAAACCGAACCCGATTTGACTGAAAGTAAAGAAGCAATAAAATAAAAGTGCGAGAAATAAAGTAAAAAATGTTACAAGGCTTTGGGGCATATACATAATTATTTAAACGATATAAAATAAATGTGCGAAATAAAGGAATTAAAAACAAAACTAGGGCGTTGGACCCTTTTTGCAAAAGTATTTAAAGTTAATGAATTGATTAATTAGAACTAATGAAGAATTAAAATTAAAGAAAAAGGAATGTTTTTTGTATTTTTGTATTTTTTAAGACTTAAAAGAAAAAAGAAAAAGAAGGAATTAATTATAATTGACTAACCCTAATTCTATTGTTTTTTTAAGTTTATTGTAAAAATGTTATATTAATCTAAATTAAACCCTAATTTATTTATGTACATTTAATTATAAAAATAAAATAAATAAATAAATAATATTGTGATAAAAAAAGGAAAATTTAAAAGGTATAAAAAGTCATTAACCTAATGCTATATTTTTGGATTTTTAGTTATTAAGAAAGTATTAAAATTTAACCTAAAATGCAACCCTAGTTTAATTATGAAAATTACTAATATTATGGCAAAAAACAAGGAAAGTTAAAAGGAATAAAAAAAAAGTCATTAACCTAATTCTAATTATTTTTGGATTTTTATTTATTAAAAGAATTAAATTGCAAACATCCTAATTAAAACTAAATTCATTATACATTAATTTATTTACAAGAAAATAATTATAATAAAAATATTTACTCTTTTTTTGTCTTTTCTGATTTTTAATTAAATTTTTGTATTTTGTAAAGAAAACAATTAATTAATTAAAACAATGAAAATAAATAAAATAAATAAATTATGAAAAGCAAAGCAAACCAGGGGGGGTGACCCCAAATTGTGAGGTGCAGGCCCTAGAACTCTGGCCCATTAAGCTGAAAATTTGTTGGACTTTTTGAATCATGTGTGACACGTTTGACCAAAGCATAGCATGTTCTTCAATCCTAGCCTTTGATGTGGACACTCTGGGACGCGTGGATGATCTGACTTTGAGGTGTATGGTAGGCATCAATGATAGCGCTGCATGGGAATTCACGTTGAAAAATAATATGAGGAATATGTGAGACCTGGGGTTTGAACCCAGGTCATGGGAGTCACAAGCGTATGTCCCTGCCAGCTGAGCTACCACGCGTTAGTTAACATATTATGGCAAATAAATAATAAAAAGAAAAAGCAGATACGTTAGTGGAGGGCGCGCGAAATTCAAATGCCCCCAATCCCCTTGTGCCACGCCATCATCTCTTTCGTTTTCCTGAAACACAAAGAACGAAGGCAACGGTTTTCGTTGTGTTCTCTTAGGCTACTTTTGGAGAAATAACGAATAGAGCTATAGGCTCCATAAATTGTTCGCGAATAGTGGTACATGTCCGTCTCAACACCATGAATTCAATGGCCATGGTCTGAAGCTCTGATTTTTCTTATTTGCAAAAGCCCTAAATTAAGCTCTACAAAACCCTAGAATATGAAAATGGTAGAATCACGTATGGCCACTGAAAACCCAATTGAACACATCAGTTAGCTTGTAAACTTCACATTAAACAAGAATTCACAAATAAAAAGTGCAAAAGATGCTTAAAAAATGATGCACGATTTCAACAATTTTTCTTTACAGTTTGAGTTGTAGCCACCACCTCTTTGCGTTTTGATTGATGTTAGGGATTGGCACGCCTTCAGAGTTTATCCAGGATGCTATTAGAAAAAGAATTAAGGCTTAAAACTCCCTCTAACCTTGATTTCAGATTTGACTTATATGGCTAATTTTTCAAATTGTCCATAAGCTTTTGAGCGCAGCCTTTGGTATATTATGGTTAGGGTTTGACTCAGTGCCTATGATGGAAGAGAATTAGCTTGTTAGTTGGCCTTAATTCATGCTCATGAAAGAACTAGTCCTAGGGTTTTCACCATTAACCAATTTTCCTTCTTTTAAGCCAAGACCAAGACTTAGTGTGCAATTTAACCCTAGCCTGAGTTTTTGAGTTGGCCCATGATATATGGAAGTTGTCCAAATTCAAATGACACTATTCCATTGGTTTTTGAATTTTATTTGAATTTTTAAAGATTTAAAATGAATTAAATTATCAAAAATTAAATAAAATAGAAAAATCAATATTTGGTCTTGAAATTAATCATGGGACACGTGTGTGGCGTGACAAGGATGAATCAAGTGGAAGAAAGTGGGCCCTTTTGTCAAAAATTGGAGTTTCAAGGATAGTTGACTTTTGCCATTTCACAAAAATTTCCCAACTTCTACAAGGCATAACTTGCTCAATTTTTAAGCTTTTCACATGTTCTTGGACATTTTGGAAAGGTCTTTGAGTCCTCTAACCAATGCCTTTGGTCCCATGTCATTTTGATTTTCCAATCTCAAGTTATGGCCTTTGACTTAAAGTCCCTTTTTGTTGACTTTTGAAAATGACCTATAATGTTGAAATTGATAACTTTTTGTGAGAGCATTTCTTGGACTTGAAATATGAAGATGAGTTGTAGGAAATGTCTTTTTCTTCAAAATGAGCTTTGGATGGAATTTTTCTGATAATCCATGTGAAAGTTATGCTTTGGTCAATTTCAGTTGACTTTTTCAGCTGTCCAAATATAGCAACTTTTGCATCTTTGATGATTTCTGAGCCAAATTTTGAGAATCATGATCAAGCATTGATCAAATGATGTTTGTGGCTTCAAAATGATATGTTGACCAAAAATTTGAACTTTTGACTGTCAAATGACCATTTTGCCCCTACAGTTGACTGTAGTGCAATTTAGGGTTTTGACTGTGCAATCTTGAGCTGAATGCCTTGAAACTTGATATGAGGATGCTTGACCATGTTTGTAAGCATATGAGACTTGATTGGACCTTTGAACACTTCCTTTTCTTGATTAGAACACAAACCCTAGTTTTGACTGTATGGGAGACTGTTGCACTGCACAACCCTTGGGGAATTTTGTAGCTTGGCTTGGCAATTTCTTGAGGAATATGGGAGGGCAAATTTTGGGGTATAACAGTTGCCCCTGTTCAATCTTCTTAGACCTGAGGATGCAGATTGGCTGACGTGCCTTTCGTAATCCGAGGGTAAAAGATGATTGGACACTAGAGTGCCCGGAAATTTGCGCTCACATGTTAGCAATGATGGGGGAATGGGCTTATAGATGCCATCTGGATGTTTGATTGCGTAAGAGATTCCTTGGCGAGAACCTGCATACCTGCAAAACAGAAAATGAGTACCTGACACGTTGCAGGAGCTGATTTTTAGATGCCTGATATAGATGTGTCCTGACTGGTTACAGGAGCTGAGTCTGGAACTTCAAACGGCGATGAAAGAACCAGGGATGATTACTACCTTAGCATGAATGGTAAGAGAACCTTGGATGACTTTAACTTCAACAACGCTTGTTGAGAAAAACATCTTGGGTGACTTTAACTTCAACAACGCTTGTTGAGAAAAATTTTGGTGACTTTAACTTCAACGACGCTCGTTGAGAAAAATCTGGGTGATTTTAACTTCAACAACGCTCGTTGAGAAAAATTTTGGTGACTTTAACTTCAACGACGCTCGTTGAGAAAAATCTGGGTGATTTTAACTTCAACAACGCTCGTTGAGAAAAATCTGGGGTGTCTTCAACTGGATAAGCATCAGGGAGATCTTAGGGTCGATCTGACTGAACCAGAGAGGCCTTTGACTGGGTAAGAATCAGGAAAATCTTAGGGTCGATTTAACTGAACCGGTCTAGGTCTTGAAATGTCTTCAACTGGATAAGCATCAGGGAGATCTTAGGGTCGATCTGACTGAACCAGAGAAGGCCTTTGACTGGATAAGCATCAGGAAAATCTTGGGACGATTTAACTGAACCGGTCTAGGTCTTGAAATGTCTTCAACTGGATAAGTATCAGGGAGATCTTAGGGTCGATCTGACTGAACCAGAGAAGGCCTTTGACTGGATAAGCATCAGGAAAATCTTGGGACGATTTAACTGAACCGGTCTAGGTCTTGAAATGTCTTCAACTGGATAAGTATCAGGGAGATCTTAGGGTCGATCTGACTGAACCAGAGAAGGCCTTTGACTGGATAAGCATCAGGAAAATCTTGGGACGATTTAACTGAACCGGTCTAGGTCTTGAAATGTCTTCAACTGGATAAGCATCAGGGAGATCTTAGGGTCGATCTGACTGAACCAGAGAAGGCCTTTGACTGGATAAGCATCAGGAAAATCTTGGGACGATTTAACTGAACCGGTCTAGGTCTTGAAATGTCTTCAACTGGATAAGTATCAGGGAGATCTTAGGGTCGATCTGACTGAACCAGAGAAGGCCTTTGACTGGATAAGCATCAGGAAAATCTTGGGACGATTTAACTGAACCGGTCTAGGTCTTGAAATGTCTTCAACTGGATAAGCATCAGGGAGATCTTAGGGTCGATCTGATTGAACCAGAGAAGGCCTTTGACTGGATAAGCATCAGGAAAATCTTAGGGTCGATTTAACTGAACCGGACAAGGTCTTGAAAGATGATTGAGAATTTAGCTGATTCTTTCCTGAAAGGTAAAGGTCAGACATATGCAATGCATGATATGGATCAAGCAATGATATTCTCAACATAAATGAGATTTGTGAGATATGGTGTGTACATGCATGCTATAATGATGTATGTGATGTTTTATGTATGTTTTTGTCTAGGAAAGTGAATCCTTGATGGGTGCCGGGAAGTCGTATCCTGGGCTGATGTCGAAGAATAGATTTTGCTTCCACTGGGGATGATAACTGCAAGGATACCGGTAGGAGAAGATGACTCCGTTGCGGAATAAACTTGGCGAATGGAAGATTCTGCGGGGAGAAAAGATACTCTAGCGATCATGCTGGGAAGCAATACTCTGTGGGGATAGAGATGCTTTGCTGAGTGTTGATAGCAGTAATTTGCTGAGGATGTCTTTGTTGTTGGAAGTGTTAATGGACTTCGCTGGGGATAGGAAAGAACTATGTTGACGATGACCTTTCCGTGGCTTTTGGCTGAGGATAACCCAGTTATATCCTGTTAAGGAAATAACTCTTTGAATAAAGCCGGACGACGCGTTCGTGCTCTGCGAGGGGATAAGCTTCCAGAATCTACTGGGGATAAGCTTACTGCTTGGAGAGATGAATTCCAATTTTCCTGGGGAAACTGGATTGGACTCTTCTGGGGAGTTTTGGAATGTAATTTTATAAGTTGAAAGGGGGAACCTATGTAGGGTTGCATGCTGATGAGTTTGTGTAAAACTGTATCTGAAATGGAGAAGGAACCTGGGTAGGGTTACTTTGATGATGAGTTCGTGTAAAACTTCGTTTTTTTGGAAAGGGAGAACCTGTGTAGGGTTTCTGGGTGACGAGTCCATGTAAAACTGCATCTTGAAGAGAGGGAACCGATGTAGGGTTGCTTGGTGAGGTAAGTTCATGTAAAACTTCTTGATGAACCGGGGTGAGGTTATCTTGAGCTAAATCCATGTAAGACTTCTGGGGGGAACCAGGGTTAGGTTGCCGCAGGATAAGTTCGTGTAAAACTTCTTGACGAACCGAGGTAAGGTCATCTTGAGATAGGTCCATGTGAGACTCTTGGAGGAACCGGGGTTAGGTTACGGCAGGATAAGTTTGTGTAAAACTTCTTGATGAACCGGGGTTAGGTCATCTTGAGATAGGTCCATGTGAGACTCTTGGAGGAACCGGGGTTAGGTTACGGCAGGATAAGTTTGTGTAAAACTTCTTGATGAACCGGGGTTAGGTCATCTTGAGATAGGTCCATGTAAGACTTCTGGAGGAACCGGGGTTAGGTCACTTCGGGATAAGTTCGTGTAAAACTTCTTGACGAACCGGGGTAAGGTTACTTGTGATAAATCCATGTAAGATTTCTGGAGGAACCGGGGTAAGGTTACTTGGATAAGTTTGTGTAAAAACTTCTGGAGGAACCGGGGTAAGGTTATTTGGTTGAGTTTGTGTAAAAATCTCTGGAGGAACCGGGGTAAGGTTACTTGGATAAGTTTGTGTAAAAACTTCTGGAGGAACCGGGGTAAGGTTGCTTCGGGATAAGTTTGTGTAAAACTTCTTGATGAACCGGGGTTAGGTCATCTTATGGAGGAGGAGTCTGTGTATGACTTTGTCTGAAGGTTGAGCAGAAACCGGTGTTGGGTTGCATGATTTTGATTAAGTGGATAATTGTCCTGTTTGGTCTCGGACGTTAGCCCATGATCTGGAATTTGTAAAGGTAGATGGTAATCATTTTTATGTTGATCTGTCCTTTGTAATTTGGTTGACAGAGCAATTGGATCGCCTGGATAGCTCATTATTGCCCCTGCTTCGGAGGTGAGGGAAGAGGATACCTGTGCGGGTGATCGACAAATCTTCGGGTAGGCAAGTGACGAGATACCGGAACATAGTCGTACGCTTCGATCCCTAAATTTTGCCTGGACCGCCCTTTCGGGTTTTCAGTCCACCGGGATACCCATTTTTGCCAAAGCCGCCTTTTCAGGTTTTCGACTTGCCGGGTGTACATGTTTTTCGTTTCATCCCTTCATTTTGCCCGAACCCTTTTAGTTCGCCGGGAAGCCCTTATTTTTGCCTAGGTATTTCAACCTAGCGGGTCTTTGATTATGCGCAGTATTTTTTCCGACTATGTCCACGCTCTCAGAATGTAGGGAGTTGCCCCTGTTGGAAGTATTTTGCCATGCCCCAGATAATGAGCAATGTGCCCCTTGATTGGAGGTTCTTCTGTTCACAAGGTGTTCATCGTGCGAATTTCCCTGCTTGTTCAAACAAGTAGTCATATGCAAACAAGGTTATTTTAAGAATGCAAAAGTCTATGTCTGTCTTGAATTTTGAAAATGCATTTTTTGTAATACAGTGCGATGTCAACTCAATATTTTACAGCAAACCTTCAGGAGTCAGGATACCTTCGTAACAGTATGCTTTCGAACTAACCCATGCTTCAGCTAGGACTTTTAAGAGTTATATCGTGGCCTGGTTCACGGTTTAAGAAACAAAGGATAAAGGCTCAAATTATTTGTACCCACCCGCTCTTCGTGATGTTCTCCAAACCTAAACTCAGTTGATCGTGCGTTAGACCTTGTTTGAGTCTTTGCTCTGATTTTCCGGTGATGATTCGGATATTGAACGTTTATTTGAATAGGCAATCATCCCCTTTTTTGCTGAGGGTTTGTGAGACCTCTTTTTTTTTTTGATTTAGTTATCCCTTTCTTTTTTTTTTTGCCTGAACTGTTTCCTTTTTGGGATTACAGTCAGCGGGATGCCCCAGTTTGGTAAGTCTTCTTTATTGGTTTTGACTTTTTGGGCTTTTCATTCATGAATTTTTTTTTGATAATGACTGCCTGTCCTTATGATTGTTCGGAACCATCACTGTCTTTTGTTTTTGAAAAACTCATTTAGTGACATTCATTGTGCACTTGGATCGACTGAGAGAACTACCCTGCCCCAGGTTATGATTAAGGGTTTTGATTTTCGAAAATACAAACTCCTACTTCTTTGGCTCTGATGGGTTGACGAGGGATTATCATCCTTATAACTCCAGTGTTTAGGAATTGAAACAATGCCTGTACCTCATCAGCGGGGTCTGTTCAAAAGCATACTATAAATTGTGGTATTGTTTTCGTCATCCTCCCTCAAGAGGTTTAGAATTTTCAATTAAGAATTGACCATCGCAAAAAATATGAAAGCAGTTTTAAGCATAGTAAACATAATTAATTCAAGACAGACATGTGTAATGCATTCATGAAATAAAAGAGTTTAACACAATAATTGTTTATCTGAACAAGAAAAGGAAAAATACAACTTGAAATCAAATGAACAAAAATTTAGCCATGCTTTGGCAATGGAGCGGTGATCACGTTGGGAGTCTCCGCAGGCTCGAACTCGATCTCTTTGGCATCGATCATGTTCTGAATTTTGTACTTCAGTGCCCAACAGTCCTCAGTATCGTGCCCCGGGCTATCAGAATGATAGGCACACCTTGCTTCTGGATTGTAGCTAGGAGAGGAGGTCTTAGGATTGGCAGGAGGGTTGATTACTGCAATCAGGTTCATCTTCACCATATGCTGCAATGCTTGTGACCAAGGCATGTTAATGTTGGTGAATTGCCTTTTAGGCCCTTCCGGCCTTTGCTGGTTTCCCCTTTGTGGTTGACGGCGTGGTGCAGAACCAGAGATCATGACTGCCCCTGCATGTTGATCACGGCGACTCTTTTGACTGTATACAGCATTGGATTCCTTCTTTCCCGTGTAAGGTTTTTTATGAATATCAGAAGGTGTGGCCTCTTGAATCTTCCCCGACTTGATACCAGCTTCAATTCTTTCGCCAGTCAGGATGAGGTCGGTAAATCCAGCAGATGAGTTACCAATGAGGTGATTGAAGAATGGCCCGGATAGGGTCCCCAAGAACATATCAACGAGTTCTCGGTCAGTTAACGGAGGTTGCACCCTTCCAGCAAGGTCTCTCCATCTTTGTGCGTATTCCTTGAAACCTTCACTTGACCCCAACGACATACCCTGGAGTTGGGTACGTGTGGGAGCAAGGTCGGCATTGTACTGGTACTGCTTATAGAAAGCAGTCGCCAACTCCTCCCAGTTACGAACTTTGGTCCCATCCAGTTGATAGAACCATTCGAGGTGAGTCCCTGAAAGACTTTCCTGGAAGAAGTGGATCCACAAGTTCTTGTCTGCTGAGTATGGTTGGATTTTCCGAACATAAGACCTGAGATGCAACTTGGGACAAGACGCCCCGTCATACTTGGTAAAGGATGGTGCCTTGAACTTCCGAGGAATAATCACACCAGTTGACAAACCCAGATCTCCAAAATCCAGCCCATGTACCTGTTGGATCTCCATAGCATTCAGCCTATCCTCCAACTGTTTGTACTTGTCCTCAGCCGGAGGGTACTGTTCGTCGTTGAAATCTATCTCGCTGTCGGAGACCACTGGACTAGGCACCTCTCCCTCATGGTGACTGCTTTCCCTCACAGATGGGGTTGTCCCCTCAGTTTCCTCCTGCGGTGTATTCCCAGATCTGCGTCTAGGGCTGAACAGAACAATCCTCTTCTTCTTCTTGTCCTTCTTCAAAAACAAAGCCTTCAGATCTTGTTGACCCTGAGCCAAGCCTTTGATCAGCTCCTGAAATTGGGCGTTCTGCGCCTGAAATTGGGCGTTATGCGCCTGAAGAGCCTTGATAGATGCCTCGGTTGATGATTCAGGATTCATGACGAGACTGCTGAAATAAACAGCGAAGAAGGTAAGCAACCTGCAGAGGAAGGGTACCTGTTATGTAATGATATGTATGATATGCATGCAATGATTTCAAGGACCTCGTGGGGTAAACAGAGAAACTTGTTAGAGTTGGAAACTGGCAACTTGATTGAAAGTACTTCATGTTGTTGAGAGTCCTTCGTCACGGGTCAAAGGCTCACCATATCCAGTGGGTCATAGCCCCTGACTTTAGTCATCATGTCTGGTTTTGATTTCCAAACAACCTTGGTTAGGGAACCTTCTTCAGGAGTCAGAGCTCACCATATCAAGTGGGTCATAGCCTCTGACAACATTGGCTAGAGGAAAATAAATCCTCTTTGCCCCTTGCTAGATGTTTGATTTATATGACCTGTATCACAAGCCCTTGAGATCCTTGAAATGGGTTAGGAGGTATGCAATGGTATGATGTCATGATATGCATGGGGTGATGTAGGTAAACCCTGTTATGAGCCCTTATTAAGGACTACAAACAGACCCTGCAAGAAATTCAGTATACTTTGTTATGAATCCCAATTAAGGACTATAAACAAAACCTGCAAGATATCTAGTAAACCCTGTTATGAGTCCCCGTTAAGGACTATAAACAAAACCTGCAAGTAGTTCATGTGTCAGCTAACAAGCATGCAAGTAGGCAAGTACAAAGGCACACAAGTCACACCAGAGAAACCCTTAGGGTTTAAGCCAGCATGGGGTCTAGGTATTACCCTCTTGAAGTTGGTGGGTTCAACCTGTCCTAATCAAAGTAACCGGGTTCTAAGGTTCCCAATATCACGGGATCGCTTTCATTGTTCATCGTTTCGATTTAGCCACTGAACTGGCGACCGAAATATCCCAGGAAAGCAACCCTCAATTGGGTGTAGTATCGAGTATCAACCAACCTCGGACTGCACCAAAGTCAGTTATCTCACTACCCTAAAGAGGCCAAGATAGTTCAATTAAGGTTCCTAAGGTCTGTTGATGCTTCACGACACCACGCGGAGGCCCCGTACTCTCCTTGACTGAACTCAAGGGTTACCGGTACACACCAAAGTGCCACATCAACGTAGCAGACTGTTTCAACCATGTCGGTATACCCCGCACAGTTCCCTCACAGCCTTGTTGCTACTTTCTAAGAAGGTATCCCCCAGATCCGGGTTAGGATCTATAGAACTCCCAAGCAAGTCCCACAATAATAAAGCAAGCAAGGAAAGCAATTGAAAACACAGTGATCTTAATCCTAAGGTACACCTCACTTTATAAGAGTCCCCAGCAGAGTCGCCAGTTCTGTGATCGGTGGATCTGGAATTGACTGTTTAACGCTGGTTCGCGAAATGTCGCGGAAGCAAGAGTCGCCACCGTCTTTTATTTTCTCCAAATGGAAAGGACAAAAGCACAGAAAAATTCCTTGAAAGAGATTGCTCTCGGTTCGGGAGGTAGGTTATAGAAAGGGAAGGTGTTAGCACCCTTTCTATCCATGGTTATCCATGGGCTCTTAGATACTTGCTCAATGTGTTTTCAAAATGTTTGCTTGCTTTTCAATGTGGGTTTAAAAAAGTTTCTTTGAAAAATTTCAGTTCGACTCGTACGTCAGAGTGTTTGAAAAATTTGCTTTGAAAGCTTTTGAAAAGTGTTGGTGTGAAAAGTCTTTGAATTGTTGTTTTGAAGAGAGCAAGTATCCATGAGTCGTCTACCTACCCTAAGGAATTCGTCTGTGTAAATGTCCTTTAAAGTAGTGCCATCCCACCATTGAGAGGTAGGTAGCACCACCGTTGGAGGTGTTCGGGTCAATTCGAGTTTTAGGGACATGGTGATCACCGGAGCAATGGGAAGACACCTTAGAAGCTACCCTCATGCCAGGTTCCCGGATCATGAGGACTTACTAAGACGTCCTCTACTCGACGATCACCTTTCGAAAGGCAACAGTGAGGCGTACCCTAGGGGTGGTGTGTGCGGTTCGTGTGTCATGTTTCAATTATTTTGTCTTGTCATGTTTGTTGTGATCTACGCTTGATTTTATTTTTAGGGCCATACATTCTTTCATGCTTTTTTGTTAACAGTTATATACGTGCGAGAAAATAAATCTAAACTATTACAAATGGCGCGGGTCCACATCGCCAAAATAAACCGAACCCGATTTGACTGAAAGTAAAGAAGCAATAAAATAAAAGTGCGAGAAATAAAGTAAAAAATGTTACAAGGCTTTGGGGCATATACATAATTATTTAAACGATATAAAATAAATGTGCGAAATAAAGGAATTAAAAACAAAACTAGGGCGTTGGACCCTTTTTGCAAAAGTATTTAAAGTTAATGAATTGATTAATTAGAACTAATGAAGAATTAAAATTAAAGAAAAAGGAATGTTTTTTGTATTTTTGTATTTTTTAAGACTTAAAAGAAAAAAGAAAAAGAAGGAATTAATTATAATTGACTAACCCTAATTCTATTGTTTTTTTAAGTTTATTGTAAAAATGTTATATTAATCTAAATTAAACCCTAATTTATTTATGTACATTTAATTATAAAAATAAAATAAATAAATAAATAATATTGTGATAAAAAAAGGAAAATTTAAAAGGTATAAAAAGTCATTAACCTAATGCTATATTTTTGGATTTTTAGTTATTAAGAAAGTATTAAAATTTAACCTAAAATGCAACCCTAGTTTAATTATGAAAATTACTAATATTATGGCAAAAAACAAGGAAAGTTAAAAGGAATAAAAAAAAAGTCATTAACCTAATTCTAATTATTTTTGGATTTTTATTTATTAAAAGAATTAAATTGCAAACATCCTAATTAAAACTAAATTCATTATACATTAATTTATTTACAAGAAAATAATTATAATAAAAATATTTACTCTTTTTTTGTCTTTTCTGATTTTTAATTAAATTTTTGTATTTTGTAAAGAAAACAATTAATTAATTAAAACAATGAAAATAAATAAAATAAATAAATTATGAAAAGCAAAGCAAACCAGGGGGGGTGACCCCAAATTGTGAGGTGCAGGCCCTAGAACTCTGGCCCATTAAGCTGAAAATTTGTTGGACTTTTTGAATCATGTGTGACACGTTTGACCAAAGCATAGCATGTTCTTCAATCCTAGCCTTTGATGTGGACACTCTGGGACGCGTGGATGATCTGACTTTGAGGTGTATGGTAGGCATCAATGATAGCGCTGCATGGGAATTCACGTTGAAAAATAATATGAGGAATATGTGAGACCTGGGGTTTGAACCCAGGTCATGGGAGTCACAAGCGTATGTCCCTGCCAGCTGAGCTACCACGCGTTAGTTAACATATTATGGCAAATAAATAATAAAAAGAAAAAGCAGATACGTTAGTGGAGGGCGCGCGAAATTCAAATGCCCCCAATCCCCTTGTGCCACGCCATCATCTCTTTCGTTTTCCTGAAACACAAAGAACGAAGGCAACTGTTTTCGTTGTGTTCTCTTAGGCTACTTTTGGAGAAATAACGAATAGAGCTATAGGCTCCATAAATTGTTCGCGAATAGTGGTACATGTCCGTCTCAACACCATGAATTCAATGGCCATGGTCTGAAGCTCTGATTTTTCTTATTTGCAAAAGCCCTAAATTAAGCTCTACAAAACCCTAGAATATGAAAATGGTAGAATCACGTATGGCCACTGAAAACCCAATTGAACACATCAGTTAGCTTGTAAACTTCACATTAAACAAGAATTCACAAATAAAAAGTGCAAAAGATGCTTAAAAAATGATGCACGATTTCAACAATTTTTCTTTACAGTTTGAGTTGTAGCCACCACCTCTTTGCGTTTTGATTGATGTTAGGGATTGGCACGCCTTCAGAGTTTATCCAGGATGCTATTAGAAAAAGAATTAAGGCTTAAAACTCCCTCTAACCTTGATTTCAGATTTGACTTATATGGCTAATTTTTCAAATTGTCCATAAGCTTTTGAGCGCAGCCTTTGGTATATTATGGTTAGGGTTTGACTCAGTGCCTATGATGGAAGAGAATTAGCTTGTTAGTTGGCCTTAATTCATGCTCATGAAAGAACTAGTCCTAGGGTTTTCACCATTAACCAATTTTCCTTCTTTTAAGCCAAGACCAAGACTTAGTGTGCAATTTAACCCTAGCCTGAGTTTTTGAGTTGGCCCATGATATATGGAAGTTGTCCAAATTCAAATGACACTATTCCATTGGTTTTTGAATTTTATTTGAATTTTTAAAGATTTAAAATGAATTAAATTATCAAAAATTAAATAAAATAGAAAAATCAATATTTGGTCTTGAAATTAATCATGGGACACGTGTGTGGCGTGACAAGGATGAATCAAGTGGAAGAAAGTGGGCCCTTTTGTCAAAAATTGGAGTTTCAAGGATAGTTGACTTTTGCCATTTCACAAAAATTTCCCAACTTCTACAAGGCATAACTTGCTCAATTTTTAAGCTTTTCACATGTTCTTGGACATTTTGGAAAGGTCTTTGAGTCCTATAACCAATGCCTTTGGTCCCATGTCATTTTGATTTTCCAATCTCAAGTTATGGCCTTTGACTTAAAGTCCCTTTTTGTTGACTTTTGAAAATGACCTATAATGTTGAAATTGATAACTTTTTGTGAGAGCATTTCTTGGACTTGAAATATGAAGATGAGTTGTAGGAAATGTCTTTTTCTTCAAAATGAGCTTTGGATGGAATTTTTCTGATAATCCATGTGAAAGTTATGCTTTGGTCAATTTCAGTTGACTTTTTCAGCTGTCCAAATATAGCAACTTTTGCATCTTTGATGATTTCTGAGCCAAATTTTGAGAATCATGATCAAGCATTGATCAAATGATGTTTGTGGCTTCAAAATGATATGTTGACCAAAAATTTGAACTTTTGACTGTCAAATGACCATTTTGCCCCTACAGTTGACTGTAGTGCAATTTAGGGTTTTGACTGTGCAATCTTGAGCTGAATGCCTTGAAACTTGATATGAGGATGCTTGACCATGTTTGTAAGCATATGAGACTTGATTGGACCTTTGAACACTTCCTTTTCTTGATCAGAACACAAACCCTAGTTTTGACTGTATGGGAGACTGTTGCACTGCACAACCCTTGGGGAATTTTGTAGCTTGGCTTGGCAATTTCTTGAGGAATATGGGAGGGCAAATTTTGGGGTATAACACCAAGGCTTTTCTGTTACCTCTTCGGTCTCAAGATCACAGCAATGTGCAGGTTCATCCAATTTCCAAATAATGATCCGGGGAGCCTCGTTGTCCCATTTGACTTTGAACATAGAAGACATCGTAGCTAACGCGTCCGCCAACTGATTTTCCTCTCTTGGGAAGTGTTCAAAGGTTATCTCCTCGAAATGGGGAAGCAATGTCAACACATACTCCTTGTAAGGAATAGGATTTGGGTGTTTCGTATCCCACTCGCCTTTGATCTGATTGATCACGAGAGCGGAATCTCCGAAGACACTCAGAAACTTAATCCTTAGGTCAATTGCAGCTCGAAGACCCATGATGCATGCTTCATACTCCGCCATGTTGTTGGTGCAGTTGAAACATAGTCGGGCGGTAAGTGGAGTATGAGAGCCCTTAGGAGATATGATCACAGCGCCAATACCGTTACCCAAAGCGTTTGAGGCTCCATCAAAGTGCATAGACCATCTGGATCCTTCCTCAGGTCCTTCATCTGGTCCAGGTATTTCACAATCAGTCACTACCATGATATTCTCGTCTAGAAATTCAAAGTTCATAGATTGGTAGTCATCCACTGCCTGATGTGCCAAATGGTCTGCCGACACACTTCCTTGATTTCTTTTTGGGTTGTGTACTGGATGTCATATTCAGTCAAGATCATCTGCCATCTTGCTATTCTTCCGGACAAGGTAGGATTTTCGAAGATATACTTGATTGGATCCATTTTTGAAATCAACAGAGTAGTGTGAGTCAACATATACTGTCTTAGCCGACGAGCAGCCCATACCAAAGCGCAACAAGTTTTCTCGAGCAGTGAGTATCGGGTCTCACAGTCGGTAAACTTTTTGCTAAGGTAATAAATAGCATGCTCTTTTCGGCCAGACTCGTCATGCTGACCTAGCACACACCCCATTGAGTTGTCCAGTACTGTCAAGTATAAGATTAGAGGTCTCCCTTCAACCGGTGGCATAAGAATGGGTGGCTCTTGGAGATACTCTTTGATTCTTTCGAAAGCGGCCTGACATTCATCGTTCCAACGTACTACTTGATCTTTCTTCAGTAGCTTGAAGATTGGATCACAAGTAGCAGTTAGATGCGAGATGAATCGGGCAATGTAATTCAACCATCCTAGGAAGCCTCTGACTTCTTTCTCTGTCTTGGGAATTGGCATCTCTTGTATGGCTTTCACTTTGGCAGGGTCCACTTGAATACCTTTGTCGCTTACGATGAAACCTAATAGCTTTCCAGATCTCACCCTGAAGGTGCACTTGTTCGGGTTTAATCTCAGCTTGTACAACTTCAACCGGTCAAACAACTTCTGTATATGGTCAAGGTGTTCCTCCTCAGTTTGGGACCTTGCGATCATATCTTCGACGTATACTTTGATCTCATGATGGATCATATCATGAAACAAAGCAACCATGGAACGTTGGTATGTTGCCCCGGCATTTTTCAACCCAAAAGGCATGACCTTGTAACAGAAGGTGCCCCACTGAGTAAAAAAAGTGGTCTTCTCCATGTCTTCAGGAGCCATCTTGATCTGATTATAACCGGAGAATCCGTCCATGAAGGAGAATACCTTATGCTGAGCAGTGTTGTCAACCAGAACGTCAATGTGAGGCAGAGGGAAGTCATCCTTAGGGCTCGCCCTGTTCAAATCCCTGTAGTCAACACGCATTCGGACCTTACCATCTTTCTTCGGCACTGGAACCACATTGGCAACCCACTGAGGGTAAGAAGTGACTGCTAGAAAACCGACGTCAAATTGTTTCATAACCTCAGCCTTGATTTTCTCAGACATCTCTGGACGCATACGGCGAACCTTCTATTTTACCGGAGGGCATTCTTCCTTGGTAGGCAGGTGATGAACCACAATGTCGGTATCCAACCCAGGCATATCTTCGTAAGACCAAGCAAATATTTCCACATAGTCATGCAACATCTGAATCAACCGTTGTTTCACACTAGACTCCAGATTGGCACCAATCTTTACTTCCTTTTTGTCTGTCTCAGTACCCAGATTTACCGTTTCCACTGGCTCTTCATGTGGCTGAATGGCCCTCTCTTCTTGGAGTAACAGTCTTGCAAGCTCACCAGGCACTTCACAATCATCTTCACCTTCGTCTTCGGCTAAGTTGATCGGATTTTCGAAGTCATAACTGGCAGTAGCAGAGTCGTTACCAGTGAGATCCAGAATGGATTGGGACCTGTATATGTGAGTGTGTGTAAATAGCTGTTTTGCAATATATAATAAAGAAAGACAAGGAGCGCAAGATTTGAAATGCAAAAAACGTCCAATGCTTTTATTAATGATATATGAAAATGACACACAAAAGCCCTCACAAATGAAGCCACGGTGCCCCAGGTAATACACCGGGCCATAAAGTTTTAAAATATTGTCTGTTACAAATTCAAAACAAAGGAGTTCATTACTGAGTCACAAAAGTAATAGGGACGAAGTCTTTTTCCGTCCAGTTGTTTGGTCCACCGTCGGTCGTAGGGTAGATCCAGCTGTCGAATTCATATTCCTCCATGTCATCTTCAATGGCATTTACTCCCGAGTTGCTGATGAACTCAGGAGGTCTTCCGATCCTTGCACGACGGACATCCCTTTGAGCTTCTGTAGTGAAACCCAAACCAAACTTATCAGTCTTCTGAGTGAAATCAGGAAGTCGGCCCCAGTTTGCGCACTCACCCTTCTCAATAACAGCCCGAGCATCCTTTAAGGAAGCCATGTTCAAAGGGGAATCTTCAATCACAGCCTCAGCTGATGCCAGTGTCTGAGGAACTTCTTCAAAGTGCTGGAATGGAGTCTCAATGAATTCCCCATCCATCTCTATGTACCGGAACGAGTTGAGGTGGCTGACCATATACTTTTCCTCCCCCTGAACTGTCACAATCTTCCCTCTGACCGGGTATTTCAGCTTCTGATGTAGTGTGGAGGTCACAGCTCCTGCCTTATGGATCCAGGGACGACCCAACAAACAATAATAGGATGGTAGGATGTCCATCACATAGAATGTAGAATCGAATACCTAAGAGCCAACCCTGATTGGAATATCGACTTCACCATGCACCATCCTTTTAGACCCATCAAAGGCCCAGACAACGATGTTACTTGGCTTTAGCTCCAACCCTTCGCAATCCAACCTGTCTAGAGCTTTCTTGGGTAAGACGTTCAATGAAGAACCCGTGTCAACCAACACATGTGCAAGAGTAGTTCCCCTGCATTCAATGGAGACATGTAGGGCGTCGTTATGGTTCTTGCCTTTAGCAGTCAGATCAGCGGGAGAAACCCAAACCATTATCAGCAGTTAAGTTGGCCACACAGTCAGTGAACTGATCAGCTGATGTCTCTTGTGGCACGTGGGCCGTCTTCAGGAAGGTAATCAGAGCCTTGGCATGGGCCTCTGAACACAACAACAGTGATAGCATATAAATTTTTGATGGGGTATGCCCCAGTTGCTCAACTACGTTAAAATCACTCTTCTTAATGATCTTCAGGATCTCTTCCATTTCCTGTCTGGAAGCTTCAACATTGATGGTCTTTGGTGCCTCCGTCTGGGCAGGCATATCAGTGGCGATCCCTTTGCCCCGAGCGTCATATGACTCGGCAGCAGGGGTAGAAATAGGAACCTGATCAGGAAGGGAAGTAGGCACACTTGCCGGTGTGATGACAAGAGGTCTTTAGACCGTTGGTGGCGCAATATTTGGTGAGAAGAGTCTACCGCTGCGGGTGACTTTGGCAGGCCCGGTGATGTTGCTGACGCCGGTATTAGTATCAAACTCTTGCTTAACTCCCAGAACATAAACATCTGCCCCATAGTGCCAAGGGATAACTTTGTCGGATGTATAGGGGATGGGCCCCAGAACAGTGATGATTATGGGTGCAATCTTCTGAACAGGCGTAATTTTGACAGGCTTCCTCGGGGGAGCCTTGGGAGAATTGTTGAAAATGGTGACAATGGAAACTTCTTCAGTAGGGGTAGCAGGAACAACGATCTTTTCAAACAAGATTTCTTTATTATCCATCAGGTTTTGGATACCTGACTTCAAAGATGGGCAACCGGTAGGTGAAACGGAACACAGATGGCAACCTTCACTACATCCCAGAAATAAACCGGCTATCAACAGGTTCTTCTTGACGGTCATCAGCGGGGTGACAATGTCATCCACAGAGGCTACAAATAAGTCTTCCACTACATCATTCACTCCATGCTTGGGCATGGGAGCAGTCACAACATTGGGCCTTTCGGGTGCCTCGAACTCTATCTCTTTAGCATCAATTAGGTCATGAACCTTATTCTTCAGAGCCCAACAATCATCCGTAGTATGCCCCGGGCTGTCAAAGTGATAAGCGCAGCGGGCGTTAGGATTGTACTTTGGGGATGTTGTGTTTACAACCTTCGGAGCTTCTTTTATAGTCACCAGATTGGTTGTTAGTAACTGCGGCAATATCTGGGAAAAGGTCATGCTGAGGCGAGTGAACTGCCTTCGGGGTCTCTCACTCCTTTGTTGGTTATGATGCTGAGGAGCAGCATCAGGTTTTGAAATAACCACCGCGTTGACAGCTTGGCGGCATTCCGGTCTATTCTATCTCTTTGAACCGTAGACAACACTGGATTCCTTCTTGAACGGCTTCTTTTCAGTGCTCGAGGAGGCACCTTTCTATATCTTCCCAGACTCGATACCAGCTTCTATTCTCTCACCAGTCAAGATAAGGTCTGTAAACCCGGCTGAAGAATTTCCAATCAATTGGTTGAAGAACGGACCAGACAGGATCCCCAGAAACATATCAAGCAGCTCACGATCAGTCAAAGGTGGCTGCACCCTTCCGGCCAGGTCCCTCCATTTTTAGGCGTACTCTTTAAATCCTTCACCCGTCCCTAGTGACATACCCTGGAGTATGGTACGCGTAGGAGCGAGGTCGGAATTATATTGATACTGCTTATAGAACGCAGTAGCCAAATCTTCCCAGTTGCGGATACTGGCCCCGTCCAACTGATAGAACCATTCGAGTTGAGTCCCTGAAAGACTATCCTGAAAGAAATGGATCCACAAATTATTATCAGCAGTGTAAGGTAGGATCTTCCTTACATACGACCGGAGGTGCAGTTTTGGGCAGGAGGCTCCATCGTATTTAGCAAAGGCAGATGCCTTGAACTTGTGGGGAATCACCACCCCAGAGGATAAGCCTAGGTCTCCAAAGTCTAACCCGGGCACATTCTGTATCTCCATAGCACTTAAGCGGTCCTCCAGCTGTTTGTACCTATCCTCAGCAGGAGGATATTGCTCTTCATCATAATCCGTCTCGTTGTTGGAGACCACGGGACTAGGAACCCTTCTCTCTTGTGGACTGTCTTTGCCTACAGATGAGGTAGTCAGCTCAACCTCATTCTGTAATCCATTCCCAAATCTGCGTCCAGTGTTGAACAATACGGTCCTCTTCTTCTTCTTCTTCTTCAGAATTAGAGTCTTCAACTCCTGTTGACCCTTGGCTAGGCTCATAACCAACTCTTGGAACTGGGCATTCTGGGCCTGGAGGGCCTTGATAGCTTGTTCAGTGGAAGGTTCAGTAGACATGATGATTGCTGAAATAAACAGCGAAGAAGATAAGTGACCTGTAAAAAGGGCACATGTTATGCATATGATGAATGGTATGCTATTTATGCAATGCATTCAAGGGTTTGAAAATTCAAATTCGTTGCAGACAAAAAAGAGCGCACGTCATATTAAGAAGTAATTTGTTTAGTACATCAGTGCCCCATGGGCGAAATATTACAAAATACTTAATGTAAAAAGACATTGCGCATCCTTTTTGGAGCGACATAAGTGTTTAGGGTCTCTTCCTCATGAAGTCGATGGGTGAGCTCCAGAACCTTCTTCTCACTGGCATGTAGGCTGGCTTCAAAAGCATTTCGTTCTTCCTTGAGTTGGATCCAGCTCTTTTGCATTTCTTCTCATGATGTTGGCATGTCAGGATGTAGAATGGTGTATGGAACCTCTCCTTCCATAACAGGCTCTTTGATCACGGGGAGAATGTGAGGATATGGCATCATAAGCTTCTGGGAGCGGGTTCGTACCCACTTGAGGTAAGGCTCAAGGGGGATGGAATTCTTGTGCCCCAGTGTCTTACTATCTACCTTGTTAGGCATCCTCCAAGCTCTGATGAACCTTTGTCGAAGTCCTTGCGCATCGTTGTCGAAGTCAAAAACTATGTCAGGAATCAGCATGTCATGAGGGCCATCCCTCCGAGCATATCCAAATTGTCTCAAAGCCAGACAGGGGTTGTAGGTAATGCCTCCTCTAATTCCAAGTAAAGGAACATTAGGAAATTCTCCGCAACGATCAATGATAGTGACATTTTCTCTGGACCGAGAACACCAATGTATATCAGAATGTGTGAGGGTCATCAATCGTTGTGACCACCTTAAACCCTGCTCGTTCTTCAAAACTGATTGTGGAAGGTGAGAAATAAACCACCTTGCCAGGAGAGGAGTACAGCACATGAGAACACCTCTTTTTCTCATTGTTCGTGTGTAGAATGAGTGGAGGATGTCCCCAAGCAATGTAGGTATGGGGTTCCTGGACATGAAAATCTTGACATCATTTATATCTATAAGTTGATCAGGATTTGGGAACAACACCAACCCATAGACAAGGAGTGCCACAATCTCTTCAAAGGCTTGTAGGTCGAGAAAATTCCAACATTCTTGTGCCTTCTCAAATAGAAACTTTGCCAAGAATCCTTTGATACCACTTCTGATTTTCCAATGCCCCTTGATGTCAGATGGTTGCAGACGTAATGCTTGAGCAACATCTTCAAGTTTTGGTTCCTTTTCCGTACCGTTGTAGGGTAGTTGACTAAGAATAGGAATTCTCAGAAGTTGAGAAAATTCCTCCAAAGTAGGCACCAATTGATAATCCGGGAATGTAAAACAGTGGTGCAGGGGGTCAAAGAACTGGAAGAGAACTTTTATCATATCTTCTTTAATGTTGGTGTTGACCAAGCTGAGTAGTCTACCATGTCTTTCACTGAAAAGAGAGTTCTCGGGAATCCTGGATGTAAGCTCCTTGAGCTGAGGAGGGATCCTTACAAGGTTGACCTGAATTGTTTTCCTGCAGAGAGACTCTATGTCCTACAAAACAAGAACAAAGATGAAGTTCCGAACCCTTGAAATGGTTAGCAGATGCATATGATGCTTTATGATGTTATGATGTACATGGATGCAAAAGTAAGCAAGTGTATATACAGACAGTCATATTCATACAAAGCAAACAAGTCCTTAGGTTTAGGCTTGCATGGGGTTCGTAGGTAAGTACCCTCTTGAAGTTAGTTGGCTCAAAACCTGTCCTATAAATACTAACCGGGTTCTAAGGAGCTCAATATCATTGGATTGTTTTCTATGTTCATTGTTTTGATTTAGCCACTTAACTGGCGACCAAAATATTCCAAGAAAACAACCCTCAATGAGTGTAGTATCGAGTATCTACCAACTTCAGACTGCACCAAAGTCGGTCATCTCACTACCCCTAAAAAGGCCAAGATGGTCAAGTAAGGTTCTAAGGTCAGTTGATGCTTCGCGACACCACGCGGCGGCCCCGTACTCTCCTTGACTTGACTCAAGGGTTACCGGTACTCACCAAAGTGCCACATCAACGTAGCTATTGCTTCAACCATGTCGGTATACCCCGCACAGTTCTCTCACAGTTTGTTGCTACTTCTAAAGGGTATCCCCAGATCCGAGTTAGGATCTATAAAACTCCGATACAAGCCCACAATATTAAAGCATTCAAGGCATACAATTGAAAACATAGTGATCTAATCCTAAGGTACACCTTACTTATTATATTCCCCAGCAGAGTCGCCAGTTCTGTGATTGGTGGGAATGAGAACTGACTATTTTTTAATGCTGGTTTGCGTTTGCGTTTCGCAAAATGTCGTGGTAAGCAAGAGTCGCCACCGTCTTTTATTTTCTCCAACAAGGAAAGGACAAAAGCACAACAAAGTTCCTTTTCGAGATGTTTCTCGGGTTCGGGAGGTAGATTATAGAATGGGAAGGTGTTAGCACCCTTTCTATCCGTGGTTATCCACGGGCTCTTAGGTACTTGCTCACTATGTTTTCAAAATATTTTGGTTTTCTTGTGTTTGTGGGTTTTGAAAAAAAGTTTGTTTGAAAACTTCGATTTAACTCTTATATCTGTCCTCAAGAGTGTATGAAGTGTTGTTTGAAAACTTTTGTCAGAAAAGTGTAGGTGCGAAAAGTATTTTTGTTTTGAAAGAGCAAGTACCTGAGAACCTCTACCTACTCAAAAGAAATTAAGCAGTGTAAATGTCCTTTAGACAGTACTATCCCACTATTGAGAAGTAGGTAGCACCGTCGTTGGAGTTTCGGGTCAATTCGATTATAGGGACATGTGGTCACCAAAGCAATAGTAGGACGCCTTAGCGGTAACCCTAATGTCTTAGATCGTTTTATCCGAGGCAACCGTTTCGAGGCAACTGGATCTTTAGACAGGAGGGCGACCTCTAAAACACCCTATACTCAATGACCACGTCGAGGCAACCAAGTGAGGCGTACCCTAGGAGTGGCATGTGCGAGTGTGTCAAGTTTCAGTTAATGTTATCTTTGCATATGTTATGGTGAGCTACGAGTTGATTTTAATTTCAAAGATAAGTCTTGTCATGCATAGCCTAGTTAACATACATCTAACAGTTAATAGTTGCGGAAAATAAATCTACGCTATTACAAGGCGTCGGGTATTTACATCGCCAAAAACAAACCCTTGAAAAAGTAAATTGCGGGAAATAAATAAAAGCAATAAAAAGTACTAATTAAAGCTATTACAACCTCGGAGCAAATACATAAATATGGATCAAAAATTAATAAAACAAACATACGCGCGAGAGAAAATTGAATCGGAATGTTTTTAGGGTTTTGACCCTTTTTGAGAAAGAAAGAGTTTTTTTTTTGTTATTTGGTATTTAATTAAATTAAACCTAGACTAATTAATTAATTAAATAAAAGAAAGAAATATTTTTGGTTTTTTAATGTTTTAAGGAAATAAATAAAAAAGAAAACATGATTAAAAGTTGTCAAAAAACCCTAATTCTACATTAGTTTTAGATTTATTGTGAAAATATTAAAGTTAACCTAATTAACAAAATAGATTAATTATGTATTTATTTACAAAAATAACTAATCAAATTTAATAAATAAAATATTATTATTTTTTTATGTTTTCTGGATTTATTAAAAAAAATTAATTTGTTAGTGAAAATAATAATTATAATAAATGATTAAAAGAAATAAAAGAAAGTAGAAAAGAAAAGGAAGAAACTTGAAGGGGGTGTGGGCCAAATTCTGCAGGTGTTTCTGGAATTTGTGGCCCATTATGCTTCCAGCCACGTTTGACTTTTGTGATCATCTGCACGCCTGTTGACTAGGGAGCATGGTAGTCATCATCTTTGGCCATTGGATCCTAGCCTGAAGCCACATGGTGCGCTAGGAATTGGAAATCCATGATATGCTATGCCTACTGCGTAACACACAATCACCTAAAGAAAAATTATAACAAATATTTGGGGGACCTGGGGTTCGAACCCAGGTCCCAGCGCTCACATGCCAATGCCTTAACCACTCCACTATGCTGCTTCAATTGTTAGCAAAATAAGTGGCAATTATTATATTGGGAAATTTATCAATATGCTGTAAAATAATAAAACGCGCTCTTGTTTTTAAACTGTCCAACCATGTGACAACACCTCATCATCTTCTTCATTGTTCCTGCAAAAATAATATTAGATAGCGGGGGTTTTTAACCCCCACTAATTCCTGCAACCAAAAATAGCGAATAGAAGCATGATGAATATAAATATTTCGCGATGGGTGGGTTAGGTTCGTCTTATTCTCATGATCTCAACCATGTGTCTCACTGGTCCTAATTGTTCCTGGTTTAGAAAACCCTCTTTGATAACTCAAGAACCCTAAAAATTCATTCATGGCATCTTTTGGTTCATGGCGTTTTAGTTCAATTAAATTATACCATTAGATTCGTATGGTTCTTAGCAACACAAATCAATCAAGAAAACACGTTAAATATGCATGATTTAAGAGTTACGATTTGGAATAGAAAAGGCAAACTGTGGTTCTGTAAAGGACGATTCTTTGAGCTTTGGTGCGTGAATTCAATTGCAAAAGGTTCCTGGGAACTCCTGCAATGTATTTGAATGAAAAGAATGCCTTGAATCGACCTAAAATGCAAAAATCAGTTTTCAATTTTCTTGGAAATTTCTCAATATGCTATGGCTGTTTCTGCAGTTTTCTCCCGTCTCCCTGATCAGGGTTTGCTTGCTTATGTATAAGAGAATGAAATTAGGTCAAAAACTTGGGCCAATATCCATTGCATTGATGTTCAAATCCTTGATTGGAAATCATATCTTTTTGATTTTTCATGATTGAATAAAGTTGCCAATTTTGGATTTTTTTGTATCTTTGACTTATGCACAAATTTGCCAGCATATCTTGACCATATTTGCTTCACAAAAAGATTTAAAAACCAAATCTTCTATTTTCCTACAATTTAAATTAATTAAATGAATTAATATTAATTAAAAATCCAATTAATCAATAAAAATAAGAAAATAAATTCAATTAATCTTGATGGGTCGTGCATAGGCCATGGATGAAGTTTCAAGAAGAGATTTGAGGCCCATTAGCAAAAATAAGGTGTTTTGAGCAAAGTTGACTTTTGCAAATTCATGAAAATTTCCCAACTTCTCCAATGCACAACTTGCTCAATTTGGATCATATGACCATGTTCTTGGACATTTTGGAAAGCTATTGAAGTCCTCTAACCAATGCCTTTGGTCCCATGTCATTTGGTTTTACCAATCTCAAGTTATGGCCTTTGACTCAAAGTATACTTTTGTTGACTTTTGAAATTGACCTATAATGTGGAAATTGATAACTTTTTGTGAGAGCATTTCTTGAACTTGGAGTGTGAAGATGGATTGTAGGAAATTGCATCCCCTTCAAAATGAGCATTGGATGGGATTTTTCTGATGAACCATGAAAATGTTATGCCCTGGTCAAGATACAGTTGACTTTTCTACTGTCCAAAAATAGTAACTTTTTGCACTTTGATGATTTTTGAGCTATCCTTGTGGAATCATGATCAAGACTTGATCAAATGATGATTGTGTACTCAAAATAAGATGTTGACCAAAAATTCTGACTTTTGACTGCAAAATGACCATTTTGCCCTTGCAGTTGACTGTGGATCAAATGAAGCTTTTGACTGTGCAAATTGGCACTGTGAGTCTTGAAACTTGGCATGTAGGTGCTTGAGGATGTATATAGGCCTATGAGACTTGATTGAACCATTGAGAACCTCAAATTCATTGAAAGAACCAAAACCCTAATTTCAGTTGTCTTAGAAGGTGGTTTGACTGTACAATCTCTTGAGCAATCTTGAACCATCTGAAGATGGTTCTTGACAAACCTTGAAGAATATGGGAGGGCAAATTTTGGGGTACAACATAAGGTATTTTTCAAAGTTCCATCTCCTTATTTAGGCATCCTTAAGCTTAGATTTGTGAAGCAAAAATGTAGTCCTTAACTTGCTTAAACTGTACATATGCATACTTTCCATTTATATTAACTGAGCTAAGAGTATTTGGTTGTTGAACTTGCTGAAAAAACTAGGTCCGAAATTAGGGCCATTAAAATTCTCCTTGGTCTTTGAGAGTTAGGTCATGTTCTTTATATCATTGGAATCGTGAGTTCATGAGCTACCTTTTTTGTGTTATGAATTTTTGATTTTATGCAAGCATGAGCAAGAACAGGATTTGAACACAGAAGCGCGCGTTTGGGACGAAGCTAGAGGTCAGGGATGAAGGCTGTCTGGGCCTGGCGCCTTGGGCCTGTTTCTTTTCACACCCCCCTGTTTCCTTTTTGCACCCCCTTGGCCCATTTTCTATATTTTGCATATTTTTTCATTTCTTTTATGTTTATTGACTTTAATATATATTTTTTCTGAACATTAAAAAATCCCAAAAATATTTTCTTAATTTTTTGCAATTTTTATTTTATTTTAATTATTTTTTCCATATATAAAATAGTTTCATTTTAGTTAATGGAAATCATTTTATTAAAATAATTTGTAAATAATAAAAGAATACTATCCATTTTTTATTTTTATTATTCATATACATAAAATATTATTTCCATACATATTTTATTTTTTGTTAATATTTGTAAATGATTTTATTTATTATTTCTTGTAAAAAATGATTAAAATTGAATATTAGAAAACATATATTTTCTTTTAAAAACAAAAAAAAATTAGGGTTTCCCCTTTCAAAAACAATAATATTATTTTTTATTATTTTTAAGACTTAGATAATTTTATTTTTCTCATACATAAAACAATTACAAAACATTTTTTTGCATATTTACATTTTTATTGCACATTTAAATAATTGTTTATTTGTTTATTGTACAATAAATTCAATTGGGTTGTAATAGTGAATTAGGGTTTTATTTTGAGCAATATCCCCCATTCAAACTTGTATCCCCCTTCCCATAATATTGTTGTAATAGCTTAGATTTACTTTACGCAATTTATTGCATTATATGCATGTTTAATACATTAGGGTTTGTATGATAAGACAAAAATCAAAACAAATAGTTTGACCTAATACAAGACAAAATGCATGAAAAATGACAACACATTGCACACAAACACCCCTAGGGTTTCATCCACTTGGTTGCCTAAACAAAATGGCCATGGTATGCATGCTAGGTATCTTGGCAAAATAAAACAAAACAAAAGATCATTGTCCCTCGATGACGCTAGACTTGGTTTCCTAAAAAAAAACAAATGATCTTGGTCCCTAAAACTTGCTAAGATACTTGGCACCATTGCTATCATGGTCATACGATGACCCACGCCCGTCCCGTTTAACATTCAAAGATAAGGTTGTTTACCAAATGCAATGGTAAAACAACAATGTCAAAGGAATAAAAATGTGTAGGAAAGACATTTGAGTAGGTAGATAGCTTCTAGTTACTTGATCAAATTGCAAACCATCCTTACTATTTTCAAACAAACACACACAACTTCAAAACATTTTCAAACAACTTTCAAAACATTGAAACATTTTTCAAAAGACAAACATCTTTGTATACATTCTTACGAACGAGAATCATTATAAAGATTGCCTAAACAAAGGCCTCTTTTCAAAATACTTTCAAAACCACACAAAGCACCATTTCAAACAATTGAAAAAGCAAAGCAAGTGATCTAAACAAGTAACTAAGAGCCCATGGATAACCATGGATGAAAAGGGTGTTAGCACCTTCCCTTTTCATAATCTACCCCCCGAACTCAAGAAAAAATCTCAAAGGTCTTTCCTGTGCTTTTTTACCTTTCCTTTTGGATAAAATAAAAGTCGGTGGTGACTCTTGCTTATCTGAAACATTTGCGAACACAAACGCAAAACCTCAAGTCAGTTCTCCCATCGTATCACAGAACTGGCGACTCTGCTGGGGAAAATCTATAAAAGTGGGGTTACCTTAGGGTTTTAGATCACCTTTACATGCTTATCTTGATTGAATTGTTTGCTTTACACTTTGGTTCTATTGTTTGGATTTGAATCCTCTACCCGGATTTGGGAAACATTCATAGGTAAATAGCAATACATTGTGGAAACTGTGCGGGGTATACCGACACGGTCTAAGCAATAGCTATGTTAGTGTGACATATTTGTGGGTAACAATAGCCTTTGAGTAAATCAAAGAGAATACGGGGCCGCTGAGTGATGTCATGAAGCACTAACGAACTTTTAGAACCTTTACTTGACCAACTTGGCCTTTTAGGATGTAATGAGATGACCGACTTTGGTGCAGTCCGAAGTTGGTAGATACTCGATACTACACTCATTGAGGTTTGGTTCCTTGGAATATTTCGGTCGTCAGTAAAGAGGATAAACTAAAACTATGAACACAGGAAACAATCTAGTGATATTGAGCTCCTTAGAACCCTAATACTATTTCTAGGACAGGTTGAGCCAACTAAACTTCAAGAGGGTACTTACCTATGAAACCCCTTGCAAGCCTAAACTAGGAACTTGTGTGATTTGCTTGTACATATATACTTGTGCATAACATCATGGACATCATGAATCATCATATGCATCCACTAACCATTTCAAGGATTTTTGGAAATTCATCTTTGTTCCTATGTTGTAGGTCATGGATTCACTTCACAGGAAAACCATCCAAGTCAACCTTGTAAGAATTCCTCCGCAACTCAAAGAGCTAGCTTCAAGGATTCCTGATAACTCTCTGTTCACCGAGAGACATGGTCGCCTTCTCAACTTAGTCACTTCCAACACAGAGCAAGACATGATGAAAGTTCTTTTCCAGTTCTTTGACCCTTTGCATCATTGCTTCACATTTCCTGACTACCAACTTGTGCCAACTTTAAAGGATTTTTCTCAACTCTTGAGGATTACTATTCTCAATCAACTACCCTTCAACGGTACGGAAAGAGATCCAAAGCCAAAAGAGATTGCTCGAGCCTTACACTTGCACTCATCTGAGGTCACAACCCATTGGGAAACTAGAAGTGGTGTCAAAGGCTTCTTGGCAAAGTTCTTCTTTGAGAAGGCCCAAAACTGCTGGAATTCTTTGGACTTACAAGATTTTGAGGAGATTGTAGCTCTTCTCATCTATGGGATGGCTTTGTTCCCTAACCCTGACCAAATCATAGATGTGAGTGCTGTCAAAATCTTCTTGGCTCGCAACCCGGTGCCTACATTGCTTGGAGATATCTTGCACTCTTTTCACACTCGAACAATGAGGAAAAGAGGTGTTCTCATGTGTTGCACTCCTTACTGGCAAGATGGTTTATTTCTCATCTTCCCCAATCAGTCTTGAGGTATGAGCAAGGCTTGAGGTGGTCACAATAGTTGATGACTCTTACACATTCAGATGTTCATTGGTGTTCTCGATCCAGAGAAAATGTTATCATCATCGACCGGTGTGGGGAATTCCCTAATGTTCGTCTACTTGGCATTAGGGGAGGCATCACCTATAAACCCTGCTTGGCTCTGAGACAGTTTAGGTATGCCCAAAGGGATGGCCCACATGACATGCTGATTCCAGACTTGGTTTTTGACTTCGACAACAACGATCAAGGACTTCGATAAAGGTTCATCCGAGCTTGGAGGATGCCCAACAAGGTAGACAGTAAGACCTTGGGACACAATAATTCCATCCCCCTTGAGCCTTACCTCAAGTGGGTACGAACCCGCGCCTAAAGTCTTATGATGCCTTATCCCTCTATTCTCTCAGTGATTATAGAGCCTGTTATGGAAGGAGAAGTTCCATACACCCTCCTACATCCTGACATGCCAACATCACTCAAAGATCTTCAAAGGAGTTGGATACAGCTCAAGGGAGAACGCGATACTTTTGAAGCCCAATTATACGCAAGCGAGAAGAAGGTTTTAGAGATTACTCGGTTACTTCACAAAGATCAGACTCTCAACACCTACATTGCACCGAAGAGGATGCGCAAAGTCTTCTTATCTTAGAATTTTGTATTATTTTTGCCCTAGGGGCATTGATGTAAACAAATTCTATTCTATTAATATAACGTTTGTTCCTTTTTGTTTAACACAAATTTGAATTTTTTGAATCCTTAAAAGCATTACATGAATACATATCATTCATCATATGCATAAACAGGTCTTCACACCAAGTTTCCTCATCTCTCTGCTGTTTATTTCAGCAAGATGGATATTGAACAAACAATCAAAGACTTGCAAGCTCAGAATTCACAATTTCAACAGCTACTCCTGACCTTGTCCAAGGGGAAGGAGGAGCTCAAAACTCTGCTAGAGAAAGAAAAAGAGAAAAAGAAGAAGAAGCGGTCCGGTGTGGTTCTTATGGACAGAAGGTTTGAAGGACAAGCCAGACGGACTTTGGAATTTCCATCAACTTCCGAGGAAGGGGAGAGGAAAGGTAAAGAGACTGCAGTTCCATCTGAATCTGAAGCTGAAGAAGAGGAAGATGAGGACTACTCATAACAACAGTACCCTCCGGCCGATGACAAATACAAAAACTTGGAAGAGCGTCTAGCTGCTATGGAGATACAGAGAGTGCCTGGGCTGGACTTTGTAGAGTTAGGGTTGGTATCTGGAATTGTAATCCATCCTAAGTTTAAGGTGCCTCTTTTTGATAAGTATGGTGGGTTGTCTTGTCCCAAGATGCACCTACGATCTTATGTCAGGAAAATTCAAGCATATTCTTCTGACAAAGATTTATGGGTCCACTTTTTCCAGGAGAGTTTATCAGGGACGCAGCTGGATTGGTTTTACCTGTTGGAGAGGTCCGATGTGCATAATTGGGAAGACTTAGCGGCCACATTCTATAAACAGTATCAATACAACGCCGACTTGGCGCCAACCCGTACTCAGCTACAGAGTATGGCCATGGCTACCAATGAGGGCTTCAAAGACTATGCCCAGAAATGGAGGGATTTAGCCGGAAGGGTGCAACCACCTTTATCTGAAAGAGAGCTAGTGGACATGTTCTTGGGGAATCTGTTAGGTCCTTTCTTTAATCACCTGATTGGAAGATCCTCTGCAGGTTTCACTGAGTTGATTCTAACTGGTGAGAGGGTGGAAGCCGGTATTAGAAGCGGGAAAATTCAGAAGGATGCATCTACCTCTGCTGCTGCAAAAAAGCCCTTCACCGGAAAGAAGGAAGTATCGGTCGTCTATGCACAGAGGAATCAGGGAAGAACCGAACGACGACCAACAGTGGGGGCCTTCATGATTCAAAAGTCTGCTTTAGAACAACCGAGAAACAATCAACCGAGAAATGAACAACCGAGGAATAATCAGCAAAGGGTGGAAAGGCCTGTAAGGCAATTCACCAAGATAAACATGACTCCTGCTCAAGTCCTACCACATCTCTTGAAGTTGAATTTAGCCATGCTAAAAGAGGTCCCTAAAAATCCTAATACTTCATCTCCGCACTACCATCCGAATGCTAGGTGTGCTTACCATTCAAAAAGTCCAGGGCACGACACCAACAACTGTTGGGCCCTGAAGAATAAGATTCAAGATCTGATTGACGCAAAGGAAGTTGAATTTGAAGCTCCTGAAAAGCCAAATGTTATCTCCACTCCAATGCCAAGGCATGGACACAATGCTAGTGTTGTGGAAGAAGATCTGTTTGTTTCTACTGTGGATGAATTGATAACTCCTCTCCTAACCATCAAGTTAAATTTGTTGAAAGATGGGGTGTTCCCAGGTTGTGACCAAGATTGCCATGCTTGCCTATCCTCCCCATTTGACTGTCCTCTATTGAATAAAGGAATCCAACAATTGATTAATAATAAGGAAATTTTGTTTGAGAAAGCTCCTGTCTAACCAATTTCAGTTCCAGAAGTTTCAATAATAACCATATACGCCAATCCTTCCAGGGTTCCTAAAAAACCCGTTAGGATTACATCCGCTCCTATGACTATTCTGTTGAAGATAACAATGCCCGGGCCAACCCCTTACAAATCCGATAAAATGGTACCATGGAACTATGGTGGAGAAATCTACTACCATGGTGTCAAACAGATTGAACAGACTGCCGAAGATGAAAGCTCTGAAGAAGACAATCCTGACATCAGTAACATTGCTGGAACAAGCAAAATTACTCATAGTGGAAGAATTTTCTCTCCAGAGATTGCGCCACCAAAGGAAGTCTCTAGACCCGTTCCAAAGATTATAGTCGTCCCAGTGATTACACCTGCAAGTGTACCCACCGACAATAACAATACAATTCCCATCCCTATTTCCGCTACTGAGAAAAAAGGAAAGAATGTTCAAGAGGAGCCTGTCTTGATAAAGGCTCAATCACTAGTCATTCCTAAAACATCCCAGAAAGAGATTCCGAGGATCATTAAGAAAAGTGATTATGATGTTGTTGAGCAACTGGGGCAGACCCCCTCCAAAATCTCTATGTTAGCCTTGTTGTTGTGCTCTGAGGCACATGCTAAAGCTTTGGTCAAGTTTTTGAGGACGACCCACGTGCCATAAGAAACCTCCGCTGATCAATTCCAGGAGTGTGTGGCCAGTCTGACAGCTGACAATGGCTTGGGTTTCTCCGATGCAGACTTGACCTCCAAAGGGAGAAAACATAATGACGCGCTACATGTCTCGGTGGAGTGTAGGGGAACCACCCTAGCTCATGTTTTGGTTGATACTATGTCGTCTTTAAATGTCTTGCCGAAGAAAGCCTTGGATAGACTGGACTGTGAAGGCCTAACCCTGAAACCCAGTAATATCATTGTAAGAGCATATGATGGCTCTAAAAGGATGGTCCATGGAGACGTGGACATCCCGATCAAGGTGGGTACCCAGACGTTCAATTCAACATTTTACGTGATGGACATCCGTCCTTCCTACTCTTGCCTGTTGGGACGCCCCTGGATTCACAATGCCGGAGCTGTCACCTCCACCTTACATCAAATGCTCAAGTACCCCGTCCAAGGGAAAATTATAACTGTCCATGGTGAAGAGGAATATATGATTAGTCATCTGAATTCCTCCCGTTATGTGGAATTAGATGGTGAATTCATAGAGACCCCTTTCCAACACTTCGAAGAAGTCTCTGAAGAGATAGCGACGACCAAAGCGGTATCCTCAACTCCGGCGATCACAAGACCTGTACCTCGGATGTATTCTCTAAAAGATTCTAGGGCAGTAGTGGAAGAATGCGGATCCACTATCTGGGGGCAACTTCCCGACTTTCCTTTCAAATCAGATAAGTTCGGCCTAGGGTTTACTTTGACTGGTCAGAAGGTTGTGCGCCGCTCCCGTGCCGGAGGGCCACCTGTGAAGATCAGCCACCAAGGGGTTAATGCAGTAGATGACAGTGATGAAGAAGGCAGCTTGGAAGACTGGATTTTTCCTACTGTTGGCGGAGGATTGTGCAACTGGGAAGCAAAAGACTTTGTTCTGATTAATTTTATACCGCAGTAATTTATCTTTTCCATTTCTGTTGGATCTGTAATAATTCATAAACAATTCGTACTTTTTCAACCTTGTGTCTTACCTGAGGCACATAGGTCCATTTGTAAGGGTCTTTATTTCATTTTCACGTGTCATTTTAATGAATCATGGACGCTTTTCATATTTAAACCTTTTTGTGCTCATTGTCTTTCTTTTACATTTTGTTGTTTTAAGATGGCTATGCCCTTACACACACCCACACTCACAAATGCAGGTACCCTTCCACTCCGGAACCCATGGGTAACAATACTGCTATAGCCTTCAGTGACTCTGAAGATCTGATCAACCAAGCTGAATACGAAGGTGAGGAAGATTGTGAGTTGCCAGGGGAATTGGCCAGATTAATTTAACAAGAAGAAAGAGCAATTTTGCCTCATGAGGAGTTGTTAGACACAATCAACTTGGGAACTGAGGAAGACAAGAAGGAAATCAGAGTGGGTGCCAACCTAGAGCCAAGTGTCAAGGAGCGCCTAATTCAGCTGTTGCATGAATATGTTGAGATCTTCGCCTGGTCATACGAAGACATGCCAGGACTTGATACAAACATTGTGGTACACCGTCTACCCACAAGAGAAGATTGTCCACCAGTTAAACAAAAAGTCCGCCGCATGAGACCTGACATGTCTGAAAAGATCAAAGCAGAAGTTATGAAGCAGTTCAATGCTGGGTTTCTCGCTGTTACTTCCTATCCACAATGGGTTGCTAACATTATGCATGTGCCTAAGAAGGACGGTAAAGTGAGGATGTGCGTGGATTACAGAGACTTAAACAGGGCCAGCCATAAAGATGACTTTCCACTTCCGCACATTGACATCCTGGTTGATAACACAGCTCAGCATAAAGTATTTTCTTTCATGGATGGATTCTCAGGCTATAACCAGATCAAAATGGCACCTGAGGACATGGAGAAAACTACTTTTGTTACAAAGTGGGGTACGTTATTCTACAAAGTGATGCCATTCGGACTGAAGAATGCCGGGGCAACCTATCAACGAGCCATGGTAGCTTTGTTTCATGATATGATACATCATGAGATAGAGGTCTACATAGATGACATGATAGCCCGATCACAAACTGAAGAAGAACACCTGGATCACTTGCAAAAGCTGTTTGTCAGGTTGAAGGAGTACAAGCTAAGATTGAACCCTAACAAGTGCACATTTGGAGTCCGATCTGGTAAACTCTTGGGTTTCATTGTCAGCAACAAAGGCATCGAGGTTGATCCTGCCAAAGTAAAAGCTATACAAGAAATTCCCGCTCCTCGCACTGAGAAGGAGGTCAGAGGTTTCTTGGGACGCCTAAACTACATTGCTAGGTTCATTTCTCAGCTAACATCTACCTGTGAGCCAATCTTCAAGCTGTTGAAGAAATATCGGGTAGTTAAATGGAATGATGACTATCAAATTGATTTCGATAAAATCAAGGAGTATTTACTAGAACCTCCTATCTTGATGCCACCCGTCGAAGGAAGGCCGCTAATCATGTATTTGACCGTCCTAGAAAATTCAATGGGGTGCGTACTGGGGCAGCATGACGAGTCTGGCCGAAAAGAGCATGCCATTTATTACCTTAGCAAAAAGTTTACCAATTGTGAGACTCGATACTCACTGCTTGAGAAAACTTGGTGCGCTTTGGTATGGGCTGCTCGCCGGCTAAGGTAGTATATGTTGACTCATACCACTTTGCTGATATCTAAGATGGATCCAATCAAGTACATCTTTGAGCAGCTTGCTTTGTCTGGAAGAATAGCTAGATGGCAGATGATCCTGACGGAATACGACATACAATACACAACCCAAAAAGCTATAAAGGGGGGTGTACTAGCTGACCATCTGGCCCATCAAGCTATCAAAGATTACCAATCCATGAAGTTCGACTTCCCTGACGAAGATATCATGACATTGGACAACATTGAAGAGAACAGACCATATGACGGACCTGAACAAGGATCCCGATGGACCCTATACTTTGATGGGGCCTCCAATGCACTTGGCAACGGTATCGGCGTGGTGCTCATCTCCCCAGAAGGTTGCCATACTCCTTTCATCGCCAGACTTTGCTTTAACTGTACGAACAACAGGGCCGAGTATGAAGCTTGTATCTTTGGGCTCAAGGCTGCCATAGACTTGGGAATCAAATCTTTGATTGTGTTTGGGGACTCAGCTTTGGTCATTAGTCAGATCAAAGGAGATTGGGACACTAAGCATCCAAACCTCATCCCTTACAAAGAACATGTCTTGACATTGTTACCACATTTCGAGCAGATTACCTTCAAGCACTTCCCGCGAGAAGAAAATCAGCTAGCAGATGCTCTGGCTACAATGTCATCCATGTTTAAACTTAACTGGGATAATGAGGCTCCCCAAATCACCATTGAACGGATGGATGAACCGACATATTGTCACGAGATTAATACCGAAGAAATAGTGGACCAGCCATGGTTTCATGAAGTCAAAAGGTATCTCGAGGCTCAAGAATACCCTGAAGGAGCTACAGTCAATGACAAAAATTTCTTAAGGAGATTCTCAGCTAAGTTCTTCCTAAGTAACGACATCCTGTACAAGCGCAATCATGATTCTATTCTGCTCCGTTGTGTGGACAAGACTGAAACTGAAAATATCATGGCTGAATTGCATGAAGGTACCTTTGGAACTCACTCTAGCGGGCATACGATGGCTAAGAAGATCCTACGGGCAGGCTATTACTGGTCTACCATGGAAGCTGATTGCTATCAACACTCCCGCACTTGTCACAAATGTCAAATCTATGCAGACAAGGTACACGTGCCTCCAGTTCCCCTAAATGTCTTAACAGCTCCTTGGCCATTCGCTATATGGGGAATCGACATGATTGGAGAGCTCAAGCCTATAGCCTCCAATGGACACCACTTCATTCTAGTGGCCATTGATTACTTCACCAAATGGGTCGAAGTAACGTCCTTTGCATCCGTTACTAAGAATGTTGTTGCCCGCTTCATCAAACATAATCTTATTTGCCGGTACAATATCCCCGAAAGGATCATCACTGATAACGGTACAAACCTTAACAATACTATGAACACTTCCCTGTGCGAGCAGTTCAAGATTCAACATCACAATTCATCTCCCTATTGACCAAAGATGAACGGTGCTGTCGAAGCTGCGAATAAAAATATCAAGAAGATCATACAAAAGATGACAGTCACCTACAAGGACTGGCATGAAATGCTACCGTTTGCTCTTCACGGGTACCGTACCACGGCACGCACATCAACTGGGGCAACACCCTATTCCTTGGTATATCGCATGGAGGATGTTTTACCTATCGAGGTTCAGATTCCCTCTTTGAGAATCATGAAGGATGCAGGGTTGAGTGAAGACGATTGGATTCAGAACCGGCTTGATCAACTTAACTTGATTGACGAAAAGCGACTTACTGCTGTTTGCCATAGTCAGACGTATCAAAACCTGATGATCAAGGCTTTCAACAAGAAAGTCAGACGCCAGACATATCAAGTCGGGGATCTTGTAATCAAGCGGATCATCTTGCTGTAAAGTGATCCCAGGGGCAAATGGACTCCTACCTACGAAGGACCATTTGTAATCAAGAACATCTTTTCTGGTGGGGCAATGATCTTAACCACCATGGACGGCGACGACCTGCCGCACCCTGCGAATGCAAACATAGTCAAAAGATACTACGCATAAAGAACCCGCTAGGTTGACACACCTAGGCAAAACAAGGGCATCCCGGTGAATCCAAAACCCGAAAGGGCGATTCAGGAAAAAATTAGGGATAAATAAAAAAATCTGTACACCCGGCAAGTTGAAAAGCCGAAAGGGCGGCTTGGGCAAAAAAGGGTTTCCCGATGGATCGAAAACCCGAAAGGGCAGTCCAGGAAAAAGTTAGGGAATTAAAGCGTATGACTATATCTCGTCGGATCACTTTAAGGACAATCTCTTCACTGACAAACTCTGAGCTTCTGATCAATCCAATAATCTTCGGACGAAGCAACGAATAGAAAAGATATCCGGAGTTATGAAGGCTATAGCAGAATGGGAACCCCATGAGATTTTTTACACATAGCTATCTTTCTTTGTATAAATTTTTTCTCATTTTTTATGACACCGTCCTCTTACTAGGTGTGATCGGTGGAAATAGAACTGACTGTTTTGGAATGCTGGATCGCGTATGTCGCGGTAAGCAAGAGTCGCCACCGTCTTTTATGTTCTCCAACATGGAAAGGACAAAAGCACAGCAAAATTCCTTTTCGAGAATGTTTCTCGGTTCAGGAGGTAGATTATAGAAAGGGAAGGTGTTAGCACCCTTTCTATCCGTGGTTATCCACGGGCTCTTAGGTACTTGCTCACTATGTTTTCAAAATGTTTTTCGTTTCTTGTGTTTGTGGGTTTTGAAAAAGTTTCGTTTGAAAAATTTCTAAGTAACTCTTGTATCTGTCCTTAAGAGTGTATGAAAAATTTGTTTGAAAACTTTTTGAAAGTGTAAGTGTGAAAAGTTGTTTTGTTTATTTTGAAAGAGCAAGTGCCCAGGAGAATCTACCTACTCTAAGGAATTAAGCTGTGTAAGAGTCCTTTAGATAGTGCTATCCCACCATTGAGAGGTAGGTAGCACCGTCGTTGGAGGTATTCGGGTCAATTCGATTAAGGGACAGTGTGGTCACCGAAGCAACAGTAGGACACCTTAGAAGTAACCCTAATGTCCTAGATCCTTTTTATCCGAGGCAACCGTTTCGAGGCGACTGGATCTTTGGACAGGAGGGCGACCTCTAAGACACCCTATACTTGACGACCACGTTCGAGGCAACGAGTGAGGCGTACCCTAGAAATGGCATGTGCTTGTGTGTTCAATTCAGTTTATGTTTATCTTTGATCATGCAATTGTGAGCTACGAGTTGTTTTTAATTTGTCATTCAGTCTTTCATGCTTATTAACAGTTATGAGTGCGGAAAATTAAAGTGCGGGAATGTAAAGCTACGCTATTACAAGGCGCGGGTCTATACATCGCCAAAAGACAAAGACCCATTTTGATAAAGTGCGGAAAGTAAAGAAAGCGGTAAATCCTAATTACTATTACATTCTTGGAAGCACTTACATAATAATCAAATAAATAATAACGCGCGAATGGAAAGGAAATCAGGACATCCTAGGGTTTTGACCCTTTTGAGAAAATATGAGTTTTTGGTCCTTTGCATATGATTAAAATTAACCCTAGTTTACTAATTAATTATAATTAAAAAGAAAAATGTTTTTACGTTTCTAATGTTTTAATGAAAATAAAAAGGAATTAAAATTAAAAGTTTAAGAAAAGACCCTAGTTCTAAGTTTATTTTAATTATTTAAAGAAAAGTCCAAGTTAACCTAATTTACTAAATTAATTAATTTATATTTTATGTACAAAAATAATAATAATTAATAAATGATAATAACAAGAAAATATGAATGTAAATTGTCAAAACCCTAATTCTACATGATTTTATTTATTGAGAAAAAAAGATTAAGATTAAGCCTAAATTAAACGAAATTAATGGTTAGTATTTATTTACAAAAATAATTATTAGTGAATTTAATAAATAATAAAATATATTTACAATTTTTGATTTATGGATTTATCATGAAAAATTAATTTGGTTATGAATTAATAATAATAATTAAATAATTAAAATAATTAGAAGAAAAGAAAATAAAATAAAAAATAGCAAACCAAGGGGGTATGTTGACCCATATGGAGGTGAATTTGTGAAATTCTGGCCCAAGAACACCAAGCCCCTTGTTGACTTTCATGATCAGGCGCTTACTGGTTGACTGGGGTGCATGATAGTCCTCCTTTCTTGGCCTTCAGATTGTTGATCATGGCCACTTGGCATGTGGAGCGCTGAGGTTTATGGTGGACTATTGGACATGCGCTGCATTGGAACGTGTTAGGAAAAATATTAACAATGATATAGGGGACCTGGGAATCGAACCCAGGTCCCAACGATTGCAAGCCACGTCTCCAGCCACTCCACCATCACATTGCGTTTGTAAACATAATGAGTAACAAATATAATATATGCAAAATAATAACCATGCTGGAAACAATGAAAAACGCGCGTAGATTTGAATCCACCAACCACACGTCAACACGCCATCTCCTTCTTCGTTTCACCTGCAGAAATATCAAACCGATAGCGGGGGTTTTAAACCCCCACAAATTGGAAAAGAGAAAAATAGCGATTAGCGTTGCAGGTTATATAAAAAGGGCGCGATGATTGGGTTGAATTCGTCTGGCCTTGACGAATTCAACCATGCACGTTTCAGGGTCCAATTTTTTAGTATGTAAAAAACCCCAAAATCCAAGCTTCAGAACCCTAAGGTTCTTCAATGGTGGTTTTCGATTCAGAATGCTACAATCAAATTGGATTATACCAATCGCTTCAGGAGGTTCCTATTAACACAAATCAACCCAAAAATTAGATTAAAAGCGCATGAATAATGATATGCAATTTTGGAAAATAAGCCAAACCGTGGGACTTGTTGTGAACGATTCCTGGAGTGTTTTGCTTGTTCTTGATGGCAACAGGTTCCTGGCAATGTCAGTAACATGATGGAAACAAGAAAAGGGCTTGAATTATGCTGCAAGTGAGAATTCAGTTTCACACTTTTTCTTGATTTTTTGGAATTTGATTTTATGGTTTCACAGCAGCTTGCCCGTTCTTAGGAATAGGGTTTGCTTCAGCATTTGTATGTGAAGAGAATTAGGTCATCTTTAGGCCCATAAATCCATTGTATTCAAGTTTCATTATGTGATTGCCAATCAAATCTTTTTCAATCTTTTTCTTTGATAAAACCTTGCCAATCATGGAGATTTTGATGTCCTTGAGGAGCACACGAATTGCCAGCTTGCCCTAGTCTTATTTGTATCACAAAAGATTTAAAAATCATATCTTTTGAATTTTCCTACAATTAAAATTAATTAAATGAATTAATATTAATAAAAATTCAATTAAGTAATTAAAAATGAGAAAATAAATCAAATTAATATTAATGGGTCGTGCATAAGCCTTGGGTAAAGATTCAAGAAGGAATTTGAGGCCCATTAGCAAAAATGAAGTGTTTTAGGCAAAGTTGACTTTTGAAAGTTCCCAAAAATTTCCCAACTTCTCCAATGCATATCTTTCTCAATTTTGAATCTATGAACATTTTCTTGGACATTTTGGAAAGGTCTTGAAATAATCTAACCAATTCCTTTTGTCCCATGTCATTTTGATTTACCAATCTCAAGTTATGGTCTTTGACTTAAAGTGCCTTTTTGTTGACTTTTGAAATTGACCTATAATGTAGAAATTGATAACTTTTTATGAGAGCATTTCTTGGACTTGGAATGTGAAGATGAGTTGTAGGAAATGTCATCCCCTTCAAAATGAGCATTTGATGGAATTTTTCTGATGAACCATGAAAAAGTTATGCCCTGGTCAATTTGCAGTTGACTTTTCAACTGTCCAAAAATAGCAACTTTTTGCTTCTTGATGATTTTTGAGCCATGCTTGGGGAATCATGATCAAGACTTGATCAAATGATGATTTTGGACTCAAAATAAGATGTTGACCAAAATTTCTGACTTTTGACTGCAAAATGACCATTTTACCCCTACAGTTGACTGTGGAGCAATTAGGGTTTTTGACTATGCAATTTGATGTTGTGAGCCTTGAAACTTGACATGTAGATGCTTGACAATGTATATAGGCATATGGGACTTGATTGGACCCTTGAAAACCTCAACTTCCTTGCAAGAACCAAAACCCTAATTTTGACTGTGTCAGGAGGCAATTGGACTATGCAACCCTTAAGAGTTTTTGAACCATTTGGAGATTGATCTTGACAAATCTTGAAGAATATGGGAGGGCAAATTTTGGGGTGCAACAGTTGCCCCTGTTCAATCTTCTTAGACATGAGGATGTAGATTGGCTTGCGTGCCTTTCGTGATCCGAAGGTGGAAGATGATTGAACACTAAAGTGCCCAGAAATTTGCACTCACATGGTAGAGTATCAGCAGCGTGATGGCGGGAATGGGCTTACAGATGCCATTTGGAGGGATGATGGATAGGAGGATGGGCTTATAGATGCCATCTGGAGCTGTGACAGAGCCTTGTCAGGAATGGGCTTATAGATTCCATTTGGAGACTGTTGGTATGTGGATGGGCTTATAGATGCCATCTAGGTGTCGATCGCGTAAGAGATTCCTTAGCGAGAACTTGCGTACCTGAGAAAGAAAGATAATTACCTGGCCTATTACAGGGGTTGATCTTCAAACTCTTTATGCAGACATGCCCTGGCTGGATACAAGTATCGAATCTACAATCAGTTACTCACAGATGTGCCCTGGCTAGATACAGGAATCGAATCTTCAAACTCTTCAGACGTGCCCTGGCTGGATACAGGAATCGAATCTGGACTAAACAATAGAATAGCCTCCGGGTCTGGAGCATCTCTAAGTTGTCTTTAGAAGTTTGAATCTGAATAAGCAGTAGAATAACATCCGGGTCAGGAGCATTTTTAAGCTATATCTGAAAGGAACTCTGGAATAAGTATCGGAATGTCGCCAGATCTGGGTTGCATCTGAACTATCTCTGAATAAGCAATAGAATAGCATCCGGATCTGGAGCATCTCTAGGCCATTTCTGGAGAGAAATCTGAATAAGCAGTAGAATAACATCCGGGTCAGGAGCATCTCTAAGCTATATCTGAAAGGAAAGCTGAATAAGCAAAAGAATAGCATCCGCGTCGGGAGCATTTCCAAGCTATCTCTGAGAGGAAACTTTGAATGAGCAAAAGAATAGCATCCATATCTGGAGCATTTCCAAGCTATCTCTGAAAAGAAACTTTGAATAAGCAAAAGAATAGCATCCGGGTCCGGAGCATCTCTAAGCTACCTCTGAAAGGAAATCTGAATAAGCAAAAGAATAGCATCCATATCTGGAGCATTTCCAAGCTATCTCCGAAAGGGAATCTGGAATAAGTATCAGAATGTAGCCATATCGGGGTCGCATCTGAACCATCTCTAGAAGGGAATCTGGAATAAGTATCAGAATGTAGCCATGTCTGGATCGCATCTGAACTATCTCTAGAAGGAATCTCTGAATAAGCAATAGAATAGCATCCGTATCTGGAGTATCTCTAAGCTATCTCTAGAAGGAAATCTGAATAAGCCATAGAACAACATCCGGATCTGGAGTATCTCTAAGCCATCTCTGAAAGGAAACTTTGAATAAGCAAAAGAATAACATCTGGTCCGGAGCATCTCTAAGCTACCTCTGAAAGGAAATCTGAATAAGCAAAAGAATAGAATCCATATCTAGAGCATTTCCAAGCTATCTCCGAAAGGGAATCTGGAATAAGTATCAGAATGTAGCCATATCGGGGTCGCATCTGAACCATCTCTAGAAGGGAATCTGGAATAAGTATCAGAATGTAGCCATATCTGGGTCGCATCTGAACCATCTCTAGAAGGGCATCTGAATAAGCAATAGAATATCATCTGTGTCCGGAGCATCTCTAAGCTATCTCTAGAAATCTCTTTAATGTAGATATGCCCTGGCTAGATACAGGTATCGAATCCATAATCAATCGCTCACAGATATGCCCTGGCTAGATACAGGTATCGAATCTGGAATTGCGACAGTTGATAGTAATCATCTTTGGATTGACCTTTTTCCTGAAAAGGCAAAACATCAGTTGTATGCAATGTCATGATGCATGAACTACATGATTTTAAGATGTTCTCAAAAATAAATGAGATTTGTGTTGTATGATGCGTATGCATGCTATAATGTATGAAGATATGATGTTTATGAATGTATTTTCGTCTAGGAACATAAATCCTTGACGAATGCCGGGAAGTTGAATCCCGGGCTGATGTTGAAGAGTAAAGTTCTTCATTTCCGCTGGGGATGATGGTTGCAAGAATAAACCGGTAGGAGAAGATGACTCCGTTGGGGAATAAACTTGTTGGAGAGGTTACTCTATGGTGAAATACTCTGTGGGAAGAGATACTTCACTGAGGTTTGATGATAACTCCGCTGGGGATTCCGTCGATAAGTTACGTTGGGGAATTTGATGAACTCCGCTGGGGGATAGGAAGAACTTCGCCGAGGAAGATCATTCCGTGGTAATTAGCTGAGGATAACCCAGTTATAAGCTATGGCGGGGAATAACCTTTGAATAAAGCCGGGGAGATGCTTTTGCGCTCTGCGGGGGGTAAGCTTCCAGAATATACTGGGGATAAGCTTCCAGAAATCTACTAGGGAGATTGATTCAACTCTCCTGGGAAGACTTTTGAATTATACTGGGGAAATGGCTCCACTGGGGTGTCTGGTATTCCGCCGGGGAACAATCTTATATTTCTGTCGAGGAATATTAAGACTGCCGGGGATGCTTGTTGAGGAACATCTATATACTCCGCTGGGGAATATTGAGATTTTCTGGGGATACCCAACTTCCTTAAGGCTGACAGTAGACTAACTCTGCTTGGGGAGAGCGTTGCTGAGTTGCTGTGGGTACTGTGCCTTTTCAGGGCTGACGGGAGGCCAACTCTGCTCGGAGGAGAGTATTGCTGAACCTGTCTTACTCTCGGGGGAGTGAAGGTATCTTGGTTACGTTCTTCAGCTGAATCTACCTTGTATCTTGTGGACAAAGCAACTAGTACAGTTTGGACCATTCTTATTTCCCCAGCTTCTGTGGGAGAAGGTACCTGTGAAGGCGCTTGATGACTGCCGATTGACAAATCTTCTTCTGGTAGGAAAGTGACGAGATGACGGAACATAGTCGTACGCTTTTGATCCCTAACTTTTTCCTGGACCGCCCTTTCGGGTTTTCAGTCCACCGGGATACCCATTTTTGCCCAAGCCGCCTTTTCAGGTTTTCGACTTGCCGGGTGTACAGATTTTTTCATTTCATCCCTTATTTTTGCCCGAACCCTTTTGGTTCGCCGGGAAGCCCTTATTTTTGCCTAGGTGTGTCAACCTAGCGGGTCTTTGATTATGCGCAGTATTTTTTCGTCTATGTCCATACTCTCAGGATGTAGGGAGGTGTCACTGTCAGTAGTGTTGTGTTATCATATTACCAGAAGATGTCTGATCATGCAAGATTCGTTGCTGGAATCCATGTTCAATGCCTCAAGTGATTCAGCCGAAGATCTGTCCCTTGGCTTTGTTGGCATTTGAGAGATTCTCTGAATCTTGACTTAACTGCCCCAGGTGATGGACAATGATCATGTTTGCCCCTTGGTTGGAAGTGTTTCTTCCATTTGAGATGACCTTTTGTTGAGAAGGTTTTTGTTCACTAGATATTCGTCGTGCGAATTTCTCTGCTGTTCGAACAAATAGTCATATGCAAACAATGTTATATTAAAAATGCAAAGCTTATGTCTGTCTTGAAGTTTTTGAAAATGCAGTTTTCGATAAAACAAGCGAATTTTTGTAAAATGTGATGTCAACTCGTTATTTTACCGCAAGCCTTAAGGAGTCAGGATACCTTTCGTAACATTATGCTTTCGAACTAACCCATGCTTCAGCTAGGACTTTTAAGGGTTGTAACGTGGCCTGGTTCACGGTTCAAGAAATGAAGGATAAAGGCTTAAATTATATTTGTACCCACCCGCTCTTCGTGATGTTCTTCAAACCTAAACTCAGTTGATCGTGCGTTAGACCTTGTTTGAGTCTTTGTCCTGATATTCCAATGATGGTTCGGATATTGACAGTTTATTTTGAATAGGAAGTCATTTCTTTTTTGGTTGAGGGTTTGTACGACCTCCTTCTTTTTGATTTTGTTATCCCTGTTTTTTGCCTGAACTGTTTCTTTTGTGATTACAGTCAGCGGGATGCCCCAGTTTTGTAAGTCTCCTTCATAGGTTTTGACTTATTGGGCTTTAGTTTTTTTTTTTGGTAATGACTGCCTGTCTTTATGATTATTCGGAACCATCACCGTCTTTTGTTTTGTAAGGACTCTTTTTGGTGCCATTCGTTGTGCACCTTGATCAGCTGAGAAGACTACCCTGCCCCAGGTTATGGTTAAGGGTTTTAATTTTTGAAAAGAAAAACTCCTACTTCTTTGGCTCAGAGGGGTTGACGAGGGATTATCTTCCTTATAACTCCAGTGTTTAGGATTTAAAACAATGCCTGTACCTCATCAGCGGGGTCTGTTCACAAGCATACTGTAAATTATGGTATCGTTTTCGTCATCCTCCCTCAAGAGGCTTAGAATTATTAACCGAGCGTTGATCATCAAAAAATATGAAAGCAATTTGAATATAGTGAATATAATTGGATTAATTCAAAACAGACATATGCGATGCATTAATGGAATAAAAGAGTTTGCTATGACATTAATTGTTTGTGTAAGCAAAGAAAAATACAACTCGGAAATTCAAATAAAACAAAAGCCTTCAGTGATTTGGCAAAGGAGCAGTGATTATGTTTGGAGTCTCTGGTGCTTCAAACTGGATTTCCTTGGCGTCAATCATGTCTTGGACCTTGTTCTTCAGAGCCCAACAGTTGTCCGTAGTATGCCCCGGGCTATCAGAATGCTATGCGCACCTATCGTTGGGATGATAGTTAGGAGCAGAAGTGTTTGGATTCCGGAGAGGAGCCCTTAAGGTAATCAGCCCTGCCTTCAACATTTGCTGTAGTGCTTGATCCAGTGACATGTTGATCTTAGTGAACTGTCGTTTGGGTGCGACCTCCTTACGTTGCTGCCCCTGTCTTTGCTGAGCAGGCATAGAATTAGAGATCTGGATTGCCCCCACATGTTGATCATGACGGCCTTTTTTACCATGCACAGCATTAGACTCTTTCTTCCCGTGGTAAGGCTTTTTATGAGCATCAGAAGGCGTAGCTTCCTGAATCTTCCCGCTTTTAATGCCAGCTTCAATTCTCTCCCCAGTCAAGATCAGATCTGTAAACCCAGCAGAAGAATTCCTAACCAGGTGGTTGAAGAATGGACTAGACATGGTCCCCAGAAACATGTCCACGAGCTCACGGTCAGTCAAAGGTGGCTACACCCTTCCAGCCAGGTCTCTCCACTTTTGCGCATATTCCTTGAATCCTTCACCCGTCCCTAGTGACATACCCTGGAGTTGGGTACGCGTAGGAGCGAGGTAGGAATTATATTGATACTGCTTATAGAACGCAGTAGCCAAGTCTTCCCAGGTACGGATACTGGCTCCATCCAGCTGATAGAACCACTCGAGTTGAGTCCCTGCCAGACTATCCTGAAAGAAGTGAATCCACAATTTCTTGTCGGCCGTGTAGGGATGGATCTTCCTTATGTATGAACGGAGGTGCAACTTAGGACAGGAGGCTCCGTCGTACTTTGTAAAGGCAGGTGCCTTGAACTTGTGTGGGATCACCACCCCAGAGGATAGACCTAGATCTTCGAAGTCTAGGCCGGGCACTTTCTGTATCTCCATAGCCTTTAGCCGGTCTTCTAGCTGTTTATACCTGTCCTCAGCTAGAGGGTACTGTTCATCATTGTAATCGGTCTCGTTGTCGGAGACCACTGGACTAGGAACCTCTCTCTCTTGGGGACTGTTTTTCCCAACAGATGGGGTAGTCAGCTCAGCTTCATTTTGTGATCCATTCCCAGATTTGCGTCTAGGGTTGAATATCACAGTCCTCTTCTTCTTCTTCTTCATAAGCAGAGTCTTCAATTCCTATTGACCTTGGGCTAAGCTCATAACCATCTCTTGGAACTGGGCATTCTGGGCCTGGAGGGCCTTGATAGCTTGTTCATTGGATGATTCAGGATTCATGATGATTGCTGAAATAAACAGCGAAGGAGATAAGTGACATGTCAAAAGGGTACCTGTAATGCAATGATATGTATGTATGCATGCAATGTTTTCAAGGATCTCGCGGGGTAAACAAGAAAATTGTTAGAATTGGAATCCGATGGCTTGATTGAAGGAACTGCATATTGGTGAGAATCCTTCTTCAAGAGTCAAGGCTCACCATATCGAGTGGGTCATAGCCCCTGACTCAAGTCATCAACCTGGCTAGAGGAAAATAAATCCCCTTTGCCCCTTGCTGGACATTCCGGTCCATCATGACCTGCATCACAAGCCCTTGAGATCCTTGAAATGGATTAGTCCTTATGCAGGATGTATGAAATGGTATGATGTTATGCACGTGGATGCAAAGGTGTGAGGTGTAAGTAAGCCCTGTAATAAGTCTCGTTTAAGGACTATAAACAAAACCTGCAAGTAGCTCAATGTTGTCAGATAACAAGTATGCAAGTAGTCAAGTTTGAAGGCACACAAGTCACACAAGAGAGCCCTTAGAGTTTAGGCCAGCATGAAATTTGGGTACTACCCTCTTAAAGTTAGTTGGCTCAAAACCTGTCCTATCAAAAGTAACTGGGTTCTAAGGAGCTCAATATCATTGGGTTGTTCTCTATGTTCATTGTTTTGATTTAGCCACTGAACTGGCGATCAAAATATCCCAAGAAAACAACCCTCAATGAGTGTAGTATCGAGTATCAACCAACTTCGGACTGCACCAAAGTCGGTCATCTCACTACCCTAAAGAGGCCAGGATGGTCAAGTAAGACTCTGGGTCAGTTGATGCTTCACGACACCACGCGGCGGCCCCGTACTCTCCTTGACTTGACTCAAGGGTTACCGATACTCACCAAAGTGCCACATCAACGTAGCAATTGCTTCAACCGTGTCGGTATACCCCGCACAGTTCCCTCACAGTTTGTTGCTACTTTCTAAAAGGTATCCCCCAGATCCGGGTTAGGATCTATGAAACTCCAAGCAAGGCCTACAATATTAAAGCAAACAAATCAAGCAATTGAAAACAAGAGAGTGGTCTAATCCTAAGGTACACCTCACTTATTATAAGTATCCCCAGCAGAGTCGCCAGTTCTGTGATCGGTGGAAATAGAACTGACTGTTTTGGAATGCTGGATCACGTATGCCGCGGTAAGCAAGAGTCGCCACCGTCTTTTATGTTCTCCAACATGGAAAGGACAAAATCACAACAAAATTCCTTTTCGAGAATGTTTCTCGGTTCGGGAGGTAGATTATAGAAAGGGAAGGTGTTAGCACCCTTTCTATCTGTGGTTATCCACGGGATCTTAGGTACTTGCTCACTATGTTTTCAAAATGTTTTGCTTTTCTTGTGTTTGTGGGTTTTGAAAAAGTTTCGTTTGAAAAATTTCTAAGTAACTCTTGTATCTGTCCTTAAGAGTGTATGAAAAATTTGTTTGAAAACTTTTTGAAAGTGTAAGTGTGAAAAGTTGTTTTGTTTGTTTTGAAAGAGCAAGTACCCAAGAGAATCTACCTACTCTAAGGAATTAAGCTGTGTAAGAGTCCATTAGATAGTGTTATCCCACCATTGAGAGGTAGGTAGCACCGTCGTTGGAGGTATTCGGGTCAATTCGATTAAGGGACAATGTGGTCACCGAAGCAACAGTAGGACACCTTAGAAGTAACCCTAATGTCCTAGATCCTTTTTATCCGAGGCAACCGTTTCGAGGCGACTGGATCTTTAGACAGGAGGGCGACCTCTAAGACACCCTATACTTGACGACCACGTTCGAGGCAACGAGTGAGGCGTACCCTAGAAGTGGCATGTGCTTGTGTGTTCAATTCAGTTTATGTTTATCTTTGATCATGCAATTGTGAGCTACGAGTTGTTTTTAATTTGTCATTCAGTCTTTCATGCTTATTAACAGTTAGGAGTGCGGAAAATTAAAGTGCGGGAATGTAAAGCTACGCTATTACAAGGCGCGGGTCTATACATCGCCAAAAGACAAAGACCCATTTTGATAAAGTGCGGAAAGTAAAGAAAGGGGTAAATCCTAATTACTATTACATTCTTGGAAGCAGTTACAGAATAATCAAATAAATAATAACGCGCGAATGGAAAGGAAATCCGGACATCCTAGGGTTTTGACCCTTTTGAGAAAATATGAGTTTTTGGTCCTTTGCATATGATTAAAATTAACCCTAGTTTACTAATTAATTATAATTAAAAAGAAAAATGTTTTTACGTTTTTAATGTTTTAATGAAAATAAAAAGGAATTAAAATTAAAAGTTTAAGAAAAGACCCTAGTTCTAAGTTTATTTTAATTATTTAAAGAAAAGTCCAAGTTAACCTAATTTACTAAATTAATTAATTTATATTTTTATGTACAAAAATAATAATAATTAATAAATGATAATAACAAGAAAATATGAATGTAAATTGTCAAAACCCTAATTCTACATGATTTTATTTATTGAGAAAAAAAGATTAAGCCTAAATTAAACTAAATTAATGGTTAGTATTTATTTACAAAAATAATTATTAGTGAATTTAATAAATAATAAAATATATTTACAATTTTTGATTTCTGGATTTATCATGAAAAATTAATTTGGTTATGAATTAATAATAATAATTAAATAATTAAAAGAATTAGAAGAAAAGAAAATAAAACAAAAAATAGCAAACCAAGGGGGCATGTTGACCCATATGGAGGTGAATTTGTGAAATTCTGGCCCAAGAACACCAAGCCCCTTGTTGACTTTCATGATCAGGCGCTTACTGGTTGACTGGGGTGCATGATAGTCCTCCTTTCTTGGCCTTCAGATTGTTGATCATGGCCACTTGGCATGTGGAACGCTGAGGTTTATGGTGGACTATTGGACATGCGCTGCATTGGAACGTGTTAGGAAAAATATTAACAATGATATGGGGGACCTGGGAATCGAACCCAGGTCCTAACGATTGCAAGCCACGTCTCCAGCCACTCCACCATCACGTTGCGTTTGTAAACATAATGAGTAACAAATATAATATATGCAAAATAATAACCATGCTAGAAACAATGAAAAACGCGCGTAGATTTGAATCCACCAACCACACGTCAACACGCCATCTCCTTCTTCGTTTCACCTGCAGAAATATCAAACCGATAGCGGGGGTTTTAAACCCCCACAAACTGGAAAAGAGAAAAATAGCGATTAGTGTTGCAGGTTATATAAAAAGGGCACGATGATTGGGTTGAATTCGTCTGGCCTTGACGAATTCAACCATGCACGTTTCAAGGTCCAATTTTTCAGTATGTAAAAAACCCCAAAATCCAAGCTTCGAAACCCTAAGGTTCTTCAATGGTGGTTTTCGATTCAGAATGCTACAATCAAATTGGATTATACCAATCGCTTCAGGAGGTTCCTATTAACACAAATCAACCCAAAAAATAGATTAAAAGCGCATGAATAAATGATATGCAATTTTGGAAAATAAGCCAAACCGTGGGACTTGTTGTGAACGATTCCTGGAGTGTTAGGGCTTATTCTTGATGGCAACAGGTTCCTGGCAATGTCAGTAACGTGATGGAAACAAGAAAAGGGCTTGAATTATGCTGCAAGTGAGAATTCAGTTTCACACTTTTTCTTGATTTTTTGGAATTTGATTCTATGGTTTCACAGCAGCTTGCCCGTTCTTAGGAATAGGGTTTGCTTCAGCATTTGTATGTGAAGAGAATTAGGTCATCTTTAGGCCCATAAATCCATTGTATTCAAGTTTCATTATGTGATTGCCAATCAAATCTTTTTCAATCTTTTTCTTTGATAAAACCTTGCCAATCATGGATATTTTGATGTCTTTAAGGTGCACACGAATTGCCAGCTTGCCCTAGTCTTATTTGCATCACAAAAGATTTAAAAATCATATCTTTTGAATTTTCCTACAATTAAAATTAATTAAATGAACTAATATTAATAAAAATTCAATTAATTAATTAAAAATGAGAAAATAAATCAAATTAATCTTAACGGGTCGTGCATAAGCCTTGGGTAAAGATTCAAGAAGGAATTTGAGGCCCATTAGCAAAAATGAAGTGTTTTAGGCAAAGTTGACTTTTGAAAGTTCCCAAAAATTTCCCAACTTCTCTAATGCATATCTTGCTCAATTTTGAAGCTATGAACATGTTCTATGACATTTTGGAAAGGTCTTGAAATCCTCTAACCAATTCTTTTGGTCCCATGTAATTTTGATTTACCAATCTCAAGTTATGGTCTTTGACTTAAAGTGCCTTTTTGTTGACTTTTGAAATTGACCTATAATGTAGAAATTGATAACTTTTTATGAGAGCATTTCTTGGACTTGGAATGTGAAGATGAGTTGTAGGAAGTGTCATCCCCTTCAAAATGAGCATTGGATGGAATTTTTCTGATGAACCATGAAAAAGTTATGCCCTGGTCAATTTGCAGTTGACTTTTCAACTGTCCCAAAATAGCAACTTTTTGCTTCTTGATGATTTTTGAGCCATGCTTGGGGAATCATGATCAAGACTTGATCAAATGATGATTGTGGACTCAAAATAAGATGTTGACCAAAATTTCTGACTTTTGACTGCAAAATGACCATTTTACCCCTGCAGTTGACTGTGGAGCAATTAGGGTTTTTGACTATGCAATTTGATGTTGTTAGCCTTGAAACTTGACATGTAGATGCTTGACAATGTATATAGGCATATGGGACTTGATTGGACCCTTGAAAACCTCAACTTCCTTGCAAGAACCAAAACCCTAATTTTGACTGTGTCAGGAGGCAATTGGACTGTGCAACCCTTAAGAGATTTTGAACCATTTGGAGATTGATCTTGACAAATCTTGAAGAATATGGGAGGGAAAATTTTGGGGTGCAACACTAGGATGTCTGTCTCCTTTGTACAAAACACTTATTCAAAGTTAATACAAAGATACCTCTTTAAAGTGCAGAAAACTAGTTGCCTTTTTCTTTTTACACTTGTGTTTTATTTGCAAAAACGTCCAATGATTCATTATTGAACATATGCATTTGAACATAATTACTGTTTAAAAATAAACAAAATGGAAAAGAACAATTACTGACAGGTTGAGAGGATAGGAAAACGTCTTTCGGCCATTCCATGAGCAATCCCTACAATACATCATCTAGATCCCCAACGAAGCTAAATTTCTAAATCCCCATCAGAGTTAAAATTTCAAACTCCCAATCCCCAGCGGAGCCAAAACTTTGAACCACAGATCCCCAGTGGAGCTGAAACCTTCATTCCCCAGCGGAGTAAAACTCCAAACTATCAATCCAAAGCGGAAACCATCCAGTTTCTCCAAATTCCCCAACAAGTTGTCTTGAAGTCTGAAAAGCAACCAGATAACAATTAACTTTTTGTCTCGCCCCAAGCTAGGATAATTCCCCAGTAGAGTGGCATACAACCCAAAATCCTGAACTTTTTCCAAACAGGAATAAGCTTTTTCCCCCAGAGTCCTGAACTTACTCCCCAGCTGTAAAACCTTCTTCCCCGCAGAGCTTTATTATTCCCCAATGAAGTCGCCAGAATGAAGATTATCATTCTTAACTCCCTGCAGAAGTCATCAGAGTTTTCTCTATTCCTCAGCAGAATAAGGATTCCCTTTGTGTAATCCCTAGTAGACGTCATTAAAGTTCTCTGGATTCCCGAAGCAGATTATTCAAGCAGTTTGGCATTATTCTCACAACAATTTTTTTGTCAAATACTCCAACTTCAAGACATGAAGGATCCTCATATCCCCACAAAAGTTGTCAAATCTCCAATAGTTTCTCAGGATTTCTCATCCTCAGCAATCAAAGATTTTGAATCTCCAGCAGCGGTCAAGGATTTATTTTCCCCGGAAGAAGTCAAGGATTTTATTATCCCCAGTTATTAAGGATTTATTTTCCTCAGAAATACAGCAAATCAGCTTACATGCGCATATATTACATTAATAACTCACAAACATTGATAAAGCACATTTATTGCATCATACATTTCATGCAACATAACTCTGTGTTTCAGCTAACATAACTTTGTGTTTCATCTAACATTTCACGCATCATACATTTCATGCAACATTAACAATGTTCAAAGATTTCAATTATAGTTCAGATACACCCCAGACACGGTCTCCATTCTGTCACTTATTCTGATTTTCCCCAGCTCAGAGACGCTCCAGACACGGATGCCATTCTGTCGCTTATTCAGATTTCAGATTCAGATACAATACAGATACACTCCATACACCGAAGTCATTCTGTTATTCATTCATATTCCAGCATAGTTACAGCTCAGATAGGCTCCAGACACGGACGCCATTCCATTGCTCATACGGATTCAGTCTCTAGATACAGTTCATATACGTTCTAAATACGGACACCATTCTGATACTCATTCTTTTGACTTACAACTTGCAGTTTAACAAACATTCTTGGATGACATCTTTAAGCCCATCTACAACAAGATTATGTCACCTCTCCAAATGGCATCTTTAAGCCCATTCCCTCAATTACAATTTGACGAGTGCAAATTTACGGGCACTCTAATGTCCAATCATCTTTTACCTTTGAGTCACGAACGGCAAAACTCGCCAGTCTAACTCTTCAGCTTCAAGAAGATTGAACTAGGGCAGATGTTGTACCCCAAAACTTTCCCTCTCATTTTATTCAGATTTTCCTCACAAGACTCTTTGGACTCAAGACAAGATTAGGGTTTGCTTAGCTCAAGACCTCACCTTGCACTGATAGCTTGAAATTAGGGTTTAAGTTTGCACAAGGATTTTTGGATCATCAATGCTTAATGTGGCTTTCATACACCATTTGGACCCCTAAGTTTGTTCATACCAAGTTTCAAGCCTTGAATCACATTTTTGCCCAGTCAATTGGACAGTTGATCTAAAAATCAGTTGTATTGGGGAAAAAGTCAATTGTGGCCAATTTACAGTCAAACTTCATAATTTTTTTATCCATAACAACATTTTAGGCTCCTATGTACCATTTGATCAAGTTTGGATCACAACTCCTCAAGAAATTTGATCAGATCATCAAAAGGGCAAACTGGTCAAAATTAGGGTTTTGACTGAGAAAGGGCAATTTCTGATTTTTAACCTAGCCAAAGGCCAATTGGGTTCAAGAATGATTTCATGGACTCAATAGCATCATATTGACCTAATGACATAGTTCAAAAGATCTCAAATGCATAAGATTGACAGATGAATTTTGCAGTCAACTGATCAAAAGTCAACTGTACACTGAAAAGTCAAACTTTGACATTTTGATCAAAATCAAGTGCCAAGGGTCATAATTCATAAAGATATGTCAAAATGTGAAACTTGTTGACCAAGAAACCTAATTTTGAAAATTAGGGTTTTAATTTGAAATTTTTTATAACTTAGAATTTTTCTGTTATGGAAATTTCTTATTTTTCCCCAACTTTCCCCAACTTTCCCCAACTTTTTCACCATGATGCAATTGGATTCAAAGAAAACTTCCAACATGAAAGTTGTAGTACTCCATGAAATCTACAACTTTGATCCACAAATTTTTCCCAAAAGATGCTTGGATCTCAAGTTATGATTTTGTGAATAAGGGTCCATAAACTTTTTAACTTAGTGACATTTTGCCCTAGTTTAGGCAGATTTTTGACCTAACTTCATGGCAATTTTTCACCTAGTTCCAAGAGGAATATCAAAATGCATTTCAAATATGGATTGTAGAGAATGTTACAAGCTTTCCAAAATGTCCAATAAATCTCCAAGATCATTTATGGTTAGGGAGAATCAAAGAAAGGAAAATGGCAATTTATCACTTTTGTTCAAGGCATTTTTCACAATGGTTCAAGTTGCAAATCATTCCTAGCATGCTTGTACTTGGAATTACAGGTCCTAATACTTTCTACACTCCATAATTGAATGCTAATTCAGTGGACAATGGCTTTATTTTGATCTTTGGAGCATTGTACAATGAATTAATCCATTTATGGCATAAAGTTCATAATACTACTTTCATAAATCTAGCTTTTTACAACTTTGCAAATATTGAGCCATGGACATGATCTTTTGTTGCAAACAAGATCCACAAACATCAAGCAAAGTACACCAACTCTATGCAGTCCATAAGCTAGCATGTTCAGGCCCTTGGCATTGTCACTTCAACTTTTCTTCAAAAACAAGAAACTTGCAAAAGTCAAGACAACATGTGTATCTGATAAAGGCAAGGCTTAGCTTCATTTCAAACAACTTCAGAACTTTTTTGCAAGCCTAAGCACGAATTCACAACATCCCAAACACTCTAAAACACCAAAAACACCAATTTCTGCCCAAACATGGCATCTTCTGCAGAACCCTTGCGAAATCAATATTGGCTCGTGCGTTTCTTGTTTCAAGGCTTCAAACACTTTACATATATCCTACCTAAGCTGTCTAGACCCTTGTCTTGCAACTTTAAGCTCAGTTTCACACTTCACCATTTTCATTTTGCAAGGTTGCAGGTTGACTCGTGCAAGGAGTTTTAGCCATCTACAAGACCAGCTAAGCATTGGAAAAGGTTGAGGGAACTTCAAGGAAGCTCACAAGATTTTCAGGCCTCACTCAAAGTCCCCACATTGCCATATCCAAACTCAACTGAACAAGGTATTTTTCAAAGTTCTATCTCCTTATTTAGGCATCCTTAAGCTTAGATTTGTGAAGCAAAAATGTAATCCTTAACTTGCTTAAACAGTACATATGCATACTTTCCATTTATATTAACTGAGCTAAGAGTATTTGGTTGTTGAACTTGCTGAAAAAACTAGGTCAGAAATTAGGGCCATTAAAATTCTCCTTGGTCTTTGAGAGTTAGGTCATGTTCTTTATATCATTGGAATCGTGAGTTCATGAGCTACCTTTTTTATGTTATGAAATTTTGATTTTAAGCAAGCATGAGCAAGAACAGGATTTAAACACAGAAGCGCGCGTTTGGGACGAAGCTGGAGGTCAGGGATGAAGGTTGTCTGGGCCTGGCGCCTTGGGCCTGTTTCTTTTCACACCCCCTGTTTCCTTTTTGCACCCCTTGGCCCATTTTCTATGTTTTGCATATTTTTTCATTTCTTTTATGTTTATTGACTTTAATATTTTTTTTTTCTGAACATTAAAAATTCCCAAAAATATTTTCTTAATTTTTTGCAATTTTTATTTTATTTTAATTATTTTTTTCCATATATAAAATAGTTTTATTTTAGTTAATGGAAATCATTTTATTAAAATAATTTGTAAATAATAAAAGAATACTATCCATTTTTTTTATTTTTATTATTCATATACATAAAATATCATTTCCATACATATTTTATTTTTTGTTAATATTTGTAAATAATTTTATTTATTATTTCTTGTAAAAAATGATTAAAATTGAATATTAGAAAACATATATTTTCTTTTAAAAACAAAAAAATTAGGGTTTCCCCTTTCAAAAACAATAATATTATTTTTTTCTTATTTTTAAGACTTAGATAATTTTATTTTTCTCATACATAAAACAATTACAAAACATTTTTTTGCATATTTACATTTTTATTGCATATTTAAATAATTGTTTATTTGTTTATTGTACAATAAATTCAATTGGGTTGTAATAGTGAATTAAGGTTTTTATTTTGAGCAATATCCCCCATTTAAACTTGTATCCCCATTCCCATAATATTATTGTAATAGCTTAGATTTACTTTATGCAATTTATCGCATTATATGCATGTTTAATAAATTAGGGTTTGTATGATAAGACAAAAATCAAAATAAATAGCTTGACCTAATACAATACAAAATGCATGAAAAATGACAACACATTGTACACAAACACCCCTAGGGATTCATCCACTTGGTTGCCTAAACAAAATGGCCATGGTATGCATGCTAGGTATCTTGGGAAAACAAAACAAAACAAAATATCATAGTCCCTCGATGACGCTAGACTTGGTTGCCTAAAAAAAACAAATGATCTTGGTCCCTAAAACTTGCTAAGATACTTGGCACCATTGCTATCATGGTCATACGATGACCCACACCCGTCCCGTTTAACATCCAAAGATAAGGTTGTTTACCAAATGCAATGGTAAAACAACAATGTCAAAGGAATAAAAATATGTAGGAAAGACATTTGAGTAGGTAGATAGCTTCTAGTTACTTGATCAAATTGCAAACCATCCTTGCTATTTTCAAACAAACACACACACAACTTCAAAACATTTTCAAACAACTTTCAAAACATTGAAACATTTTTCAAAAGACAAACATCTTTGTATACATTCTTACGAACGAGAATCATTACAAAGATTGCCAAAACAAATGCCTCTTTTCAAAATACTTTCAAAACCACACAAAGCACCATTTCAAACAATTGGAAAAGCAAAGCAAGTGATCTAAACAAGTAACTAAGAGCCCATGGATAACCATGGATGAAAAGGGTGCTAGCACCTTCCCTTTTCATAATCTACCCCCCGAACTCAAGAAAACATCTCAAAGGTCTTTCCTGTGCTTTTTTACCTTTCCTTTTGGATAAAATAAAAGTCGGTGGCGACTCTTGCTAAACCAAAACATTTGCAAACACAAACGCAAAACCTCAAGTCAGTTCTCCCATCGTATCACAATTGGGCTTCAACAAAAATGCATGTCCTTTAACAACACCAAATCATACAATTCCTAGTCATCTTCATATAGTGTTAGGGTTAAACACAAGTGACATTCAAGCTTATCTACGAAAATATGATCTTCTCCCTCAATCTTTCATTCGCAGCGCACCTCTCTTCCACCGAATTACCGCCGTTTCTCACTTTTCATTTTGTCCCCATATTCTTTTCCTTTTTTTGATTCTCTCTCACATCGCCGTTAAAATACTTCCCCTCACCTCCTTTGAATCTGTACCGCAAACTCCGTATCGATTTTGTTCCCTCAACTCTCTTTTCAACGGTATTTCGCTCTCACTCTATTCATCTTACCGATCGTTTATTCTCATCAGTTCGTCAAGGTGATAAACCAATAGAAATCATAATAGATGGACGAAAGATCTTACCCGTTGGAGACGCTCCATTAACTCTTCAATCAACCACATCGATGTTGCAAGAAATCCAGAGATACCGGTAATTATTGCTATTCTCTTCCTTACACTAATTCAGTCTTGTGCTTCTGCTCTGTTGATGTTTTTGATTCGTTACAGAAAGACGATGATGAATATTGTGTTGTAGATCAAAATTGTCGAAGCTTCAATGACGCGTTGATATGGATGCGGTTACTATGTGTTTAGAGAACAATGAAGGTGACGAATCATGTGAAGTTGTTGTTGATGTTGAGGAGTTATTTCAAAGTAGTAGATTGGAGTTACTGCAGTTTTGGTGATGAAGAATTGAAGAACGATTATGGTGATAGAGGATGAAGGTTGTGGTATGAAGAATGTTGGAGGTGCTTGATAGATGGAGAAGAATCTCAGTGGTGAAGGTGATGAGAGTTGAATAAGACAATGATTCAGAGAGAGAAGAAAGTGCAGGGAGATGAGAGAGTTCTTGGTGATTTGTGTAGAAAAACATGTTGTGGAGAAGATGAAGATGGAACTCAGAGAGAGAGAGAGAGAGGGCGAGAAAGAATTGAAGGTGTGTGTGGGATTGGAAAAATAGTGGAGAGAGTTTGAATGATGTGTGAAGAAGGTTATTTTATAGAGAGCTGAAGATCAAAGATCAAGATGGAGAGGAGATTCAATCCTAATGAAGGTGAGTTTTTTGGTTGAATAGTTATCTGTGTGAAAATGATGGTGAATCTCCTCTTCTGTATTCTGTTATCTATTATATCTTCTGATTCCTTCCTTTCTCTTTAGTTTTTCTGTTATGATCTCTTGGGATTTGGCAGTTGGAATTCTGTTATGGACTGTAAGTTAACAGTTAGTTTTCTATTGCAAAGTTAGTTAGAGTTTGGTTAGAAACTTTCAGGGGTTAGAAAGTTAGTTAAGAGATATTTTATATTTGGACAGTTTGTTAGCTGTTTGTAATTTCTGTTAAGATCAGTTAGAAGGTTATTTAGGTGTTGTTAGAGAGCGGTTAGAGAGATATTAGAGCTATTTAGAATTTAGTTCACTGAAATATTTAGGAGGCTTTTTTGGACAGTTGTAAGATTATGACAGTTAGGAGTTGTCAGAAATTCTGTTAGCTATTGGTGCTAATTTAGCCTGCACCCGTTCCTGGCTTGAGTTTGCATTGATATGATAGTTAACAATTGAGTTGAAATATGTATGTATTCTGGTTTTTTAGAAAATTTGCACTGTTACTTGATTTTCTGTTTTCATATTTATAATGTACCATGTATTGAATGCCAATGTCTGAGTTTAACTTCCTGTTGGTGAATGAACACGCTGTAGCTGTTAGACGTTTGATTTAGCCTTGGTCTTGTTTGAATGCTTGAGAATATCTTGAAACTTGTTACATAAACGGACTGTATTTGATTGTATATGCTGAGAATTCAGATTGCCACATTGGTTTCATGTTGTTTTGTATGACATATGTTTGAGTGCTTGGAATTAAAGGGGCTGAATGATGTTTGGATTTCCGCTTATGTTGAAACTGACATGGTATGCTTGGTTTTATGCAGATTTAGTTGTGATTTTCAAGCATGGAATTGGGTGTTAGCAAGGAAGATAATGGCATGGTCGAGTACTCTTTTGGCTCATTTCAAGGCTTGAAGAGAATGAAATTATGGCAGACGACAAAGAGTTTGAAACACAAAGGCTTATCATGGAAGACTTTGAAGTATGAAGAGATAGGCTTTAGGATAGATATGAAAACTTCTTTTTTGTAATTATTTTTAAGTTGTAATGTTTATGACATGAAGTTACCTTGTAATGGTAATGGTTTATGTAAAGGCAGTGGTGTAGTCTTGCAAGGTTCAAGTGAATGTAAACAATGATTTCTAACTTGTACTTCAAACAAAATTGAATAATAACCTTGGATGAAAGTTGGATGAATGACGTACTTTTATAGTGATCTTGAATTGAATTCAATGACCATGAATGAATTTTGATGGAGCTTGCATAAGATTTAATGAAGCTATGGGTGATATCCTCCGATGATACTCATGTTCTTCTTTTCTCGTACAAGAACCAAGGATTATGCCATGTAGCTTAAGCAACACGTGTACCTCTTGATAGACGAAAGGTGATCTTAATACAAAATGTAATGCCTTTGACAAAACCCTTTGATGAAGATACAACCCTAACCTTATGCCTTGAATACACGTTGATGAGGAAATGACTTGAGATGTAAAGAAGAGCCAAAATCCTAACTCGAAGCTTTCTTAATTGAAACATTGACAAAAAAAGCCTAAGCACTTGATCTTGAGAACACTTGATAAGGACGGAGAACCTTGTAGCTTAATGAACATAACCCTAATTCCAAACCTTGATCGTTGAAGAAACAACTTGAATTACCCTTGAACATAGAAGAAAGCCTCAAAACCAAAGAGAAACCCTAATTCTCCAATATCTTTGATCCAAAAGACTGACCCTCGATGAAATTGGATGGAGAAGACATTGTATCTTGATGTAGAGAAGAAGATAATAGCCCTGTAACTTGACGATGAGAAGAAGAGAATAGCCTCGTAACTTGATGATAAAGAAGTCCATGAAATAAAACCCTAGCTTCACACAAATGATTGATGGAGAGATCACTTGAAACAAGCTTGTGCGAAGATGAGAGCCCTGAAGCCATACAACAACCCTAATTCTTCGAAATCCATGATCCCATGCCAAAAATTTATTGATTAATGATGCATGATATGTCAGATGATCTAACGGGAGGTATGTACATGAAATGAGAAGTGAAAAATGCATAAGCCAAATAAAAGTGAAAGGGTAGGAAAAATTTGAGGTATTACACTAGCTAACTTTGAAAATTCTTTTTTGTGTAAGTGTATTTGAAAATATTTTTTGAAAAGACACCTTAGTGCAGCAAACTTTGTTATGATTCTCGTATCGTTGAGAATGCATACAAAGTGTTTTGTCTGTGAAAATATTTATAAAAACAGAGTGTATGTGTGAGAAAATGATTTGTTTTGTGAGAAAGTAACTACAAAATGTCTACCTACTCAAAAGTTCTTTGTTCTTTTCCTCCCTTCCTTTAGATATTGCTATCCTACCATTAGTCGGTAGGGAGCCCTATCATTGGATGTTTTGAGGGACATGCGCGGGTCATCGTACAGTCATGAAGGCAACTCGTAAGACGCTTTAGAAATTAACCTAAGGTACTGAGATCATTTATCGAGGCAATATCGAAGGGTCATCGAAGGACTATGATCTTTTGACCAAAAGGATTTTGCTAAAACTTCTCACGCTCGAGAGACGTGACTGTTTATTTTCCGAAGGCAACAAGTGGAGGTACCTTAGAGATGTGTGTGTGTGAAGTGTGTTGTGTTTCGGTTATTTGTCTTGGATATTTAGGTTTTCTACCGTTCGCTTTTAAATCTTGTCATACAAACCTATTAGCATACATCTAGCAGTTAAATATATACATAAGGCAGAAAATAAAAGTGAGAGAATTAAAATATGCTATTACATCACTTCGGGATGGAGGGAATACAAACCAAAAATGGGGGAAGAATGTAAATGAACCCTAATTTTAACTATTACAACTTATGGGCAATTACATAAATTATGAAAAATAATAATGCGAAAATATAAATAATGAGCGGAGAATGAAAAAGAGGTAACATCTGAAACCCTAAAAATTCTAAGTGTAAAAAAAGATGTTTTTGTTATTTTTAATTTTAATTAGAAAAAGACTTTGAACCTAATTCTAACCAATTTTAATTAATAAAATAATCCCAAAAATGATTTTAATTAATTAATTTTTATTGTAAAAATAAAGTTAATTAAATTATATCCTAAATCTAATTTTCATTTGATTTTATGATCTTTTATTAAAAATTAATTATTAAAAAAAAGAAAGAATTAAATAAAAAATGAAATAAAAAAACTATTAGATAGGCTGCACTGCAAACAAATTATAGGGGTGTAAAGATAAAACTCCAAGCCCAATGTCAAGGAGGCCCAACATATGTTGCGTGATCCCCTATTGTAGCCTCCTGAATAGTGCATCATAGTCACACTGGCTTTGGAGCGCTGAATCTGAGATTTGGGGATCTGATGGCCCAGATGAGAGCCATACCGCGTGCTTGTTAACCCTTATACACACTGGATCTGAAATGAAATGTTAGAAAAAAAAAGAAAATTGCTTGCAGCCTAGGTCGAACCCAGGACCTGGTAAGGGTACGCCTTAATAGTATGCATGCTACCACTGGGCCAGTTGTTCATTTGTTACTTCAGATACAAACAAATGTATATATATCATGAAACTATCTCGTTTGGAATTCAAACACGCACGCGCAACTTGGTTTGAATGGACCACTTACAAAGCGACACATATGCCACCAGAGTCAGTCCACTAGAGTCAACTTTTCGGTTGTCTTCTCCAGTGGGATTGAAATTTGAACCTGCAAAATAACAACAATTAAGGATCCAAAATGAACCTACCCCCCATAAAAAAATCCCCCTGAGTCCGAATCAAGGCTTATTTTTAGCCAAAATGCATTGGATCATACACTTTGAGACCAAACACCCGATCGGGGATAAAAGTGGCATCCAACCATTCTGCGTGCATGAGAATGCATCAAGGGTCACAACCTACTCATCAAGGATTCAGGAACACATTAGTAGCATAAATGTATCATGAAATAACGTAAAATTAAAGATACAAAATTTAGAAAAATAGAGAATAGATGAGGTTATGATGCATAGTTTCAGGCGTGTAAGATCACCATGAATGGTCTAGTACTACCTTTGGGTATCCCTGGAGAATAATGAGACTGGAGTTATGGACTGAAACGGCTTGTGGACAGAGTTTGGGACTCGAGGGTTTCTTGAGAATTTTGAATAATTTCTGCTAGTTTCTATGCGTGTGTTTTTGCTGTGCTTTGCTTCAATATTTATAAAGGGAGTAAAAGGCTAGCAAAGATGGCAGGATATCAAGCAACGATGGCCATGATAAATCCAAAAATAAAGTTTTGAAAACTTTCCATATTTGACGCATTCATGCCATTCTTGAGCTTGCATGAACTTGTATGCTATTGACAGGCTTGCACGAGCTTGTTGGGCTTGCAAAAGGTTTAAAATCCAAAGGTCCAAGCCTTTAGACATTGTTTTCATTTTCTTTTGATTTTATCTATTTTTTTAAATGAATAAAATTCAAATAAAATAAATAAAAATCAATGAAATGTGTGAGTGCTTTCTATAGGTCCTCTAATATTTTGTAATCATGTTTGAACATAAAAAATTAAGCCCACTAGTTGAAAATTGCAAGTTTGCTCAATGTGCATTTCAAGAATTTCCTCAAAATTTCCAAACTTGTGCAACTCATAACTTTCTCAACTTTCATCTTTTAAAAATGATTTTTAACTTTTTAGAAATCTCAAGAAGTCCTCTACAATCTCTATGTTGATAATTTTTGCTTTTGAATACATTATATTGATGTAAGTTGCCTTGACAAAAAGTGTCTTTTGTTAACTTTTGAAAATGACCTATAAAGTTTTAGCTTATATGTTTCAAATGAAGCATTTTTTGGACTTGAGCACAAAAACAAAGTTGTAGGGAATTGAATTTTCTTCATAATAGGATTTGGTTGGGGAAACATTGATGAAGTATGTGAATCTTATGCCTGGTCAAAGTTCAGTTGACTTCTCCTAAGGAAACCCTAATTTGACAATTCTTGACTTTTGATGATATGAGAGCTTTCCTTGGGGAATCATGATCAACCCTTGATCAAATGATGAATATCACTTCAAAATTTTGATGTTGGCCAAAAATCTTGAAGTTTGACTGTATGTTGACCATAATTGACTTTGTGACCAATATAGTTAATTTTCATTCATCTGAGGCATTAAATCAGCAAACTTGTGATGTTGGACTTGAAACTTGAAATGGACCTTGTGGAGGACCTAAGGAGAACCATGGAAGCCACTTGAGACCTTTGCAAACCAAATTTCCTTGAGAAACTCCAAACCCTAGTTGTAGGCCTTTGGTTTAGAAGGAGCATCTTGACTAGTCAACCCTTGAGTGTCTTGAATATCTGAGAAGTGATAAGTGCAAATTATAGATATTTTTGTATATAAGTTTTGTTGCACTTATTGACTTTTTGTTTGTTAATATTGTTGAATAATCCAAAATTTTCTGTAAATACGTTTAGTTTATATATAATGTGTTTTCTTGTATAAAGTGTATCATTTGATAGTTTTGTATTTATTTTGTAGGTATTTGAGCATTGTTGGAGCAATAGGAATAAAGCTCTAAGATTAATTTTTGGGATCAATAAAGGAATAAGGCCAAGATTGGAGGACATTTGAAGTTTCAGAGAAAGCAATAAAAGTTTCCTTCCTGTCATGGATCGTCGGGCGAAGGGAAGCTGTCGTCGGGAGAAATTTGAAGACCAATGTTGATGAAAGCTCTGCCTTGCTTCGCTTCTGCATCACTGGGCAAGGAGAAGATGCATCACCGGGAGACATGAGTCTGTCGCTGAGCGAAGAAGGGTATTTGTTTCAATTGAGGATGTGGCTTTTCCTGGACCTTGTATATAAGATTTGTCGCCAGGTGATGCTTTTATTTCGCCAGGCGATGGGTCTGGATCACATTTTCTTTATATCTTTCATTTTGTTTCATTTGTTGGCTGTTGGTTTTGGGAGAGATTTTTGTTTTCTAAATTCCATCCACCTCATTTTTGTAGTGGATTAGCTTAGATAACAACATTGGGGCTTTGCTTATGTATGATTGGAGGTGGATTTCTCATTGATCGACTCTAACAAACCGAAAGATTTATGGTTTATATCTTCTCCTCTCCATGTATTTCTCTTTTGTTGGGTTTTGTACATGTATTTTACTCTGAACTTATGTATATTTGTCGCCCATGGCGTTATATAAAATTTTCTTTATAAATCTTTGTGGATTGTTGTCTTAGATTTTTGCTCTGTGCTAGGGATTTTAGTTGTTATAGACATATACTGCTTAGATTCTTATCTAGGATGATTATCTGTTAGTTTATAAACTCTATAGATATATTTAGAGATGACATCTACTTGGGTATCAGGCCTTAATGCCTCTGTGTGGTTGTGTTGTACTGAGATATTGTTAGTGCGATTACATGGTTGTCTTTTGTGTTGTTGAGGAGGTAGAGAGATCATTTCCTTGGTGATACAGTCGGTCTCTCAATTTGGATTAGAAATGACATAGGTTGTGCGTGATACGTGGTGACATTGATGAGTATTGTTAGGTTGAGTGTAACTGGTCGATATATTTAATTATGTGATGAGTAGATTATATGCAGGCTTGATAAGTTCTTCATTAGTTTTTACTTTTGTTTACATTTATTTTATGTTAATAACATTTTGTTTACAAAACCCATTCAACCCTAAACTCATTAACAATAATTTATCGAACGACAATTCAATAACCAATCTCTGTGGACACGATAAATTCCAGGTTAAATATTTCCAAAACTTTTGTTGCTTGCCGCTACACCGTTTCAACAAGAAGCCTCGAAAGAATGTCTTGAGAAGAAAAGGGGAGGGCAAATTTTGGGGTACAACACATGCATGGCATGCTCGTACTACAACCAAAAGAGGAAAATTCTTTCCATTCTTTTCCTCCCCATGTGGTCAGGGTTGCCAGCTCACCCTATCACGCTTTACTCATCACCTCACACTCTCTTACTTACACCAAAATGATAACTACATCACAACATAACATGAGCAAAACACAAGCATCATCACCCTTCACTCTCTTTTTCATAATTAACTAATTTACCCTCAAGTGAATTCCTGACCATGAGTAAACCTTTTAACCACACTACTCACTCTTTATAAACTCACATCACTCTCTCATTTTGACAAACATAATTGATACACACTGAAGAAGGCATCAACAGTGAGAAAATAGATATGAACTTCTCTTTTCTCATTGGAAGAAAGCTATATTAGAGTTCCATTTTTCTCTGAAGCAAGCTCCATTTCTGCATTTTTGATTCATAGTTGAAGTGTAGTGGCCAAGTTTTTCGGGTTTCTATTAATTTACAAGCTCAGGAACTTGTGGATTTATTTTCCACTTAAGGTAAGATTCCTTTAAACTTCAATCTCCATTATTCCGAGTTTGGAATGCTTGCAAGCTTGCTTAATCATGTTTAGCTGAACCATACACTAGGTATAAGATGGTTTGTGTGTGAATTCTTGATCGAATCATGTTTTATGAACTTCTGATTTTGTTGCAATTTTTCTTGAACTGTGACTTTCGTGCTCAGATTTCTCTATGATTCATGTGTTGAATGTGAAAATTTTTGACGGCACCATATTCCTTGAGGTTTGATCTTCAGTTTTGATGTTTACATCATGCGATTTCATTGAGAAACAAGAGAGTTATGTTGCTCTAAAATCATTGTGTTGAAACTGGAAAATGCATTAGGGTTTTGGTTTAGAGGTCAGGGACGACCACGCGTCCCTCTCTGACTGAACATGAATGAAAACTTTTCGCATCACTTTTTGAATACGATAGGTGTGATAGATCGTATTCAAATTTTAATTTTCACTTTGTTTTAATTGTTTAATCTATTTTATTTAATAGTTTCCTTTGTTAAAAAATTATGAAAAAAATGTTCAGATAGAACTTTGAGTTTGTTTCATAAAAATAATTTTCATTTTATTTTACAAAATTTATTGGAACTTTAATTAAATTAATTGATTAACAGTGTCATTTTTCTTTCAATTTTGTTATATTTTGTTTTTTATTTTTATTTTAATTTTTTCCCTCATTATAAAATTCCATAAAAATATTTTTAGTAATTGTTCTGGACTGGACTTGCTCTTGGCCCAAGTCTATATAAGGCCCAACCCAGCCGCGCCATTTAAGACCAGTTGACCAGATCCTCCCTCAACGGTGTCGAACAAGGATCTCCAGTCTTCAAGAGGACGCTGCTTCGCCATATGGGGATGGACCCAAAAAGACCCGAGAAGGAGCATCACAGGGAAAGAGGACCTCGAGAGTATCCTCCTGGTTTCTGCTCAAGCAAGACTAATCCTCTCATATGGCCTCGGCCTGGCGGGGATCTTGCCCGATGGACAAAAGTACCCCACGAGCATCCTCCTTGTAGGGCTGATTATCAATGCCTCCAAACATCACGGAGTCCACTTGACCCCGAAAAACCCGCACCCATATTCTCATGGTCATGTAGAAGAATCCATCCGAGTAGGGGACCACGTGCTGGTACCCACTACTCACATAGAACCTGGAAGTATCCACTTTGGGCCTGCTTGTCCAGCCCAATGAGAGGACCTTGGCCCAACGCTGGGGGCTATAAATACCCTCTCACTCGAGAGGGTCAGGTATTGACCGCTTCTTACTCACTCTTACTTGCTTGCATAATTCCGAATCTCACTTTGGCATCACAGTGTCTTGCAGGTACCCCCACCTCATTCTCAACTTCTACTCGACGTAAATTGTGACAGTCCATTCTGGTTAGGTACGATCATTAGCGCCGTCTATGGGAAACAAGCTTCCCCGCCTTTCACTTGCATAAGAAAAAAGAAAATCCAAATTCTTGACTGTCATGGCCGACCCAGTTGCAGAAAACAACCTAAACGCCCATCCCGCCGACCTCAACAAAAGCGTTGGCGACGATAACAACAATGATGGAAATAACACTGAAAATAATAACGCCGGCCACAATGTCAACATGCCCGACACTTAAAATAATTATAGAGACAAAGTGACCACCTCCTCGTCATCCCTGTCTCGACAACCTGAAGACGATCAGCGTCCTCCCCAGAACTATCAGCCGAACATGTTCCAGGAGGTCCCCGTTCCGGTGGGTGTTGATGCCACAACCAAGGCTATGTTCGCGACTATTAATCAAACAAACTACTTGATCTACTCGCAAGGTGAGAGATTAAGGGTGCTCGAAGATTCTCGAAGATCCCCCAGAAGACACAGGAGGCCTGACTCTCCTCCTCCTGGTCAGATAGAGGAACATACCCAATCTCCTCCACGGAGGCGCAAACGGGATGCCTGACGAAGACCCTCTCCCCGACGAACTGAGCATCACCCTGCGTTGAAGAGGAATCAACTAGTTGATACAAGGAGATGTGATCGCGTCCCCCCATGCCAAGAACAAAAACCCCCTAGTAACAAAAACAAGGGAAATGAAGAACCAAGACCCTGGCTGAGGGATCCTCCCCGCGACCAGGGCCGCCATCACGATCGCCATTACAATAGGTCACCTTCTCGATCTCCAGACAGAAGCGACAAAGACGACCCCCACGGTCCCCTATCCCAAGCAATTATGAAGGCACCCATTCCCCCGGGGATGGAGAAACCTCCCTAGCTAAAGGAGCACGTAGGAATTACGGATCTAGTCGACCACATCGACGGGTTTGAGGAAATGCTACATTATCATAACATCAGGGGACCAATCAAATGCCGGTTGTTACCCATGACCTTGAGAAAGACTGCAATGGACTGGTACAAGAACCTCTCCCTGGGGTCCAAAGAAGCGACGAAACCTTAGGGAGTTTATTGATCGGTTCAACCGGGAGGCCATTCAGATCCCATGCACTGATCACATAAAGAGATACCTGCTCGAGAGGGGACTCCTCCCGGGCACGGAGTTCAGGAAGACTGTTGGCATCGAACCACCACAGACTTTCAATGCTCTCCTCGAGAAGGCTAGGACCTATATGGACTATGAGGAGAGGGAAGCGCCCAATAGAGCCTACAACCCAAGGAATCATGGACCAACCAACAATCTGCGACACCAGGACACATGCCCTCCTCGACGTACGGGCGAGAAGAGGAGGGATGACAAACCACAGGATCCCTGTGAGTGAAGGGGGCCCGCGGGCCGATTCACCGAATACTCTTTGCTAACAACTTCCCGCGAGCGTATCTTGGCAGAGTGTACCAACACCGACTTTAAGGACGGCGACGTCAAACGTCCTCGCTCTGCCCCTGCAAAGCCTGGGGCTGACAGGAGAAAATACTATCAGTACCACCGGAGCCACGGGCATCTGACTAAAGATTGCATCCATCTCAAAGACGCCATCGAAACCCTAATCAAGGGTGGCAAGCTCGGGGAATGTCGCTGCAATGACGCTGCTCTTCAGGATGCCCGTGAAACAAGAAAGGTCGATGAAGATACCCGACCATCATATGAAATGGCCCCCATCCAAATAGCCTTCCCCATTATAAGGACGAAGGACTTCTACGTCCCTGACACACACGAAGAAGAACCTTTGTCCATGCACAGTAGGTGGTAAAGATTACCCTCATCCATGGTTATAACTGGTGGGGGGTTCAAAGACATCTCCATAAACTCCACAAAGAGGAAGCTCGACGAGCTGGCCGATGCAGCCCCAACTCAAGCGATAACTTTCGAGAAGGTCAAGGGCATGTCAGAGCCGATCACGTTATACCTCGAAGAGTTTCCAGGGGAGGTGGCCCAAATTCGAGCATCCCTCTTCTGGTAAGGGCAAGGATGGCTAGTTTCAACATTCATCACATCTTGGTGGAAGAAGGGAGTTCCGTCAATGTTATGTACAACCACCTCTTTCGAACCCTACAACTCGACGACACCCACCTTTCACCATTTGTGGGGTCTGACCTGCAGGGCTTCAATGGCTCGACCTCTAAACCATGGGGGTACGTAGAGCTCTTCGTCACCTTCGGCGAGGATACCGTCACCAGGCAGGTCAAGGAACGATTTCTGGTCATCGACTGCCCGTATCTCTACAACTGCATCCTAGGAAGACCAACATTGGTCGAACTGACCGTTGTCCCCTCCACCATCCATCTAAAGATGAAATTCAACACGAGGAGGGGACGCGTCGCCACCATCCACGGTGATATCTCATCTGCCCAAAGATGTTTCAATGCAGCTTTAAAGGGACAGAGCACGATCGATACTGGGGCACGACCTTCTAAGAGAGCTGCTACTCGACCTGAGCCACTGCCCGTCAAGACAGAAGAACCAAGAGCTCCACCCAAGGACAACTCCATCTCTCTGGACACTACTTTGACAAGGATGAAGCACCCAACGGAAAACAGGTACTCCTCCGACCAATCCCGGACGGAGACTTCAAGTTCGTCCCTCTTGGTGAAGACCCTTACAAAGGCGTGAAGATCGGCACCGGACTCCCTGACCTGGCGAGGAAGCAGATTAAAGCTTGCTTGAGTGAGAACATAGACCTGTTCGTGTGGAGCGCCGCAGAGATTCCCAGACTCGACCCCGAGGTCGCTTGTCACCACTTGGCCATTGATCCAGCCACTGGGGCAATAATACAATGTAGACGTAGGCAGTCTTCCGAGAAAGCGGAGGCTGCTGAAAATGCTGTAAAAGACCTTCTAGAGGTTGATTTTATTTTCGAGGCCCGTTATTCAACCTGGATCTCAAATGTTGTACTTGTTAAGAAAAATAATGGAAAATGGAGAATGTGTGTTGACTATACCGATCTTAACCGGGCATGTCCCAAAGACGCTTTTCCTTTGCCTAATATTGACATGTTGGTCGACAATTCGGCCGACTATAAAATTTAATCATTCATGGACGCCTACTCGGGCTATAATCAAATACCAATGGCGATGACCGGCAAGCATTGCACTGCTTTCATGACCAGCTCGGGCAATTACTACTACAATGTAATGCCCTTCGGCCTGAAAAACGCGGGGCAACGTACCAGCGGATGATGAATAGATTCTTCCGCAATGAGATCAGTGATATGCTCAAGGTATACATGGATGACATAATCGTCAAATTTCGAACAAATACCGACCATGCTACCCACCTCAAAAGGGTCTTTACCCAGGCGTGGCAATGCAGGATGAGATTCAATCCTGAGAAATGCACCTTCGGGGTTAAGACATGCAAGTTCCTCGATTTTTATCTAATGGAACAGGGAATCAAAGCCAACCCCGACAAATGTCGGGCATTCTCAGAGCTCCCTACACCTAGCTTAAAGAAATCCATACAAGTCCTAACCGGCATGCTCACCTCGCTCTCCCGCTTCGTGGCGAAGTCCGTGCAACACGCTCTTCCATTTTTTAAACTTTTGCGCAAAGAGGCAGCCTTCGAATGGATCGAGGAATGCGAGCAATCCCTTCTCCATCTCAAGCAAAGCCTTTTGCAACCTCCTGTGGTGTCGCAACCTGAGAACAGGGAAACCCTGTTCCTTTACCTGGCCGTCTCTGCCGAGGCCGTAAGCGCGGCCCTCGTTCGTGAGACTATAGACGGGTAAAAGCTAGTGTATTTCACGAGAAAAGCTCTACAAGGGCCCAAGGTCAGATATCAACAGATTGAGAAAGTATCCTTGGCACTTATCAACGCAACAAGGAGACTTAGGCATTACTTCCTAGCACACACGATCATCGTGCAGACAGACCAACCCGTAAGACAACTCCTAGGCCGATAGGAAATGGCAGGTCAAATGATAAAATGGTCCTTGGAGCTTTTGGAGTTCGACATCCAGTATGAGAGTAGGAAGGCCCTCAAGGCCCAAGCACTGGCCGATTTCATTGCAGAGATGACCGCTCACGATCCCCCATAGGGAAGAAGCAAAAATGGACCATCTTTGTGGATGGAGCTTCCAGCTCGACAGGGAGCGGAGTGAGAATCCTTCTCAAGAACAAGGAGGGCGTCATAATCGAACACTCCCTCACCCTTTCTTTTCCAACATCGAATAATCAGGCTGAATATGAGGCACTTCTCGTATGATTAAGAATGGCCGAAGATTTGGGCACCCGAGAGATACAAATTTTCACTGACTTCCAACTTATCGCATCTCAAATTCAAGGGGGATACCAGGCTAAGAACAACAGCCTCATCGAATATTTCAACTTGGTCAGAGAACATATGAAGAAGTTTGACTGGGCAGAGATCATGCACGTACCACGCGAGCAGAACACGCGGGCCGACATACTTTCAAAGTTTGCAAGCATGAAGAAGAAAGGCGGGAACAAATATGTCATCCAAAAATACGTCTCTCGCCCGAGCATCGAAAGATCCACGACACCATCGGGGACAACTCCTGTTGGATGACTCCAGTATTCAATTTTCTGACAAAAGGGGAGTTTCCTCTGGACCAAAGAGAGGCAACCGCGACCAAACGAAGAGCATGTTAGTACATGGTACTCGAGCACAAGTTGTATCTTCGAGGATTCTCCATCCCACTCCTGAAATGTGTCAAAGAATCAACAATCCCCGAGATACTGCTAGAAATCCATGAGGGAATCAATGCCCAACACATGGGCGGTAGATCCCTAGCATGAAAGGCGTTGCGAGCCGGCTACTATTGGCCGACCATGCAGCAAAACTTCAAGGAATATGTCAAAAAGTGTGAAAAGTGTTAGAAGCACACAGACATACACCTCGCTCCCCCGCACGAGCTAGACCCATTGTCCTCCCCGTGGTCATTCGCCTAGTGGGGAATGGACATCCTCGGACCTTTCGTGCAAGGGACATACCAAAACAAATTCCTTATCGTGGTCGTCGACTATTTCATGAAATGGATAGAGGCCAAAGCTCTAGAAAAGATCACTTCACACAATATCCTCCATTTCTATAAATGAAACATGCTCGCCCGATTTGGAATTCCACAAGCGCTCGTCACTGACAACGGGACCCAGTTCACTGATCAAGGATTCCAAAGCTTTGTCACCAAACTCGGCACCAAGAAATACTTCACCTCAGTCGAACACCCCCAAACCAATAGGCATGTCGAAGCCGCAAATAGGGTCATCTTACGAGGTCTCAAACAAAGGCTGGGAGAGGCCAAAAAAGGGTGGGTCGAGGAACTCCACAGCGTCCTGTGGGCGTATCGAACGATGACCCACTCGACAACGGGCGAGACCTAAAATCCGGCTAACATATGGCACTGAGGTGGTCATCCCCGTGGAAATCTTGGAACTATCCAGACGAACTGAGGTCCCCCTAGACGAGGAACTAAATGATGAGGCCCTAAGGGAAGAGCTAAACCTAGTCGAGGAAATCCGTTCAGGAGAAGCCCTTCATGAGGCCACACTGAAACAATAGATAGCTCTTCGCCATGACAATAAAGTCATAAAGCGCGAATTTCAGCTTGGCAGTCTAGTCATGCAGAGAAATCAGAAAGATTCCCGCAAAGGGAAATTGGCAATGAACTGGGAAGGACCGTACCGTGTCCATGGGACAACGGGAACTAGGGCATACTACCTCGAACATTTAAATGGAGAACCACTACCCCGACCATGGAACGCTATGAAACTAAAACAATATTACAACTAAGTCCTTATTCTACTACGGGCATTAGCAGTCGACCAGTCCTATCCAATCGACGACATGACGAGCTCGACCATGTAGGCATGTTAAGGTACGGATATGGCCTCCAAACTTCAACATTGGCGGGTTACTTTTCATTCCTCGAATAGAAAATTAACCCGACATGGATACCTCAATCGAGCTCCACTGGCAAAGTACCCAATAGGCAAAACACCCAGCTCGCGATGGGAAGTTCACCCCCACGAGCTTAAGATCCCGACCGTGATCTCGAGCTCATTCCGGGGATCCCTACTCCATCCCCTCGACACATCCCAACATGTGTCGTCCACAACCAAGGTCGAGCATACATCTCCACTCATGGGAAATACAAATTTTCACAAAATAAACAAGTTAAAAACAACGATGCACGAACAACTAGCAAACATTCAAAGGTAACGACGAATAGATAGCTAGCAAACATCAACGAAAACATAAATCAATAACAACAAATTAAGAACATTTATAAATGCCGGCCATGAATGCCAATGTTGTCTGAAAATCACAATAAATACAAGCACGCATGCCTTGAATACAAATAGCCAAAATATCAGAAATACTAGTCACTTCGAGGGGTGCTCACTTCGGCCTCCTCTTTGGGGGAATTGGGATGGGGGACTATGCGGCCATCAATGACTTGGGATAATAACCCAAAGCCTTCAGTGTTAAGCCCAGGATTCAGCACAGACAGTTGGGTCAAGGCAGTCTCGAAGCCGTCGGTCAGAGCATCGATGCAATCCGACTCTAGGATCTGGATACGAGTAATTAACTCTATCTAGGAATGCAAGTCTGCGACCTCTTCAGGCTCCCCGTCCACGGGAAACATTGCAGCTTTCAAATAGGCCACCTCCTTTTTCAACCGTTCTTTCTCTAGCATTAAGGAACCTCTTTCCTCATTAGGCATGGCAACGGGGCGGGGCGGGGACGGTTTTTATATTCCCCAACCCCAAACCCGAATCCTAGATAAATCCATATTCCCTGCCCCGATCCCCGTCGGGGATGAATAATTGAACCCCAAACCCGTCCCAAATGGGTTCGGGGATCCCCGGCCCAAACCCAAATCCAAAACTTGCCTTAACCCAAATCCTTCCCCGAACCCAAAAATCGCCCCGAACCTAAAACCCGCCCCAATTCTAACAAATATGAAATTATATTACAAAAGTAAAATACAATCTTAAAGAATTTCAAACATATATTTCAAATAATAAAAAATACAAACAAAAGTATTAATTCAGTAACCATACAATTAATATTTCAAATTAACAAAATCAAATAATCCAAAATATAAAAACTAAATAAAAAAATACAAATTCATATTCCAAACTACCATCCAAACAAAACACATAGTAAAAAGTATTCTACATTCTAAAATACCAACAAAACAACCACATTCTACATTCCAAAATACCAACAAAACAACCACATTCTACATTCCAAAATACCAACAAAACAACCATATAACTAAAAGTATTCAATATCATTGTATATGGAAATTGCTAACAAAAATAGATAAGTGGCCAACACCAATATTGTCTTCTTTCTAAATGTTATTCTCCGTCTTCAAAGAGGGAAATAACACCACTAGTCAATAGCTCACCTATATAAAAAATACAAATTAAAATACAAACATTAATAATAAATAAGAATAAAATTCAAAACTTGGTTACTCTTATATTCTAATAACAAATTGGTTACTAACAATCCACATTAGTCACTTCATATTAGAAAATAATAATAAATAAATTAAAGGAAACTTTTACCTTCTTCATCAGGCTCTATTTCATCGAGTAAAGTTGTGTAGTCATTGCTTAACTTAGAACTCATACCACCTAAAAATATGAATAGTAATAAATTAATAAATACAAAGTTATATGTCATTTCATAATAAATAAAAATTTACAAAATAATATAAAAGCATACAACTATTTTCAGTACTCCTAACCATCTTCTAGCACACATCAAAGCCTCTAAAGTTGTCCGATGAAGTCGACTACGATGTGGGCTTAACATATGACCGCTAGTGCTAAATGCAGATTCTGAAGCTCATGTAGAAATAGGAATTGCTAAAATATCTTTTGCAATTGCTTGGAGTGTTGGATATTTGACGCCATTTAACTTCCACCACAATAGAATATCAAAATCAGGACTTCGCGGTAAAACTTCCTCTTCCAAATAATTATCCAATTCTGTTTTAACATATGAAGTTCTAGCTCTTTTTTTTCTTCCGAACATATGCATCATAATCATCTAAACCATCATTAGCCATCCGACTAGATTCCAACATTGGTGAGTCACCACAATTCTCTTGGTTCAAATTCAATGATAATCAGTAATTAAGTCATAACATAGTTGTTGAATCCTCTTAACTTGCTCAAAAGAGTCTTGTTCATACAATTTTTCATAATAGTATTCAAGTAACTCCATTTTGTATCAAGGATCCAAAACACTAGCAATTCCCATTATGTCATGGGTGACACTCCAATATTTATCAATTTTTTGCAACATCTTGTTAGCCATTTCTTTGATCGATAAATTGGAAGAGTTAATCTAATCAGATATTTCCAATTTAATCTTACAAATCTCAGGAAAAACATGTTGGCAATGGGATACTTAGTGCCAGAAATGATTTCAGTGATTTTATTGAACAACTCCAATCTTTCACAAACATCTTTTGCAAATTTCCATTGTGAACTAGTTGGAACACAAGTGTATCGAGTGTCACGTAGCCTTAAACGACTAAATACATCCTCATACAAAATATCAATGTCAAGCATTTTATAGGTGGAATTCCATCTAGTCGGAAAATCTAAACTTAAAGTTTTAGTGCAAGAAATTCGCAATTGCTTAGCTGTCTCCTCAAAATTTTCTTTTCTTTTAGGAGTTGCAGTCCAATAAGCTACACTATCCCAAATCTTTTCTATTCCATCTTTCACTACTTCTAAACCATCCTTTACTATCAAATTTAATATGTGTGTGCAACAACGCATATGAAGTAAAGATCCATCCCTCAACAAAGTACTTAACTGCAACTTCTCCTTAATTTTTTACATCACAACATCATTTGTGCTACAATTATATAAAGTGATAGTTGACAATTTTGTATCGATATTCCAGTCCATTAAACACTTAACTAAAGCAGTACAAAGTTTATCACTTGAATGGGGAGAAGGAATATAAATGAACCTAGCATATTAATAAAATTCAAAATATGAAATAAATGAAGCTAACATATTATATTTATGCTTAAACTAGACATAAAAAATTGTAATTACCTCAAGATGCAACTCTGCAAATTCTAAGATCCATCAATATAATGTGCAGTAACAGCCATATATCCCTTTTTTTATTGCTTGAAGTCCACATGTCTGAAGTAATCGCCACTCTTGCTTGAAGACTATCTAATTACTTTAAAGTTATTGTCTTCTCAATCTCGTACACTTTAAATATCTCCTTCCTAATAGTATTTCTACAAGGAACATGAAACAATGGTTGTAGAGAAGCAACAAATCGTCGAAAACCAATATGATCTGCAATTGAAAGTGGATACTCATGCATAATTATTGCACGTGCAAGCTCTTTCCTTGATTTTTCAGCATTATAATTACCAACTTCCAATTCTTGCTTTCCTTGCGAGTTATTTGGCATGAGAAATGTTTGTCCTTTTGTAGTCTTGTTCTCATGAATTTTGCGATGAATGCATGTCTCCATATGTTGAAGCAAGTGTTTTGTTCCATTACTCGATTTTCCACCAAGAAATTTCTTGCAATATTTACATTGAGCCTTATCCTCGCCATTAACTTTCACCTTTATAAAATGATCCCAAGCCTTACTCCTAAGTCTTCCTTTCTTTGTTTCTGCCAATACCTCTATACTATCACCTGTATCTATTCTATCAGTTGTCTCATCATTAGGTGTTTCAATTGTTTACTTCGGTGGTGTCAGGCCATTAAGCGAAGTGTTGAAACTTTCTTCCATGCCGGGAGTTAATTGGCGTGCACTATCTTGTGAAATAAGTGGATCGTTGTTACCAACATTTTCCATGTTTATCTCCTATTGCAACATATAAAATACAGACGGTGAATAACATTCAAAACAGATATTGGAGGCTCATAATTCATATGTGCTCATGTTTTTAACAAATTTAATTTTAAATATACTAATAAATATGAGACAAGCATAAAAATGAAAAATTTGTTTGGCTTACTTGTTTTTGAAAATTGTTTGTTAGGATTGATTTCAAAATTGTTGTTTTCAAAACAGAAAAATGAAAACTAGTATATGCTGTTTTGAAATTTAACTCGGCTTGCATTTCCTCTGCTTGAAAACTAGTATATCAATCCACCAACATTGTATTCCTAGGCTTGCATGGTACATTGATATGTGATTAATATGGTTTTTTTTAAATAAATAGAGACCACACATAGCACATGTGACCGAAAATGGAGTAAGACAAGCTTCACACATAGTCTTAGAATATGAGAACAATGTAGAAAAAGTAGTTCAAAATGAAACATATCTTTCATATCCTGGAATATGAGACTTGTATTCATACTACAATAAATATTTTGCTTAGAATAATTTTGCTTACTATAATCACATTCTTCTACAACCATAATAAATATTCAAGATTTAGATGTAAAAATAAGAAAATAAGAAGAACAAAACTTACAGCAAAAATAATATTGATGAGGAATTGAGGACGTCAAGATGGTGAGCCATCCAGGTGAGATGGTATCGATAATGATAATGAATGCCTTCCAATTGAAAATGAAATGGTAAAACAAGTTCAATAATGAGACTTTTAGAAAAATGAAAGAGATATAACTCATTACTGAACCATAAAAGCTTGTTTTTGGATTTCTAAAAGTCTTTTAATTGAATAAGCCTATAGGTAATCCAACGTAAATGTAATGAGATTGGCATTGAGAAGTGGAAGGGTTAAAATAATAATAATAATAATAATAATAATAATAATAATAATGATAATAATAATAATAATAATAATAATAATAAACAGGGCGGGTTCGGGGACGGGTTCGGGGTGGGTACTACACTCCCCATTACCTGCCCCATCCCCATATTTTAAAATCGGGGAAAACCCAAACCCAGTCAAAGCGGGTTTTCCCCGTCAAATTTAGGGCGGGTTCGGGCGGGTACCCGCGGGTATGGGTTATATTACCATGTCTATTCCTCATAAGCTTTGGCGGTTTCTTCTTTCTCCCTCGTCAACTCATCGGCCTACACATGGAACTTCTCCTCGCTCCGCTCGAGGTCACTTTTCAGCTTCTGTGTCTTTGCCTGAAGAGTCGCCTTCTCCGACTCCAATTCCTTCACTAGTACAGAGGAGCCAGATCCTTCACCCACAAGGATTACGACCATCTTTGCGACCTTCATCAAACCGACCATCCTGGAAGCCAGGTGCTTGCGTCGACCCTCATCATCAAGGCGTCTGATAATGTTGGATTCAGCATCAGACACGGCCAGAGGGAAACCCTCGAAGAAATCCTTTTCCATAAAACAAAGTGGAAGGTTGAAAGCCTGGGCAGTCACCCCCTCCTTGACTTCACTTGCAGGTCCACCTTCTGACCTTCTCTTCTTACTCGGAACGGCCGCTGGCTGTATGGTGTCGCGGGCACCCGATGACCCATTCAAATCGTCCCTAACCGGTTCTGAGCCTGGGCCAAGGCGTGTGGGATGGTGTGGCTTCACCAACCTCTTATGATTTTTCTTTTCCTGAGTAAGCTTCAGCAGTCGTTCATGGTGCCCCACCATGTTACATGTGAACACAAAAACGATATTCTCAGGTTAGTTTAGTTAGAAGGACTTAAACAAATAACCCAAGAAGTAAAAAACAATAAATCATGCGAGCAGAAACCTAGGAGGTTCACGGCTTTCCCGTAGGTTTGACATTCCACGAGTGCCTTGGTATTGATCGGGCGCGTCTCGAATGTCAGTTCACCGTCTTCATCAAGAATGTTATGTCCTTTCCTCGTAACCCACCTCGAGGGAAAGAACTCGTCGAAGAACCGAGTAAGGATACCATATGAATCTTTATCCTCAGCACTTATACTACCAGGAGGGGTGTGGTAATGGCCAGGACCGTGCTCGTAGTGACCCAAGCACCAGTGGATAGGGAACATCAAAATTCTCCCAATCTCTAGATTGCCCTCCTCGTCGAGGCATACTTCCCCGTCTTCATCCACTACTTGTACTGGGTCGAACACGACATCCATGACCGCCTGAGATGATGGTTGCATAATGTACCATCTATCCTTGAAGTTGCAGACAGAATCCGTGTACATCCTAAACAGTCTCTTCGACTACTTCAAGGAAACTCAACTATGTTTCCCACCTCTAGATTGATGTTGGAGGTGGGAAACCCTGAAAAGCAGAGGAATGGTTGCCCCGATCCTCAGGAACCGACACGTGATTTCGAAATCCCGGAGGAAGGAGACCTCATTAGGATGTAGTTAAGAGGGTGCCACATTCAAGTGGTTAAGCACGCCCATCTGAAAATCATTGAAGGGAAAATGAAGCCCTAAGTCTTTGAAAATGACCTCGTACATCGGTAAGCGATCCTCATCGAAATTCGAGCATATCCTTCCCGTTGAAGTTGTCTTAATATTGTGATGTTACAATGAAACCCTTCCATTTCGCCGCCATGCTCGACGACAATATAGGCTTCCCTTACGCTATAGCTATAAATTGAGGCTATCCCTCGAGGTTCTGGCTCGACCCAGGATAACACAGGGTCGTCAACCATGTCGACTAGATGGAGCCCTTCCTCGACGGTACTTGTCTCTTCGACACTTATATGCTCGGATGACTCTAGAGTATCGGGAATTTCACGTGTAAAGCAGAGGAAACCAGTGAATTCGACAACAAAATCACATCCACCCCTCCATCCCAGCACAGGTGAAAAAGGGATGGCTACGTCCAGAATAGGTCGATGGTGACTCGAGCAGAAAGGACATACACGACCCACGATCAATGCGTAGAACTTATACAAATATAGTAAGATCGCACAACGATGATAATAACGAAACACATATCTCATGGGGAACTTGGGCTAAGGATAAACATAGCGAGAAGATCCATGGATGTTGCGAGGAACATATGACTTTACCGGACAAACTCATGAATTCACTAGGGAGAATATCAATCCCCCGTGTAGAATTCATGAATTTTGCGGGGAATAGATGAATATTGCGAGCTTATTTGCAAATGTTACGTACATATATATGAACGCCCCGAGCAAAACCCCCACCTCATTCTTAACTTCTGCTCGACGTAAGCTGTGACGGTCCATTGTGGTCAGGTACAATCAGTAATCCTTAGTGGTTAAAATAAGTTTCCATGATTTTTAATTTGATTTATAATTAACTTTGCTTGATTCTAAAAATTGTGGAAGATTATTGTTGTTTTTGGTCCTTTTTCTTGCATAGGCTTAGAAATTGAATTAATTCTCTCACATCCATCACTTTTAAAATTCAAATCAAATTTGTTTCAGGTTTTTGGATGATTTAAGATCATGAAAATAATTTTTGTTGAATTTAAAATATTGATCTTATATTTTTCACAAAATAATTTGTGAAACATGTCTAGTTTGAGCCCTTTGCTAACTAGTCTTGATAATTGCAAATATTTTTCACCCTTCCTAGTTGATCCAAGAACTTTAACCTTTTCTTCTGGATTTTAGAGACCTTAAGTAAGTTATAATTAATTTGGTTTGAATTTACAAGTCTTCTTTCTATTTTTGACCTAATGTTCAATTGAAATTGTCCATTGAAACTCGCTTGAGCTTATTGCTTCTCATTTGCTAGCTTATGAAATTATTTTGGGGCTGAGTTTTGGATACTTAATAGTCCCTGGATTCCTTTAACATCAAATTAGCTTGTAACAATTTAATTGATCAATTTTAGAGATTGATGATCATTTTGTTTTGAACTCCTATTTGTTCAAGTTTTAAACCCTAATTTGAATTTTTCTTGTGTTTTGTGTTTTGTTCTTGAGGACTCTTGAGGTCCAATGATCATTATTATAGGGTGATATGTTCAACAAAGTGTTCACTAAGAGCGTGAGAACTAATTGACTCAACCTTATGCTTTATGCCTTTTCTCTCTATTTGATCTTTCTTTGTTGTATCTTGTTGCTTGAGATATAAGTATGCACTTGTGCAATCTATAAGGAACCAAGTTCCTTCTTATTACTCTTATTATCATTATCACGTTTAGAGCCTTGATTTCATATCTATGAACCATTCTAGTGCTCTAACATCTTACTCTTTGCTTAGAGGTTTAGTTGCTCATCTTTAGTGATCATAGTTTAGGAGGATGTTCTTGTACACTTCCATTCAAATGCTATTGATCCAACTTGGTTGAAGTCTCTTTACATATACTTCTGACTTCATGACTTATAACCTATAATAAAATTCTCCTTTGATTCTTTGATTGATATTCCTTTGTCAACTCATCATGATGACAAGTAGGAGCTACATTCTCCAGTTTTGACCTAGTTTTTGTTTGATGATTATTGAATAAATTAGAGGACCATGGTCCAATATATTTGTGCTTCATTATTGATCTTAACATATCTTCTCATATCATTTCTAATTCTCTTTGATCCTTGGCTAAGCACTTACTTTATAACCAATATGGTGACACATAAGAAGCCACATTCTTCTTCCTACTTGTGTTTTGAGCATCATTGTCTAGTGATTGCCTCATGAACTTTTGCTCCACGTCTCTTTAATGTATCTTGATGTTGGATACTGCCCATAACATCTAAGAACATTAACTTTGATTTATTTAAATCACAATGCTTGTGTGCATTAAGGGACTATATTTTACCAATTTGTCATGACACTTGAGTATGTTATTTTGTTGACATTTTCTTGAGTCTTTAAGTTCATGATTGATGTCTTGTGAGGGATTCACCATTACTCTATGACATATAAGATATCATTTCACTTTAACTTGATCTTTATCAATCTTATTTGATCTAAGACAAGTATCATTCATCTGTAGATGATGTTATTCATCAAATAGGTAACTTTTCTTGTGTATGAAGTTTCATCTTCTTACCTTTTTACTCTTGAATATCATCTTGATTTAAATTTTTATACAAGTCACAAATTCCATAATTCTTCAATTATTAATTCATCATTTGATCTTTACTTGTTTAAATAGAACATTCTTGTTTGTCTTCTTTAGCCACTTCCTTTGTGTGCTATGTGTCCAATTTTCTTCCTATGCTTGTGATGTTTGAATGTGTGAAGTTAGAGGTCCTTTTCTAATGACTTGTGTGTTATGAAACTTTATAAACATGTTCCCTCTTCATCTATCCCTTTATTGTACTTCACTAACCTTTACGGGGATGTTAGGGTGTGGTATTGACCCATTCTTGTACTAACTTTTGAATATGCTTTAGTAGTGATTCCTTAGGGATATTTGAGGTCCTTGATATGTGTTATCCTTATGTGTTTACTTCTTACATCACACTTAATTGACATGTTATGCCATGTTCACTTGATCACACACTTGTTCCAACTTCACATCACAACTTTGAATGAAACTAGTTTATGTACTTTGGTATTTGTACCATGTTTTCAATGACTAATTGAATTTTTTATTGGACATGAGGTTTGTGCTAAGTTTATAATATGTCTATGTCCATATTTTCTTCTATTCTTGATTAGTACTTAGGTTTCTATCTAATTTCATGAGTGTTTATGTGATGCTTGCTTTCCCTCTTATGATTGATTGCTTGCTTGTTTCATCTTCTTTTTCTCTTTTGAGAGATTTACATGTTACCCACAGGATATTTAGTTTATTATTATCTCTGTTTTAACTAAATAGACCTTAGTTTTTTCTATCCATGCATGACAACTTATAGGATTGACATCCCCTTTTTTTAGTCTTTTCTCTTTTGCATCCATGTTTGTGTTTGTTTAAAGTCCTCAAAAAGAGGCAATATTTGTGTTTGTTTGTGTGAAAAAGTCCTCAAAGAAGGGAATTCCCCTCCCTTTTTACTTTGTGCTTGCTATCGAGTCAATAAGTGGAGCAAAGGGCTCGCAATCGGCCCCCACACTTTCTAGTCCGTGTCGTTCTTAGCTCACATTGCACGTTGACACTTTGAACCATGCTTATTCTTATCCATCGAGTCAAATAAAGTGGAAAAGGGTTTGTAACCAACCCCTAGACTTTGTCATTTGTTTCGATGATGTTAGCTCACGTTTCTTTAAATGTTGACGTTTCAAGTTGTTACTCGATATTGGTGCTTGAGCAAATCAAGTGGAAAGAGTTCCTTACTCCCACTTTGAAATCCATTAGACTCTTTATTTGTTTCTAGCTCACACTTTATTTATGCTTTGTTTTTTATTGCACTTGTGTTTAATTGCACTTGTGTTCTTTGCACTTTGTTTGACTTTGTTCAATTGCACTAGTTTTTGTGCTTTTCTTTAGACCTTTTGCATGTTCCCTCAGGATTGCTTATTTCATTTTCGATTCAAGTTAGACATTAGCTTGTGATCTATGCATGTTCCCTTAGGATTGCTTGTTTCATTTTCGATTCAAGTTGGATATTAGGTTGTAACCTTTGCATGTTCCCTTAGGATTGCTTGTTTTATTTTCGATTCAAGTTGGACATTAGGTTGTAATCTATGCATGCTAACTTAGGTAGAGATTTTCCTTTGTTACCCAAACCTTAGGACCACCATTGTATTATAACATTAGGGGTAGAGATAGATAGTTTCTCTTAGACTTTTTTCGTTCCCCTTTTTGCTTTCTTAAAACTAAAACTCTCTTTTTCTTTGTTCAAACTTCTAAACACTCTAAGAATAGTAAACCATTTTCAAGGTAAAAAAAACTAATCAATGCAAACCTTTTTGTCTTCATACTTTTTCTTTTAAAACCTTTTCAAAAAGGACATGCTTCGATAGCATCGTTCATTAAAAAGATGCAATCAACCAAAAAATTTAAGGTGAACTACGAGTGCCTTGATCCCCATTGCACGAACGGTGGTACGTAGGCTCAAAGGCTTGCAACTGAGGCAGGAACAACTAATAAAACCTTTTATTTTTGTACATAAGACTTTGCATACATGCATTTTTTCTTTATACATCTTAGCTTTTAGATTTCAGACACGCCCATTAGATTAGAACAACAAGAGTGGATCCCGTGGAGTACCATAAACGTGAGGGGTGCTAATATCTTCCCCTCGCGTAATCGACTCCCTTACCTATTCTCTTGGTCGCAAGACCTTGATTTCACCCTCTCCAGATTTTCTTTGACGCTTTCCTTTCCCTTCTTGTGGGATAAATAAATGTCTGATGGCGACTTCATTGTTTGTCTTGAGAGATTTCTTTTCTTGGGTTGCTTCAGTGTGGTTTGAAAAGAAGCCATGAACTGACCAACACGATGAGCAACATATGAAATATTTGGTTGAGTAACTAAGAGGTTTATAAAACTACCTACAAGATGTTGATAAAGAGCGACGTCACTAATTAAAGTGCCATCTTAAGGAGTAAATTAAACATTAGGTTCAAGATGGGACTGCTCAATTTGACTATCCGTGAGACATGCTTGTGAGACAAGATAATAAACATGCTTAGCTTGTGAAAGAAACAAGCCATCACTTGAAAAGATAAAAGTTTAGAATCATGATATTCCATTACATTATCTCGGAAAAAAACCTTAATTATTTTATAAAATTGTGTTTTAATAATTTTGGCAAAGTTAATTTAAACTTTAGGAAGCTCATGCCAATTTTTAATCATAAATATCCAAGTAAAGCGAGAATAATCATAAATTAATAATATATAATAGTGAGATCCTCCTATTGTAGGGGTAGGAGCAGGACCCCGAATATTAGAATGCACAAGATTAAATGATGATGTTGAAGTAAAGGTACTTTTATTAAATGATAAAGCTAGTTCTTTAGAAGTTTGACAAGTAGTACTATCAAGAGACTCATTTGTATCATATCCTTAAAAACCTTGAGACACAAGAGGATGCATTTTTCCAATATAACTATGACCAAGACGATAATGCCAAAGTAAAATGGAAGAATATTCGTAAGAATCACACATGTTAGGCGGAACATGCATTTTAATGAGCTCAAATAATCTTTTGATCTTACATCCAGTCCCTATGAGTTGTCATGTATGTGGATCATGCATGTGACATCTAGACGAAGAAAAGGTAAGTTCATAACCAAGATAATATTATTGACTAACAGAGATAAGGTTAAAACTTATTTTAGGAATGAGATATGCATAAAGTAAGCTTAAATTCGACAACGAGGTATAACCTTTATGTTTTACACGCATCAAAGACATTCACCGATGAAAATAAAATGAGTAATGTCATTTTTTCAGATATAAAATAAAACAAATGAGATGCATATGCCATGTAATTACTAAGATCTTTCAATAATTGATATTGATGATATAAATCAGAGATATTATAATGTTGTTTTAAATGATTCCATACCTCTTTGGCATTTTCAAATCACACAAATTACAAACGGATACTTGGAGTTGAGGTATTGTGAAACCTAATAATGATATGGTTATTTCTATCCCATTCTCCAAATTTATCATCACAATTGTTGTACCCCAAAATTTTCCCTCTCATTTCTCAATAAAATCTCTCACAATATCTCCATTGGTTCAAGACTACACAAGATTTGATCAGCTCATGACACCTCCTCAGCACTAATGACTCAAATTAGGGTTTGAGTTTGCACAAGTACAAATTGAATTTTAATGCCCCATATCACTTTCATGGATCATTTTGTACCTTTAAGATTGCTCATATCAAGTTTCAAGTTTTGGATCACATTTTTGCTCAGCCAATTGATCAGATGACCTAAAATCAATTGTATTGGGGAAAAAGTCAATTATGGTCAATTTATTGTCAAACTTCATAATTTTTTATCCATATAAATATCATGAACTCATATATGTCATTTTATCAAGTTTGGATCACAATTCCTCAATAAATTTGATCAGATAATCAAAAGGGCAAAATGGTCAAAATTAGGGTTTTGACTGGGAAGGTTCAATTTCCGATTTTTGACCCAACAAATGATTTATTGGTTTAAGTTATGATCTCAAGGATTCAAATGCTTCATTTTTACCTAATGATATGGCTCAAAAAATTTCTCAAGATCAATTGATTGATAGTTGAATTTCAGTCAATTGATGAAAAGTCAATTATACACTGAAAAGTCAAACTTTGACTTTTTGATCAAAATCAAGTTTCAAAGATTACAATTCATAAAGACATGTCAAAATATGAAAAATTTTCATCAAGAAATAAAAAAAAATCAAGATTTCACTTTAAAAAGTCAAAATTTCTAAACTTAGAATTTTTTCTAAGTGTTGGAAATTCATATTTTTTTTCACAACTTTGAGTCAAATTTACACCATGATGTAAGATGATTCAAAGGAAACTTCCAACATGAAAGTTGTAGATCTCAATGATATATAAAACATTGTAGATCAGAACTTTTTCTAGAAATTCTTGTATTTCAAGTTATGATTTTGTAAAGACATGCTCATGAAACTTGAAAACTTAGTGAAATTTTGCCCTAGTTTAGGCAGGATTTTGACCTAACTTCATGACAAATTTTCACATAGTTCTAAGATGAATATTAAAAAATGTACAACATGGAGGTTGTAAAGGATGTTACAAGCTTTCCAAAATGTCCAAGAACTTATTGAGTTCATACTTGATCTAAGAGAATTGAAGGCAAGAAGTTAGGGTTTCAAACTTGAATTACAAGCCATTTCTTGATGAACACATAATCCAATCTCAATGATAGGCTGCATAGTCTTACTTTGCAGGTCTTCTAACTTGAGTATCTATCCATAATTAATGGATTACATAAACTTTTGAGCTATAATCCAAGTGGTTTAAGCATTATCCAAGTCCATTTTCCATTTTGGGAAGAAAGCTAACATTGCCATTCTTGAAAAGAAAGCTTTATGCATAAAGTCAATTATTCAGCCTCTCACTTGTTCCCTCTGATCACACTCCATCTACAAAATCATAAGCAAGCTTGTTTAAAGTGTAACCACACTATAATAGCAAGTACAAAGCATTGAAACTTGATTTTTCAAGAAGATCACATGTTGAGCTTAAACATTTGATTTTGAATTCTGATCAACTACAAGTCTCAAAACTTGTTGCTTATAAATAGAGGCACTATTTGTGAGCTAAGACACGAGCTTAAGCATCCTAAAACTGTCCCAAACTCCCTCAAACCAGAACTTGCATCAAAACTCCATTTATGTGAACATTCTGACTTTGAACTTGTAACTCACAATTCCCTCGTGCGTTTTCCTTCCTAATCAATCACAAAGCTCCTATACATCAAGTATAGTCCATCCATGTCCCTATTTCGTAACTGTAACTCCATCTCCATCATCCTCCATAACCAAAAATAGAGCACTGCAAGTTGACTTCTCCAAGCCATTCCAGCCATCCATTGCTCAAGCTAATCATTGCATTAGCTTCCTGGGAACTTGAGGAAGCTAACCTGATCATTGCAGCACCTTGAATCAAGCTCATTTGCATTTCACGATTTCCAGTTTTGAGGTATCTTTTTTGAACTTCTATCTTTTAATTTAGGCATTGTTAAGCTTGCATTTGTGTAGATAAAATGTAGATATCATTGCCCTGAAACTGTACATGTCCATAGATTTCATTTATATTGATTGAGCTTAGAGAATTTTAAGTTTAAATCTCTGAAAAAAGTTAGGTAAGAATTTGGTACTTTTAGAAATTCTCATTCATCTTTGATTTATAGCTTATGATATTTATATGGTTGGGTTCGTATGGAAAAATGGAGTAACTTTCATGTTTGCATCTTTCATTTTTGTTGAGAAATGAGCAAGTTACATGAACCATGCCTAGAGGTTAAAGATGAAGTCATTTTCAGGACTTGATTTATGTTAGGTATTTGTTGTTTTTCTTATGTTAACGGATGTACAACCACCTCAGTAGCAAGGCGGCATGCGTTTCATGTCTAGGGCGTGGGTTCAAGCCCCAACGCTGCCACTTTTTGATTTTTCCAGCATTTTCCTCCTTTTTTGTCACAAACAGGCGCGCATGGGCTTCTAATGTTGGGCCTTATCATTTTTTGCTAACTTCTAACGCCTGCCTTCACTTTCACACACCTGGCCCAAACATTTTTTATTTTAATTTAATTTATTTTCTTTTTCTTATTTTATTTTATTTCAGTTTTCTTTATTATTTTTTATTACTATTATTATTATTATTATTTTTTTTTATTAATAAAAAATCCAAAAATATTTTATTTGTTTATTTACATATTTAAAAATGCTTTTTATTTTATTTTCTTTATAAAGACAAAAGACAAAAACATTTTCTTAACAAATTTAATTTCCTTTTTTTTTTAATTTAATTAATAATTAGATTTAGGTTTAATTATTTTTATTTTTTTATTTAAAATTTTACTTAGAATTTAGTTTCTTTTAATTAATTAACTTCCACATTATTTTCATTAAGCTTAAAACCTTTTCTAGAGAAAACCCTAAAAATTGTTTCAAACTTAATTTCTATTCTTAATTAGTTTAAGTTTAATTTTATTTAATTTTAATTAATCATTTTTCTTAATTAGGTCAAAACTAAACGCTTTCATTAAAATCCAAACAAAAAATCATTTCCTTTCCATTTATTTTCTTGCACATTTATTCAACTCTTGTACATTATTCAATATGGTTGTAATAGATAATTAAGTTTAATTTTCTTGCAATCTCTATTGTAAATTTGTATACCCCCTCCCCTAATGATGTAATAGCATAGTAATTTTACTTTCCGCAATTTATCGCTTTCATATAAATGTTAGTAATTAGGGTTTGTATGGCAAGACTAAAATCAACAATTAACAAACTCTAATTCAAGATAAACAATGCATGTAAATCAAACACATTTGCACACTTGCACCCCTAGGGTTAACTCCACTTTGTTGCCTTACAAAAATGGTCATGTTATGCATGTGGGATATCTTAGCAAAAGCAATAAAAAAATACAAGATCATAGTCCATCGATGATGCTTCAAATGTTGCCTTTCAAATGATCTTAGTCCCTCAAAGAGAAAGGCTAAGACATATCACAATATTGCTATCATGACTATACGATGACCCACGCCCGTCCCTTTATATCCAAAGATAAAGTTTCTTACCAAATCAATGGTAACATAGAAATATCAAAGGAAGGAAGAAATGAACAAAGACTTTTGAGTAGGTAGATTATTCCTAGTTGCTTGCTCACTTTCAAAACAAACACCAAACACTTTCAAAAACAAACTTTCAAAACATGAAATATTTTCAAAAAGTCCAACACTTTGTATACGTTCTTACGAACGAGAACTATTACAAAGTTTGCCTAAACGAAGGCGCCTTTTCAAAATACTTTCAAAAAACACCATAAAGTACATTTTCAAACAAAAGAAAGTCATCTAGCAAGCAACTAAGAGCTCATAGATAATTTTGGATGAAAAGGGTGCTAATACCTTCCCTTTTCATAATCTATCCCCCGAACTCAAGAAATAATCTCAAAGGTATTTCCTGTTCTTTTCCACCTTTCCTTTTGGATAAAAGAAAAGTCGGTAGCGACTCTTACTAACCGCAATAATTGCGATCAAATGCAAAACATCCCAAATCATTTCTCCCACCATATTACAGAACTGGAGACTCTGTTGGGGAATAGCTTAAAAGTGGGGTTACCTTAGGGCTAGATCATATTTACTTACTTTCATTGTTTGATTTGTTTACTTTACATGTTGGTTCCTTGTTTGGGCTTGTTCTAATCCTCTACCCGGATTTGGGATACCTTATAGGTAAGTAACAATACATTGTGGAAACTGTGCGGGGTATACTGACATGGTCTAAGAAATAGTTACGTTAGTGTGACACATTTGTAGGTATCGATAGCCCTTGAGTAGTCAAGGAGAATACGAGGCCGCTGTGTGGTGTCATGAAGCATTAACTGACTTTAGAACCTTTACTTGACCAACTTGGCCATTAGGAAGTAGTGAGATAGCTGGCTTTGGTGTAATCCGAAGTTGGTTGATACTCGATACTACGCTCATTGAGATCGGACTTCTCGGAATATTTAGGTCGCCGTGAAAGAGGCTTGTGTTGAATTCATGCCCGACAAGAAAGATCAGTGATATTGAGATCCCTTAGAACCTGGTTACTATTTCTAGGACGGGTTTGAGCCAACTAAACTTGAAGAGTATACTTACCTATAACACTCCATGCAAGCCTAAACCAAAGGACTTGTTTGCCTTATTTGTATATGTTTATTTGTACATAACATGATAAACATCATAACATCATACTCATACTCACTAACCATTTCAAGGATTATTGGGATTTATCTTTGTTTTGTTTTCTAGGACATGGCTTCTATCCGCAAGAATACTATCCAAGTCAATCTCGTAAGGATTCCTTCTCAACTCAAAGAGTTAGCATCAAGGGTCCATGAGAACTCTTCATTCACCAAAAGACATGGTCACCTCCTAAGCTTGGTTACCTCAAGCAGTGATGAAAATATGATGAAGGTGCTTTTTCAGTTCTTTGATCCTCTACACCATTGCTTCACCTTTCCCGATTATCAGCTTGTGCCTACTATGGAATAATTCTCTCAACTCTTGAGGATTCCCATTCTCAATCAACTACCCTTCGACGGTACGGAAAGAGATCCAAAACCTAAAGAGATTTCCCGAGCACTACACTTACAACAATCTGATGTCACGACTAATTGGGAAACAGGGAGTGGTGTCAAAGGGTTCTTAGCCAAGTTCTTGTTTGAGAAAGCTCAAGATTTTTGGAACTCTTTGGACTTACAAGATTTTTAAGAAATATTGGCCCTTCTCATCTATGGGATGGTTTTGGTTCCAAACCCTGACCAACTTATAGATGTAAATGCTGTCAAAATCTTAATGTCTCGCAATCCAGTGCCTACTTTGTTGGGAGATATCCTACACTCTTTCCAATCTCGCACTATGAGAAAGAGAGGGATCCTCATGCGTTGCACTCCTCTCTTGGCTAGATGGTTTATTTCAAATCTTCCCCAGTCTATATTGAAGAACGAGCAAGGTTTGAGGTGGTCCCATAGGTTGATGACGCTCAGACATTCGGATATTCATTGGTGTTCTCGGTTCTTGGAGAATGTTACTATCATCGACCGTTGTGGGGAATTCCCTAATGTCCATTTGATTGGCATTAGGGGAGGTATCACTTACAACCCTTGTTTAGCTTTACGAAAGTTTGGTTACGCCCAAAGGGATGGTCCTCGTGAGATGCTCATCCAAGGAGTGGTATTCGACTACGAGAGCGACGATCAAAGCTACCGTCAGAGGTTTATACGTGTTTGGAGGATGGTGAGCAAAGTGGATAGTAAGACGCTGGGACACAAAAATTCCATTCCCCTTGAGCCTTACCTTAGGTGGGTACGAGCTCGTGCTCAAAAGCTTGTGATGCCTTATCCCTCCATCTTACCAGTTATCATGGAACATGTGGTTGAAGGAGATGTCCCGTACATTGTCCTCCATCTCGACATGCCTACTTCTCTTGAAGACTTGCAAAGGGGTTGGATTCAACTAAAGGAGGAATGAGATACCTTCGAAGCTCAATTATACGCTAGTGAGAAGAGAGCCTTGGAGCCTAAAAACCAGCAGCTGCATGAAGAGAAAAGTGTGAACGCCTACCTTGCGCCGAAGAGGATGTGTTCAGTCTTTTTATCTTAGAGATTTATTTTGTAAGCCCAAGAGGCATGTTATAGTCATTTTGGATTAATTAATGAAATTTTACGTTTGTTCATGCTTTGTTTATACAAATTTAAATTTCATAAATCCTTGAAATCATTTGCATACACATCTTTCATGCATCATAACATAACAGGTTTTCCATGACAGGTTTCCTTATCTTTCTGCTGTTTATTTCAGCAAGATGGATCTAGAGAAAACAGTGAAGGACCTATAAGCACAAAACTTTCAATTCCAAGAGACTCTATTGGCCATAACCAAGGGGAAACAAGATATGATGGCATTGCTGGAAGCTAAAGAGAAACCCAAGAAGAAAGCCTTGGTCAACATGGGTAGAAGGTTCAAAGAGTCGGTCCGTCAGATCTCAGTAGTGGAAGACACATCTGAGGAAGATGAGAATCAGATTGGAGAAGCTAGGAGTACCCATGTTGGGTGTATTAATGATCAAGCGTCTGATGACGATGATTATTTTGACGAGCAGTATCCTCCCGCAGATGTCAAGTATAAGCAACTATAAGACATATTGAAGGTCGTTGAGATCTAAGCCGTCCCCGGTTTAGATTTTGATGATTTGGGTTTGATCTCTGGGGTTGTTATTCCCCATAAACTTAAGATACCAGTCTTTGCAAAATAGATGGGGTTTCCTATCCAAAACTTCACCTGAAACCTTATGAGCGCAAGATACAGCCGCACACCGCTGATAAGAAACTCTGGGTTTAATTTTTTCAAGAAAGCTTGGCCGGGACGCAATTAGAGTGGTTTTACCAGTTGGATGGTTCCCGTATCAATACATGGGAAGACTTAGCCACTTCCTTCTACCACCAATACCAGTATAATGTCGACTTGGCACCGACAAGAGTTCAGTTGCAAGATATGACAATGGGGAAGAATGAAGGATTCAAAGAATACGCACAAAAGTGGAGAGACATTTTCAGTAGAGTTCAAACACCTTTGACTGATAGGGAGCACATTAACATGCTTATGGGAACTTTATCTGGTCCATTCTTTAACTTGTTGGTTGGTTGTTCTTCTTCTGGTTTCACCGAGCTAATCTTAACCAGTGAAAGGGTTGAAAGCAGCATCAAAAGCGGGAAGATTCCCATGGCATCTGCCTCCACTTCCAATTCTATAAAGAAACCTTTTGCTGCAAAGAAAGAAATAAATATTATGTATGGGGCAAGGTCCCGTACCAAGAAGGATGACCGCCAGTTTGTTAATGTTGTGTGAATTTCCAATCCAACTCCTGCTCAAAGACCATCTGCTAATCATCAACGGTTTGAAACTCCGAGAAGAAAATTCACGAGGATAGGCATGTCACTATCCTAAGCCTTACAACACCTACTAAAGGCTAATTTGGTGACATTGCGCGATCCTCCGGCCAATCCAGATACCTCTTCACCAAAATACAATCCAAATGCTAAATGTGCATATCACTCAAGTAGTCTCGGACATGAGACTGCCAATGCTGGGCACTGAAGAATAAAATTCAGGACTTGATCGATAACAATACCATTGAATTTGATCCTCCTCCAACTCTTAATGTAATCACCGCACCTATGCTAAACCATGGCAAGGGTGTCAATGCTGTTGAAGATACAATTTTGTTTCCTTTGTCGAAGACTTAACTACTCCATTGAACATCATCAAAAAGAATCTGTTGAAAGCTAGGATTTTCCCTGGCTGTTTGAAGAACTGTGTTTGTTGTACCAAACAACTCAATGGATGCGAAGGGCTGAAGGAAGGCATTCAACGCCTGATGGATATCCACGAGATCCTATTTGAGAAGACTCCGCTTGCCAAAAGTTTGACCAATAAATGTGAAGATCTCTCCATTATAACCATATCAAACAAGCCTCTTAGGATCTCCTCCAAGGGTCCTATCAGGATTTCAAATGAACCAACTGTTGCTCCTCTAATAATTACCAATCCCAGACCAATTCCTTACTCTTCTAACAAAGCAGTTCCATGGAACTATGGTGCTGAGGTGTTTTACCATGGGATAAAACAAGAAGCTTGGATTGGAGAAAACAAAGATGATGACGTTGGTAACATAACTGGATTAAGTAAGGTAACCAGAACTGGGAGAATCTTTTCACCCAACATCTCACCACCAGTTGTTACAAAGGCACCTATCTGCATGACTGCTGCTAAGCCAAGTACTGATACAAGGGGAAAGGAGAAGGTAGTTGAGCCTGTTAGGATGGAAGTACCCGCAAAGGACGTTGCTGATGGAGAACCTTCCGCTCGTGAAATGGACGAGATCTTAGAAATTATAAAAAGGAGCGACTTCAAGATCGTGGAGCAGTTGGGTCATACCCCTTCCAATATTTCTATGTTATATTTGCTACTCTGTTCCTATGCTCATGCTCGGGCGTTAATCAAATTCTCGAAGAAGGCTCATGTCTCTCATGAGACCACAACTGACCAGTTTGAGAATTCCGTGGCAATCTTGACGGCCGATAATGGTTTGGGGTTCTCGGATGCGGATCTAACAACACTTGGGAAGAACCATAATAAAGCTCTGCACGTTTCTGTCGAGTGCTAGGGGACCACCCTAACACATGTTCTGGTCGACGTTGGCTCTTCTTTAAACGTGCTACCCAAGGGGGCTTTGGACCGTTTAGACTGTGAAGGTTTAGTGATGAAACCAAGTGATATCATTGTGAGGGCTTTCGATAGGTCAAAAAGGACAGTTCATGGAGAGGTGGATCTCCCGATCAAGGTGGGCTCACAAATTTTCAACTCTACCTTTTACATTATGGATATCCGTCCTGCCTACTCCTGTTTGTTGGGTCGCCCTTGGATCCATGGAGCTGGGGCAGTAACCTCAACTCTACATCCAAATCTCAAGTATTCGGTTAAAGGAAGAATTGTCACTGTCTGTGGTGAGGAGGAGTTCATGGTAATCCACCTCAACTCTTTCAAATATGTGGAGATGGATGGAGAATTTATAGAGACCCTGTGTCAAGCCTTTGAAGTTGTGCCACCAATGGTTGCTGCTACCAAATGTTCCTCTGATGTGTCCAAAGTTGTTAAGGTCGTGCCGAAGATGGTTTCGTTCAAAGATGCTCATGCTGCAATTGAAGAAAGAAGTTGTGATACTTGGGGGAAACTCCTCGAGATCCCATTCAAAGCGGACAAATTTGGTTTGGGTTTCACCGTCAAGGCTCAAAAGGAAGTGAGGCGCGCTCGTGCAGGGAAGCCCCCTCTCCGTATTGGAAGCCAGGAAGTCAACGTTGTAGGTGATTCTGATGATGAGTGTGCATTTGAAGATTGGGTGTATCCTACTACAACGAAACTCAACAATTGGCAAGCAAAGGACTTTGTTCCCATCTCTTTCACCGAGGGGTAATCACTTGTTTATTACTTTTTATTAATTCAAGAAAATTTTGTCTGTAATATTAAATAATGACTTTTAAGCCATGTGTCTGGCCCGGGGCATTTTGGTCCATTTGTCAAGGGTTTTATTTATGTTCATGTTATCATATGATCATTCAATACAAACCATTGGACTCTTTTGCATTCAAATCTTTGTGCTCATTGTCTTTCTTTTCTTCAAATACATTTTTCAAAATAGCCATGTATCTTAAATGCACACACACACACTCTTGCAGGTCCTCATCCACTCTGGATCTCATTGCCAATGATTCTACTATTGCCGACTATGACTTTAAATGTCCAATTAACCAAGCCAAAGACGAAGGCGAGGAATATTGTGAAATACCGGGAGAACTAGCCAGGCTTCTATTACAAGAGGAAAAACATATTCAGCTGCACGAAGAGCCAATTGAAGTCATCAATCTAGGTAACGAGACAGACAAGAAAGAAGGTAAGATTTGCGCTAACCTGGAAAGTAGTGTCAAAAGCAGGTTGGTTCAGATGTTACATGACTATGTGGAAGTGTTTTCTTGGTCGTATGAAGATATGTCAGGGTTAGATACCAACATTGTAGTTCATCATCTACCGACAAAGGAAGATTGTCCTCCTGTCAAACAAAAAGTTCGTCGCATGAGGCCTGACATGTCTGAAAAGATAAAAGCTAAAGTGATGAAACAATTTGATACAGGATTCCTAGCTGTGACATCTTATCCCCAATGGGTTTCCAATGTGGTTCCAATGCCAAACAAAGACGAAAAAGTTTGCATGTGTGTAGACTATAGGGATCTGAATAGGGCAAGCCCCAAGGATGATTTCCCTATACCTAATATTGATGTCTTGGTTGATAACACTGCGTAGCATAAAGTATTATCTTTCATGGATTGTTTCTACGGCTATAATCAAATTAGGATGGCTCCCGAAGACATGGAGAAGACCACTTTCGTTACGTAATGGGGCACCTTTTGCTACAAGGTCATGCCATTCAGATTGAAGAATGCAGAGGCAACATATCAAAGGGCTATGGTAGCTTTGTTTCATGATATGATCCATCATGAAATAGAGGTATATGTGGATGACATGATCGCCATATCACAAACTGAAGAGGAACGTCTCAATCACCTGTACAAGCTATTCGAAAGGTTGAAAAAGTACAAGTTAAGGTTAAACCCTAATAAGTGCACATTTGGAGTACGATCTGGAAAGCTTCTAGGTTTTGTTGTCAATAGTAAAGGAATTGAAGTTGATCATGCAAAGGTAAAGGACATCCAAGAAATGCCAGTCTCCCACTCTGAAAAGGAAGTTAGAGGATTCTTGGGTCGTCTTAATTACATTGCCTGCTTCATATCTCATGCCTCCAGTTGAAGGAAGACCATTGATCATGTACTTGACAGTACTAGAGAACTCTATGGGGTGTGTTTTGGACCAACATGACGAGTCCTGCTGAAAAGAGCATGATATTTACTACCTGAGCAAAAAGTTTACCGACTGTGAAACCAGATATTCACTACTCGAGAAAACTTGCTGCGCTCTGGCATGGACTGCTCGTCAGCTAAGACAGTATATGTTGACTCATACCACTCTGTTGATTTCTAAGACGGACCCAATCAAGTACATCTTCGAGAAACCTGCTCTTTCCGGACGGATAGTTATATGGCAAATGATCTTGACTAAGTATGATATTCAATACAAAACCCAAAAAGCCATCAAAGGAAGTGTATTAGTAGATCATTTGGCCCATCAAGCTGTTGATGATTATCAATCTATGAACTTTGACTTCTCGGATGAGAATATCATGCTAGTGACCGACTGCGCGAAACCTGGACCGTATGACAGACCTGAACAAGGATCCCGATGAATTATGGTCTTCGATGAGGCTTCTAACTCCTTGGGCAACGGAATTGGGGTTGTGATCATATCCCCTGAAGGTTACCACACTCCATTCACTTCCAGACTATGCTTCAATTGTACGAATAACATGGTTGAGTACAAAGCATGCATTTTGGGTCTGAAGGCTGCCATTGATTTGAGGATCAAGCATTTGAATGTGTTTGGGGATTCCTCTCTAGTGATTAGCCAAGTAAAAGGAGATTGGGACACTAAGCATCCTAATCTCATACCTTACAAGGATCTTGTTCTATCTCTGATTCCTTACTTCGAAAAGATCACCTTTAAACACTTCCCTAGGGAAGAAAATAAGTTAGCCGATGCTTTGGCCACCATGTCTTCAATGTTCAAGGTCAGATGGGACAACGAAGCTCCTATGATATCAATCGGGAGATTCAACGAACCTGCACACTACTGTGAGCTTGACCCTGATACAAAAAAGCCATGGTACCATGAGGTGAAGAGATACCTTAAAGCACAAGAGTATCCCGAAGGAGAATCCATCAATGACAGAAAGTTCTTACAAATATTTTCAGCCAAATTCTTCCTAAGTAACGGAATATTGTAAAAGCGCAACCATGACTCTACTCTACTCCGATGTGTGGACAAGAAGGAGGCAGAGGAAATTATGGAAGACATGCACGATGGTCTGTTTGGGACTCACTCAAGCGGACATACCATGGCCAAGAAGATCCTGAGAGCTAGTTACTATTGGTCAACGATGGAGATCGATTGCCATCAATATTTAAGAACTTGTCACAAATGCCAAATCTATGCTGACAAGGTCCATGTGCCCCATGTCCCTCTGAACGTCATGACCGCTCCATAGCCATTTGCAATATGAGGCATTGACATGATTGGAGAGATCAAGCCCACTACTTCCAGTGGACATCTCTTCATTCTGGTCGCTATTGATTATTTCACCAAATGGGTCGAAGCCGCCTCATTTACCTCAGTCACAAAAAATGTGGTAGCCAGATTCATCAAACACAACCTCATCTGACGCTATGGTATCCCCGAAAGGATCATCACTGACAATGGGACTAACCTCAACAATGCCATGATTATCAAACTTTGCACTCAGTTCAAAATCAAGCATCACAATTCTTCTCCTTATAGACCTAAAAGTAACGGCGCGATCGAAGTGACCAACAAAAACATTAAGAAGATTGTGCAGAAGATGGTAGTAACATACAAGGATTGGCATGAGATATTACCGTTTGCTCTTCACGGCTACTGTACTTCATCTAGAACATCAACTGGGGCAACCCCCTTTTCTTTAGTCTATGGCATGGAAGCTGTTTTTCCAGTGGAAGTTCAGATTCCCTCACTAAGGATTATGAATGAGGCAGACCTAGGCGAAGACGAGTGGATTCGGACAAGATTGGATCAGTTGAAATTGATCGATGAGAAGCGATTGACTGCTATTTGTCATGGTCAGATGTACCAAAAATGCATGATTAAGGCTTCAACAAAAAGATCAAGCCTCAAGTATATCAAGCTGGTGACTTGGTGTTAAAGCGCATCATTCTTCCACAAGGCGACCCCAGGGGAAAATGGACTCCCACCTACGAAGGGACATTTGTTGTTAAGAGAGTGTTCTCTTACGGTGCCATGATGCTGACTACCATGGATGGTGAAGACTTCCCGCATCCTATGAACGCGGACATAGTTAAAAAATAATACGCATAAGAGACCCGCTAGATTGACACACCTAGGTAAGATAAGGGCATCCCGGCAAACCAAAAGGTTTGGGAAAAATTAGGGATATATGCAAAAGATTGTACACCCGGCAAGTTAAAAACCCGAAAGGGCGACTTGGGCAAAAATGGGTACCCTGGTGGGCTGAAAACCTGAAAGGGAGGTCCAGGCAAAATTTAAGGATTGAAAGCGTATGACTATGTCCCGTGCAATCACCATAGTCAACTTTATCACCAAGGTCCGAGTTCAAATGGTCCAAGATCAATCCAATCAACTTCTGTCAACGACAAGGGGCATTCGAAGACATTGGGGAAATAGTAGAGTTGGAATACAATGATATCATTTCCACATGGCTATTTGTTTTTGTTTTCGATTTTTGTTTTCCTTTCGACGATTTCCTCTTACTAGGATCTTCGTCTCTTTGTACAAAAATGCTTATTTATAGGCAAAATATCAATACAAATATACTTTAAAGTGCAAACTTTATGTTTTTGTTTTGAGTGCAAAGTTGTCCAATGACTAAAATTGAACAAACATATGCATATGAACATAATTAAAACTATTTGGCACAAGTGCCCTGCTAATCAGCATCAAGCATCTCTTTAATGTATATGGAATATCCCCACAGGGTTATTTCATTAGCATTATCCCCACAAGGACGGTTACAATAAACCATTCCTCAACAAGGTTACCCACAAAGTCTTTTTGCATAGGTTGATCTCCAACCAGAGTCTCAATCTCTTGACAGTTCTCTCTCCAGCTAAGTTGATACTACAAGAAGAAACCCTGCAGATCTCCTCCTAAAAGAACTCACCTCGTCCGCAGTTCATCAAGTATTCATTAACAGAGTTTATTTACCCAACATACAAAAACCAACGAATAGCAAAATTCCCCCGGTATAGTCCATCTTCCCCAACTGAGTCTGTCTTTCCCAGTTGAGTCTATCCTCTCCAGCTTGAGTTTGCCTTTAAGACTATTAAAAATCAAAGGTCCACAACCCCTAATCTCCAGTAAAGTCATCAACAAAACCTTTACTATCTCCAAAAGATACTATAAAGCCTGGACCCAACCAGATGATAATACAATTTTCAAGCTGCTAGGAAACCTGGACCCTACCAGATAATATTCAACTTCTCAAGTCACTATAGAGCCTGGACCCAACCAGATAATAGTCAACTTCTTAAATCACTATAGAGCCTGGACCAAACCAAATAATAGTGTAACCTTTCAAATACTATGAAGCCTGGACCCGACCAGATAATAGTCAACTTCTCAAGTCACTATAGAGCCTGGACCCGACCAGATAATAGTTTAACCTTTTAGTTACTATGAAGACTGGACCCGGCCAGATAATAGTTAATTTCTCAAAATACTATGAAACCTAGACCCGACTAGATAATAGTTGAACTCTTCAAGATATAGAAGAACCTGGACTCAACCAGACCAGGTTTTAACTTATTTCCCCCAGTAGAGTTTGTCTCTACCCCAGCAAGTTTACTATGAAGCCTAGAATCCGACCAGATAATAACTAAGTTCCAAGAAGATTACTGTAAAGCCTGGACCCGACCAGATATCAGTTCAACTCTATCTCTTCAGACACGTTTATTGTGGAGCCTGGACCCGACCAGATAGCAATTAACTTCATCCACCTCAAAATCTATAAAGCCTGGATCTGACCAGATATCAGTTCAACTTCGTCTATTCAAGCAATTTATTGTGAAGCCCAGAGCTCAACCAAATAACAATTAGCTACAATCCCCAGCAAGACACTATGAAGCCTGGACTCGACCAGATAATAGTATAATTTTTATTAAAAAAACCACGAAGCCTGGACCCGACCAGATAGTAGTTACCACTTCAAGAAATCTGCGAAGCCTGGATCCGACCAGATGATAGTTCAATTTCAAGAAATCTTCTGTGAAGCCTGGAATCCGACCAGATAACAAATAATTTATTCTTCCCTATTAAGTTACCGTGAATCCTGAATCCGACCAGATAACAGTTGACTTCCTCATCCTCATCAAGTTGTGAAGCCTGGACCCGACCAAATAATAGCTAACATTCAAGAGATATTCCCCGGCGGAAGCATCCTTGCAACAAAGTTTTAAGATGTGTATACTCTTCATCCCCGACATCATTCTAGGATTCAGCTTCCTAGAACTCCTCAGCAGTAGTCAAGAATTTATTTTCCCAGACAAATATTCATACCACATTCGTACATCATAGCATATACATACAAAATACATGTAGCACAATTTCATTCATCTTGCGAACATCACGCATACATCTGCATTTAACTAACCCTTTTTCCCACAGGTAAAACATCAAGTTTTAGTATAAATCGACCAAAGATTTATACTGATACTTCTTCTAGTATTTACCATCATTCCTCCAAATGGCATCTATAAGCCCATTCCCAATACATCTTCGAGTTCAAATTTATGGGCACTCTAGTGTTCAATCATCTTCCACCTTCAAGTCACGAATGACGGATCTGCCAATCTAACTCTTCAGGTTTAAGAAGATTGAACAGGGGAAGATGTTGTACCCCCAATTTTCCCTCTCATTTCTCAAGAAAATCTCTCACAAGATCTCCATTGGTTCAAGACTACACAAGGTTTGATCAGCTCAAGACACCTCCTCAACATTGATGACTCAAATTAGGGTTTGAGTTTGCACAAGGACAAATGGGATTTTAATGCCCCATATGAATTTCATGAATCATTTTGGACCTTCAAGATTGCTCATGTCAAGTTTCAAGTTTTGGATCACATTTTTGCTCAGTCAATTGATCAGATGAGCTAAAATCAACTATATTGGGGGAAAAGTCAACTATGGTCAATTTACAGTCAAACTTCATAATTTTTTATTCATATCAACATCCTGAACTCATATATATCATTTTATCAAGTTTGGATCACAATTCCTCAAGAAATTTGATCAAATCATCAAAAGGGCAAAATGGTCAAAATTAGGGTTTTGACTAGGAAGGTTCAATTTCTGATTTTTGACCCAAAAAATGATTTATTGGTTTAAGTTATGATCTCAAGGATTAAAATTCATCATTTTGACCTAATTACATGGCTCAAAACATTTCTCAAGATCAATTGATTGATAGTTGAATTTCAGTCAACTGATGAAAAGTCAATTGTACACTAAAAAGTCAAACTTTGACTTTTTGATCAAAACCAAGTTTCAAAGATTACAATTCATCAAGACATGTAAAAATATGAAACTTTTTCATCAAGAAATAAAAAAAATCAAGATTTCATTTTGAAAAGTCAAAATTTCTAAACTTAGAATATTTTCTAAGTGTTGGAAATTCACATTTTTTTCACAACTTTGAGTCAAATTTACACATGATGCAAGATGATTCAAAGGAAACTTCCAACATGAAAGTTCTAGATCTCAATGAGATCTAAGACATTATAGAAAATAACTTTTTCTAGAAATTCTTGGATTTCAAGTTATGATTTTGTAAAGACACGCTCATGAAACTTGAAAACTTAGTGAAATTTTGCCATAGTTTATGCAGGACTTTGACCTAACTTTATGACAATTTTTCACATAGTTCCATGATGAATATTAAAAAATATCCAACATATAGATTTTATAGGATGTTACAAGCTTTCCAAAATGTCCAAGAACTCATTGAAATCATACTTGAGCTAAGAGAATCGAAGGCATGAAGTTAGGGTTTCAAACTTGAATTACAAGCCATTTCTTGATGAACACATAATCCAATCTCAATGTTAGGCTGCATAATATTACTTTGCGTGTCTTATAACTTGTGTATATATCCATAATTAATGGATTACACAAACCTTTGAGCTATAATCCAAGTGGTTTAAGCATTGTCCAAGTCTATTTACCATTTTGGGAAGAAAGCAAACATTGCCATTCTTGAAAAGAAAGCTTTATGCATAAAGTCAATTCTCGAGCCTCTCACTTGTTCCCTCTGATCACACTCTGTCTACAAAGTCAGAAGCAAGCTCGTTTAAAGTTTAACCACTCTACAATATCAAGTACAAAGCATTGAAACTTGATTTTTCAAGAAGATCACATGTTGAGCTTAAACATTTGATTTTGAATTATGATTAACTACAAGTCTCAAAACTTGTTGCTTATAAATAGAGGCACTATTTGTGAGCTAAGACACGAGCTTAAGCACCCTGAAACTCTCCCAAACTCCCTCGAATCAGAACTTGCATCAAAACTCCATTTATATGCACATTCTGACTTTGAACTTGTAACTCACAATTCCCTCGTGTGTTTTCCTTCCTAATCAATCACAAAGCTCCTATACATCAAGTATAGTCCATCCCTGTCCCTGTTTCATAACTGTAACTCCATCTTCATCATCCTCCATAACCAAAAACAGAGCATTGCAAGTTGACTTCTCTAGGCCATTCCAGCCATCTATCGCTCAAGCTAATCATTGCATTAACTTCCTGGGAACTTGAGGAAGTTAACCTGATCATTGCAGCACTTTGAATCAAGTTCATTTGAATTTCACGGTTTCTAGTTTTGAGGTATCTTTTCTAAACTTCTATCTTTTCATTTAGGCATTATTAAGCTTGCATTTGTGAAGATAAAATGTAGATATCATTGCCCTGAAAATGTACATGTCCATAGATTTCATTTATATTGATTGAGCTTAGAGAATTTTAGGTTTAAATCTCTGAAAAAAGTTAGGTCAGAATTTGGTACTTTTAGAAATTCTCATTCATCTTTGATTTATAGCTTATCATATTTATATGGTTGGATTCGTATGGAAAAATTGAGCAACTTTCATGTTTGCATCTTTCATTTTCGTTGAAAAATGAGCAAGTTACAAGAACCATGGCTGGAGGTTGAAGATGAAGTCATTTTCAGGACTTGATTTATGTTATGTATTTGTTGTTTTGCTTATGTTAACGGATGTACAGCCACCCCAGTGGCAAGGCAGCGCGCATTTCATGTCTAGGCGTGCGTTCAAGCCCCAACGCTGCCACTTTTTGATTTTTCCAGCATTTTCCTCCTTTTTTGCCACAAACAGGCGCGCATGGGCCTCCAATGTTGGGCCTTGTCATTTTTTGCTAACTTCTAACCCCTGCCTTCACTTTCACACACCTGGCCCAAACATTTTTTATTTTAATTTAATTTATTCTCTTTTCCTTATTTTATTTTATTTCAGTTTTCGTTATTAATTTATTATTATTATTATTATTATTATTATTAATAATAAAAAATCCAAAAATATTTTATGTGTTTATTTACATATTTAAAAATGCTTTTTATTTTATTTTCTTTATAAAGACAAAAGACAAAAACATTTTCTTAACAAATTTAATTTCCTTTTTTTTTAAATTTAATTAATAATTAGATTTAGGTTTAATTATTTTTCTTTTTTTATTTAAAAATTTGCTTAGAATTTAGTTTCTTTTGATTAATTAACTTCCACATTATTTTCTATAAGCTTAAAACCTTTTCTAGCGAAAACCCTAAAAAATATTTCAAACTTAATTTATTTTCTTAATTAGTTTAAGTTTAATTTTATTTAATTTTAATTAATCATTTTTCTTAATTAGGTCAAAACTAAACTCTTTCATTAAAATCCAAACAAAAAATCATTTCCTTTCCATTTATTTTCTTGCACATTTATTCAATTCTTGTACATTATTCAATATGGGTGTAATAGATAATTAGGTTTAATTTTCTTGCAATCTCCATTTGTAAATTTTTATACCCCTCCCCTAATGATTTAATAGCGTAGTAATTTTACTTTCCGCAATTTATCGCATTCATATAAATGTTAGTAATTAGGGTTTGTATGGCAAGACTAAAATCAACAATTAGTAAACCCTAATGCAAGATAAACAATGCATGTCAATCAAACACATTTGGACACTTGCACCCCTAGGGTTAACTCCACTTTGTTGCCTTACAAAAATGGTCATGTTATGCATGTGGGATATCTTAGCAAAAGCAATAAAAAAAATACAAGACCATAGTCCCTCGATGACGCTTCAAATGTTGCCTTTCAAATGATCTTAGTCCCCCAAAGAGAAATGCTAAGACATCTCACAACATTGATATCATGACTATACGATGACCCACGCCCTTCCCTTTACATCCAAAGATAAGGCTTCTTACCAAATCAATGGTAAGATAGCAATATCAAAGGAAGGAAGAAATGAACAAAGACTTTTGAGTAGGTAGATTTTTCCTAGTTGCTTGCTCACTTTCAAAACAAACACCAAACACTTTCAAAAACAAACTTTCAAAACATGAAATATTTTCAAAAAGTCTAACACTTTGTATACGTTCTTACGAACGAGAACTATTACAAAGTTTTCCTAAACGGAGGCGCCTTTTCAAAATACTTTCAAAAAACACCACAAAGCATATTTTCAAACAAAAGTAAGTGATCTAGCAAGCAACTAAGAGCCCATAAATAACTATGGATGAAAAGGGTGTTAATACCTTCCCTTTCATAATCTACCCCCCGAACTCAAGAAATAATCTCAAAGGTCTTTCCTGTTCTATTCCACCTTTACTTTTGGATAAAAGAAAAATCGGTGGCGACTCTTGCTAACCGAAACAATTACGATCAAATACAAAACATCCCAAGTCAGTTCTCCTCGTATTACAACAAACTTCTATTTCTTCTTTATCATATATTGTGGGACACTTTTTTTATCACTTGTCCCGTATCGCCAGAGTCGTCAACCTGTCAAGAATCTACACATTGCTTCAACCTATTGACTATAATTATATCCATTTAGACTAATTGTAATAGATATCATAACTTCATATGTCTCCATTATGATAAAAGTTTCAACCAAAGAGAATTTGTACAGAAAAATTACCGAAATAAAGAGAGAATACAATGTTGCCTTAACAAGTCAGTGAAACATCACTGCGTAACAACAATAATAAAATATAATACTCCAACAAAAAAACAAAAGGAAGAGTCAAAGGAGAGACCTAAGTGTTAAAAAAGAATTACAAGTGTGAGTAGTATGGGGAAGTCCCATATTGGTTAGAAATATGGAGACTTAAGCATTTATAAGTGGGAGAATCCACTCACCTATCACCTCAAGGTTTTGGGTGATTATGTGGTGTGTCTCTGGAAAAGGTGTGTTGCACAAAAGTAAAGCCACCAAATTTAAAAAGGCTCCTCATTTGATCCCCCGAATTGTGCCAATAAATGGTATCATGAACCTTTAGTTTCGAGTGAAGGGGCCGACTTACTTGTATTGAAAGTAATTCCCACATGGTGATAGGTAATAGTGTCCCGTTGAAAGTGTCAACAACGGTACAAGTGTATATGGAAGAAAGATATTTCACTTGTGGGGGAGTGTTGTACCCTAATATTTTCCCTCTCATTCCTCAAGGCATCTCTCACAAGGATTCTCAAGATTTAAGCTTGCACAAATACATTTGGATTTTCCAGTATCGAGTTAAAAGGGAAACTGTTAAAAATAGGGTAAAACAGATAAAAATATCTTTTTGACAAAATTGGAGAAAAATAAGTCTTTTCGATTTAGCTCCTTCTCTTGGCCTTTTGGCCTCTTTCGATGAAAGCTTGGCTTGCATCCTTCGACTGGATGTTGTCCTCTGCTATGTTGGCTTTGATTCACAAGGCAAGCGCCTCCTGCATGCAACCTTCAATTGCACCTTTGGCCTCACATGGCTCACAATACAATGGTTTCCTATGTGCCTGCTTTGATTGGATGTTTGATGCTTGCATGTCTATGTTAACTGGACAAATATTCCCCTCCATGTTGGCTTTGATTCACAAGTTGATGACTAGTTGTACACAAGCCTTTGTTTGAGCCATAACTTCTTTTTTACGTGCAAGAGGCTCCCCCCCCCCCTATGCTATCATGCATAAGGCAAAAATCCTCCTGTAGCCTCCTTTGATTACAAGACAAAAGGCCTCCTTTTGGCATCCTTCGATTGCATCCTTGCCTCCTGCGTTCACCTTTCGGTTAGACATGTGGCCTCTTTTGTTGCAAGTTTCATTTGGACGTTTATATCTCCTGCATGTAGGCTTCGATAGGGCATTGGCAATGTTATAATAGCTTCGACTGGACAACATTTCCATCTTGCATGTTTCAATTCCACCCTTGACAACCTTCAACACACATGGTTGGTAGATTTGAAGGGCCTGCATAGGAGTCCCTGTCGAAGGTTTGCATAGTCCATTCGAAGGACACACTTGGCCCTTTTCAAAGAAACATACATGACCCATTAAAGGGACATGTATGGGCATCCCATTCAAAGGACATAATTGATGGCCCATTCTAAGGATTTACAGAGCCCACCTTAAGGCATGTTTTGGTGACCCATCCAAGGGTCACACATTTGGCTCCTTCGAAGGATGCACAAAAGTGACCCATTCGAAGGACACTTGTTAGAGAAAAATCAAATGACATTGTTGGAAGAATAATCTATTCTAAGGAGCTTCAAAAAGAAAGGGTGAAATATTCAAAGATGCTTGCTGCCAAGTTCAGGCCTGGTACACTGGCCAAAACTGCTGCACAACAGTCCTGAAACACGGTCCCGTTCTTGCACCAAAATAGCATACAAGCACTGTCCCTCGAAAGCTACAAAATCAGTTTTTGTACCCCAAAATTTTCCCTCTCATTTATCAAATATTTTCTCACAAAGATCTCTCTTGGTTCAAGAATGCACTAAGGTTGATCAGCTCAAGACACCTCCTTAAGCACTGATGACCAAAATAAGGGTTTGAGATTGCACAAGGATAATTTAACTTTCAATGCTTCATATGACTTTCATGGATCATTATGGACCCCCAAGATAACTCATGTCAAGTTTCAAGCCTTGGATCACACTTTTGCTCAGTCAATTGAGCAGTTGACCTAAAAATCGGTTGTATTGGGGGAAAAGTCAACTGTGGCCAATTTACAGTCAAACTTCATAATTTTTTATCCACATCAATATTATAAACTCATATGTATCATTTGATCAAGTTTGGACCATAATTCCTCAAGAAATTTGATCAAATCATCAAAAGGGCAAAATGGTCAAAATTAGGGTTTTGACTGAGAAAGGGCAATTTCTGACTTTTGACCTAGCAAATGATCAATTGGTTTGAAGCATGGTTTCAATATTTCAATTGCATAATTTTGACCTAATGGCATGACCTAAAACATTGCCCAAGGTCAATTGGATTGATAGTGAATTTTCAGTCAACTGATCAAAAGTCAATTATACACTGAAAAGTCAAACTTTGACTTTTTGATCAAAATCTAATGTCAAAGATCACAATTCATTAAAACATGTAAATATATGAAACTTATTCATCAAGAAATCAAAAATTCAAGATTTCATTTTAAAAAGTCAAAGTTTTTTAACTTAGAAATTTTTCTAAGTGTTTAAAACTTTAAGTTTTTTCATAACTTTGAGCCAATTTTTCACCATGATGCAAGATGATTCAGAAGAAACTTTCAACATGAAAGTTGTAGATATCCATGATATTTACAAAATTTATTTACACAAATTCTTCTAAAAATTCTTGGATCTCAAGTTATTAATTGATAAAGTCATGGTCTTGAAATTGAACACTTAGTGAAATTTTGCCCTAGTTTCGGTCAGAATTTTGACCTAACTTCATGGAACTTTTTCATATAGTTCCAAATGGAATTTCTAAAAGTGATTCAAAGAGGGGTGTTAGAGCACATTACAAGCTTTCCAAAATGTTAAAGAACTCCTTGAGATCATTTTTGAGCAAGGAGAATCGAAGAGATGAAGTTAGGGTTTTCAAACTTGAAATATAAGTCATTTCATGATGAACAAGAATTTAAATCCAAGCCTATGTTGCATAATCTTAACTTTTCAGACCTCAAACTTGTTTGTCACTCCATAATTAAATGTTTACACAACATATGGAGCCATTGTCCAAGCTTTTGAATCATTATCCAAGTTGCATTTCCATTTTTGGAAGAAAGTAACCATTCTATTCTTGTAAAGAGACTTTAATCACAAAGTCAACTTGTATGGAGATTTGCACTTGTTATTTTTGCACAAGCATGCTCTATAAACTCAGAACAAACATGTTTAAAGTTTCTAGCCACGCTACAAGACATGTACCTTACATTAAAACCATGTTTGTCAAGATAACTTCAAAAACAAGTCAAAAACTCATAACATGTGATTCTTTGTTTCTGACCATTTCAAACCTCAAAAATTTCCTCTATAAATAGAGATACTATTTGTAAGAGAACACACGAATAGACAAGCTCCAAAAGTCCCTGAAAACTCAGATTGCAAAAACCTCTATTTTTGTGTCATTTCTGACTTTGAACTTCAATCTTCAAAACCACTCATGAATTTCTTGGCCTTTTAGTTTCAAAAGCTTCCTCATATCAAATACAAACCATTTTTGTCCCTGTTAGCAGACTGTAACATCATCTTCATCAACTTCCATAGCCAAAAATAGAGCATTTCAATTGGACTTCTCCAGGCCATTCCATCCACCCTCAGCTCAAGCCAGCCATTGCATTAGCTTCATAGAGGTCCAAGGAAGCTAACTTGATCATCACCACTGTCTGAAACAAGCTCAAATCCATTTCACGATTTCTAGTTTTGAGGTATTTTTCTTGAACTTCTATCTTCATATTTAGGCATTGTTAGGCTTGCATTTGTGAAGATAAAATGTAGACATCATTACCCTGAAACTATACATGTCCATAGATTTTATTTATTTTGATTGAGCTAGGAGAATTTTGAGTTTGAACTTTCTGAAATATTTAGGTCAGAATTTGGTACATTTAGAAATTCTCATTCATCTTTGATTTATAGCTTATGATATGTATATGGTTGGATTCGTGTGACAAAATGGAGCATTTTTCATGTTTACATTTTTGCAAATGGTTGAGAAATGAGCAAGTTACAGATCCTTTGGCTGGAGGTTGAAGATGAAGTGTAATCAGGGCGCATTTTGTATTATATATTTATCGTTTCAATTATATTAAAGGATGTACAGCTACCCCTGTGGTAAGGCAGCACACTGCCTTTTGAATTTTCTTTTTTCACATTTTACAGTTTTTTTTGGATTTTTGCAGCGCTGGGCTTCCCTTTGCTGGGTCTAATCTTTTTGCTTATTTTACTCCCTGTTTTATTTTCTAACCCCCCTGGCTTTTCTTTATATTTTTATTTTTTATTTTATTTTTTCTTCATTATTATTATTATTATTGTTATTATTACTATTATTATTTTCATAAATCATAAAAAATCTAAATTTATTTTTATTTATTATTTATACTTATGTATTTTATTTTCTCCATAAAATAAAAAGATTAAAAAATATTTTCTTAAAACAAATTAATTTCTTTTTTCCCTTAAATAATTAATCTTTAGACTTAGGTTAAATTAATATACTATTTTATTTTTCTTAGTTGAAATTAATTTAGGACTTAGGTTTATTTTAATTAATTAATCTTCATTTTATTTTCATTAATTTAAAACCTTTTTCATAAAAAAAACCCTAAAAATCTTTTTCAAATTAATTTCTTTTCTTAATTAGTTTAATTTAATTTTATTTAATTTTAATTAATCATTTTCTTTAATTAGGTCAAGACAAAAAAAAACCTTTCATAAAAACAACAAAAAATCAGTTCTTTTTCCATTTATATTCTTGCATTTTATTTTCAGTTTTGTACAATATTCAATATGGTTGTAATAGATAGTTAGGTTTAATTTTCTTGTAATCCCCATTTGTAAATTTATACACCCCCTCCCCTAATGATGTAATAGCGTAGTAATTTTACTTTTCGCAATTTATCGCTTTATATAAATGCTAGTAATTAGGGTTTGTATGAGAAGATAAAATCAACAAGTAGCAAACCCTAATCCAAGACTAAACAAAGCATGAAAATCAATACACTTGCACACACGAACCCCTAGGGTAAAATCCACTTGGTTGCCTTACAAAAATGGTCATATTATGCATGTGAGGCATCTTAGCAAAAACAAGCAAAAATACAAGATCATAGTTCCTCGATGACGCTATCTATGTTGCCTTTTCAAAATGATCTTAGTCCCTAAAGAAAGATTCTAAGATACCTTGCAACATTGCTAATAATGGTTATACGATGACCCACGCCCGTCCCGTTTACATCCAAAGATAGGGTTACTTACCAAATCAATGGTAAAATAACAATGTCAAAGGAAAGAGGAAATAAACATGAAAGACTTTTGAGTAGGTAGATTGTTCCTGGTTGCTTGCTCAATTTCAAAACCAAAAACATCCTTGCTATTTTCAAAATAAACACCAACACTTTCAAAAATACCTTTTAAACTTGAAAACATTTTCAAAAGATCAACACTTTGCATACATTCTTACGAACTAGAATCATTACAAAGTTTGCCTAAACGATGATATCTTTACAAAATACTTTCAAAAACCACACAAAGCATATTTTCAAACAAAAAAAGCAAGTGATCTAGCAAGTAACTAAGAGCCCATGGAAAACCATGGATGAAAAGGGTGATAATACCTTCCCTTTTCATAATCTACCCCTCGAACTCAAGAAATAATCTCAAAGGTCTTTCCTATGCTTTTTCACCTTTCCTTTTGGATAAAAAAAAGTCGGTGGAGACTCTTGCTAACGGCAACATTTGCGATAAAACGCAAAACTACCAAGTCACTTCTCCCATCGTATCACAGAACTGGCGACTCTGCTGGGGAATATTCTTAAAGTAGGGTTACCTTAGGGTTAGATTACATTTACTTGCTTTCATTGTTTGACTTGTATGCTTTACATTATGGTTCCTTGTTTGGGCTTGAATCCTTTACCCGGATTTGGGATACCTTATAGGTAAGTAGAAATACATTGTGGAAACGGTGTGGGGTATACAAATATGGTCTAAGCAATAGCTACGTTAGTGTGACATATTTGTGGGTACCGGTATCCCTTGAGTAGTCAAGGAGAATACGGGGCCGCTGAGTAATGTCATGAAGCACTAATGAACTTTTAGAACCTTTACTTGACTAACTTGGCCTTTAGGATGTAGTGAGATGACCGGCTTTGGTGCAGTCTGAAGTTGGTAGATACTCGATACACACTCATTGAGGTTTGGTTTTTTGGGATATTTCGGTCTTCATTTAAGAGGCTTGCGCTGAAACAATCTCCGAGAAAACAAACCAGTGATATTGAGCTCCTTAGAACCCGGTTACTATTTCTAGGACATGTTTGAGCCAACTAAACTTCAAGAGGGTGCTTACCTATGAGACTCCGTGCAAGCCTAAACCTAAGGACTTGTTTGCTTTGTGTGTATATATTTACTTGTACATAACATCATAAACATCATAACATCATACTCATACTCACTAACCACTTCAAGGATTTTTGGGATTTATCTTTGTTCTGTTTTGTAGGACATGGATTCTATTTGCAGGAAAACCTTTCAAGTCAATCTCGTAAGGATCCATCCTCAACTCAAAGAGTTAGCATCAAGGATTCCTAAAAATTCTCCATTTACTGAAAGACATGGTCGCCTACTAAGCTTGGTTACCTCCAACACTGATGAAGACATGATGAAGGTGATCTTTCAGTTCTTTGATCCCTTACACAGTTGCTTCACGTTTCTTGATTATTAACTTGTGTCGACTTTGGAAGAATTCTCCCAACTCTTGAGGATTCCCATTCTCAATCAACTACTCTTCAAAAGTATGGAAATAGATCCAAGGCCAGAAGAGATTGCTCAAGCTCTACACTTGCAACCATCTAATATCACAACTAATTGGGAAATAAGGAGTGGTGTCAAAGGTTTCCTAGGAAAGTTCTTGTTTGAGAAAGCCCAAAACTATTGGAACTCCTTGGATTTGCAAGCTTTTGAGGAAATTGTGGCTCTCCTCATCTATGGGATGGTTTTGTTTCCAAATTCTGACCAACTCATAGATGTAAACACCGTAAAAATCTTCATGTCTCGTAACCCGGTGCCTACTTTGTTAGGAGACATCCTACATTCTTTTCACTCTCGCACTTTGAGGAAGATAGGTATTCTCATGTGTTGCACTCCTCTCTTGGCAAGATGGTTTATTTCGCATCTTCCCCAATCTGTGTTGAAGAATGAGCAAGGTTACAGATGGTCCCATAGGTTGATGACGCTCAGACATTCAAATATTCATTGGTGTTCCTGATCTTTGGAGAATGTTAATATCGTCGACCATTGTGGAGAATTCCCTAATGTACCTTTTCTTGGAATTAGGGGAGGTATCACCTACAACCCTTACTTAGCCTTAAGACAGTTTGGTTACGCTGGAAGGGATGGTCCCCACGAGATGCTTATCCAAGGAGTGGTATTTGACTACGAGAATGACAATCAAGGTTACCATCAGAGGTTTATCCGAGCATGGAGGATGGTGAACAAGGTGGATAGCAAGACACTAGGACACAAGAATTCCATTCCCCTCAAGCCTTACCTTAAATGGATGCGAGCTCGTGCTCATAAACTTGAGATGCCTTATCCTTACATCTTACTAGTCATCGTAGATCCTACGGTTGAAGGAGATGTTCCCTACACTATCCTCCATCCCGACATGCCTACCTCTCTCAGAGATTTACAAAAGGGTTGGATCCATCTGAAGGAAGAATGAGATACTTTTGAGGCTCAATTCTATGCTAGTGAAAAGAGGGTCTTGGAGCTTATGAAACAGCTACAAGAAGAGCATAGTGTGAACGCCTATCTCGCACCGAAGAGGATGCGTTTGGTCTTTTTATATTAGAAAGTTATTTTGTAAACCCAAGAGGAATGATGTAATATTTCTTGTTTTGTCTAATGAAAATTAACGTTTGTTCATTCTTTTGTCTATACAAATTTAAATTTCATTAATCCTTGAAATCATTTGCATGTACATATTCCATGCATCATAACATGACAGGTTTTCGCATAACAGGTTTCCTTATCTTTCTGTTGTTTATTTCCGCAAGATGGATCTAGAGCAAACTGTGAAGGATCTCCAAACCCAGAATTCTCAGTTTCAGGAGACTCTACTAGCCCTAGCCAAGGGACAACAAGATATGATGGATTTGTTGGCCGTTAAGAAGAAGCCAAAGAAGAAAGCTCTACTCAACATGGATAGAAGGTTCAAAGAGACAATCCGTCAAATCCCAGTAGGAGAAGATTCATCTGAAGAGGATGATAACCAAATTGGTGAGGTCAAGAGTACTCAGGCTTACTGTATCAATGATCAAGTATCTGATGATGATTATTTCAACGAGCAGTATCCACCCGCTGATATCAAATACAAGCAGTTAGAAGACGGGTTGAAAGCTGTTGAAATCCAAGCCGTACCCGATTTAGATTTTGATGATTTGGGTTTGATCTCTGGGGTAGTCATCCCCCACAAGTTCAAAATACCAATCTTTGCAAAGTACGATGGGGTTTCTTGTCCAAAACTCCATTTGAAATCTTATGTGCGCAAGATACAAATGCACACCGTTGATAAGAAGCTCTGGGTTCACTTTTTCCAAGAGAGCTTGGCTGGAATACAACTGAATGGTTTTATCAGTTAGATGGTTCTCGTATCAATACTTGGGAGGATTTAGCTACTGCCTTCTACCATCAGTATCAGTACAACGCCGACTTGGCGCCAACGAGGGTTCAGTTGCAAGATATGACCATGGAAAAGAATGAAGGATTTAAGGAATATGCACAAAAGTGGAGAGACCTTTCTAGTAGGGTCCAACCTCCCTTGACTGATAGGGAGCACATCGACATGTTCATGGGCACTTTATCTGGTCCTTTCTTTAATCTGTTGGTTGGCTTCTCTTCTTCTAGTTTCACCGAATTGATCTTAACCGACGAAAGAGTTGAAAGTGGCATCAAGAGTGGGAAGATCTCTGTGGCATCTACCTCCACTCCCAATCCTATCAAGAAACCTTTTACTGTAAAGAAGGAAGTCACTTATGTGTACGGGGAAAGGGCCCATACCAAGAAGAACGATCACCCGTCTATTAATGATGTCTGAATCTCCAATCCAACTCCTACTCCAAGACCATCTGCAAATCATCAATGTTTTGAAACTCCAAGAAGACAATTTACGAGGTTAGGCATGTCACTGTCTCAAGCCCTTCAACATTTTCTAAAGGCTAATTTAGTGATATTGCACGATCCTCCCATCAAACCTGACACCTCGTCACCAAAGTATAATCCGAATGCTAAGTGTTCTTACCATTCAAGCAGCCCCGGGAACGAGACTGACCAGTGTTGGGCCTTGAAGAACAAAATCCAGGATTTGATTGATAACAAAACTATTTAATTTGATCCTCCTCCAACGCCGAATGTAATCAGTGCTCCAATTCCGAAGCATGACAAAGGTGTTAATGCTGTCGAAGATGCAATTCTTGTCGCCTCTGTTGAAGAATTGACTACTCCGCTGAATATAATCAAGAACAATCTGTTGAAAGTTGGGATCTTCCCTAGCTGTGTAAAAGACTGTGTGTGTTGTACAAGACGACTCAATGGATGTGAAGGGCTGAAGAAAGGCATACAACGCCTGATGGATAGCCACGAAATTCTATTTGAGAAGACTCCACTTGCCAAGAGTTTGATTAACAAATGTGAAGACCTCTCCATTATTACCATCTCAAACAAACCTCTTAGGATCACCTTCAAAGGTCCTATTAGGATTTCAAATGAACCCACTATTTCTCCCTTAATAATTACCAATCCATGACCAATTCCCTACTCTTCAAACAAAGCAGTGCCATGGAATTACGATGCTGAGGTGTTCTACCATGGGATTAAACAAATGCATGGATCAAAGAAGAAAAAGATGACGATGTCAGTAACATAGCTGTTTCAAGCAAAGTAATTAGAACTGGGAGAATATTTTTACCCAATATCTCACCACCAGTTGTTACAAGGACGCCCATCCGCATTACTGCTGCCAAACCAACTACCGATACAAGAGGGAAGGAGAAGGTTTTTGAACCTGATGTGATTGAAGTAACCTCCAAGGACATAGCTGATGAAGAACCCTCCGCTCGTGAGATGGACGAAATTTTGAAGATCATAAAAAGAAGTGACTTCAAGATTGTAGAACAGTAGGGGCAAACCGCTTCTAACATTTCAATGTTGTCATTGCTACTTTGCTACGATGCCCATGCTCAAACGTTAATCAAGTTCCTGGAAAAGGCTCATGTCCTTGTTGGCTCTTAAATTCGACACCCTTGTTTCATTAAGGTCAGCCATTAAAGCTGAAGGTTGTTTTCGACCAGCTAGGTCCGTCGAAATACCCATCGAAAGATGGCAATGTACTTAGAAGATTTCTTCCAAGGGAGAAGTTGGTTGCCTTCGACGTCGAAGGTGTTTCTCGTCGAAGATGCGTCTCGACGAAGATGTTCGATGGTACAGAGTGGAACGGTTTGAAATTCAAGCATTTGGAGGGAAAACGGTTTCCAGCGGTTACCAAGTGCAACGTGCAAAGATCTGGAGCGTCGAACGTTGAGAACGTGCCAAGTGGGATCATCTCGAAGCAGTGTAACTGCCCGACGGTTACTTGGGATGTTTTAGTATAAATAGTAGTAGTTCACGCAGTTTCTCGTGTGTGTTCACAATTATATACAAAGTCACTCATATAGATTCGAGTACCCAACGTGTGAGAAAGAATTGTTGAGAAATGTATGTGTGAAACACCAACTTTATTAATCAAAGTCATTTACTTTTCCAGAAACTTTACTTGCTTTCTTCTTTACTTTCCTATCGAAATCCTTTACTGCAAGCCTTCATTTATTTTACCAAGCCTACTTCTTCATGCAATTTATTTAAAGCCTCTTTATTTTATTGTCATTTAACCATTATCCAATTTAATCAAAACCTCAAAATCAACCTATGTCCTAGGATCAATCTGATCGATCCTGCGAGTAACCAAATAAGTAACCATTTGGAGGATCAGCGGTTGTTTACCAATAACCATGGTAAACAAATTGGCACACCCGGTGGGACTGTGTGTTGATTTTTGAAAATAATCTCATCTTTTCGAGGAGTGTTGCATGTTATTGAGAAGTGGTAGAATATACACTGACGATACCAATACTGCCAGAAGAAGGGAAGAGATGGCGAATCCGCCAAACAATAACGAAATCCCACAAACGAATGTGGGAGCAACGGTTATCCCGACCGTAAGTGAAGCGATAACCGCTGGTTCGACACCAGCAGTAACGGTCACAGCAACGGGGCTATTACCTCCGTTCACAGGCCCCAGAGTGCCTTTGGGAACTCCCCCACCAAGGGGAAATTTAGGCACAAGGCCTTTTGTTCCCCCAGGATTTATGACAGGCGGTCATAATCGAGAACCACTATATGGCATGCCAACTTCTGACTTGGCTAGCCTGACGAATGCTGCGTCCACTTTTTCAGACCCTTTAGTGAGTGCCTCTTCGCCACTCCAAGGTTCTGGAGTAGGTATGGCGAATAGAAATAGGACCCAACTCTTAGGAGGAACGTTCCAAGTAGCACATGGCCTTACAAATGCTTCGACAACAGTCTTGAGGCAACAAATGGACGAAAGCAACAATGATATGGTTCAAATGTTGGCACAAACTTTAAGTACAGTGCTGAACCCTCTAATACAAAACACTACTCAATCGAATCAGCAGATGACAGCGCAAATGACGCGTTTGGCTGATTTCTTTGGAGTACCCCAACCTATTCGACAGCCCCAAAGGGCGCAAATAAGGGGAAACCAGGGTGTATTCTTAGAGGAAGAAACCACCATCAACCAAGTCCAACAGCCTATCGAAGAAAACCTTAGGGCACAATTGGAGCAACCTGTCGAGGAACCTAGGGTAATAACCCCAGAGGAAAGGTTAGTTAACAGAAACCAAAATGCTGACGAAGTAGTTCAGCATATCCAATACCAAAACATGGGTTTGGAAAACAATCTGGCAACCATGATCGAAAGGATCATGACTCAAAATGGGATGAACATGGGCTTTCGAAGGCCCAACTTTACATCCCCATTGTCAGAATACGTGTTACAAACAGACTTACCTCCTAGATGTAAAGTCCCCAAATTCACTAAGTTCTCTGGGGACACGACAGAATCTACTGTCGAACATGTGGCGAGATACTTGATCGAAGCAGGAGATATTTCGAATAACGAAAACCTGAGGATTAAGTACTTCCCAAGTTCTTTAACAAAGAACGCTTTTACTTGGTTTACAACTCTCCCCCCTAATTCGATCCATCATTGGACCCAGTTGGAAAGATTGTTCCACGAGCAATTCTACATGGGGCAAACCAAGATAAGCCTGAAAGAATTGGCCAGTGTAAAGAGACGTTTCACTGAACCTATAGACGAATATCTAAATAGGTTTAGGTTGCTCAAAGCAAGATGTTTTACACAAGTGCCGGAACATGAGTTAGTCGAAATAGCCGCAGGCGGTTTAGATTATTCCATTAGGAAGAAGTTAGACACTCAATACCTGAGAGACATGGCCCAACTGGCCGATAGAGTTCGACAGGTAGAACGCCTCAAAGCTGAAAAAGCAAAGGCAACGAAAACTCATAAGAGAGAGAGGATAGCGTATGTTGAGATGGATGACGAAGATCCAGAATCCTTCGACGATACTATAACTGTCGAAGAAGGAGAAGTAGATTTAGCGGAACTAAAACAAGGGCCACCATACTCTTGCAAACTGTTAGTCCCCTCAAGTGGGAAAAATCCCATTGGTCCAGAAAGGACCAACGATAGGTTCCCCAAAAAGACTTATAGTTTTGACATCACGAAATGTGACGAGATCTTTGACTTGCTTGTAAAAGATGGCCAAATGATAGTACCCCCAGGGGTAAAAGTGCCTCCTCTTGATCAAAGAAAGAAGAGAGGCTTTTGCAAATATCATAATTTTTTGGGTCATAAAACTTCTCAATGTTTTCTTTTCAGGAATCTTGTGCAAGACGCTATCGAAGAAGGGAGGTTGAAGTTTGCTGACAAGACCCCCATGGCTGTCGACTCAAATCCGTTGCAGGCTGAGGCCCACTATGCTGAGCCTTCTGAGGTGAACGTGATCGAGGCATCCAGGAGCCAGTCGAAGAGGCCAGGAATCACAATGGTCGAAGTCTCAAAGGACCATATCAACATGCCAATCTTTGGAAGTTTTTCTGGGAATTTATCCAGAAAGACAATTGAAGCAGTTCAGAAAGCGGTCGAAAGCCCAAAGCTGGAGACCGTTGAAGCACAAAAAACTGGACCAAAACCCAGTTCTCACTTGGCCACAGTTCAAGGCCAGACGGAGAATTTGGAGATACAAATGAAGCAGTTAAATCTTGCCAACAAAGATACAATGAATATCAACATGGTCGAACTCTCTGACCCAAAAGCATCAGAAGAGGCCATGAGGCAAGAACAAGCTAATAAGACTGCTTTCCCCCGGGAAAATGAAAATCTGGCAGATTTCCTGCAAAGATGCCAGAAAAAGAAGTCAGAGGTGATGCTGTGTCCAAGATGCAGTTCGATCTTTGACAAAAAAGCTGCTGAGCATATTCAAGGCGTAAGAGCAGCAAATAAGAGAAGGGAAAATGTTGATCTTCGACATGACCCCAGAAGAGCCTCCCAAAGAGGTTCAAACCAAGAAAAGAGGCCATTGACTTTCAGGCCTCCAACAAATGTGCCAGTAGATACCTGGTACAAAACCTCTGGTCGAAAGAGGCCAAGTGAGGAGAGATGGCACTCTTTCGACGTGCCAAGGGGTTCATCTTTAACACAAAAGAAAGAGCCTCAAGTGTCTGCACCTAAAGTTGCACAAGTGTCAAGCAACTACAAAGGGAAAAATCCCATGTCTCGATCTCAATGGAGGAGATACCAAAGGAGACGAAAAGCTGAGAGGGAGGCTGCCAATGAACCAAAGGCAGAAACCAGTTCAAATGTTCCTCTAAGGAAGCAAAGGAAACCTCTAGAAAGAGAGCCAGTAACCAACAGGCTAGTTTGGCCTAACCAAGGTGAAATTGAAGACGAAGATGGTTCTGAGTCTGATGATACTTTAGACATAATGGTGAATATAGTCTCAGTGCTGCCCAGAGAATTCAACCGACAGGTGGAGGTCGAAGCAAGTGACTGGGAAGTGGAGCAAGAAATGGCCAAACATAGGCCAGTGTGCTATTTCGTCATGGACAATGGCACCACTGAGGAACAAAATGGATTCTTCGAACCACCTACAGAGGCGATGAAAAATCACCTCAAGCCTTTATTTATAAGGGCTAAACTCGAAGAAACTACAGTGAATAAAATCTTGGTGGATTGTGGGGCAACCATCAACATTATTCCTCACTCTATGCTAAGGAAAATTGGCAAAAGGGATGAGGACATTAAGCCTCACAACATGGTCCTGTCGAACTATGAGGGCGGCATAGGGACCACTATGGGAGTGATCCAACTAGATATCAAGGTAGGATCTATCCTTCGACCAACAATGTTTATGGTCATATCGGCCAAACCTAACTACAATCTTTTGTTGGGCCGTGAATAGATTCATGGTGTTGGAGCTGTGCCATCATCAATGCACCAGAGGCTGCTGCTATGGCGTCCAGATGGGATGGTCGAAAACATAGAGGCAGATCAAAGCTATTACCTGGGCGAAGTGAATCACCTAGGGCTGGCAGATTTCGACAAGAACTTGGCTCACATAGGGCCATGTCCAACACCTGACTTCGACTTGGCGCCAGCGCCAAATACTTTTTGTTCCCTATACCTGCATCCTGAGCATGGTTTCCAATGGGACAGAGAAGACTTGTCCCACATAGACTTCAGTGGTTTAACTGATATCCAACCAACTGGTTGGGGAAGTGAATTCAGTGATAATGACTGAGTCACAATCATTGAAGCGAATTTCGGCTTATGTAGCCGAAACAAAGATGATAACGGCTCTCGAAGCCGAAGTAAAGTACATGGCCACACAGGCCAATGATCAACAGTTATCTGCTGCAGGTCCAAGAAAGGATTTCGATCCAGAACCCCCTGATATCATGCCTGAAGGAATGCAGGAACAGAGGCTCGACGCCATCTATGACGATGAGCCTTTGGGCTTCGAAAAGGACCCCTTGGCGAACAACATTAAAATGTTAGCGCAAGATCCTTTAGAAGAAATCAACTTAGGCGAAGGGTCAGAGAAAAGGCCAACTTACATCAGCGCCAAAATTGACCCAGAACTTAGGTTGGAAGTAATCCAATTGTTGAAAGAGTTCAAGGACTATTTTGCATGGGATTACGACGAAATGCCTGGTCTCGACAGAGGATTGGTAGAACTTCAGTTGCCAATCAAACCTGGGAAGAAGCCAATCAAGCAAAGTCCAAGACGCTTCGCTCCAGAAATACTGTCGAAGATCAAAACGGAAGTCGAAAGACTTCTGAAATGAAAATTCATACGCGTTACAAGGTATGTCGAAAGGATTGCAAACATTGTGCCAGTGATTAAGAAAAATGGTACATTAAGGGTGTGCATAGATTTCAGAGATTTGAATGCTGCTACGCCCAAAGATGAATATCCTATGCCTGTGGCGGAAATGCTAGTCGATTCTGCCGCTGGCTATGAATACCTGAGTATGCTCGATGGTTATTCAGGATATAATCAAATATTCATTGTTGAAGAGGATGTGTCGAAAACAGCTTTTCGATGCCCTGGGGCTCTAGGCACTTACGAATGGGTAGTGATGCCTTTTGGCCTAAAGAACGCTGGGGCAACATACCAGCGAGCGATGAATTCTATCTTCCATGATTTTATTAACACTTTTATGCAAGTATATATTGATGACATTGTTATAAAATCTGTTTCCAAGAAGAATCATATTGACCACCTTCGACAATCATTCGAAAGAATGAGAGAACATGGTCTGAAGATGAACCCTTTGAAGTGTGCATTCAGTGTGAAAGCTGGAGATTTCTTGGGCTTTGTTGTCCACAAGAAAGGAATCGAAATCAACCAGAACAAGACGAAGGCTATTCTGGAAGCGAAAGCGCCATCGAATAAGAAGGAACTGCAGTCTCTGTTAGGCAAGATAAATTTCTTAAGGAGATTTATATCTAACCTAAGTGGGAAAGCTCAGGCCTTTTCACCCTTACTTCGAATGAATAAAGAGGGGTTCGAATGGGGGCAAGAGCAACAAGAAGCCTTCGACAAAATCAAAGGGTACCTCACTAAGCCACCTATTTTGGTGCCTCCTTGTAGCAATAGGAGTATGAGATTGTACATAGCTGCATCCGACAAAACTTTGGGAAGCATGTTAGCCCAAGAAGATGAGAATGGAGTCGAAAGACCCATTTACTATCTTAGTAGAGTTTTGAACGATGCAGAAACTAGATATAGCAAAGTTGAAAAATTGTGTCTATGTCTGTATTTCTCTTGTACAAAACTCAAGCAATATATAAAACCAGTTGATGTGTATGTTTCGTCTCATTTTGATGTTTTCAAGTATATGTTGTCGAAACCTATCTTGCACAGTCGAATTGGCAAGTGGGCATTAGCATTAACTGAATACTCCTTGACCTTTATGCCTCTTAAGGCAGTGAAAGGACAAGTGGTTGCAGACTTTATAGTCGACCACTCAATTCAAGTTGAGGATATTAATTATGTGGAGATAGAACCTTGGAAATTCTACTTCGATGGTTCCAGCCATAAAGATGGAACAGGGGTAGGAGTCTTGATCATTTCTCCAGAAAAAATTCCAACAACATTCAAGTACAAGATATCAGGTCCTTGTTCGAACAATGAGGCTGAGTATGAAGCTCTAATTACTGGCCTTGAAATATTGTTGGAATTGGGGACAACTCGAGTCGAAATAATGGGAGACTCAGAGTTAGTCATTAAGCAAGTCACAAAAGAATATAAATGCATAAGAGAGAATCTCATTATGTACTTTGTGATAGCAAATCGTTTATTGAAAAAATTTGAAATGGTCAATATTCGACACATACCCAGATTGGAAAATCAAATAGCCAACGACTTAGCACAAATTGCATCTGGGTACAAGATTTCAAAAACGAGATTACAAAGAGCAATCGAAGTTCGAGAAAAGATAAAAGCAACTTGTCTATCACCAACAGACTTGGAATCGACAAGACTAGGATATGCTGATCAAAGTAACTTCGAAATTTCGTTCATAGATAATTTGTCAGAGCAAGATTGGAGGAAGCCCATTGTGGATTATCTTCAAAATCCAGGAGCTTCGACAGAACGAAAAAGAAAGTACAGGGCGTTGAGTTATGTACTCATGGGAAATGAGTTATTCAAGAAGACGCCTGAAGGGGTATTGCTAAAATATTTAAGTGAAACTGAGGCATACATAGCCCTTTCGACTATGCACACTGGAGCATGTGGGGCTCACCAAGTAGGCCATAAGATGAAATGGTTGTTGTTTCGACAAGGACTATACTGGCCCACTATGCTGAAAGATTGTGTTGAGTTCGCCAAAGGTTGCCAAGAATGTCAAGTCCATACAGGCATCCAACATGTACCAGCAAGCGAACTTCACTCGATAGTGAAACCTTGGCCCTTTAGAGGATGGGCGTTGGACCTCATTGGAGAGATTCGACCAGCATCATCAAAGAGTCAGAAGTATATATTGGTAGGCATTGATTATTTTACTAAGTGGATCGAAGCTATCCCTTTAGTCAATGTAGACCAAGAAAATGTCATTGAATTTATTCAAAAGAACATTATCTTTAGGTATGGAATCCCTGAGACTATAACTACTGATCAAGGATCAGTTTTCACTGGTCGAAAGATGCAGGAATTCGCTCAGGAAACAGGTTTCAAACTCCTAACATCAACGCCTTATTACGCACAGGCAAATGGTCAAGTCGAAGCAGCGAACAAAGTAGTGATTGGCTTGATAAAAAAGCATGTTGGGAAGAAACCAAAAAATTGGCATAAGACGTTAGACCAAATTTTGTGGGCTTGTCGAACGTCCCCAAAAGAAGCCATAGGTACAACACCATATAGGCTAACTTTTGGCCACGATGTAGTGTTGCCAGCAGAAATTTGTCTTCAATCTGCAAGGGTTCAGAGACATTATGATATTCCCTCTGAAATTTATTGGGATATGATGTTGGACGAACTAGTGGATTTAGACGAAGAAAGATTGCGCGCTCTTGACCTACTCAGGCTTCAGAAGAAGAGAGTAGAAGACTCTTATAATAAAAAGGTGAAACCTAAAGTATTTTCGCCTGAAGAACTAGTTTGGAAGGTGATTCTTCCCATGGATCGAAGCATGGGAAAATGGTCACCCAAATGGGAAGGACCATTCAGATTTATCCAGACTTTTTCTGGTGGAGCCTATGAAGTCGAAGATCTAGGTGAAGATAAAAGGCTCTTGAGAGTAAATGGTAAATATTTGAAAAAGTACAAACCTACACTCCAAGAGATAAAAATAAAATAACAAGTAATGACTAAATTAACCATAAAAAAGCCAAAATGGAAATTTTTTATAATTTAGCCAAAATGGCAATGTTGTCGAATACATATTACAAAATATGGTTAAAAGGCTGAATCAATCAGAAGGGAATGGAATCCTTGAGTCGAAGGTATTTGGTTTGCTGCAGCTCCAATCTTTTGTTGCACAAGGCATTCGCCTGCACAAGCTTGGCAATCTGATCTCGAAGCCTTGAGCTTTCTCAGCAAATTCTAGGCCTTGTGTGATTTCAGCTTGACTTTCGGTGTCTGGAACAGTCGAGAGAAGTTCCTCCTTGCGCTTAGTATTGGCATTTATCTTAGCCTCTATTTCTTCGATTTGCGCCTTGAGGGAAGCATTCTCTCGATCGATGGCATCAACTTCTTCTTGTTTAGATGCTTTTTGCTTCGACAACTCCGCAATTCGAGAAGTTGTCTCTGCTACAGCAGTCCATGCAGAAGAGCTTTTGCCATATAACACTTCAAGCTGGCTATTAAAGCCCCTTTGTCGCCGATAATCTGTTGAGACTTGATCAATAATGGAGTGTAACTCCATGATAAAGCCTGAGACTTCTGGAGGCACAGCTAACAAGTCTACGGCATTCAAAACAGCCCCCAAATATGATGGAGCAGTAGGGTCCCCCTCCAAAGCTTTCATCAAGTCCTTCTTGAAAAACTGAGCCTTAACCTTCGTCAAAGCCTCATCGAGAGGAGAAGTTTCAGTGGACTTCCCCGACAGAGTAGGAACCTCCTGACTAGCATCAGACGAACTTTTACTCTCGATGATGGCGTTCAGATAGCTAACAGGATCAGTTTGCTTCAAGAGTTCTAAGTCCTCTTTCGACCTATGCTTTGTTGAGGTAACAGCGTTTGCAACAGCATTGTCTTGGGTTTGAGGTTGTTGAGTAACATTTGCCTCGACTTGATTCCCTTCGACTCGGATTGCGGCAGTACCAGCGTCATCATGGTGCCCTTATCCAGCGTCACCTTGGTGCCCTTTGCCAGAGTCACCTTGGTTCTCTTCGCCAGCGGCACCTTGATCCTCTTCGCCAGCGTTGTCGTGGTCCCCTTCGTTACGATTCTCTTCCGACAGATCCACCACCTGAATCTCTTTCGGCTGTTGCTCTTCTGTTTGTGGATCTTCTGCTGGTTTTTCTGCTGTCTCAGCATTGGCTTCATTTATTTCAGTATTGGCTTCATCATTCGCCAAGTCTTTTTCTTGTGGCCTGCTGAGTTCAGCAGACTCCAATGTTTCAGAAGTCCTTGGCGCTGAGCTTTCAATGGTGTCCTGAAAAGAGAAGAAGAAGAATCTTATAAATTCGAAAGAGACATAGTCGAATGTAGATATCGACACCTGAGTTACAAAGGGATCAAAGAGATTACCTGTAAAGTAGCTTCAGCCCCAGGGCTAGAATTGTCGCTTTCGACAGGCTTATTGAGAAGAACGTTTAATTCCTCCTCCGTTGGCTCCTCAATGATTACTGGAGGTGGCCTGGGCTTTCTCCCAGCAACCTTTATTCTAATTGTTCGACCAGCAGCCTCAGGAAGAGGAACGTCCTTCTTCAGCTTTTGCCTTTTTAGAGGAGCAGGGGGAGAATCATCTTCTTCGTCGCTCCCAGATTCGACCGTCATTGCTGGCCGTTTCTTGGGCGAAGGTGCCTAAAAAACCAATGGGAGTTCGATTTAGCAGTTGCATCGAAAGTTAAAAAATTAAAGCCAGAAGAAAATAATGAAAGTCTGGTTACTGATGCAGCAGGTTTTTCCGAAGGGCCTTCCCCCTGTTGGTTTGTTGTGGTCTTCGCCGGCGCTATAGTCTTCGCCGGTGGTGGAGGTTTTGTTAAGGGGCCTCCTCCCTGTTGGCCTTCTGCAGCCTTCTTGGCTGCAGGCTTTCGAACAACTGAAAGTAGATAAAATAATTAACAGGCTAGCAGTCGAAAGAGAAATACAAAGTAATTTGAAAGGATGAACTTACATTTCTTTATTTTGTCCAAGACAAGGACAAAAGATTTCTGAAGCTCATCCACGAAGTCCTTCTCGTCGAAAAACTCCTCAGCATAGTAACTTTTCCACCACTCCTCGAAGGATGGTGAGCAAATAAAGTTAAGCTGGTAGTCAAACAACGAAAGAACTGTTCGACCAGCATATCTGCTGATATGCTTAGTGGCAGCTTCTTCAGTGTAGTCGTTGCAGAAGTATAACATAGACTTCTCCCTTGGAAAAATTGGAGAAGGTAGTGTTTAAATAATACCAAACTGGCGAGATACCAGGTTTGGTTGATATGCAATAAGACTTAAGTGAGTCTTAGAGCTCCTGAATCGAAGGGGCATTATTCTTGGTGTGAGGAATGCCTCCCACATTGTTGTATGTTCGTCAACCTGAGGACCACTCGACGTCCTAGGATGTGGCCTTGTGAACCACTCTGGCCCAACCTTCCGTCGAGCAAATGGAGCCATAGTCGAAGCAAACTCTTTCCTTCTAGCAAACATCAGAACGAAGTTTGTAAAAGTTTGTTGAAGCTCCAGCCCATCTTCCATTGGAGTCAACAGAGCCAATCTAGTGCCTTCGACGCGTCTGTTTGCTATTTCTGGAGCCTGCTCATTTATTTGAATCTTCTTAGGCAAGAAGGACTCGAAGGTGGCATTGAGCCACAGTTGAAGCAGCCAAAAAGGTCCAGCAAGCAGCAGGCTGGCTCTGTTCTCGATAATCTTCAGAAGAGTCGCTCCGTTGCTAATCGACTCATACAGGCTAGCCAAAATCAATTCTGCCAAATAGATATTTTGGCCATGATGGAGTTGAGTGGCGAGAGTGACCATCTTCTTGGTCACCTGTAAGGACTTGGAGCAAAACACGAAGCGTGTCAACCATAAGGCTAGAAACGCAATGTGTTCGACATCCGACACAACATCTGTCGACCTGTCGTGGTAGTGATTGATGAAGGTGGTGTAGGTTGGTTTTGTGGCAGAGAATCCAATCTGATCCTCCGACATTTCCTCCGGGTCGAAGTAGTCCCCAGTGGGTCGAAGGCCAGTGATGGCGGCCACATCGAAGAGTGTGGGAGTCAGCATTCCACAGGGAAGATGGAAGGTGAAGTGGGTGCAGTCCCAGAAGAGTAAAGAAGCTATCAACATCTCTGGGGAATAGTTAAGACCTGTCTTCGACAGCATAACCAGGTCGAATATCCCCATGTCTTTCCAGATCGAAGCTTGGCGTTTCTCCATTTTTTCCAGCCAAGCACTATAATCAGGAGTGAGGCTAGGGCCAGACCTGAAAGCCCTAACACCTTTGTTGAAGAAACGGAGGTCGATTTTCTCTTTAGCAGGATCTTCATTATCCTCTGCATCTTTCTTGGAGCATGCAACCGGTTTGAGTCTCTCAACTACCGGAAAATAACTTTTGATCTTCATGGCCTCAGCGATGCTTGGGTACAATGGGCCAGACATAGCAAAGATCTGGTTGGAATATCCAACCGGAATCATAAGGTGGCGTGAGTAAGCATCACGTACAGCAATGTCCAAAGGTTCAGGGACCCTTCGTTGGCCCGTGGGAGTCACTACTGGAGCGGTGGCGAAAACCCTAGGTTTGACATTTCCAGAGGGAGTGTTGGCACTAGGAGCGTTGGAAGAACCAGATGCCATTGTTGGTAACGAGGTTGAAGATGAAGTGAAAAGCAAAAGGTTTGCAAAGTTGACAAGAGTTTGTATGCAAAGGAGGAATTCTGAAAGCAAGGTAGCGTAAAAAGTCCCACAAATGGGTACTTACTGCTATTTATAGTAGTGGGGGAAATCCCCAAATTCGAGGACATTAAATGCCATTTAATGTTGCAGAAGGTAGTGGGACACGTGGCGTCTCCCTGTTGTTTTAGCCGTTCTGCAGAAATGGAAGGGTGCAGCGTGCACCCTCGTTTTTGGGAATTGTCATGATGACAATTTGTGAAATGACGTTTGGCACACTGCACGCCGTACTGAGGTGACGTCTTAGGTACGGATAAATGATGGTTTTTCTTGGGATTGTCAGTGGTTGGTAGAAGACAACAAAAAGTGCACAATTTAATTTGTAACTAAAAAATGAAAAGACAGGTGTCGAATGGCATTTCAAAGAATGCCTTTTTCTTTCAGAGTCGAAATAAGGCATTCTTGGGGGGAAATTTGTTGGCTCTTAAATTCGACACCCTTGTTTCATTAAGGTCAGCCATTAAAGCTGAAGGTTGTTTTCGACCAGCTAGGTCCGTCGAAATACCCATCGAAAGATGGCAATGTACTTAGAAGATTTCTTTCAAGGGAGAAGTTTGTTGCCTTCGACGTCGAAGGTGTTTCTCGTCGAAGATGCTTCTCGACGAAGATGTTCGATGGTACAGAGTGGAACGGTTTGAAATTCAAGCATTTGGAGGGAAAACGATTTCCAGCGGTTACCAAGTGCAACGTGCAAAGATCTGGAGCGTCGAACGTTGAGAACGTGCCAAGTGGGATCATCTCGAAGCAGTGTAACTGCCTGACGGTTACTTGGGATGTTTTAGTATAAATAGTAGTAGTTCACGCAGTTTCTCGTGTGTGTTCACAATCATATACAAAGTCACTCATATAGATTCGAGTACCCAGCGTGTGAGAAAGAATTGTTGAGAAATGTATGTGTGAAACACCAACTTTATTAATCAAAGTCATTTACTTTTCCAGAAACTTTACTTTCTTTCTTCTTTACTTTCCTGTCGAAATCCTTTACTGCAAGCCTTCATTTATTTTACCAAGCCTACTTCTTCATGCAATTTATTTAAAGCCTCTTTATTTTATTGTCATTTAACCATTATCCAATTTAATCAAAACCTCAAAATCAACCTATGTCCTAGGATCAATCTGATCGATCCTGCGAGTAACCAAATAAGTAACCATTTGGAGGATCAGCGGTTGTTTACCAATAACCACGGTAAACAGTCCCCCATGAGACAACAACAGACCAATTTGAGAATTGCGTGGCTAGCCTGACAGCTGATAATGGCTTGGGATTTTCAGATGCTGACTTAACGCCTCTCGGGAAGAACCACAATTAAGCTTTACATGTTTCTATCGAGTGCAAAGGGACTACCTTAGCACATGTTCTAGTTGACACTGGTTCTTCTTTGAATGTATTACCCAAGGGGCGTTAGATCGTCTAGACTGTGAAGGTTTAGTCTTGAAGCCAAGAGATATCATTGTAAGGGCATTTGACGGATCAAAGAGGACTGTTCATGGGGAGGTAGATCTTCCAATCAAAGTGGGCTCCAAAATCTTCAACTCCACCTTCTATATTATGGATATTCGTCCGTCCTATTCTTGTCTGTTAGGTCGCCTGTGGATCCATAAAGCTGGGGCAGTAACCTCAACCCTCCACCAGAAACTCAAATATCCAGTCAAGGGCAGAATAGTCACCGTCTATGGAGAAGAAGAGTTTATGGTGAGCCACCTTAACTCTTTCAAGTACGTAGATATGGATGGAGAATTCATTGAGACCCCGTGTCAAGACTTTGAGGTTGTATCACCAATGATTGCTGCTACCAAATGTTCTTCTGATGAGTCTAAAGTTGTTAAGGCCACGCCAAAGATGGTTTCAGTCAAAGACGCCCGTGTACCAATTGAATAAGGAAATTGCGATACTTGGGGGAAACTCCTCGATATCCCATTTAAAGCAGACAAGTTTGGTTCGGGCTTCACCGTCAAAGCTCAAAAGGAAGTGAGGCGTGCTCGTGCTGGAAAGCCACCTCTCCGCATTGGAATCCATGAAGTCAACGTCGTGGATGATTCTGAAGAAGGAGCTGCATTTAAATAGTGGGTGTATCCAACTACAACGGAGCTGAAGAATTGGCATGCGAAGGACTTTGTGCCCATCTCCTTCATTGAGGAGTAATCTACTTGTTATTGCTTTTCTTTAAATTCAAGAACATGTTGTCTGTAATATTTTAACAATGACTTTTCAGCTATTTTTCCGGCCCGGGGCACTTTGGTCCATTTGTTAAGGGTTTTATTTATGTTCATCTAATCATTTGATCATTCAGTACATTGGACTCTTTTGCATTCAAATATTTGTGTTCATTGTATTTTCTTTCTTGAAAATACATTTTTCAAAAAAATATCCATGTATCTTACATGCACACACACACACACACTCTTGCAGATCCACATCCACTCTGGATCCTATTACCAATGACTCTACTATTTCCGACTATGACCTTGAATGTCCTATCAACTAAGTTGAAGACGAAGGTGAGGAAGATTGTGACATATCGGGAGAGCTATCCAGACTTTTATTACAAGAGGAAAAAGCTATTCAACGGCACAAAGAGTCAATTGAAGTTATCAACTTGGGTACTGAGTCAGATAAGAAGGAAATCAGGATTGGCGCTAATTTTGAAAGTAGTGTCAAGAGCAGGTTGGTTCAGATGTTGCATGATTATGTGGAAGTATTTTCTTGGTCTTATGAAGATATGTCTGGGTTGGATACCGACATTGTAGTTCGTTGTTTGCCAATAAAAGAAGATTGTCCGTCTGCCAAGCAAAAGGTTCGTTGCATGAGGCCTGATATGTCTGAAAAGATTAAAGCTGAAGTGATGAAACAATTTGATGTAGGATTCTTAGCTGTGACATCTTATCCCCAATGGGTTGCTAATGTGGTACCAGTGCCAAAAAATGACGGAAAAGTTCGCATGTGCGTAGAATATAGGGATCTGAATAGGGCTAGCCCCAAGGATAACTTCCCTCTACCACACATTGACGTCTTAGTTGATAATACTGCTCAGCATAAAGTCTTCTCTTTCATGGATGGCTTCTCAGGCTATAATCAAATAAGGATGGCTTCTCACTGAACTTTGACTTCCCTGATGAGAACATCATGCTGGTAATCGACTGTGAAAAACCTGGACCATATGATGGACCTGAACAAGCATCCCGATGGACTATGGTATTATATGGGGCTTCCAACGCCTTAGGTAACGGGATTGGTGCTGTGATCATCTCTCCTGAAGGTTTCTACACCCCTTTCACTATCATACTATACTTTGATTGCACAAACAATATGGCCGAGTATGAAGCATGCATCTTAGGTCTAAAAGCTACTATTGACTTAAGGATCAAGCATTTGGATGTGTTTGGGGATTCCGCTCTAGTGATCAGCTAAGTAAAAGGATATTGGGACACTAAACATCCTAATCTTATCCTTTATAAGGAACTTGTGCTATCCCCAATTCCTTACTTCGAAGAGATCACTTTTGAGCACTTCCCTAGGGAAGAAAACCAGTTGGTTGACGCTTTGGCAACCATGTCTTCAATGTTCAAGGTCAGATGGGACAACGAAGCCCCTATGATAACAATTGAAATATTCGATGAACCTGCACATTGCTATGAGCTTAACACCGATGCGGAAAAGCCATGGTACCATGAAGTGATGAGATACCTTGAAGCACAAGAGTATCCAGAGGGGGAATCTATCAATGACAAAAAGTTCTTGCAAAAATTTGCAGCCAAATTCTTCCTAAGTAACGGGATATTGTACAAGCGCAACCATGATTCAACTCTACTCTGATGTGTGGACAAGAAGGAGGCGGAGGAGATCATGGAAGACATGCATGATGGTCTCTTTGGTACTCACTCAAGTGGACATACGATGTCTACAAAAATATTAAGATCTGGTTATTATTGGTCAATGATGGAGACTGATTGCCATCAACATTCAAGAACTTGTCACAAATGACAAATCTACACTGATAAGGTCCATGAGCCTCCTATCCCTCTAAATGTCATAACCGCTCTGTGGTCATTTGCAATGTGGGGCATTGACATGATTGGAGAGATCAAGCCCACCGCTTCCTACGGACATCGCTTCATTCTTGTTGCCATCGAGTATTTTACCAAATGGGTCGAAGCTGCCTCATTTTCCTCAATCACCAAGAATATGGTAGCCAGATTCATCAGACACAACCTCATCTACCGTTATGGTATCCCATAGAGGATCATTACCGATAATGGAACTAACCTCAACAATGCTATGATCACCGAGCTTTGCACTCAGTTTAAGATCAAGCATCACAATTTTTCTCCATATAGACCAAAAATGAATGGTGCAGTCGAAGCGGCCAACAAAAATATACAGAAGATTATGCAGAAAATGGTAGTAACCTATAAGGATTGGCATGAGATGTTTCCGTTTGCTCTACTTGGCTACCGTACTTCAGCTAGAACATCAACTGGGGCAACTCCCTTTTCTCTAGTCTATGGCAATGAAGCTATTTTTCCAGTGGAAGTTCAGATTCCCTCACTGAGAATTATGAATGAGGCAGGCCTAGGGGAAGACGAGTGGATTCAAACAAGATTGGATCAGTTGAACTTGATTGACGAAAAATGGTTAGCTGCTGTTTTCCATTGTCAGACGTACCAAAAACGGATGATCAAGGCTTTCAACAAAAAGATCAAGCCTGGAGTATATCAAGTTGGTGACTTGGTGATAAAACGCATCATTCTACCACAAGGCGACCCCAGAGGCAAATGGACTCCCACCTATGAATGGCCATTTGTTGTCAAGAGAGTTTTCTTTAGCGGTGCCATGATGCTGACTGTGATACGGTGGGAGAGAACTGACTGTTTTTTGGAATGCTGGTTTGCGTTTTGCGTTTGTTTTCGCAAAATGTCACGGTAAGCAAGAGTCGCCACCGTCTTTTATTTTATCCAACAAGGAAAGGAAAAAAGCACATAAAAATTCCTTTTTCGAGATGTTTCTCGGGTCCGGGGGTAGATTATAGAAAGGGAAGGTGTTAGCATCCTTTCTATCTGTGGTTATCCACGGGCTCTTAGGTACTTGCTCAAAGTGTTTTCAAAATTTGCTTTTCTTTGTGTTTGTGGGTTTAAAAAGAGTTTTTGTTTGAAAGGTGTACGTGCGAAAAGTTTTATTTTGTTTTGAAAAGAGCAAGTACTTAAGAACCATCAACCTACTCGAAAAAGGGATCAATTTGTGCTAATGTCCTTTAGACAATGCTATCCCATTATGAATGAATAGGTAGCATCGTCGTTGGAGTTTTTAAGGGTCAATTTGATTAAGGGGCATGCGGTCACTAAAGCAATGTTAGGACGCCTTAGCGGTAACCCTAATGTCTTAGATCATTTTACCGAGGCAACCGTTTCGAGGAAACTATGATCTTTGGACAAGAGGGCGACCTCTAAAACTTCTTATACTCAATGACCACGTTCGAAGGCAACCAAGTGAGGTATACCCTAAGAGTGCGCATGTGCGAGTGTGTTGTTTTCAGTTAATTTTATCTTTGTACATGTCAATGGTTATCTATGTTGATTTTAGGTTAAACATTCGATCTTGTCATGCATTCCCTATTACCAAACATCTAACAGTTTATAAGTTGAAGAAATTAAATTGCGGAAATTAAACTAACTATTACAAGGCGTCGGGTATTTACATCGCCAAAAGCAACCCTTGAAATTAAAATGCGGAAAATAAATAAAGCGATAAAATAATTAAAGTCCTATTAAAATATTACATTCCAGGAAACAGATACAATATTGAATAAAATAATGGATCGCGTGCGAGAAATTAAATCGGGCGAGTTCTAGGGTTTTGACCCTTTGATTATTAAAGAAAAGATTTTTTTTGGTTATTTTGAATTAAGAAAGAAATTAAATTAGGTTAAGTATTAAATTAACAAATTAATTAATTAATTAATAAAAATGATATTTTTGGATTTTTGATATTTAAAGAAATAAAAATAATTTAATCAATGTTAATAAAACCTAATTGTCTAAATTAATTTTAATTATTGCAAAATATATTAAAAGTTAATCCTAATTAAAACTAAGTTAATTCAATTAATATTTATTAACAAAAATAAAATGCTGAAATTTAATTTTAACAAATAAAATATTTTTTGGTTTTTTTATTTTATTAAGAAAAAAGTTTAATTGGTTAGTTAATATAAAAATAATAATAATAATTAATTAAATAGAAATAATAAAAATAGAGAGAGCTTAGGGTTTGGGCCTGTTTTTGGGAGGCTTGGATAGCAATTTGATGGCCCAATAACATGCAGGCCTGGCTGACTTTCTGGAATTCCATGTGGCACATTGACTAGAGCATATGGTGGACATCATATCTGGACCACCAGATATGGCCTGGGGCCATCTGGCAAACATTTGAGTGAGGGAGCATCATGCATCACGCACTTGGTTTTATATTGGATCACCTGAAGAAAAAATGTAACAAATGCACGGGGGGACTGGGATTCGAACCCAGGTCCTGTGAGTCATTGCACAACGCTTCCACCACTCAACCAACGCGCTTCATCTGTTATTATATTGGAATCTAATAATAATATGGGAGAACAATTAAATGCCATAAAATATAAAATAATAAAGCGTGAAGTTTGAACTAGCCAATAGGAGGGGGGCACGTCTTCGTCTTCTTCATGCAAACATGGATATTTACCTACGGATTTACATCCGCAGCTAAATCTGTATGCCTATCCTAAAATTAGTTCTAGGCCATGGAAACTCAATCCAAGCCCATGGTCATGCTCGTCTTCCTCACTGATCATGCCTATGTCCATCAATGGCATCAATTTTGCCTGTAAATAAAAAGCCCAAAAACAAACTACCAAAACCCTAGGTTCGGTTACAGGGCTATAACTCATATAAATGCAATCAAATAATGCAGAAAGCTTGTAAATTGAACAAGGATCATGAATATGCAAAGATTTTGCAAGAAAAACGCAAGAATAAGGATCTACGATTTCAAACGAAAAGCACTTTTATGAGACACTTACAGGGCTTTTGTGCGTGTATGGAGATTGGTTTTGAGTTGGCTTCGCTTCAGCGGATGTCCAGCAAGTGATTGGTGTTGAGATTTGCTCTTGAAAATGCCTCCAAAGATGATTTCAGTTTTACACTTTTTCACCTTTTTTCAAGTTTTGTTCTTGGTGATTCTGCAGCCTCTAGGTCTCCAATTCGTACCCCTTGCCTTGTATATGTATAATGCAATGTATTAGGTTAACTTTTGTGGACTGAATCCTTGTGCATCAATGCTTGGAGATTTGATTTGATCCTCCATTGATAACCTTCCAATTTTGTCAAAAATCCAATCTTTTTGCACATGGAATGTATGATACGAATTTGATTCACTTGATGATGATGATTAGGTCCTGAAATAGCCTAAAAGAGATCAAATAATCAATGTTTGGATTTTATTTGATTTAAATTGATTAAAAATGAAATAATTCATTAAAAAATCAAATTAAATAATAAAATTGATAAATGATCATAAGTCAGAAGCTAGGACACGTGTGTAGTGTGACAAGATCAAATCAAGTGGAAAAGAATGGGCCCATTTTACAAAATTTGAAGTTTTTGGGATAGTTGACTTTTGGCAATTTTGCAAAAATGCCCAACTTCAACAATGCATAACTTCTTCAATTTTGAATTTTTGGAAGTGTTCTTGGACTTTTTAGAAAGCTTGAGATGTCCTCTAATCAACCCTGTTGGTCTCATCTCATTTTTATATTCCATGCTCAATTTATAAGCTTTGGCAAAAAAGGTGTTTTTGTTGACTTTCAAAAATGACCTATAATGTCCAAATTTATAACTTCTTGTGAGTGCATTTCTTGATCTTGTGGTATGAAGATGGATTGTAGGAAATTGCATCCTATTAAACATGAGATTTGGATGGGTCATTTCTCATAAAGTATGAGAAAGTTATGATTAGTCAAAGTTGAGTTGACTTTTCCTACAAAACCCTAATTTAGCAACTTTTGAGTCTTGATGAATTTTGAGCAATCCTTGATGAATCATGATCAACCCTTGATCAAATGATGAAATATCCTTCAAAATGAGAATGTTGACAAAAAATCTTGAAGTTTGACTGTATTTGGGTCACAGTTGACTTTTGCCCTAGCACAGTCGATTTTGGGACCCTTTGAGCAATTGACTGAGCAAACTACCTCTGCAAGGCTTGAAATTTGACATGGATGATCTTGAGAACATATTAGTACATTGGGGAACACTTGAAGTCATTTGGATGCAAGGACCTTTATGCAACAAAAAACCCTAATTTGAGGTTGACTGCCTTAGGAGATAGCTTGACTGTCCAACTCTTGAGCAATCTTGAGCAACTTGAAGATTTTTCTTGCAATGTTTTGAGAAATATGGGAGGGAAACTTTTGGGGTACAACAACTGCCCCTGTTCAATTTTCTTAAACCTGAGGATATAGATTTGCTTTCGGGCCTTTCGTGATCCGAAGGTGAAAGATGATTGAACACTAGAGTGCCCAGAAATTTGCACTCGCATGAAGTGGTATCAGCCTGGTGATGTCGGGAATGGGCTTACAGATTCCATTTGGAGATTGTTGATAGGTGGTTTGAACTTCGACTGGAATAGGAATCAGGGAGGTCTTATCATCGATCTGACTGAACCAGAGAAGATCTTGGATTAACTTTGACTGGATCGGCATCAGAAAAATCTTCGAATCGATTTAACTAGACCAGACAAGAGTCTTGGAATAACTTCAACTGGAATATGAATCAGGGAGATCTTATCGGCGATCTGATTGAACCAGAGGAGGTCTTGGATTAACTTTGACTGGATCGGCATCAGAAAAATCTTCGAATCGATTTAACTGGACCAGACAAGAGTCTTGGAATAACTTCAACTGGAATACGAATCAGGGAGATCTTATCAGCGATCTGACTGAACCAGAGGAGGTCTTGGATTAACTTTGACTGGATCGGCATCAAAAAAATCTTGGAATCGATTTAACTGGACCAGACAAGAGTCTTGGAATAACTTCAACTAGAATACGAATCAGGGAGATCTTATCGGCGATCTGACTGAACCAGAGGAGGTATTGGATTAACTTTGACTAGATCAGCATCAGAAAAATCTTCGAATTGATTTAACTGGACCATACAAGAGTCTTGGAATAACTTCAACTGGAATACGAATCAGGGAGATCTTATCGGCGATCTGACTGAACCAGAGGAGGTCTTGGATTAACTTTGACTGGATCAGCATCAGAAAAATCTTCGAATCGATTTAACTGGACCAGACAAGAGGCTTGGAATAACTTCAACTGGAATACGAATCAGGGAGATCTTATCGGCGATCTGACTGAACCAGAGGAGGTCTTGGATTAATTTTGATTGGATCGGCATCAGAAAAATCTTCGAATCGATTTAACTGGACTAAACAAGAGTCTTGGAATAACTTCAACTGGAATACGAATCAGGGAGATCTTATCGGCAATCTGACTGAACCAAAGTATATCTTGGATTAACTTTAACTGGATCGGCATCAGAAAAATCTTCGAATCGATTTAACTGGACCAGACAAGAGTCTTGGAATAACTTCAACTGGAATACGAATCAGGGAGATCTTATCGGCAATTTGACTGAACCAGAGGATGTCTTGGATTAACTTTAACTGGATCGGCATCAGAGAAATCTCCGAATCAATTTAACTGGACCAGACGAAAGTCTTGGAATAACTTCAATTGGAATACGAATCAGGGAGATCTTATCGGCAATCTGACTGAACCAGAGGATGTCTTTTGATATAGCTGAGAACTTAACTGCATCTTTCCTGAAAGGTAAAGGTCAGTTATATGCAATGCATGATATGGATCAAGCAATGATGTTCTTAAAATAAATGAGATTGTATTATATGATGTGTATATGCATGTATCATGATGTATGGAAATGTAATGTTTTAGCTGGGGAAAATAAATCCCGGATAGCTGCTGGAGAATAGAGTTGAATTCTTCGCTTCCGCTGGGGATGGTGAATGAAGGTAGTTCGTGAGAATAAACCTGCAGGAGAAGAAAACTCTGTTGGGGAATAAACTGGTGAGGAGATTACTCTGTGGGGAAGAGATGCTCTGCTGAGGATTCCACTGATAAATTCTGTTGGGATGAATTATCGTTGCTGGTGATATTGAATCTGCTGAGGATTGAATTCCTGTTTGTGAAAGGAAAGAACTTCGCTGGGGATGATCTTTCAGTTGTGAGTTGCTGGAGATAACCCTGTTGGACTTTTGTGAGGATAATCCTTTGAGCTCGGCTGGGGAGATTTATTTTGTACTCCGTTGGGGATAAACTTCCAGAGTCTACTGGGGGATGATGCTTCAATTCTGTTGGGCAAGCTTTTTCAGACTACGCTGGAAAATTTTTAACTCCACTGCGGGTATCTTGTATTCTGCCGGGGAACATTCTTATACTCCGTTGGGGAATATTAAGACTGCCGAGGATATCAAGCCTTTCTAGTGCTGATGGTAGATCAACTCTGCTTGGGGAGAGCATTGCTGATTTGTTCATAGTGGCAAGCCTCAGCTGGGAGAGAGCTGCCATTATTGTCTTACTCTGCGGGGAGTGAAGGTATCTTAGCCATATTCCTCAGATGAATTTACCGTCGTACCTGGTGGACAGAGCAACTATAGAGCTTGGACAATTTTATTTCCCCTGTTTCTGATATTGCCAGTAATCATCTTTGTTTCGCATGTAAACATTTATGAGCAGTAATTAATGTCAAATGCATATATCAAAAATGAACATTGGACGTTCTTTGTAAAACAAAACAGATAAAGGAAAAATAGTTTGAAATTTGTCTGAAAATGAATTTGTATTGATTTTGAAGTTTGGCCTGTAAATAGGCGTTTTTGTACAAGAGGCTGACGTCCTAGTAAGAGAACGCCGCCGAACAAGAGAGTTTATACATTTTGCAAAAAATAAACAAAACAGTTATGTGAATAATCCCGCTGGGTTCCAACTCTTCTATTGCCCTTATGTCCTCAAGCATCTCATCACTTTGTTGCTTGGTTGAAGGTAGATCAGATTGATTAGTGTCGTCCGAGCTTGACAGTCGATACCGAAGTCTGGATGCAAAGTGATCCAATGAGACAAAGTGTTACGCTTTGATCCCTAATTTTTTCCTGGACCGCCCTTCCGGGTTTTCAGTCCACCGGGATACCCTTTTTGCCCAAGCCGCCTTTTCAGGTTTTCGACTTGCCGGGTGTACAGATTTTTTCATTTTCATCCCTTATTTTTGCCCGAACCCTTTTGGTTCGCCGGGAAGCCCTTATTTTTTCCTAGGCCAGTCAACCTAGAGGGTCTTTGATTATGCGTAGTATCTTTTCACTATGTCTGTATTGACGGGGTGAGGAAGGTCGTCATCATCCATGGTGGTTAGAATCATAGCTCCTCCTGAGAAAATGTTCTTAACCATAAATGGCCCTTCATAAGTAGGGGTCCATTTACCCCTGGGATCACCTTGAGGTAGAATAATGCGCTTGATTACCAGATCCCCAACTTGATACTCTTGTCGTCTAACTTTCTTGTTAAATGCCTTGATCATCCGTTTTTGGTACGTCTGACCATGACAAATAGCAGTAAGTCTCTTTTCGTCGATTAAGTTCAGTTGATCAAACCGGGTCTGAATCCAGTCATCTTCACTCAAACCTGCATCCTTTATGATCCAAAGAGAGGGTATCTGAACTTCAATGGGCAAGACAGCCTCCATGCCATATACCAAGGAATAGGGTGTTGCCCCTGTTGACGTCTGCGCTGAGGTACGATACCCATGAAGAGCAAATGGTAGCATCTTGTGCCAGTCTTTGTATGTCATTGTCATCTTTTGCACGATCTTCTTACTGTTCTTATTAGCCGCTTCGACAGCCCCATTCATCTTTGGCCGATAGGGAGAAGAGTTGTGATGCTGTATCTTGAATTGCTCGCAGAGTTCAGTGATCATCTTATTATTGAGATTGGTACCATTGTCCGTAATGATCCTCTCGGGTACACCGTATCGACAGATCAGATTGTGCCGAATGAACCGTGCCACGACGTTCTTGGTTACATTAGCAAAGAAAGCTTCTTCAACCCACTTCGTAAAGTAATCAATTGCTACCAGAATGTAACGATGTCTGTTGGATGCTGTAGGTCTGATCTCACCAATCATATCAATGCCCCACATTGCAAAAGGCCAAGGAGTTCTCAAGATGTTTAGAGGGACTAGAGGTATGTGCACCTTATCAGCATTGACTTGACACTTGTGACATGTCCGAGAATGCTGATAACAGTCAGCTTCCATTGTGGACCAATAATATCCTGCCCGAAGGATTTTCTTTGCCATGGTGTGTCCACTGGAATGAGTTCCGAAAGTACCTTCATGTAAATCTGCCATGATCCTTTCTGCCTCGTTTTTATCCACACATCACAGTAAGGTTGAATCATGGTTACGCTTGTAAAGGATGCCATTGCTGATGAAGAACTTTGCTGCGAACCTCCTCAGAAACTTCTTGTCATTAACAGATGCACCTTCGGGGTATTCCTGAGCCTCAAGGTACCTTTTTACTTCATGAAACCAGGGCTTTTCAATTACCTCTTTAGTCTCAATATCACAGCAATGTGCAGGTTCGTCCAATCTTTCAATGATAATTCGGGGAGACTCGTTGTCCCAATTGACCTTGAACATAGAAGACATTGTAGCTAGCATGTCCGCCAACTGATTCTCCTCTCTAGGGAAGTGTTCAAAGGTTATGTTCTCAAAATGGGGAAGCAACGTCAATACACACTCCTTGTAAGGAATAAGGTTCGGGTGTTTCGTATCCCACTCTCCTTTGACCTGACTGATCACGAGAGAGGAATCTCCGAAAACACTTAGAAACTTAATCCTTAGGTCAATTGTTGCTCGAAGACCCATGATGGATGCTTCATACTCCGCCATATTGTTGGTGCAGTTGAAACATAGTCGGGCGATAAACGGAGTATAAGAGCCTTTAGGAGATATGATCACGACGCCAATGCCATTACCCAAAGCGTTCGAAGCTCCATCAAAGTACATAGACCATTGGGATCCTTCCTCAGGTCCTTCCTCCGGTCCAGGTGTCTCACAATCAGTTACCAACATGATATTCTCATCCGGGAATTCAAAGTTCATAGACTGGTAATCATCCACTGCCTGATGTGCCAAATGGTCTGCCAACACACTTCCCTTGACTGCCTTTTGGGTCGTATATTGGATGTCGTACTCAGTCAAGATCATCTGCCATCTTGCTATTCTTCCGGACAAAGCAGGCTTTTCGAAGATATACTTGATTGGATCCATCTTTGATATAAACAGAGTAGTGTGAGTCAACATATACTGTCTCATCCGACGAGCAGCTCATGCCAAAGCGCAGCAAGTTTTCTCGAGCAGTGAGTATCGGGTCTCACAGTCGGTAAACTTTTTGCTAAGGTAATAAATAGCATGCTCTTTTCAGCCAGACTCGTCATGTTGACCCAACACACACCCCATTGAGTTGTCGAGTACTTCAGGTATAAGATCAAAGGTCTCCCTTCAACTGGAGGCATCAGAATGGGTGGCTCTTGGAGATACTCTTTGATTCTTTCAAAAGCGGCCTGGAATTCATCATTCCAATGTACTACCTGATCTTTCTTCAGTAACTTGAAGATTGGTTCAAAAGAAGCTGTCAGGTATGAGATAAATCGGGCAATATAGTTCAGTCGTCCCAGGAAGCCTCTGACTTCTTTCTCTGTTTTGGGAGCTGGCATCTCCTGTATAGCCTCCACTTTTGCGGGATCCACATGAATACCTTTATCACTTATGACGAAACCCAGCAGCTTACCAGATCTCACCCCGAAGGTGCACTTGTTCGGATTTAACCTCAGTTTGTACAACCTCAACCTGTCAAACAGCTTCTGAAGGTGGTCAAGATGTTCTTCCTCAGTCTGGGACCTTGCAATCATAACATCGACATATACCTCAATCTCGTGATGGACATGAAACAAAGCAACCATGGCACACTGATACGTTGCCCCAGCATTCTTCAGTCTAAAAGGCATGACCTTGTAGCAAAAGGTACCCCACTGAGTAACAAAAGTTATCTTCTCCATGTCTTCGGGAGCCATTTTAATCTGATTATAACCGGAGAAACCATCCATAAAGGAGAATACCTTGTGCTGAGCGGTGTTGTCAACCATAATGTCAATATGAGGTAGAGGGAAATCATCCTTGGGGCTTGCCCTGTTCAGATCCCTATAGTCAACACACATTCGAACCTTACCATCCTTCTTCGGTACAGGAACCACATTGGCCACCCACTGTGGGTAAGAAGTAACTGCTAGAAAACCGGCGTCAAACTGTTTCATCACTTCAGCCTTGATTTTCTCAAACATTTCTAGGCGCATTCGGCGGACTTTTTGTTTCACTGGAGGACAATCTTCCTTGGTAGGCAGGCGGTGAACCACAATATCGGTATCCAACCCCGGCATATCTTTGTAAGACCAGGCAAAGATCTCAACATAGTCATGCAACATCTGAATCAACCGTTGTTTTATGCTAAGCTTCGGATTTGCACCAATCTTAACTTCCTTCTTGTCTACCTCTGTACCCAGATTCACTGATTCTACCGGCTCTTCGTGCGGCTGAATAACCCTCTCTTCCTGAAGTAGCAGTCTTGCAAGCTCACCAGGCACTTCACAATCATCTTCACCTTCGTCTTCGGCTAAGTTGATCGGTCTTTCAAAGTCATAACTGGCAGTAGCAGAGTCGTTACCAGTGAGATCCAGAGTGGATGTAGACCTGTATACGTGAGTGTGTGTAAAATAGATGTTTTGCAATATATAATAAAGAAAAACAAGGAGCGCAAGATTTGAAATGCAAGAAACGTCCAATGATTTTATTAATGATATATGAAAATGACACATATAAAACCCTCACAAATGAAGCCACGGTGCCCCGGGTAAGACACCGGGCCATAAAGTTTAAAACATTATCTGTTACATATTCAAAACAAAAAGTTTCATTACTGAGTAACAAAAGAAATAGGGATGAAGTCCTTTGCTGTCCAATTGCATTGTCCATCGTCGGTCGTAGGATAGATCCAGTTGTCGAACTCAGACTCTTCCACATCGTCTTCAATGGCATTTACTCCCGAGTTGCTGATGAACATGGGAGGTCTTCCGATCCGTGCACTCCGAACAGCCTTTCAAGCTTCTGCAGTGAAACCCAAACCAAACTTGTTAGTCTTCTGTGTAAAATTAGGGAGTTGTCCCTAATTCGCACACCCACCTTTCTCAATAACAGCCCGAGCATCCTTGAGGGAAGCCATATTCATAGGAGAATCTTCAACAACAATCTCAGTTGATGCCAGCGTCTGGGGAACCTCTTCAAAATGTTGAAATGGGGTCTCAATGAACTCCCCATCCATCTCTACATATCGGAAAGATTTTAGGTGGCTCACCATGTACTCCTCTTCTCCTTGCACCATCACAATTTTACCTTTCACTGGGTACTTCAGCTTCTGGTGGAGCGTTGAGGTTACGGCCCCAGCTTTATGGATCCATGGACGACCCAGCAAACAAGAATAAGATGTCCGAATGTCCATCACATAGAATGTAGAGTTGAAAACCTGAGAACCAACCTTAATCGGAATATCAACTTCTCCGTGCACCATCCTCTTAGACCCATCAAAGGCCCTGACGACAATGTTTCTTGGTTTCAACTCCAACCCTTCACAGTCCAACCGGTCTAGAGCTTTCTTAGGCAAGACGTTCAATGAGGAACCAGTATCCACTAATACATGAGCAAGAGTAGTGCCCCTGCATCCAATGGAGACATGCAGGGCATCGTTGTGATTCTTCCCCTTAGCAGTCAAGTCGGCGTCAGAGAAACCCAACCCATTATTAGCAGTCAGATTGGCCATGCAATCTTTAAACTGATCAGCTGACGTCTCTTGTGGTACGTGTGCAGTCTTCAGAAATGTAATCAGAGCCTTGGCATGGGCCTCCGAGCATAGCAGTAGTGACAACATAGAGATCTTGGACGAGGTTTGCCCCAGCTGCTCGACTACATTGTAGTCGCTCTTTTTGATGATTTTCAGAATCTCATCCATCTCTTGTCTAGAAGCTTCAACAGTAATTGTTTTTGGTGCCTCCGTCTGGGCAGGCTCACTGGTGGTCCTTTTGCCCCGAGTATTAGATGACTTGGCGACAGGGGTAAGAATAGGAGCTTGAATAGGAATAGTAGTAGGTACACTAGCAGGTGTAATAACAACGGGTCTTCGGGCAGTTGGTAGAGATATATCAGGTGAGAAAAGTCTTCTGTTGCGGGTGACTTTGGCAGGTCCAACAATATTACTGACGTCAGTATCAACATCCAACTCTTGTTTAACTCCACGAAAATAAACATCAGCTCCGTAATGCCAAGGGACAGCTTTATCAGAGGTGTAGGGGATAGGTCCAGGAACAGTGATGACCAATGGTGCGATTCTTGGAACAAATGTAATTCTAACAGGCTTTCTCGAGGAAGCCTTGGAAGAATTGTCGAAAATGGTGATAATAGAAATTTTTTCAGTATGAACTAAAGGAATAACAGTCTTCTCAAACAAAATTTCTTTACTATCCATCAGGCGTTGGACACCTGATTTCAAAAGATGGCAACCGGTTGGTAGGGCAGAACACATACGGCAACCTTCATCACAGCCCGGAAATAAACCGGCTAGCAAAAGGTTCTTCTTCACAGTCATCAAAGGGGTAACAATGTCGTTCACAGAAACCACAAACGAGTCCTCATCTATAGCATTTACTCCATGCTTGGGCATAGGAGCAGTCACAACATTAGGTCTTTCGGGCGCCTCGAACTCAATCTCCTTAGCATCAATTAAGTCTTGTATCTTATTCTTTAAAGACCAACAATCATCTGTATTATGCCCCGGGCTATCAGAGTGAAAAGCACAGCGGGCATTAGGGTTGTACTTTGGTGATGTTGTATTTGGATTCTTCGGGGCTTCCCTTGGAATCACTAGATTTGTCTTCAGTAACTGCGGCAGAATCTGGGACAAAGTCATGCTGAGATGGGTGAATTGCCTTCGAGGTTTCTCGTCCTTTTGTTGATTGTTGTGCTGAGGAGCACCAGCAGGTATTGAAATAACAACCACATTAACAGCTTGGCAGCGCTCAAGTCTACTCTGTCTTTTCGAACTGTAAACATCACTGGACTCCTTCTTAAAAGGCTTTTTCTCAATGCTTGATGAAGCACCCTTTTGTATCTTACCAGCCTTAATACCAGCCTCAATCCTCTCACCGATCATAATTAGCTCTGTAAACCCAGACGAAGAGCTTCCAATCAGGTGGTTGAAAATGGACCAGACAAGGTCCCCAGAAACATATCCACAAGCTCCTGATCAGCCAAGGGTGGTTGCACTCTTCCGGCGAGGTCCCTCCACTTTTGAGCATAATCTTTGAAACCTTCACCCATTCCCATTGACATACCCTGGAGTTGGGTACGCGTGGGAGCAAGGTCAGAATTGTATTGGTACTGCCTGTAGAAAGTAGTAGTCAAATCTTCCCAACTGCGGATACTGGCTCCTTCCAACTGGTAAAACCATTCAAGCTGAGTCCCTGAGAGAGTGTCTTGAAATAAGTGGATCCATAAGTTCTTATTAGCAGTGTACGGCTGAATCTTCCTTACATATGACCGGAGGTGCAGCTTCGGACAAGAAACTCTGTCATACTTAGCAAAGGCTGGTACCTTGAACTTGTGGGGAATTACTACCCCAGATGATAGACCCATATCACCAAAGTCCAGACCAGGCACTTTCTGAACTTCCATCGCACTCAACCGGTCTTCCAGTTGCTTGTATATATCCTCAGCAGGAGGATACTGGTCTTCATCGAAGTCCGTCTCGTTGTTTGAGACCACAGGGCTAGGAGCCCTCCTTTGTTCCTGACTATCTTTCCCTCCAGATGAGGTGGTCAAATCAACTTCATCCTGTAGCCTGTTTCCAAACCTGTGACCTATGTTAAACAGGATTGTCCTCTTCTTCTTCTTCTTCTTCTCTTTCAGAATCAAGGTCTTCAGATCTTGTTGACCCTTAGCTAGATTCATGAACAACTCTTGGAATTGGGCATTTTGGGCATGTAAGGCCTTGATTGCTTTCTCTGTTGATGGTTCAGCAGACATGATGAGTGCTGAAATAAACAGCGAAGAAGATAAGAGACCTGTAATGGGTACCTGTTATGGAGTGCATGGGATGAAATGCGTATGATATGATTTCAAAGACAATTGAGAGATTCAAATTTGTAAACAAGAAAGGAAACACACTTTTATTAAGTAAACTTGAAATTCAAATTGTTCAACAAATTGCCCTTAAGGCGTTACAAGAAACGAAATGCTGAAAAGTAAATAAAAACTGGAAAGGAAATAATCAAAGGACAATCAGTGCTCCCATGGTCTCTTCTTGTCGGTGCGGACATAATCATTGAGAATTCGCTCGTTCTCCAGCTGCCTAGTTAACTTCTGGATCTTCTGCTCTTGCTCATTGAACTTCTCTCGGTAAGCATCCCGTTCTTCCCTCAGCTGCATCCAAGACCTTTTCAGTGCCCCAATGTCAGTGGGCATGTAAGGATGGAGGATGGTAGGAAGAACCCCATCTTCGTTAGCAACTTCAACAATGATAGGAAGGACGACTTCATACGGCATAACCAGCTTTTGGGCACAGATACGAACCCATCTGAGATATGGCTCCATCGGAAGTGAAGTCTTTAGGCCCAGCTCATGTGGATCAGATCTGTGAACTCTATCCCAAGCCCTTATGAATCTGCGGTGTTGCTCGTCGCTGTCCCCTTGAAAATCGAAGATGATACTAGGCATTAGCAATTCATGAGGTCCTTCTCTTCTGGCTCTCCCAAACTGACGTAAGGCCAAGCACGGATTATAAGAAATTCCTCCATGGGTTCCTATCAATGGAACATTGGGGTACTCCCCACATCGATCAATAATAGCCACCTCGTCCATACCCTTGATAGTCCAGATGATGTCATTATGAGAGAGAGACATAACCCTATAAGCCCAGCCCATGCCTTCTTTGTTCTTCAGCACTGATTTGGGGAGGTGCGAAATAAACCACCTCGCCAATAATGGAGCACAGCACATCAAGGTTCCCCGCTTTTGGACAGTACGGGCATAAAGCTGATGAAGAATGTCACCCAGGAGAGTGGGTACATGATTACGAGAGATGAAGATTTTCACCGCATTCACATCAACAAAAGAGTCAGGATTTGGAAACAATACCAAGCCATATATCAGAAGAGCCAGAATATCTTTGAATGCCTTGAAGTCTAGACTATCCCAGAAATAATTAGCCTTACCAACCAAGAACTTAGTCAGAAAGCCCTTTGCTCCACTTCTAGTCTCCCAATTAGCCATTACCTCATCCTTGGTCATATGAAGGGCTGAAGCAATCTCTTCCGGTCTCAGAATCTTCTCCCAACCAGTAAACGGGGTCTGCTCCATAATAGAGATACTGAGCATATCAGAGAACTCTTCTAGGGTGGGAACCAACTGGTAGTCCTGGAAAGTAAAGCAATGGTACAGCGGATCATAGAATTGGACCAAAACACTCATCATCTGCTCGTCTAATTTGGAGGTGACCAAACTGAGAAGATACCCATGTCTTCTGATGAAGGAGGTGGTATAAGCCATCTTTGCAACCAATTCTTTAAGCATAGTGGGAACCTGGACAAAGTTGATCCGGATGGTATTCCTACGCATAGGCGTCATGACCTACAAAACAGAACAAATATGAATCCCTCCTGTCTTTGAAATAAGTTAGTCTAATGCAAGATGTATGCAATGTTATGATGTCATGATGTCATGATAGAAAGAACACCACAAGTATCCACAAATAGCAAACATGGTAAAGGCACACAAGTCACACAAAGAGCCCTTAGATTTCAGGCTGGCAAGGAGCTTAGGTACTACCCTCTTTCAGTTCAGTTGGTTTAAACCTATCCTAGAAATAGTAACCGGGTTCTAAAGGATCTCAATATCACTGACTACCCTCGATCGGTCATAATTCTAGTTTAGCAACCTTTTCTTGCGTCCGGAATCATCGCGAGAGTTTAGTCTCAATGAGTGTAGCATACTGCTACTGTTCTATGGCCAAGTTGGTCAATTTAAAGGTTCTAAGGTCAGTTGGTGCTTAATGACCCCTTAGATGACCCATATTCTCCTCGTTCTAACACAAGGGATATCGGTACAATCTAAAGTGCCACACCAACGTAGCTACTGCTTCAACTGTATCGGTCTACGCCGAACAGTTCCCTCACAGTTTATTGCTACTTACCTAAAGGGTATCCCCCATATCCGGGTTAGGATCTATAGTAACTCCGATACAAGCCCACAAATATAAAAGCATACAAAGCAACCAATTGAAAACACAATGATCTAATCCTAAGGTACACCTCACTTATTAATATCCCCAGCAGAGTCGCCAGTTCTGTGATACGGTGGGAGAGAACTGACTGTTTTTTGGAATGTTGGTTTGCGTTTTGCGTTTGTTTTCACAAAATGTTGCGGTAAGCAAGAGTCGCCACCGTCTTTTATTTTATCCAACAAGGAAAGGAAAAAAGCACAGAAAAATTCCTTTTTCGAGATGTTTCTCGGGTCCGGGGGGTAGATTATAGAAAGGGAAGGTGTTAGCACCCTTTCTATCCGTGGTTATCCACGGGCTCTTAGGTACTTGCTCAAAGTGTTTTCAAAATTTGCTTTTCTTTGTGTTTGTGGGTATGAAAAGAGTTTTTGTTTGAAAGGTGTACGTGCGAAAAGTTTTATTTTGTTTTGAAAAGAGCAAGTACTTAAGAACCATCTACCTACTCGAAAAAGGAATCAATTTGTGCTAATGTCCTTTAGACAATGATATCCCACTATGAATGAATAGGTAGCATCGTCGTTGGAGTTTTTAAGGGTCAATTCGATTAAGGGACGTGCGGTCACTAAAGCAATGTTAGGACGCCTTAGCGGTAACCCTAATGTCTTAGATCATTTTTCTGAGGCAACCGTTTCGAGGAAACTATGATCTTTGGACAAGAGGGCGACCTCTAAAACTTCCTATACTCAATGACCACGTTCGAAGGCAACCAAGTGAGGTGTACCCTAAGAGTGCGCATGTGCGAGTGTGTTGTTTTAAGTTAATTTTATCTTTGTACATGTCAATGGTTATCTATGTTGATTTTAGGTTAAACATTCGATCTTGCCATGCATTCCCTATTACCAAACATCTAACATTTTATAAGTTGCGGAAATTAAACTAACTATTACAAGGCGTCAGGTATTTACATCGCCAAAAGCAACCCTTGAAATTAAAATGCGGAAAATAAATAAAGCGATAAAATAATTAAAGTCCTATTAAAATATTACATTCCAGGAAACAGACACAATATTGAATAAAATAATGGATCGCGTGCGAGAAATTAAATCGGGCGAGTTCTAGGGTTTTGACCCTTTGATTATTAAAGAAAAGATTTTTTTTGGTTATTTTGAACTAAGAAAGAAATTATATTAGGTTAAGCATTAAATTAACAAATTAATTAATTAATTAATAAAAATGATATTTTTGGATTTTTGATATTTAAAGAAATAAAAATAATTTAATCAATGTTAATAAAACCTAATTGTCTAAATTAATTTTAATTATTGCAAAATATATTAAAAGTTAATCCTAATTAAAACTAAGTTAATTCAATTAATATTTATTAACAAAAATAAAATGCTGAAATTTAATTTTAACAAATAAAATATTTTTTGGTTTTTTTATTTTATTAAGAAAAAAGTTTAATTGGTTAGTTAATATAAAAATAATGACAATAATTAATTAAATAGAAATAATAAAAATAGAGAGAGTTTAGGGTTTGGGCCTGTTTTTGGGAGGCTTAGATAGCAATTTGATGGCCCAATAACATGCATGCCTTGATGACTTTCTGGAATTCCATGTGGCACATTGACTAGAGCATATGGTGGACATCACATCTGGACCATCAAATCTCGTCTGGGGCCATCTGGCAAGCGTTTGAGTGAGGGAGCATCATACATCACGCACTTGGTTTTGTACTCGATCACCTGAAGAAAAAATGTAACAAATACATGGGGGGACCTGGGATTCGAACCCAGGTCCTGTGAGTCATTGCACAACGCTTCCACCACTCAACCAACGCCTTTCATCTGTTATTATATTGGAAACTAATAATAATATGGGAGAACAATTAAATGCCATAAAATATAAAAAAAATAAAGCGCGAAGTTTGAACTAGCCAATAGGAGGGGGGCACGTCTTCGTCTTCTTCGTGCAAACCTGGATATTTACCTGCGGATTTACATCCGCAGCTAAATCCGTATGCCCATCCTAAAATTAGTTCTAGGCCATGGAAACTCAATCCAAGCCCATGGTCATGCTCGTCTTCCTCCATTGATCTTGCCTATGTCCATCAATGGCGTCAATTTCGCTTGTAAATAAAAAGCCCAAAAAACAAACTGCCAAAACCCTAGGTTCGGTTACAGGGCTATAGCTCATATAAATGCAATCAAATAATGCAGAAAGCTTGTAAATTGAACAAGGATCATGAATATGCAAAGATTTTGCAAGAAAAATGCAAGAATAAGGATCTACGATTTCAAACGAAAAGCACTTTTCTGAGACACTTACAGGGCTTTTGTGCGTGTATGGAGATTGGTTTTGAGTTGGCTTCGCTTCAGCGGATGTCCAGCAAGTGATTGGTGTTGAGATTTGCTCTTGAAAATGCCTCCAAAGATGATTTCAGTTTTACACTTTTTCACCTTTTTTCAAGTTTTGTTCTTGGTGATTCTGCAGCCTCTAGGTCTCCAATTTGTACCCCTTGCCTTGTATATGTATAATGCAATGTATTAGGTTAACTTTTGTGGACTGAATCCTTGTGCATCAATGCTTGGAGATTTGATTTGATCCTCCATTTATAACCTTCCAATTTTGTCCAAAATCCAATATTTTTGCACATGAAATGTATGATATGAATTTGATTCACTTGATGATGATGATTAGGTCCTGAAATAGCCAAAAAGAGATCAAATAATCAATGTTTGGATTTTATTTGATTTAAATTGATTAAAAATGAAATAATTCATTAAAAAAACAAATTAAATAATAAAATTGATAAATGATCATAAGGATGAAGCTAGGACACGTGTGTAGTATGACAAGATCAAATCAAGTGGAAAAGAATGGGCCCATTTGACAAAATTTGAAGTTTTGGGGATAGTTGACTTTTGGCAATTTTGCAAAAATGCCCAACTTCAACAATGCATAACTTCTTCAATTTTGAACTTTTGGTAGTGTTCTTAGACTTTTTAGAAAGCTTGAGATGTCCTATAACCAACCCTTTTAGTCTCATCTCATTTTGATATTACATGCTCAAGTTATAAGCTTTGGAAAAAAAGGTGTTTTTGTTGACTTTCAAAAATGACCTATGATGTCCAAATTTATAACTTCTTGTTAGTGCATTTATTGATCTTGGGGTATGAAGATGGATTGTAGGAAATTACATCCTATTCAAAATTAGCTTTGGATGGGTCATTTCTCATAAAGTATGAGAAAGTTATGCTTGGTCAAAGTTGAGTTGACTTTTCCTACAAAACCCTAATTTAGCAACTTGTGAGTCTTGATGAATTTTGAGCAATCCTTGATGAATCATGATCAACCCTTGATCAAATGATGAAATATCCTTCAAAATGAGAATGTTGACAAAAAATCTTGAAGTTTGACTGTATTTGGGTCACAATTGACTTTTGCCCTAGCACAGTCGATTTTGGGACCCTTTGAGCAATTGACTGAGCAAACTTCCTCTGCAAGGCTTGAAATTTGACATGGATGATCTTGAGAACATATTAGGAAATTGGGGAACACTTGAAGTCATTTGGATGCAAGGACCTTTATGCAACAAAAAACCCTAATTTGAGGTTGACTGCCTTAGGAGATAGCTTGACTGTCCAACTCTTGAGCAATCTTGAGCAACTTGGAGATTTTTCTTGCAAGGTTTTGAGAAATATGGGAGGGCAAATTTTGGGGTACAACACTAACTACCATGGATGGTGAGGATTTCCCACATCCTATAAACACAGACATAGTTAAAAAATACTATGCATAAGAGCCCGCTAGGTTGACACACCTAGGCAAAATAAGGGCATCCCGGCAAACCAAAAGGTTTGGGAAAAAATTAGGGATATATGCAAAAGATTGTACACCCGGCAAGTTGAAAACTCGAAAGGGAGACTTGGGCCAAAAAGGGTATCCTAGTGGGCTGAAAACCTGAAAGGGCGGTCCAGGAAAAAGTTAAGGATTAAAAGTGTACGACTATGTCCCGTGGAATCAACACAGTCAATTTTATCACCAAGGTCCAAGTTCAAACGAACCAAGATCAATCCAATCAATTTCTATCAACGACAAGGGACATTCGAAGACATTGGGGAAATGGTAGAGTTGGAAGGAAATGAGATCATTTCACATGGCTATTTGTTTTCATTCTTAATTTTGTTTTCCTTTCGACGATTTCCTCTTACTAGGATCTCCGTCTCTCTATACAAAAACGCCTATTCATGGGCAAAATATCAATACAAATATAATTTAAAGTGCAAAATTTTTGTCTTTGTTTTGAATGCAAATTTGTCCAATGACTAAAATTGAATGAACATATGCATATGAACATAATTAAAACTATTTTGCACATGTGTCCTTCTAAGCAGCATCAAGCATCTCTTTAATGTATATGAAATATCCCCACAGAGTTATCTAATTATCATTATACTCACAAGGACGGTTACAATAAATCTTTCCCCAACGGAGTTTCCCACAAAGTCTCTTTGCATAGGATAATCCCCGACCAGAGTCTCAATCTCTTGGCAGTTCTCTCTCCATCTAAGTCGATTTTTACAAGTTAAAGCCTCGTGGATCTCTTCTTAAAAGAAACTCACTTCCCCAACAGGGTTTATTTCCCAAAGAGGGTTTATTTCCCCAACAGGTTTTATTTCCCCAACAATAACGAGGAGCCATAAAATTCCTCAGCCGAGTACATCCACCCCAACCGAGTCTGTATTCCCCCAGAATAGTCCATCTTCCCCAACTGAGCCCGTTATTCCCCAGCTGTGTATATCATCCCCAGTTGAGTGTATCCTCCCCAAGCTGAGTCTGTCCTACCCGACTGAGTCTACACTTTCCAGTTTTAATTTTCCTTTCAGATTATTGCATATCATAGAGCCACAACCCCTAATCCCCAGTAAAGTCGTCAGCAAAGCCTTTACTATTTCCAAAAAGATACTATGAAGCCTGGACCCGACCAGATATTAGCACAATTTTCAAGTTATTACTAAAGCCTGGACCCGGCCAGATAATAGTTTGACTTATTCAATTGCCGAAGCTTAGGCCCGACCAGATAGCAGTTTAATTCCTACAAAATCATTAGCAAAACTCCTCTTCTCCAGTAGAGTTTGCCACTATCCCTAGTGAATTACTGAAACCTGGACCCAACCAGATAACAGTTGATCTCAATTTCAAGATGCTATGAAACCTGGACCCGACCAGATAATAGTCTAACTTTTCAAAGATATAGAAGAACATGGACTCAACCCGACCAAGGTTTAACTTCTTTTCCCCAGTAGAGTTTTCCTTTAACCCAACAAATTACTGTGAAACCTTGATCCGATCAGATATCAGTTTTCAATTTCATCTTTTCAAGCAAGTTATTGTGAAGCCTAGATCCGACCAGATAGAAATTTCCTTCAGAGATTCATTGTGAAACCTGGAAACTGACCAGACAACAACTAAATCCCTAAACAGTTTATGGTGAAACCTGGACCCGACCAGATAACATTTGACCTCATCAACCTCAGAAATCTGTAAAGCCTAGACCCGACCAGATAATAGTTTTTCAAACAGTTTATTGTGAAACCTGGAGCCCGACCAGATAACAACTAACTATGATCCCTAGAGAGACACTATGAAGTCTGGACTCGACCATATAATAGTACAACTTTCCAAAAAACATGAAACCTGGACCCGACCAGATAGTAGTTACCACTTCAAATTACTGCAAAGCCTGGATCCAACCAGATAACAGTTAACTTCAGTATCCCCGGGAAGTTTGTTGTGAAGCCTGGATCCGACCAGATAACTATTCAATTTCAAGGAAATTTTCTACAAAGCCTGGAATCCGACCAGATAATAGTTAATTTGTCTCTTCCCCCAGTAAGTTGTCGTGAAGCATGGATCCGACCAGATAGAAATTGACTACTTCATCCTCAGCAAATTGTGAAGCCTGGATCCGACCAGATAACAACTGACATTCAAGAGATATTCTCTAGTGAAAGCATCCTTTCAACAAAGTTTGAAGATATGAATATTCTTCATCTCCAATGGCAATCAGGGATTCAACCCCCCAGAATCTCCTCAGCAGCAGTCAGGGATTTATTTTCCCAGACAAAAATATACATCTCACATTCATATATCATAGCATGTACATACCATATGCATTTAACATAATACCACATCTGGTGAACATCATGCAGGCATCTGCATTTTTACTAACTCTTTTTCTCACAGGTAAAACATCAATTTTTAGTATAAATCAACAAGAGATTTGTGTTGATACTTATTCCAGTGTTTACCAACATTCCTCCAAATGGAATCTATAAGCCCATTCACCATCCATCTTCGAGTGCAAATTTTTGGGCACTCTAGTGTTCAATCATCTTTCACCTTCAAGTCACGAATGGCGGATCCGCTTATCTAACTCTTCAGGTTTAAGAAGATTGAACAGGGGCAGTTGTTGTACCCCAAAATTTTTTCTCTCATTTATCAAATATTTTCTCACAAAGATCTCTCTTGGTTCAAGACTGCACTAGGGTTGATCAGCTCAAGACACCTCCTTAAGCACTGATGACCAAAATTAGGGTTTGAGATTACACAAGGATAATTGAACTTTAAATGCTTCATATGACTTTCATGGATCATTATGGACCCCCAAGATTACTCATGTCAATTTTCAAGCCTTGGATCACACTTTTGCTCAGTCAATTGAGCAGTTGACCTAAAAATCAGTTGTATTGGGGAAAAAGTCAATTATGACCAATTTAGTCAAACTTCATAATTTTTTATCCACATCAATATTATAAACTCATATGTATCATTTTATCATGTTTGGACCATAATTCCTAAAGAAATTTGATCAAATCATCAAAAGGGCAAAATGGTCAAATTTAGAGTTTTGACTGAGAAAGGGCAATTTCTGACTTTTGACCTAGCAAATGGTCAATTGGTTTGAAGCATGGATTCAAGATCTCAATTGAATCATTTTGACCTAATGTCATGACCTAAAACATTTCCCAAGATCAATTGGATTGATAGTGAATTTTCAGTCAACTGATCAAAAGTCAATTGTACACTGAAAAGTCAAACTTTGACTTTTTGGTCAAAATCCAATGTCAAAGATCACAATTCATCAAAGCATGTCAAAATATGAAACTTATTCATCAAGAAATAAAAAATTCAAGATTTCATTTTGAAAAGTCAAAGTTTTCTAACTTAGAAAATTTTCAAAGTGTTTAAAACTTTATGTTTTTTCATAACTTTGAGCCAATTTTTCACCATGATGCAAGATGATTCAGAAGAAACTTTCAGCATGAAAGTTGTAGATCTCCATGATATCTATAACATTTATTTACACAACTTATTCTAAAAATGCTTGAATCTCAAGTTATTAATTCATAAAGTCATGGTCTTGAAATTGAACACAGTGAAATTTTGCCCTAGTTTTTGTCAGGATTTTGACCTAACTTCATGGCACTTTTTCATATAGTTCCAAAGGGAATTTTAAAAAGTGATTCAAAGAGGGGTTGTAGAGCACATTACAAGATTTCCAAAATGTCCATGAACTCCTTGAGATCATTTATGAGCAAGGAGAATCGAAGAGATGAAGTTAGGGTTTTCAAACTTGAATTACAAGTCATTCCATGATGAACAAGAATTCAAATCCAAGCCTATGCTGCATAATCTTCACTTTGCAGGCCTCAAACTTGTTTGTCACTCCATAATTAAATGTTTACACAACATATGGAGCCATTTTCCAAGCATTTGAATCATTATCCAAGTTGCATTTCCATTTTTGGAAGAAAGTAACCATTCCATTCTTGTAAAGAGGCTTTAATCACAAAGTCAACTTGTATGGAGCTTTGCACTTGTTCTTTCTACACAAGCATGCTCTATAAACTTATAACAAACATGTTTAAAGTTTCTAGCCACCCCACAAGACATGTACCTTGCATTGAAATCATGTTTGTCAAGATAACTTCAAAAACAAGTCAAAAACTCATAACATGTAATTCTTTGTTTGTGACCATTTCAAACCTCAAAACCTTTCCTCTATAAATAAAGATACTATTTGCAAGAGAACACACGAATAGACAAGATCCAAAAGTCCCTGAAAACTCAGATTGCACAAAACCTCCATTTTTGTGTCATTTCTGACTTTGAACTTCAATCTTCAAAACCACTCGTGCATTTCTTGGCCTTTTAATTTCAAAAGCTTCCTCATATCAAATACAAACCATCCATGTACCTGTTTGCAGACTGTAACATCATCTTCATCAACTTCCATAACCAAAAACAGAGCATTGCAGTTGGACTTCTCCAGGCCATTCCAGCCACCCTCAGCTCAAGCCAGCCATTGCATTAGCTTCCTAGAGGCCCAAGGAAGTTAACCTGATCATCACCACTGTCTGAAATAAGCTCAAATCCATTTCACGATTTCCAGTTTTGAGGTATTTTTCTTAAACTTCTATCTTCATATTTAGGCATTGTTAGGCTTGCATTTGTGAAGATAAAATGTAGACATCATTGCCCTGAAACTATACATGTCCATAGATTTCATTTATTTTGATTGAGCTAGGAGAATTTTGAGTTTGAAATTTCTGAAATATTTAGGTCAGAATTTGGTACTTTTAGAAATTCTCATTCTTCTTTTATTTATATAGCTTATGATATTTACATGGTTGGATTCGTGTGACAAAATGGAGCAATTTTTATTTTTACATTTTTGCAAATGGTTGAGAAATGAGCAAGTTACAGATCCTTTGGCTGGAGGTTGAACATAAAGTGTAATCAGGGTGCACTTTGTATTATATATTTATTGTTTCAGTTATATTAACGGATGTACAGCCACCCCAGTGGTAAGGCAGCGCGCTGGTAACCTTAAGGTCACGGGTTCAAGACCCAGCGCTGCCTTTTGCATTTTGTTTTTTCACATTTTACAGTTTTTTTTTGGATTTTTGCAGCGCTGGGCTTCCCTTTGTCGGGCCTAATCTTTTTGCTTATTTTACTCCCTGTTTCATTTTCAACCCCCCTGACTTTTCTTTATATTTTTATTTTTTATTTGATTTTTTCTTCATTATTATTATTATTACTATTATTATTAATATTATTATTGTTATTATTACTATTATTATTTTCATAAATCATAAAAATTCCAAATTTATTTTTATTTATTATTTATACTTATGTATTTTATTTTCTCCATAAAATAAAAAGACTAAAAAATATTTTCTTAAAACAAATTAATTTATTTTTTCCCTTAAATAATTAATCTTTAGACTTAGGTTAAATTACTATATTATTTTATTTTTGTTAGTTGAAATTAATTTAGGACTTAGGTTTATTTTAATTAATTAATCTTCATTTTATTTTCATTAATTTAAAACCTTTTTCATAAAAAAAAACCCTGAAAATCCTTTTCAAATTAATTTCTTTTCTTAATTAGTTTAAGTTAATTTTATTTAATTTTAATTAATCATTTTCTTTAATTAGGTCAAGACAAAAAAAACCCTTTCATAAAAACAACAAAAAATCATTTCTTTTTCCATTTATATTCTTGCATTTTATTTTCAATTTTGTACAATATTCAATATGGTTGTAATAGATAATTAGGTTTAATTTTCTTGTAATTCCCATTTGTAAATTTATACACCCCCTCCCCTAATGATGTAATAGCGTAGTAATTTTACTTTTCGCAATTTATCGCTTTATATAAATGCTAGTAATTAGGGTTTGTATGAGAAGATAAAATCAACAAGTAGCAAACCCTAATCCAAGACTAAACAAAGCATGAAAATTAATACACTTGCACACAAGCACTCCTAGGCTAAAATCCACTTGGTTGCCTTACAAAAATGGCCATATTATGCATGTGAGGTATCTTAGCAAAAACAAGCAAAAATACAAGATCATAGTCCCTCGATGATGCTATCTATATTGCCTTTTCAAAATGATCTTAGTCCCTAAAGAAAGATGCTAAGATACCTTGCAACATTGCTAATCATGGTTATACGATGATCCACACCTGTCCCGTTTACATCCAAAGATAGGGCTACTTACCAAATCAATGGTAAGATAAAAATGTCAAAGGAAAGAGGAAATGAACATGAAAGACTTTTGAGTAGGTAGATTGTTCCTGGTTTCTTGCTCAATTTCAAAACCAAAAACATCCTTGCTATATTCAAAACAAACACCAACACTTTCAAAAACACCTTTCAAACTTTAAAACATTTTCAAAAGACCAACACTTTGTATACATTCTTACGAATGAGAATCATTACAAAGTTTGCCTAAACGATGGCATCTTTACAAAATACTTTCGAAAACCACACAAAGAACATTTTCAAACAAAATAAGCAAGTGATCTAGAAAGTAACTAAGAGCCTATGGAAAACCATGGATGAAAAGGGTTCTAATACCTTCCCTTTTCATAATCTACCCCCCGAACTCAAGAAATAATCTCAAAGGTCTTTCCTGTGCTTTTTCACCTTTCCTTTTGGATAAAAGAAAAATCGGTGGCGACTCTTACTAACTGCAACATTTGTGATAAAAAGCAAAATAACCAAGTCAGCTCTCCCACCGTATCACAGCAGTTTACTCAAAATTTTCAAACTATTTTGTTTTCCCTCCAAAACCTCAGCCAAGCTTTGCCTATAAATAAGAAGCTCCACAACATGTTTAGGGGGACTTTTTGGCTAAGGGAATGAATCTTAAAAATTCTCAAACACTCTCAAAAATCATAAAACTCTCAACCACTTAAACACTCATCAAACACAAACCCAGAATCTAGACACTTACCTCTTCTGAATCTGAAAAGTTCCCACACTTTATTTTCCTTCGAATCCAGCCTTAGAAACGTCACCTTCGTTTTCACCCTTCTAATCCAGAAGCTCTCAAGGCAACCACTCAAGGTCCAACACATGTTCCAGCCTCAAGCAAGGTAAGTCACTCTTAACCTTGATCCTTTCGTTTCTAGCATAACATGTGAATAAACCTCCTTTTCGATTCAAACATGTACATACCTTTGTTCTTCTTTTTGTTTCCACCCTTTTAACTTGATTTCAATTAATACCTTTTTTGGTTTTGCTTCTTGTTTATTTAAACATGCTTTAAGAACTAACCTGGCCCCAAGGTGATGCTAGCATGGCCTTAGGACATGTTTCTATTCAAAAACTCAAATGAAATAATTAGGAGGTAGGAGTATGAAACGAAGCCTTAGTCTTCCTCACTGAATTTCAGGCCCCAATCGAAGGGCATGACCTCACTGACTCCAGGCCCCAAATCGAAAGAGGTCAAAAAGTGCAGAATCGAAGGGTGTTTCTGCCTAAATTGAAAGACCCCTTTTCTTGCTTTTATTTTATTTTGCCTTTATATTTTCATGCTATTCAATATGGTTGTAATAGTGTAGGATTTTATTTCTCTGCATTTTATTACTTTTGTATAATTGCTAGTAAAATAGGGTATGTATGGCAAGATAGAAACAATAAGTAGACAACCTAAAAATTCAAAGACAAATGCATGCAATCAAATAAACTATTCACACATGCACCCTTAGGGTAATCTCACTTGTTGCCTCGGAAAAATAGTCATTCCCTCGAGTATGGGCGTTTTAGCAAAGACCCTTGATAAAAGATCGTAGTCCCTCGATGACCCTTAATGATGCCTTCAGTAAACGATCTAGTCCCAAAATGACATTGCTAAAACGTCTCATAGGTTGCCTTCTATGACTACAAACGTCCCACGCTCGTCCCTTCACATCTAATGATGGGGCTTCTTACCAAATCAATGGTAAGATAGCAACATCTAAAGGAGGAGGAAAATAACATTAAGACCTTTTGAGTAGGTAGGATGCTCCTAGTTGCTCGCTTGCTCACAATAAAAACATTTTTATACACCCACACTTTCATTTTGAAACATTTTCAAAAGAAAAAGCTTTTTGTATGCGTTCTTATAGAGACGAGAACCATTATAAAGACACTTTTCAAAATCACTTTCAAAAACACATTCCACAAACACCTCTTTGAACTATTTTCAAAACAACACTTTGTACGCGTTCTTATAGAAACGAGAACCATTACAAAGACGTTTTCAAAATACTTTCAAAACCCACACCACAAGCACATTTTCAAACACAAGCAAGTGATCTAGCAAGCAACTAAGATCCCGTAGATAACTACGGATGAAAAGGGTGCTAATACCTTCCCTTTTCATAACCTACCCCCCGAACTCAAGAAATAATCTTGAAAGGTCTTTCCTGTGCTTTCCAACCTTTCCTTATTAGATAAAAGAAAAGTCGGTGGCGACTCTTGCTATTCGCAACAATTGCGATCAAACACAAAACTCCCAAGTCAGTTCTCCCACCGTATTACAGAAATGACGACTCAGCTGGGGAAGCACTTAAAAGTGGGGTTACCTTAAGGCTAGATCACCTTTACTTGCTTTTCATTGTTTGACTTGCTTGATTTACATTTTGGGTCCTTGTTTGGGTTACTCTTAAAGATCCTACACCTGGATCTGGGGGAACCTTTTTAGGTAAGTAGCAATAAATCATGGAGGCTATACGACGTAGACCGATATGCACGAAGTGATAGCTACATTAGCATGATACTCTGGTTTGTACTAATGTTCCTTGAGTCATTTAAGGATAACATTAGGCTTCCTTATAGTATCATTAAGCTCTAACTAACCTTTAGAACCTTTAATTGACTCATCCTAAGCCACTAGAAAGTAGTGAGATGGTCGGCTTTGGTTCTGACTGAAGATTGGTTGATACTCGATGCTACACTCATTGAGATCAGACTTTTGGGATATCTCGACCGCAAGAAAAGATTGATTGAGCTGAGACAATGCCTAAAAGAAAGGTCAATGATATTGAGATCCCCTAGAACCCGATTACTATTACTAGGACAGGTTGAGCCAACTAAACTTCAAGAGGATACTTGCCTACAAACTCCATGCAAGCCTAAACCTAAGGAATTGTCTGCTTTGTGTGTATTTGTACATAACAACTTGCTTGCTTTACATACTTGTACATAACATCATGACATCATACCATAGCATTTTCAATAACCATTTCAAGGATCTCATGGGCCTACGATGCAGGTTCACGTTGAACCAGACGTCTATCAAGGGGAAAGAGGATTTATTTTCCTCTAACCAAAAACCATCAAAGATCAAAGTACAACAACTTGAGTCAGGGGCTATGACCCACGTGACATGGTGAGCTTAATTCTCGTGGAAGGACATCCACTGATATGAAGCTCTCCAATTAAAGCTGTAAGTAACTTCTAACGAGATCCTTGAAAACATGCATCCACATATCATGCATCATATCATGACAGGTTTCTCCCATACAGGTCTCCTTATCTTCCTACTGTTGATTTCAGTAAGATGGATATGGAACAAACGGTGAAGGATCTCCAAGCACAAAATGCCCAATTCCAACAAATGTTCCTGGCTATGGCTAAGGGGAAAGAGGACCTGAAGACTCTTCTTCTCAAAGACAAGAAGAGAAAGTCAAAGAAGTCAGTAGGTGCCCTGAATTTAGGAAGGAGGCTTAGAGGACCAGTCAAGAGAGCTCTAAATCTCTCAACTCCATCAAATGAGGGGAATAATCACGAAGAAGATAACTGCCAGAGGATTGATGAAGATGAAGCTGACTACTCTGAGGAACAATATCCTCCTGCTAATGATAAATACAAACAGTTGGAGGATCGCCTCAATGCTATGGAGATTCAGCAGATACCTGGCTTGGACGTTGAAGAGTTAGGGTTGGTTTCCGGAGTGGTCATCCCACTAAAGTTCAAAATCCCTACCTTTGCCAAATATGATGGGGTCTCTTGTCCTAAGATACATTTGAGATCTTATGTCTGCAATATTCAGCATCACACTGTTGATCGGAAGCTATGGGTCCATTTCTTCCAAGAAAGTTTGGCTGGCACTCAACTGGGGTGGTTCTATTAGTTAGAAGGAACCGAAATGCATACCTAGGAGGACTTGGCTGCTGCTTTCTACAAGCAGTATCAATACAATGCTGATCTTGCACCAACTCGTGTGCAATTGCAGAATATGACAATGCATTCCAACGAATACGCACAAAAATGGAGAGACCTGGCTGGAAGGGTTTAGCCACCCTTAATTGACAGTGAGCTGATTGATATCTTCATGGGAACCTTGACGGGACCTTTCTTCAATCACCTAATCGGAAGCTCCTCGGCGGGTTCACTGAGCTAATACTGACTGGCGAAAGAGTCAAAGCTGGCATTAAAAGCGGAAAGATCCAAGGAGCTACATCCTATGATACTCAGAAAAAGCCATACAATGGGAAGAAAGATTATAATGCTGTGTACGGCCAAAAAGGTCATAATAAGAACAATTATGACCAACATGTGGGGAAGGTCCCGATCTTCGGTCCTGCATCGCAGCGACAACAACAAAGGGGAAATCAACGAAGGCAAGACGAGCCCAAAAGATAGTTCACCAACATCAACATGCCGCTGTCTCAAGCACTGCAACACTTGTTGGAAATGAATCTGATTACGTTGATAGGACCTCATCCAAACCCTAAAACTTCTTCTCCTAACTACAATCCTGATGCAATATGTGCATATCATTCTGGCAGTCCTGGGCATGATACTAACGATTGTTGGGCGCTGAAATACAAGATTCAAAACATGATTGACGCCAAGGAGATTGAGTTCAACCCTCTAGAGACTCCTAACGTGATCACCACTCCCATGCCAAATCATTGAGCGTTCCAGTTCATTTTGAATTTTCAATTGTAATTTCTTTTGTTATTCAAACACTTATCTATTAATGTTAAACTTTGTTTCATTAATGCGTCGCATATGTTTGTCTTGAATTAATCCATTCATTTTCATTATATTTAAAATATGCTTTTTACTCCCTTTATGAATATTCAACTCATGTTTTAAAAGTTGCAAGCCTTTAGAAGGAGGATGACGAAAACAATGCCATAATCTCATACAGTATGCTTTTGGACAGACCTTGCTGACGATGTACATGCGTTCTTTCAATTCTTAAACACCGGAGTTATAAGGAGGATAATCCCTAGTCAACCCCTTCGAGCCAAAGAAGTAGAAGTTTTCTTTTTTTACACAAATTGAAACCTTTAATCAAAACCTGGGGAGGGTAATCTCTCAGTTAATTCAAACGCGCGTTCAGTCGCAAACTTTCACTTCATACACAACGAATGACATAAAAAACTTTCCTATGGAATAAAAAGACGGTGATGATTCCTTATCACATAGGCAGTCATTATCTCTCAAAATAAAAGCCCACTAAGTCAAAACCTGTGAAGGAGACTTAAGAAAAACTGGGGCATCCCGCTGACTGTAATCTTAAAACAAGAACAATCAGGCAAAAATCAGGGATAGTAAATAAAATAAAAAAGAGGACATTACAGATCCTACACAAACACGAAAAGTGTTGCAAAAATGACTGCCTTCTCAATTTCCAAATATATGAACCATCATTCCAGATTCAATAGGAATTCAAACGCACAATTGACTGAGCTTGGGACTGGAGAACATCACGAAGAACGGGAAGGTAAAATTACATTTTGAGCCTTATCCTTTGTTTCTTAAACCATGAACCAAGACCACGATACAACCTTTCAAAGTCCTAATTGAAGCATAGGTTAGTTCGAAAGCATACTGTTAAAAAAGGTATCCTGGCTCCTGTAAGGCTTACTCTAAATCCTGACTTGAATTCACATACTTGCAAAATTCTTTTATCTGCTAAAATTCATTTTCAAAACTTCAAGACAAGTATTGCATTATTTGAATACTTCTATTTGCATATAGCTACTTGTTTGACAACAGAGAAATCCACGCGATGACTATCCGTTGAACAAAATTCTTAGTGAACAAAATCACTTTAAATAGGATGACACTTCCAATGATAAATCTCTTATAAGCAAGGGGGTATGACATGTCACTATCTAACTCGTCTGGGGCAGTCAAGTCAAGATTCCGAGAAATATCTCAAGAAGTGCTGAATAACCAGGGGCAGATTTGCATCCGAGTCACTTGGGGCATTGAATATAAACTCCGACAAAGGGTTGTATACAGTCAAACAAACATTTCCTAGCAATACTACAAACACTTATTACTAGGGGCAGTGACAAATCTCCCACAAAGTCCTTTTCATAGGGTGATCCCCAACCAGAGTTTCAATCTTTGAAAACTTCTCCCCAACTGGGTTTGATCTCAAAAATTTTCGAGGAGTTCTACCAAAAGGAAACGCCTCTCCAGCAGACTAGTGACAGGGTTTATTTCCTCAACAAACGGCAAGATTCCCCAGCGAGAATTTGCCACTCAGACTATCACAAATCTAGGGACCACAACTCCTCTTCCCTAGTAGACTTTCCTACAATCCCCAATAGCTCCCCAGTAGAGCAATGGACAACGAAGACTCCTGAACTCTTTTCCACAAGTAGGAATCAACACTCTCCATAGAGTTTTCTTCTCAAGCAAAGTCAACATCCCCCATCGGACTTTTCCTCAAACAACAAAAACAGGAATCCCCAATGAAAACATTCTAAATAAAGTTCGAAGACACGCATACTCTTCATCTCTAACAGCAGTCCAGGATTTGGCTTCCCAAAATTCCCCAGCACTTGTCAAGGATTTATTTTCCAAGACGAAATTACATTCCAACAACATTTCGCAATTCATGCATCATATTACCTACTTGACAAATGCATATATCAATCTCATTTATCTTGAGAAACATCATTACACCATGCATTTCATACATCATGACATTGCATGCAGCTAACTCTTTACCTTTTCAAGAAAGATCAAACAACAGATAACTATCATCAACAATTTTCAGCAGTTCCAGATTAATGCCTGTGACAAGACATGACAACTATTTGTGGACAACCGATTGTAGATTAATACCTGTAACAAGTCAGGAAAGCTATCCAGACAAACAGATTTAAGATTAATACCTATAATAAGCCAGGAGAATTATCTTTCTAAGGTCAAAAATCAATACCTAAAACAGGCCAGGGAAACTATCTATACGACCAGCTGAAGCAACCCTACCCAAGTTCCTTCTTTAATTTCCAGATGCAGCTTAACACAGACTTATCATGAGGAAACCCTACCAAGGTTCCTTCTCATTCCCAGATGCAGTTTTACCCTGACTCATCATGAAGCAACCCTACCCAAGTTCCTTCTCATAATTTCTAAATGCAATTTTACACGGACCCATCATAAAGTAACCCTAACCAGGTTCCTTCTCAGACATTTCCAGATGCAGTTTTACACAGACTCATCATGAGGCAACCATACCCAGGTTCCTTCTCCTTCCCAGATGCAGTTTTACACATACTCATCATGAAGCAACCCTGCCCAGGTTCCTTCTCCTTCCCAAATGCAGTTTTACACAGACTCATCATGAAGCAACCCTACCTAGTTTCACACGGACTCATCCTGGAGCAACCCTACCCAGGTTCCTTCTCTTAAATTATAGATAAAGTTTCATATGGATTCATCCTGAAGCAGCCTTACCCAGGCTTCTTTCTCATATGTCTCATAAAGCAGCCCTACACAGGCCCATCATAAATGTAAGAATATTCAAGACATATGTCGGTTTAGTTTAAATTGATCAATGGTTTATCCTGATTCCTTTTCGGTAAACACTTTCTCTGGTTCAGATAAACCTCTCTCAAGATTTATTCTGATTGTTTTCCAGTTGAAGTCAAGCTTAGACTTAGTCTAATTCTTGTCAACAATCACCTTTGGATAGCATCTATAAGCCCATCTCCAACAATTCTCTATCATCTCTCAAAATGACATCTTTAAGCCCATTCCCTATACAATCAACCACCACGTCAAGTGTAAATTTCTGGGCACTCTAGTGTTCAATCATCTTCCACCTTCAAGACATGAATGGAAGACCTTCCAATCTAACTCTTCAGGTTTAAGAAGATTGAACAGGGGCAGCTGTTGTACCCCAAAATTTTCCCCCTCATTCCTCAAGGCATCTCTCACAAGGATTCTCAAGATTTAAGCTTGCACAAATACATTTGGATTTTCCAGTATCAAGTTAAAAGGGAAACTGTTAAAAATATGGGAAAACAGATAAAAAATATCTTTTTGACAAAATTTGAGAAAAATAATTCTTTTCGATCAGCTCATTCGATTGGCCTTTTGATCTCTTTCAATGCAAACTTGACTTGCATCCTTCGACTGGGTGTTGGCCTCTGGCACGTTAGCTTTGATTCACAAGGCAGGCGCCTCCTTCATGCAACCTTCGGTTGCACCTTTTGCCTCACATGGTTCATAATACAATAGTTGCCTATGTGCCAGCTTTGATTGGATGTTTGATGCTTGCGTGCCTGTGTTGACTGGACAAATATTCCCCTCTATGTTTGCTTTGATTCACAAGTTGATGACTAGTTGTACACAAGCCTTCGTTTGAGCCATAACTTCTTTTTTACGCGCAAGAGGCTCCACCCCATGCTAGCATGCATAAAGCACAAAGCCTCCTGTAGCCTCCTTCGATTACAAGGCAAAAGGCCTCCTTTTGGCATCCTTCGATTGCATCCTTGCCTCCTGCATGCACCCTTTGTTTAGACATGTGGCCCCTTTTGTTGCAAGTTTCGTTTGGGCGTTTATACCCCTTGCATGTAGGCTTCGACAGGGCATTGGCTATGTTTATAATAGCTTCGACTGGACAACATCTCCCTTTTGCATGTTTCAATTCCACCCCTTGACAACCTTTAGCACACATGGTTGGTAGATTTGAAGGGCCTGCATAGGAGTCCCTGTCGAAGGTTTGCATAGTCCATTCAAAGGACACACTTGGCCCTTTTCAAAGAAACATACATGACCCATTCAAGGGACATGTCTGGGCGTCCCATTCAAAGGACATGATTGATGGCCCATTCGAAGGATTTACAAAGCCCACATTAAAGCATGTTTTGGTGACCCATCCAAGGGTCACACATTTGGGTACTTCGAAGGATGCACAAAAGTGACCCATTCGAAGGACACTTGTTAGAGGAAAATCAAATAACATTGTTGGAAGAAGAATCTGGTCGAAGGAGGGTCAAAACGAAAGGGTGAAATATTCAAAGATGCTTGCTTCCAAGTTCAGGCCTGGTGTTGTACCCAAAAATTTTCCCTCTCATGTTTTATAAGATCTTCTCTTACATGGGTGGTTACAAAAATTTGCATGAAGAAGAATAACAAATTTTGAGATTGGTCAAAGTGTCCTTTGATAAGGTGTCTTTCAATTGGCATCTTAACAATGTATTTCGATTGGCATCTGAACAAAGGCATCTTCGATTGGCATTTTAGCGTCACTTCGATTAGTCTAAACTAAAGGAAATCGAAGAGAGAAGAACGAAGTTTTTGATCGGTCAACAAGGTACTTCGATTGACGTCTGAGCAAGGTGCTTCGATTAGCGTATGATCAAGGCCCTTCTATTGGCATGGTGGCCAAGCCTTTCGATTGGCATTCTGAAAGACCCTTTCGTTTGGCACCCTGGGTTAGGCCTTTCGATTGACATGGCAAGGAATCCTTCGAATTAGCATCTCAAACAAGGCAGCTTCAATTGGCATTTTAACAGGTACCCTTCGATTGGCATTTCAGCAAAGCCTTTTGATTAGCCTTGCAACAAGATCCTTCAATTAGTATCTGGACAAAGGTCCTTCGATTGGTATGGATAAAGGCCCTTTGTTTGGCATTCCAAAAGGTCCTTCGATTGGTATGGACAAAGGCCCTTCGATTGGAATTCCAAAAGGTCCTTCGACTGGCACTTCAGAGGGTCCTTCGACTGGAACTTCGGACTTTACCTCAATCAGAACATCAGAATGAAATGACCTTAGAATGGAATTTCAGTGCAGAGTTTGTCTTGATCTAAGATGCTCTGATGAAGGAAGCTCTGAATACTTCGAATCAGAATTTAGACTCACCACAAGGTCAAGGGCTGGTCGAAGTTGTCTAATAGGGAATGTGCTGAATAAATTGGACTTTGAAGCTGGAAAAGAAGGAAGATTCGAAGGAATGAAATAGGCTGGCATGACTAAGTAAATATACATATCCTAACCTGTCCAGGTTCACCCCAAGCTCAAAATGGCATGTTGTCCTTGCAAATATGCAATCGAAGCAAGGGAGTCTCAATCGAAGGGGATGTGACATTGAAGCTGGAGTAATTCGAATTGGGACTTTGAAGCAATTGAAGCAGAGGGAGGCTCCATCGAAGGGAAGTGAATATGTAAGTTAGCTTTCGATTTTCATCATGTTGGAGGCTCAAACAACTCATAATAGGCTGGCAGTAACGTATGCAAATATATTGGCACTTGATTGAATCAAATATAGCAAGTCTTTATGAAGAAATCAAATTAAATCTCTTCATCATAATGGACCAAGATTTGATACACAAATTTTGACCTAATTCCTTTGTCTATATAAACCTCATGACCTCACACGATAAAAAGGGACGGATAAGAGGAATTCATACACGTGCAACATCAACACAAAGGGGCGGACGGAAAAACCCACGAAGACGGCCATACATACCTTGCCTCGCAAAAGCACCAGCCTACCCCATGAAAGTCTAGACTCCGTTGCAGGCACCTTCCGTCCATATCCAGGCGCCTCCAGTGGTATAATGTTCAATCTCACTTAATCTTAAAATTAGACTCATAATTGCATATTCATAGTTTTTTGTTATTATTTGTGAACGATCTAATAAAGTGTGTGCAAGCTACAGTGTTCATACGTTTGACCCCCCCATGGATAAAGTTTCTTTCGAAGCAGGTTACGTTTGAAATCCATGATCCTGGCTGTGATAAATCAAAACCAACCCAGATCTGGGTTCAAGAATTGATTTTGAATGGGACGTTTCTCTATGTTGTTTAGTTTCTGAATTGACTAATTTGCAGGACCAAATGCAGGTGTTATGCCTTTCGAATGATAAAATGGCTCAGGGGGCGAAAGGGAATTCTCTTAATCGAAGGGACTAGGATCCAGTATCCCAGGCCTTGTATTTTCAATTTCTAACGAGTTTCCTTGCAGGTCCAGCATCCCCGATTGAAGGATGGCACATCCAGATCGAACGCCCAGATGTGTCGTCTCTCAAACTTCTTCGATCCAGATCTCACAGTTTCAACTTCTAACGTTTCGCTTGCAGCGTCCCAATACCCTTGAATGAGGTCTTCGATCCAGGCCTTGCTTCCCATAACGCTTTCTTTTCGTTTCATGCCTAGTGGTCTTTCGATTTTTTTCCCTTTCTTTTGGCTGTTTGTCTTTACTTTTTTCTAAATTTTAATTAACATAAAAGCAACTAACCCCAAAAGACATTAGGTTAGTTTTTTACATTAAATTAATTAACTATTTTAATATTTTCTTTAAAAAAAACTAAAATTAAATAGACTTAGGATTTTTTAATTCAATTTCTTTTCATACCAAAAACAAACAAAAATTCCTTTCACTTAGGATTTTAGACGCGTTTTCAATTCACGCGCACTTTTATTTACTTTAGCATTATTTTGTTAATTATGTAACTGTGACCGGTTTGTAATAGCTTAATTAGGATTTTAATTTTCGCACTTTATTTTCAGTCAATCCCTTATGTATCTACACCAAACCCCTGTAATAGCGTAGGACCTCTATTTGTTGCTTTTTATGTTTTATATGCCTGTATATAAATTGCTAGCAACCTAGGCATGTATGATTAATTAATCAATAGATCACTAAATTCAAGATAAATATATATGAAAAAGGCACACTTTTTCACACTTGCACCCCTACGGTATTATCTCACTTGGTTTCCTTCGGAAACAATGGTCATGTCCCTCGAAACATAGGGATACTCTTAGCAAAGACCCTGGTTAAAATCATCATAAAGATCATAGTCCCTAAACGTTCCTCGAGTTGCCTACGAGAAATGATCTTATGATGATAGTCCCTTCGAAATGCTAAGGTATCCTTACATATTGCCTTCAATGACCATTACATCCCTTTCGATAGTCCCACAACATCCAACGACTAGGGTTACCTACTCACTAATAGTAGGATAACACGGTCTAAAGGATGGGAGAAAAAGAACAGTCTTTTTTCGAGTAGGTAGATAACTGTTAGCTACTTGCTCAAACCAATTTTCACACCACACTTTCAAACACTTTTCAAACAAAAGTTTTCAAAACACTTTATCACACTCTTGAAGACTGATACAAGAGTTACCATAAAGTGAATCGCCGCACTAAGACATTTTCAAAGCTTTTCAAACACACAAGCACAAGCAATTTTAGAAAATGAGAAAGTACCTAAGAGCCCATATAAAACCATGGATGGAAAGGGTGCTAACACCTTCCCTTTCCATACTCTACCCCCCTTACTCAGAAATCTCGAAAAAAGGTCTTTTTCTGTTCTTTTCACCCATTCCTTGTTGGATAAAAGAAAAGTCGGTGGCGACTCTTGCTTAGCGCGACATTTGCAAATACAAAATGAAAAACCAATATTAACAGTCGGTTCTGCCACCATATCAAAACTGATGTACAGCAGTCCTGAAACACTGCTCCATTCTTGCACCAAAATATCATACAAGCATTGTCCCTCGAAAGCTATAAAAGCAGTTTCCTCAAATTGTTTAAACTATTTTGTTTTCCCTCCAAAACCTCAGCCAAGCTTTGCGTATAAATAAAAGGCTCCACAACATGTTTAAGGGGACTTTTTGGCTAAGGGAATGAATCTTCAAAATTCTCAAACACTCATAAAAATCATAAAACTCTCAACCACTTAAACACTCATAAAAAATAAACCCAGAATCTAGACACTTACCTCTTTCGAATCTGAAAAGTTCCCACACTTTATTTTCCTTCGAATCAAGCCTTAGAAACGTCACCTTCGTTTCCACCCTTCTAATCCAGAAGCACTCAAGGAAACCACTCAAGGTCCAGCACACATTCCATCCTCAAGCAAGGTAAGTCACTCTTAATCTTGATCCTTTCGTTTCTATCATAATATGTGAATAAACCTCCTTTTCGCTTCAAACATGTACATACCTTTGTTCTTCTTTTTGTTTCCACCCTTTAACTTGCTTTTAATTAATACCTTTTTTGGTTTTGCTTCTTGTTTATTTAAACATGCTTTAAGAACTAATCTGACCCGAAGGTGATGCTAGCATGGCCTTAGGCCATGTTGCTATTCAAAAACTCAAACGAAAGAAGCAGGAGATATGAGTATGAAACAAAGCCTTAGGCTTCCTCACTGGCTCCAGGTCCAATCGAAGGATGCAACAAAGGACTTAAGGTGAAAAGGGAATTCCATACCGAACGAAAGAGGAAGCCAGAAGAATGGCCATACTAACTCCCAGGTCCCAATTGAAAGGCACACCACACTAGCTTTCAGGCCCCAATCGAAGGGCATGACCTCACTGACTCCAGGCCCCAAATCGAAAGAGGTCAAAAAGTGCAGAATTGAAGGGTGTTTCTGCCTAAATCGAAAGACCCCTTTTTCTTGCTTTTATTTTATTTTGCCTTTATATTTTCATGATATTCAATATGGTTATAATAGTGTAGGATTTTATTTCTTTGCACTTTATTACTTTTATATAATTGCTAGTAAAATAAGGTATCCATGGCAAGATAAAAACAACAAGTAGACAACCTAAAAATTCAAAGACAAATGCATGCAATCAAACACACTATTCACACATGTACCCTTAGGGTAATCTCACTTGTTGCCTCGGAAAAATAGTCATGTCTCTCGAATATGGGTGTTTTAGAAAAGACCCTTGATAAAAGATCGTAGTCCCTCGATGACCCTTAATGATGCCTTCGGTAAACGATATAGTCCCTAAACGACATTGCTAAAGCATCTCATAGGTTACCTTCTATGACTATACAAACGTTCCACGCCCGTACCTTCACATCCAATGATGGGGCTTCTTACCAAATCAATGGTAAGATAGCAACATCTAAAGAAGGAGGAAAAGAACATTAAGACCTTTTGAGTAGGTAGGATGCTCCTAGTTGCTCGCTTGTTCACAACAAAAACATTTTTATACACCCACACTTTTATTTTGAAACATTTTTTAAAGACAAAGCTTTTTGTACGCGTTCTTATAGAGACGAGAACCATTATGAAGACACTTTTCAAAATCACTTTCAAAAACATATTCCACAAACACCTCTTTGAACTATTTTTAAAACAACACTTTGTACGCGTTCTTATAGAAATGAGAACCATTACAAAGACGTTTTCAAAATACTTTCAAAGCCCACACCACAAGCATATTTTCAAACAAAAGCAAGTGATCTAGCAAGCAACTAAGAGCCCGTAGATAACTACGGATGAAAAGGATGCTAATACCTTCCCTTTTCATAACCCCCCCCCCCCCCCCCCCCCCCCGAACTCAAGAAATAATCTCGAAAGTTCTTTCCTGTTCTTTTCAACCTTTCTTTATTGGATAAAAGAAAAGTCGGTGGCGACTCTTGCTATTTGCAATAATTGCAATCAAACGCAAAACTCCCAAGTTAGTTCTCCCACCGTATTACAGGGAGCATTATTGATAGACTCACACTTGAGGAGGAGTGTTGAAAATAATTATAAGTGTGAGTAGTGTAGAGAAGTCCCACATTGATTAGGAATGTAGAGACTTAAGCATTTATAAGTGGGAGAACCTACTTACCTATCACCTTAAAGTTTTGAATAAATATATGGCATGTCTCTCACAAAGGTGTGTTACTCAAAAAGAAAATCCTCAAAGTTATAAATTATCCTCATTTGTCCCCCGAATTTGTATATTTTGTGTATCAAATACATGCAAATACTTCTATTTATATTATAAGGTTGAAGAAAAGTAAAGAAACATTAACTCATATTTGTATCACAGATAAATTATTATTATTGAAGAAACATTAATTCACATTTCATTGAGAAACACTAATTCATATTTTTATTCTCCTTCAATTAATTTTTGAATTTATTCTTAAATGAAAACAAATGAAAAAAATCATATTTTTTTTATAACTTAAATTATTTTTGATTCTTGTTATTTAAATATTTTCAATGTTTTAATTCTTCATTTAAAAAAAAAATCATTTAAATTAATAAAAAAATTTAAAATTTTTGTTCTCTCTATTTTTGCAAAGGTGACAACTTTATTGAAGATATGTTAAATTTTAAAATGAAAGATTAACAATTTAACTAAAATTAAAATAGAAGGTAAAAGATCTATACAAATCTTTTGTTTATAAGCATTTCTTTTTATTTCCTATTGCTTCTTTAATTTTGAATGAAATTAAACTTTCTATTATTATAAAAAATAATACCAAAAAAATCATCCAAGGTCAATCTTATAATAAGACGAGTAAGGGTTTCAAATGTCCAAGTACATAAGAAGCGAACACAATGAAGTGACGCACTACACTGCTAGGGTTTATGCTGAGATAGGAAAAAAAGAAAATAAAACTGCCAATATTGTAATCCAAAAAGTAAACCATCATCTCGATAAGTAATATAAGGGAATTGTTTAATGCACCCTAAAGATTACTTTTCCATCCTCGAAAAAAACCAAAAATATATCTAAAATTCAGAAATGCATCTCTGAACGCACCCCAAATACATTCATTTTTGAATTAGGCCCTAAGGTTATGTAAAACAAAACATGGATATGCATCTCTGTGGAACTTACATAGGTGCATCTCCATGTAACTTGCGGAGATGCCTCTCCGAATGTTGTTTTAATCAAAAGGGCGCCATACCCTTTCTCATTCCTCACTCCCTAAAATACTCTCTCAAACTCTGAACCTCTTAAATATTAAACTCTCTTAACTCACATTCTCTCAAAGTCATTCGAATTACTTCAAAGCTTCTTCTATCAACATCAAATCGATAAAAGAGCTCACTCCCCATCAAACTAAACTCACATTTGGTAAGTTTTTGATTTTTTAAAACTTTTTTTTATTCCTATATAAATTTATAGAAATTAAGCATAAGGTTATATAATAGGAAGTTTAAATATGTTATTCAAATGAGAAATGTGTTTGATAGGTAATTTAAATGATCAATGTGTTATTTTGGATGTAGGCGTGGAATGCATTTCCGCCATGAATGCTCTTTTGAGCCGCATCTTCCAATCAAGGGGAGACTGTTAGACCTCAACAATATTAATAGAGATGATGCATTAGAGATGATGGTAGACTATCTGAGAGATGACCCAGAGGATGCATTTGAGGAGTTAGAAGCCACCCGAGGGTCTCATGTTACATTTTAATTTCTAGAAAGGTTGTATACAAAACAACTGAATTATACAGAGTAGGCCTCTAGTGATGATGAACAAGATGCAAAATATAGAGCTTATGCTCTGAGAGCATATCTGTTGTATTTGGTTGACACATCCATTTTTATGGACAAGAGTGACACTTATGTGGATATGGTCTACCTGCAATACTTCGATGATTTGGAGTGGATCCATGAGTACAACCGGGGAGCCGCTTGTATGGTCTCCTTGTACTCCAAGTTAGCCAAAGGTTATATGTGGAAGACCAAACAAATGACAGGCAACATCATACTGTTGACGTCAATATTTATGCATCTTTTAGTGTTTATGTGTCATTTTCATAACACTTTTATAACACCATTACTCATTATTCATATGTACCATTTTAAGGCTTGGATCCTCCAGCACTTCCCACGAATATCCGAATGGTCAATTCCGACCTACATTGAGGATATGCCACATGCTTCTGCATTCATCCCGCTCACACATGCGACAAAGCCATATGGAGTGCATCTTGACCGCATGGTAGCAGCGAATATACACTTCTATATGTACATCAATCACTATGAGACGCGTCCCTTTGACGACATAGTCTTCTACTCTGGATGGTTGGCTTACGATTCATGTCTGACGTATCTTCATATGTGTGAGCGTGTCAAGCGGTAGATCAACTACATTCACTTTACCTTTCAGATTTTGCTCCTCCTACTATGACACATAGAGATATGGATACCACGTTTGATTATTATCTTAATCATCTGGTATCAGATGGGGCTCAAAGTACCATAGCTCATAGCGATTGGAGTGTTGTACACGACTATAACAACTAGTTTTTAAATTAGAGTCGCCACTATTAGTTTTTATCATAGGGAAGGGCATCTAATAGGAAACCCTAATTCGCAGACAGAGATTCTAGGTTTCAAACTCAATTAGACGAAAGGAAGGTGTTAGGCACCTTTCATCTACCTTGTTCACAAGGATACTAGGTTCTAGGTTTAGATTCGGGGTAAACAGGATCTTAAGTTTTAATTAGAAAGACTCGCCACAATTTTTGATCGTATCCTCTTACGAGGAATCAGAGTCCCAATTCGTAGTTCGTATGGGGTTGGTGTTTTTTAGGGGTTTACAAACATATTTTGAATCACCTCGCACTCGGTCGAGAGTAGTGATTACATAGATTTTGACTGAATCCACAGTGAGTCAAAATCTGTTTGAAACCCTTTTGCAAAAAAACAGTTGATTAGTTTAGTTGATTGCGAAAAACAGTTTGAGATTGGTTAGTATTTTTTAAATATATTAACTGCGAAAATATCTTCATTAATGCATGACAAAAAATATATTAATGCAATAATAGAAAATAATGTTCATAAAAATAATTCATATATTAATATATAAATAATAATAATATTATTCATACAAGGGTAAGAAATAAATAATTTTACATAGCAAATGAAATATAATAATAATAAGTGGAAAATAAAATTTATAATAATAATAAGTTATAAATAATAATAAGAAATTAAGTAATTATAATAATATATAATAATAAAAAATATTAAAATATTATAATTATAAAAAATAGAAAATAAGTGATAATAGAAAGAAAAAAAGATTTAATTAAGTTAAACCTGGGGGTGCGATTTTGAACTAACAAGCAAATCAGGGAGGTGTCTTTAGGAGGTTGGATTACGTGGGCGAGGGTGTATGGAAAATAAGGTAGGACATGACCTATGACCGTCTGATCACGATCATGCGTAGGATAACGAGGGAGTATGATAATTATTGTGAGCCCGTGCGCATGGAATTGAAACAGATTACATTTTGTTTTTTATTCATTTACATTGTTTTGTTGTTACAGAAAACTCCACTTATTCATCTTCCTCTCTCTCATACACACAAACCCTTTCATTCTCTCTCTCTCACTTTAACCCTAATTTCCAAACCACCATCGGCGGCTCTCTACCAAAACCCCAACACGAATCCAACCCCCAAAACCCCCTAAATCCCAAAAATAACAAAAAATCAACCAAATAAAAACGCTAAGTCCAATTACCCTTTCGCGATTTCGCTTGCTCTCTGCCTTTGATTGTTCTGGATTTAGTATTGATCCCTGCTCTCCTTCGCTTTTGCAGGTTGCAATGGAGCTTGAAGGTGGTGCCGCGGCGGATCAACGGGGATTGTGGTTTCAGATAGTGAAACCTTAATTGTTCTTCTCTCGGATCTTCAACCAACAACAAGGTTATTTGCTCTTCGGTGTTCTTCATGCAAGCCCTTCTCCGTTCTTTTCTTTTTCGTCTTCTCTGTATCCTCCTATATTTTTGTTCTTTCTGCCAATATATATAAGGATATAAATTTAAGGCTTGTGAGAATTAGCATAGATTAGGGATTAGATTTGCTGTTAGAATTAATTTTAGGGATTGCTAATTGATTGAGAAAATATTGTAATTGATATAGTATTGATTGAAATTTGTACTGGTATTGTAATTGATTCTGTTGCTAGATTTGTTTTATAATGGAGATTGATTCTGTAATATTTTAATTGAAGATTTGATTTTGCAGAAGAATTAGATTTTTGTACTGTAATAGAGCTTGGATTCTGTTGCCAATTCACTGTAATAGAGATTGAGATTTGTAGAGATTTGGATTTGATTGATACTGATATTGTTTTACTGAGATTGGATTTACTTTAGTTTTTAGATTTGATTTTTTTAGTGAATTTTTAGACATTTTTTGATGAAAAATGCATAAAATAAATTAAATATTATTATTAAAAATTACCTAAAATAGAAAAACGAAAATAATATTTAAATAATAAAAAACATGATTTTTGGAAAGATTTGAATGTAATTTGAAATTAAAATGAAATTAACAAAAATAGAATAAAATAAATCATCAATCCAAATAATTAAAACCCAAAAAAAAATCAAATTTTTGGATTTATAATTATTGTAACCAATTACATTTATTCTCTCCTAAAACAAATATTACTACCTAAAATACAAAAGATAACAAAATACTTTTAAAATTTTTTGGTTATTTTTAGAATAAAAAGTGAAAAAAATAAAAATAACTATTTTTTAAAAATTCATTAATTAAAATTACGAAATTTAATATTTAAAAAATGATTTTTTTAAATACTCATGACCTTATGCTTTCAAGCTATGTTTCCTTACCAAGTGTGCTACGTTATTTGTTTGAAATAAGAAGCCAATTGAAAGTATATGAAGACGAGCAATTATTTGCTATTTTAAAAATACAAATAATTATTATATTTTTACACAGACTTGAAAACGGATATTTATTAAAAATCCCAAAATATTAATGCAATTAAACCAAATGAAAATAACTTTGACGGTAGCACTAAGGCGGACAAATTTGGGGTATGACAACGACTACATCCAATAGTATTTCAAGGTGTCACATTCTTATATGACACTAGATACTCTAGGAGATCCTCCTAGGCAAGCTCACCAGGAGATAATAGAGGAGGAGCGGACTGGGATCATGTTATTGATGTGTTGCCTAGATATTGCAATATCATGGGGATTGGCCACACGAGTATAGATAGATGAATCTTTCCAGATAACTCTGAGGTGAAAGACGTTCTAGATACCATGAGGGTGGAGGCACTGCAGTACATGAGACAATGTAGGAACAACGAACCCGAGTTCGTCATATGCAGTAATATATAATATTTGTATTAGGAGCATTATTTTTTGCTCTATTTTATTTTGACTTTATTGTGTACTCCAAATTTATTAATTTATATATGTCATTTTCATATTATTCAGAAAGTGTATGGTTTAATTTATACAAAATTAAAAATGATATTATAGTTATAATATCGTCAATTTAATCAGATCATCTCTAAGACAAAGTTAGAAATTACTGTTTGATGTGGTTTCAGAGATGCATCTTGAGATTCTATTTGATGTGAATATGAAAATGCATCTCCGAATCAGATAATATAAAAAAAGAACGTTTCATTGAATAGTACATGGGTGTACATGAAATAGTTTCGAAGAGCATATCTAAAATAAATGTTAGAAGAAATATGAGATAAGTGAGCATGATTTAGTGAGACACATAGTACATCCGAAGATGCATTTCAAAAATTAAAAAGATATTTTTTAAATTTTCATAAGAAATTTTTCAACAATTTATAATTGAGTTTGTTTTGAATTAAAATTTGGCTCCCACACTTACAATTTGGTTCCATCAAAATTAGTTATGATAAACTGACTTATGAATGATACCCTAAATTTATTTTACTGATTCTGTTTGTGAATAATAATTTTATTTATCTTTTAAAAGTAATTTTTATATATTAACATTATTTCTTTATAAATATTCATTCGACATATCATAATAAATATTCTCGTAATAAAAGTAAAATTAATTAAATTGAATGTATGTATAAAGAAAAATACAACTTCAATCTATATAAATTATATTATTATTTTTGTACAAATTATTTTATAACAATAATTTTTATTAAATAAAAAATGATAAAAATAAAAATTAAAGATCATTTTTAAATACTTAAATATTTTTAATTTCCTTTAAATAATAAAAATAGAGCAAGTATCTTCTTAAAAAAACAGAATCAATCATTAATATAAAAAAAAAAAAAAAAAAAAAACAGAATCAGCTAAAAAATATGAAAAAGGAATCACAAATTTGGGCCTAATTAAAACAACCTAATATTTAAACTTAACAAGTAGAAGAAGAAGAGTACAAAAAAAGGTAACAACTTTACGGCAGGAAAACATAGTACTTTGTTTGTTCCCACAGGTCTAACGTACGCATCTTCTCTCACTCTCCCCATGTTCTTGTTTTTTACTCTGTACTTTCTGTGTGTTCTGTTCTGTTTTGTTTGTTTTGTATATATATCTAACTGTTTCTTAGGCAAATTTACACTCTTTCTTTCTTCTCTTGATAATGTAAATTGGAGTTTGCATGCTGCATAACTGATTTTCTCTTTAAATTTGATTTTAATTTGAACCTAGAATTGAAATTTCTGGCTCTACAATTGATGTTACGTGAATGTATAGAAACCTAAATAATCAATTCAGTTTTAGACCTATAACATTCATGAATTGATCATATTGGTTGAATTTTAGTGTATGATTTCTTGACAGATAATCAGGTAGAACCACCCAGTTCAAATCCTACATACAGGTACCAGACTGCTCTAACTAATATACTATCAAGTGTTTTATGATGACTTGGATTGATAATATATACCAGAAGTTTGAGAATATGATCCAGGAGGTTGAAGATACAATGTTGGAGGTGTGCCTTTGTTGCTAGTTATACTCTTATCCTATCATGTGCTTCTCTGAGACGGTGTTGTCAAATAGCAGCTATAGCAAACCGGAATTTGAACAAATTGATTATGTTTTGTAATATGCTCTTTAGTACAATGTTTTGTCAAATAGAAGCTATAGTGACGTGACGTCTTATTTTTATATTAGTTGTTATGTTAGTATTTTTCGTTCATCAGGGTTTGAGTTTCTGATAACTCAGATGTGTTAGAACTCTTATTAGAACTTATAAATCTGCTTTTCAATTACGTTAGCATTCTGTTATAATCGTTTTCTTTTGTTTTTTCGACAATAGGACTTTCAATACCTAGAGAATCAAATGAGCATTGTTGGAGAATCTGTTAAGAAATTATGTTCAAATGCCATGGAGGATTTGATTCCTCCATCTACGACCTCTGCTCCTGTATTGCCTATAGGTCACTATGCTGGTATATCAGAAAATTCGCTTCAACGTACCAAGAAACTAAGCGGTACCAATCTCAATTCTTGCTATTATGTCGAAGCGGATAATTTGAAATCAGGTGCAAAACCAAATGTTGAAAGCGCCGATATTGAATCAAACGTTGGTAGCGATGTAAATCAACAGAATAAGGAAATGCCTGCATCTGAGACAGCTATTGAAGCCTCTGCTTCTGTAACAGATTGTTGCAATGAAACTGAAGATGCAAGTACGGACCAAAACTGCGGTGTTGAGGTTTTCGTTGAATCAGCTGAAGAGAAAGAGGAAAATATGAGCTCTTTCTCAAGTTACATATTTGAAGATGCTATTGGTTGGTACATAGTTTCATTTTGACTTCATGGTTGTTAATTTTTTGCTTTTGCTAATCAGTTAATCATTGCATTGCTTTTAATGTAGGGTTTTCCATGATCAAAGCTATGCAAAAAGATGACGATACGAAGCTTGACCAAACTTGTGTCCTTATTTCAAAAGACGAACTTCAGTTTGCTCCCAACGCAACGGTTAATCGGAAGACTAGTGAGGTACACACTCATCCCCCTCTCCATTTTTTAGTTCATGCTGTTAAACATGAAAGTGATTTTTTTTCTCTCTTTATTACTTGTGCTTGAAGAAAAAATGGCTGCAACCCTTTTCGTTGATTAAGAAATCTGCAAGGAGGCAAGAGTACAAAGAACTTGCAATTTTGCATGGGAAAAATGAAAATGGAAACAATGATTGCATCGAGAATATATGTCCAACTTTGCGGGAGGATATTTTTGAACGCGAGTGGGAACTTCTCTAAAATCCAATGACTAAGTTGTGGACTGAGACTAGCGCGTACAAGTAGCGTGCTTAAGTGTGCCACCAATTATAACTATTAGATATATCAAAATTTAAATTGTTTATTATATAATAACACATATCTAACTATTATAATTGGTGACGCACCGGTACAACATGTGATCCTTAGTCTCCGAGTAGAGTAGCTTACGTCGCTTGAACCTATTATATATGGTTTGTTAACATTTTTTTTCATTGACAAGGTACTTTCTGTTTGATTTCTAAAGTTTATAGACTGTTTTATATTTATCTTTGAAAATGCTTTATCATGGATAAGAATTGTACTAACTTGCAACCAACCACCTTTTCACAAATTCCTAAGTAAACATTGCTAAAAATAACAGTTCCATAAATATTTTTCTAACATGATATTTCCATTTGATATAGTCACATGAACAGGTTTAATAACATGCAAAGTTGTAAAAACATTAGTATTGTTAGTTACATGGTCAGTTATCCTAGTATCAATGATCTAGATAGTTGAAGTGATATTACCTAAAAATGAAATTTGATGAATTGAGGATGAAGTTGTAAAATGTGAAACATGATAAACAAAACGTTGTTGAGAAGAGTTAGCTGCGAGATTGGATTGGAAGGATCAATACGAGCTTGTTGCCTATGAGCGCAACCAACTCTTAGAAAAGCTAGTTGGCTTTCCATAAGGACGTGGAGGCCCATGGTGCTCCTTCTGAGCTGACTTCACAAGTTACTTTGAAGGGGTTTTTGGCTGAGAAAGAGAATGCCCTCGAAGATTTGGGAAATTTACTGACCAGTTCTGAAGAGGACAAGGTAACACTAACTTATCAAGTAGTGGAAGTTAAGGGTACATTGAAAAAGGAGAAGGATAAGGTGAAGGTGGAAAGAAGGTAAAGGCGTGCGGGGATAGCTTGGAGGGGACGAGGGAGGAATTTAAAGATTATGTTAGTAGTCGGTACTATAAAACGTGCAAACAACAACGTTAAAATTATCACGGTTCTTTCAACGGCGTGACGACATTTTTAAACTCAGGCGCGCTTTTTTTAAATTAAAAATTGTTAAGATATAATAACAGGTGATGATCTAACCGTTGTGATACAATCAAACTTTCATGGGTTTGAACCTCTACTCTTTTAAATATTTTATTCATTTAACGTTAATGCGCGTTTTTTATTTTTAAATAAAAAAAAATAGATATAACAATGATGGTTTGCCTCAACCGTTGTTAGATAGTTTAACTTCCGTTACAGTGGATTTGTTCCACTGTGGTTAAAGGTTTAATTGATAAATTAAAACAAGTTTTATTCTGCATTTCTTTCATAAGGTGTCTTAGGTGAACAAGCGAACCAGAGACGACAACGGTAGTGTAGTCTGTATTCATTCATCTTGAACTCAAATCTTCACCCTCTTCGATAATTTGAATAGTAAATCTTCAACATCTTCATTCTTGTTCTCGTCCTCATCTTCGAAGTACGATACTCTTCATCTTCGGTTTTCATTCCTTTTTTACGTTGCGTCATATTTCATTTATGTTTTTTTTTCTTCTGTTGCTTCATATTTCTTCTTGTTTCTATTTTCATATGCTTTAGGATATTATTTTGCTGTAAATATTTTATGCATATACTCTTAAGGTTTAGAGTTATATTTTTGTTATGAATATGCTTTAATTTTTAATTTTGGTTTAGATTTTGGTGATTCATTCACATTATCATTCGTGTATAAATTTCAGAAGTTCTTATGGATCGTAGTTGAATGAAAGCCAATAGATTAGATTCGATTTATGAGAATGAAGTTCTTGAATTTCTTGAGTGCGCTGATAAAAATATTCACGACAAGAATGGTATTTTTTATCGTCCTTGTATTAATTGTGGGAATATCCATAATGGTACAAGGATGAAATATTCCATCACGTATGTGTTGTTGGTATATGTCAAAATTATACAATATGGACGTGGCATGGTGAATGGATAAAGTGGGAAGTCAGACGTCAAAAAGTCAAAGAGTGGATGAAGATGAATATATGGATGATCGAATAGAGTATATGTTCCGTGATATTGGAGAATCTTCTTTTAAGAATGCTCATATTTATGATAACTTATATAGTGATAAAGACACACCTTTATATAAGGGATAAACAAGTTTTACACGATTTCCTGCGGTGTTAAAGTTGTTTAATCTGAAGGCAAAAAGTAGATGGTCGGATAAAAGTTTCACAAAATTACTTGATTTGCTAAAGCAAATGTTACTAGAAGATAACAATTTGTCGGATTGTTGTTATGAGGCTAAAAAGATATTGTGTCCAATGAGTTTGGAGTATATAAAAATCATTGTATGTCCTAATGATTGCATATTATACAAGAAATAGTATGAAGACTTGTATCAATGTCCAAAATATGGTGTGTCGTATTACAAGCTGAAGACCAATAATGGTGAAGACAATAACTATGATAATGTTAGTATGAAGCATTCTCCCCTGCTAAAGTGTTATGGTACTTGCCAATAATTTCATGATTTAATAGATTTTTTGCTAATTTGAATGACGCAAAGAATATTAGATGACATGCATATGAAAGGAAACATGATGGAAAAATTCTCCATGTAGCTGATTCATTGCAATGGAAGAAAATTAATTCTTTGTTTTCAGATTTTGGAATTGATCCAAGAAACCTTAGGCTTGGGCTTGCCACTGATGGAATGAACCCCTTTGATAATCTGAGCACTAATCATTCTTCGTGGACTGTTCTTCTCACTATTTATAATCTATCTCCTTGGTTGTACATGAAGTACAAGTATATGTTGTTAAATATGATGATTTCTGGACTACGACAACCTAGTAATGACATGTATGTTTTTATCTAAGTCCATTAATTGAAGATGTACAAATTTTAGGGGATGAAGACGTTGAAGTTGATGATGCATATTATGGGGAAAAGTTTAAGATGTGTGCAATGTTACTTTGCACAATCAACGACTTTCCTGCTTATGGTGATTTGGCTGGATATAGTATCAAATGACTTAAATCGTATCCTATATGTGAATCTAATACTTGTTATCACAAACTTGAGTTTGAAAAAAAAGGCTGTTTACCTTGGAAATAAAAAATTTCTAAAACCCAATCATTCTTAGTGTAGATTACAAAAGTATTTTAATAGAGAGCTAGAGTTTGACATGGCTTCTAAATCTTTAACTGGGGATGAAGTTTATCAACGACGAGAAGAAATTAATGTTGTCTTTGGAAAGAGAGAAAAAGAAAAAGGACCAATTGAGAAATATATGGAAAAAGAGCTATGTTTTCTTTGATCTTCCATATTGGTCAAGTCTTGATGTTAGACATTGTCTTGATGTGATGCACGTGGAGAAAAATGTGTGTGATAGTTTGATTGGAACACCTCTAAACATTCCAGGCAAGAATAAAGTTAGCAAGACGTCCCGTCTCGATATAGAAGCAATGGGTATACCAAAACAGTTGGCTCCAATAGAGAGAGGAAAAAGAACTTATCTGTCTCTAGCATGTCACACTCTATCTAAAAAGGAAAATAAAATTTTCTGCGAGTGTTTGCATGGTATCAAAGTCTCTCAAGGTTACTCATCAAACATCAAGAAACTTATATCAATGAAATATCTCAAGTTAATTGGTTTAAAATCTCATGATTGTCATGTATTGATGCAATAACTTCTACCAGTGGCTATACATGGAATCCTACCAAAAAATGTGAGAGTAATTATAACTAGATTGTGCTTATTCTTCAATTCCATATGTATTAAAGTTTTGGATTTCAAAAAATTAGATGAATTAGAAGATGAGGCTGCCATAATCTTGTATCAATTAGAGATGTATTTTCCTCCATCATTTTTTGACACTATGGTTCACTTGTTCATCTAGTCAGAGAAATCAGATTTTGTAGTCTAGTTTATTTAAGGTGGATGTATCCAATAGAGTGATATATGAATATCTTTAAAGGATATACGAAGAATCATCACCGACCGAAAATATCATTTGTTGAAAGATACATCATAAAAGAAGCTGTTGAGTTGCATACAAACTATTTTTGGAAGCAGATTCTATAGGAATTCCAAAGTCTCGTCATGTTAACACAGAAGGAAGGTGTATTCAAGGTCTATATGTTGTTCCAATGGCTCGCGATGTATTTATGCAAGCACTTTTCTATATATTGAATAATATTGATGAAGTTTAACCTTACATAAATACTAATAAAAAACTTATGAAGAAAAAATATCTCTGAATGAGTGACAAGTTGTTGTTGATAGAGCATAACAAGAGGCTCGTAGATTGGTTTAATAAAAGGGTATCTAAAGATCTTAGTGTATCTGAGATACTTAAATGATTGTTGTACGAGCCAAAATTTAATGTCATAACTTGGACTGCATGCGGCATTGGTCATTATATCTTTTAAACAAAGTTAAAATATGACCGTAGTACAATGCGAAATAGTGGAGTTATGGTTGAATTTGAATCGATGTATTTCTCTAGTTCGAAAGATAAGAATCATGTATTGGTAACTACCGCGTTCTATGGCGTCATTGAGGAGATTTGGGAGATTGACTATATTATTTTTAAAGTGCCTTTATTTAAATGCAAGTGGATTCCCAATAGTAGTAGTGGTGTAAACATTGATGACTTAGGATTCACCTGTGTAGACCCTGGAAAGACATCTTTTATGACCGAACCATTCATCACGGCTTCTCAAGAAAAACAAGTTTTCTATGTGACCGGCTCTTCAAACATATCAGGGAAATGGTCAATCGTTCTCCAAGGAAAACACATTCCTCTTAGTGATGAAATTCTTGATATTCCATCCACTCCTTACACAACACAAGTTCCTACCTAATATGATGAAGTTGATGAAGTTGATGTGCATGCTATTCGAATCGATCATGAAGAAGGCATATGGGAAAATTAACAAGTATTTTATTCTTTACTCATAATGTATATTAATTATATTTTATAATTTCTATGTATTTTTACTAACAAGTATGATTGTTTAAAATCATAGGTCTTTAGAGTCAAGATACTAAGAGACAAGATACCAAGAGACGAGACAACAAGAGACAAGACAACAAGAGACAAAAAACCAAAACACAAAGATACAATTATGTGGTGTTATGTAATATGTAAATTGTAGGTTGTGTTGTGACATTTTGATTTTGAAGTAATATATACTTTTTTTTCTTAATCCAATTTTTATCATTATTATGATACAATTATTATTATTATGATAACTTTATCACAAATGCGGGTTCTTTATTCTGTTGTGATTGTTTGTTCTACTGTTCTATGGTCCATAAACATACAGGTTAAAAATGAGAAAATTATAAAAACATTATTATATTTATTAATTAAGTATATTTTTTGACAACAATTATATAACACAACCGTTGTAATATCTCACACGATGTCCAGAATAATATAAATACCAAAACGACACTGATGAGAATCGAACCGAGGATCTCTATGTATATAACAATGATTAATTGTGACAACCCTTATGATAGGGTGCACGCTTTCCAATTTTCTACAACGGCCACTAGACCGTGATTATAAGTAACACATATACAATAACACGCTACACAATAACACCTGGTCGTACGTGATTAAACATATTTCCTAAACCGTTGTTAAACTCCTTTTCCATAGTAGTGAGTAACGTCCAAACTGTTTTTGAAGCCTTCAAAAACACCATCAATAAGGTGGAGGTGTTGTGTATGGGTATTTAGATTCCCTGAGGGTCGATTAACCATGAGAAGGAAGTCATGAACGAGAAGAGAGTTGTTGTTGAGTAGTAAGTGTTAGTACCATGTTTTGTGGATTGGCATGATTTTTTCTAAAACATGGGTTGCCATTACAGGATTGATGTTATGTGTTTTTTAGTCAAATATCGAAGACAATGTCATGACATCCTAGTCTGATGCATGTAGACTGCAATTTGGTTTATTCTTGACAGATCATTAATTGATTATGTAAGATTTAAGTTGTTTATATCTCACTAATTTATCGTAGGTCAAGGATTTTAAATCTGGAACAAATGATATCTCCAGTTGTGCACAGGTTGCTATAATTGGTTAATTGAGACTAATTAGGAAACCTTATGTTTTGTTCCAAGAATCATGGAGATTTTCCTGCACATATTTGTGCAGCTCTCAGCATGGACAACATGAAATATATGGGCAATGATTCAAGGCCCAAGGGTTGCTGAAGAGTATTTAAAGAAACTACCTAGACCTAAAAGAATTAAGAACTTAGAAAAACAAGGGGCAATCGCATATTCCCACTCTTGCGTTTGAGAGTTCTTCAGGGGAGTTTTTGTTTTTGTTTGTACGTCCTCATATATCTCTGATACATTTTGAGTCGACTGATTGTTGTTTGTTCATCAAGCTATTGTTCTCCTCGAAGCTGTGAAGCAAGAGTTGAGTATTGTTCTTGGAAGAAGCTTATAAACAACTCATAGTATTTGACTTGGAAGTGTGTTCTTCCTATTTTTATTGTTCAAGTTGTTGTGACCTGTTTTATAGACATCTCTTGTGATTGGAATAGGTCTCTTATCACTGCAGTGATTGAAAGTGAGATGTCGACTTCTCATATCTATGGAGGACCTAGGTTGAAGTTGTATTGGGCATGGATTAGGTGCGAAGTTGTAAGCTTGGGACTAGTTTAGCTTCAAACTAAAACTATTAATAGTGGATTTCCTTTCTGGATTGGTAGCCCCCAACGTAGGTGAGTTAGCACCGAACTGGGTTAACATATCGCCATGTTCTTTCTGTTTCTGCAAGTTTTAATTCTGTTGTATTATTGTTTTATTGTTCTATCAGCATATGTCATAACATTTGTTGTGACATTGTGTGTTGTTAAGACATTAGTCTTGAATTTTGTTTGTGAACGTGCCAGAATTTCATTTGGTATCAGAGCAGGCACCTTATTCTAGTTACTGGGTGAGATTCATGGATATATTTTCTGGCACTATGGAGAAAGATGGAGTTTATAACAATAGACCACCCGTATTGGATGGTTTTAACTATGACTGGTGGAAAGTTCGTATGATAGCTTTTCTGAAAGCTATGAGCAGAAAATCTTGGAAGGCTATTTTGAAAGGATGAAGTTGACAAAAACGTGTTCAGGTTGATCAATACATATACTTCAGCTAAGGAATCTTTGAAAATTCTTGAGACAACATATGAAGGTACCTCCAATGTAAATATTTCAAGACTGCAGATTCTCAATTTTGAGTTTGAAAATCTAAAGATGAATAATAATGAGACTGTGCAGGATTCTCACATGAAGATTCTCGAAATTGCTAATGCATCAAGTCTCTTAGGAGAAAAAATATCAGAAGATAGATTGGTGAGAAAAATTCTCAAGTCCTTAGCCAGGAAATTTGATATGAAGGTAACTACCATTGAGGAGGCTTAAGACATCAGAAGCGTGAAGATGGATGAACTTATTGGATCTCTTCAAATTTTTGAGTTTAAGATGAATGAAAGATCTGAGAAAAAAGTAGAAATATTGCAAATACTTTTGACTTTGATGTAAGTCTGTCTAGAGGAATTATGCTTCTTAATGAAACCTTTCAATCAATTACTGGAAAAGATAAGATCTGAACCAAATATTCAGGACATTCCTTGTGACTTTCTGAAGGTGAAAAATGTGGGAAGCTGCAAAGACTGTAGCCTTGACTAGCAGGTATAAATTTGATACAGGTTCTGGTAATGAAAATCTTACCTATGGGGAACTAATAAATCTCTGCAAAGACATCTGTTTCAGAAGTGAAGAAGTGTGTAAGTTAAATGAAGTCCAAAATTAGGTCATCACCAGAATTCAAGATGAGAGAAGAAAACTTCAAGCTGTAAACTCTGAACTTAAAGAAAGGATAGAATTGCTAACCTCTAATCTTGAGAACATGACAGAAGGATCTAGTGGACTGAGTAAGGTTGTCCAAACTAATGAAGAATATAGGAATTTTAGAATTGTGGGCTTTAACTATCAGTATTTAAATAATAAAAGAAAATCTTATGTGATAGAACATGATGCTTGTGATAAAGAAAACATGTTAAAGACAATATTTCAACATCCTGCCAAGGGACAAAAGTTTCAAAATAAAGTAAAGACTCATCCTTTGATATGTAACTACTGTGGAAGGTATAGTCACATAAGACCTTTCAGTTTCATTATGTATGGATATCCTAAGCACACCTCTCAATCCAGAAATAAGAATGCAGAAGGAAAAATCAGGAAGATAAGAAAAGGTAGAGAAAAATCAACTAAATGTAAAAATTATGCAAGTGAAGTATTGAAAGATAATGTCTATATGCTTTCATGTTCAACAATTAAGAATGTTGATATCAAGATGGACACACAAAGGGATGAGGGTCTAGAAAGTCCTGAGTCTATAAAAGGTAAAATCAAAGAGATTTATAAGAATTGGGAGTATCAAAAGTCTGAAGAGCTCAAGATCCCCCAAAAGGTCTTGAAAAATGTTGATCTCAAAGATATTCAAATCCAACGGTCAAATGTTTCAAACGATCTTTTAGGTCTAAAGCGATATATTTATTATCATTTCTTCAATTAATGATGCACAGTCATTTAGGAAAATCATTGTTTCCTTATATAACTCTTCTCTACTATTCATTTGCTCGCTCACAATAAAAAGAAAGGGTCTCATCAGTCCATGTAAACTCTAACACTTCTCAAACATCCCAACGTCGGTCAAACATCAAAATTTTAAGTCCTAATTATTTTAATTCTGAAGATGAATTTATTGAATCTGTCTATGGTATCTCGCTCAATGTTGTTCCCCTCGCTACAATCCCTCCAGACCCTCCAAAAAGAGCAAGGATCAAGACAGTTGATGTCAAAACAAGAGCAAATTCCAAGGTAAGAAAGCCTTATTCTTCTTTCGATTTCAAAGAAAAAACTGATGGTAAAAGGGCTAAGATCGATAATACTGCAAAAGAATCTCATTTTATCAAAAAGGATATGTGGGTGGATCCCAAGGAAGATGTTGACCCGTATGGAACCATTTCTATTGATGAAAGAATGAGAAGGATGATTGCAAAAACCATGAGCGTTAACCCTAATGTTGTGCTAAATGTTAGAACATCATTGGCTCAATAAGGATTCTCCACACTAAATACTATCTTCTATATGCTTTCCAATCAATCTCAAAAAGGGACTGCAGGTGAGGATAAGAAAGGTGGGGAGAAAGGAGATGAGACTTGTTCTGACAAAGAAATAAAAGACAAGGGCTTGTACAAGGATCAACAGTATGATGTTGTGATCATTGATGATTTAGATACTGATGGTGAGACAACTGGTAAAGAAGCTAACTCTGAAGCAGCAAAAATATTGAGAAAAGGCAAGGCTGTTGAAGGCCTTATTGATCCTTAGGAGGGTTTCAGGAAGTCTCCTGCTTATGTTCTTGAAAAGAAATGGAATAAAGAAGACATACCTCAAAAATCTCAAGACAATACATTTGAAGGAAGAAAGAAGGCTCCATCCAACATTCCTGAAGTGGAACCTTATAATATTTCCTTTCATTCATCTAAATTTGGAAATATATGGAAATTTGTATGTCAAAGAAGGGCGGCGCTAAAAAGAGAGTTGAGAACATATGTTTTTGAATATGAGGAAGTAGTCAGTCTGATTAAGGAAGCAAGCTTAATAAAAACTATAACAGGATCAGGAAAATGCTATGAATCACTTGTAAGAGAGTTCATTGTCGACATTCCTAGAGACTGCAATGATATGGATATAGGACAATATAGAAAGATGTTTGTTAGAGGAAAGTGCGTGGATTTCTCTCCAGAGATCATCAACAGGTTTGCAAAATGTACTAAAAGTGACCAAGGAAAGGTGGAGGTTACTAATGACATTATATGCAATGAAATCACAGCAAGCAAAGTTCCTCATTGGCCAAATGATGGTGTTGTACCCCAAAATTTTCCCTCCCTTTTCTTCAATATTTTCTCACCACAAGACCCTTGGAGTTCAAGATCAAGTTAGGGTTTGCTCTGCTCAAGACTCCTCCTTGCACTGTTGACCCAAATTAGGGTTTGAGTTTGCACAAAGATGTTTTGACCTAAAGTTCCCAAAATAACTTTCATGCTTCATATTGGACTCTCAAGTTTACCCATACCAAGTTTCAAGCCTTGATTCCAATCTTTGCCTAGTCAATTGGATAGTTGACCTAGAAATCAGCAGTATTGGGGAAAAAGTCAACTGTGGTCAATTGACAGTCAAACCTCATGAAATTTGACCCACATCAACATTGTGAACTCATATGAACCATTTGGTCAAGTTTGGATCACAATTCCACAAGAAATTTGATCAGATCACCAAAAGGGCAAAATGGTCATTTTTAGGGTTTTGACTGCACAAAGATAATTTTTGACTGTTTGACCTAGCCAATGGCAAACCAAGCTCACATATGGACTCAAAGACCCATTGGAATTGTCTTGACATGTTCAACAAGTTCAAAAGATCCCAAATGCACAGGATTGACAGATGAATTTTCCAGTCAATTGATCAATTTTTGACTGTATACTGAAAAGTCAAACTTTGACTTTTTGGTCAAAATCAAGTGCCAAGATTCATCTTTCATCAAAACATGTCAAATTATGAAACTTGTTCATCAAGAAATCAAGAATTGCAAATTAGGGTTTAAAATGAAGAATTTTCATAACTTAGAAATTTTCTAAGTTATGAAAATCCCTAATTTTTTCCTAACTTTGTCCCATTTTTTCATCAAGATGCATTTGGATTCAAACAAAAGTAAAAACATGAAAGTTGTAGTCCATTGCAAAATCTACAACTTTGATTCACAAAGTTTACTCAAACGAAGCTTGTAGCTCAAGTTATGATTTTTGGAACAAGGGTGCAAAACATTCTTAACTTAGAAAATTTTTGACCTATTTTAGGCAGGATTTTTGCCCAACTTCATGGCCACTTTTCACATGCTTCCACTTGGAATTTCAAATTGCATTACAAAGACGGATTGTAGTACACATTCCAAGCTTTCCAAAATGTCCAAGAACTCATCAAACAACCTTGTGGTTAGAGAGAATCAAATTTGGCAATATGAGCAAAAGTCACTTTGATTCATGGCCAAAGGCATGTTCATAACTTGTGCATTTTCAAACTCAGCATATGCAAGCTACATTACAGGCCTCTAATCTCATTTACACTCATAAATTTAATTCCAATCCTTTGTGTTTAAGCCTTTATCTTGTGTGTTTAAACATTGCATACAAGATTGAGCCATAAATGGAAAAAGCAATATATCCATTTTTGAAAAGTTGAACTTTATGTCAAGATTGCAATCTTTGAAGTACAAGGCAAATCCTTTTGGCACAAGTTCAGGGACATAACACACTGATCAAGAAAAAAAGATGCAGCATACTTGAGGGGCCTAGAGAAGCTTGAAAACTAACTTGCCATTTCTTGCTTAAGATAGAAGAAACCTTGCATAACTCACATCATCTCACATTTCTGCCAAGAGAAGCTTAAGCAAACTTGTTAGACACATCCCAAACAACATAACTGAGCTAAGGCACGACCAAAACACCTTCCAAACCTCATCATTCATCAAAACACAATCCTACTGCAGAAAATAGAGTCACCTCTGCAGTTGGACTTCCATAACTCAATCCACTCGTGTATTTTTGCTAAAACCAGTTCATACACACTCTATACCACATATACAAGCTATCCCAAGCGTTGGACACGACCTGTAATACCTCTAACCAACTTCACCATTTTCACTTTTTCTGTTTTGCAGGTTGATTGCCATAGCTTGATTCACTTGGTTTCAAAGCAAGCTAAAGGTTGGAATAGCATCCCTGGACTTCAAGTAAGCTGTACCAATCCTCACCTTGCCTTGAAAGTACCTCCATTGCCAGACACGATCCAAGCTGAATAGGTAAGTTCATGGACTTCTATCTCTCAATCTAGGAAGAGTTAGGTTTAGATTTATGAATGAAAAATGTCATATTCATGTCCCTGAAGCTATACATATCCTCACTTTCCATTTATATTGCATAGGATGAGAGTATTTTGAACCTGAACATTGACAAAAAACTAGGTCAGGAATTGGGGGAGAAGAAATTCTCTCTCATTTCTGAGAGTTAGAATGACTTTTTTATATATTTGGAATCGTGACAAGATGCTCTATAACATTGCTGTTGTAAGTTTTTGCTGAATGTCAAAGAATCATGAGATAGCAGAAGCGCGTGTTTTGTTGTTCAAGGATGCTGGAGGTTGAAGAAGACAAAGTCTTTGGGCTGGGCCTGAGATGTTTTCCTTTTCACACCATTGCACTTCACATGCACCCCCTGGCCCATTTTGAGTTTTATTTATCATTTTTAATTTTTTCCTTTTGATTTTGGTTCTATATTTTTATTTAAGCATGAAAAAATATTAAAATTATTTTTCTCACATTTTTTGCATTTTATTTGATATTTATTTGGTTTCATTTAGTTTTGTACATAAGTAATCATAAATATGCTTTTATTTAAAAATAACTAAAAATAATACAAACACTTTTATTTTCTGATTTTTATTTTATTTTATCTTTGAAAACATTTTATAAAAAATATACTTTTTTTTATATATTAAATATTTTATTTTTGTATATATAATATATATTTAATAAATAATGTAAATACTTATATATTTATTAGTATATTTAGGTTAAAAACACAAAAATAATGCATTTTATTTTTATTGATATTTAACTTAAAAAATCACTTTTTGACAATATACTTCCTTTTTATTTATTTTTTGTACATAATTAATAAATATTGCATATATTATATAATAAATACCTTTTATTTATAAAATTAGGGTTTTACCCTAAAAACATAAAAATACCAAAAATTAATTCATTTTATTTTTGTTTATTTAACACATAAAAAATACTTTTTACATACACATAAAAATCATTTTTGCATCTTGCATATTTATTTTATTTTATTTAAGTATTGTGCAATTAATTAATTTGTATAATTCAATTTGGATGTAATAGTTAGATTTTAATTTCTTGCTAAAATATCCCCATTTGAACATTTGTACCCCCCATCCCATATATTGTGTTGTAATAACTTATGACCTTTTATTTTTCGCATTTAAAAGCTTTCTAATTATGCCATGATAGAATTAGGGTTTTGTATGCAAATAAAAAACAACAAATAGTTTGACCTAAATTCAAGATAAACAAGCATGAAAATGGACAACACTAATCACACTTGCACCCCTAGGGTACTCCACTTGTTGCCTTCAATAATGGGCCATATTGCATGTTAGGTATCTTTGGCAAAAACCAAACAATCAAATGATCATAGTCCCTCGATGACGCTTTCAAAAGTTGCCTAAAAAAAATGATCAAGTCCCTTAAAAGAAAAATTGCCCAAAGATACTTGGCACCATTGCAATCATGGTCTAAACGATGACCCGCGCCCGTCCCGTTCACATCCTAACACAAGATTGTACACCAAATACAATGGTGGAACAAAATTGTTAAAAGGGTTAAAACATATCAAAGATCTTTGAGAAATTTAAGGTAGATAGCTCTTGGTTACTTGCCAACTTGCAAAACAAAAACACTTGCCTATTTTTCAAAACACACTCCACAACACTTTCAAAACAACTTTCAAAAATATTGAAAACTTTTCAAAAGATAAGTACACCTTTGTATACATCCCAACATGGATCATTGCAAAGGTTGCCACCACATTGGCCTCTTTTCAAAAACATTTTTCAAACCCACACACAAAGCACCATTTCAAACAATTGAAAGCACCATTTCAAACAATTGAAAATCAAGGCAAGTTGATCTAAGCAAGTAACTAAGAGCCCATGGATAACCATGGATATAAAGGGTGCTAATACCTTCCCTTTCTATAATCTACTCCCCGAACCCAAGAAAACATCTCAAAGGTTTTTGCTGTGCTTTTTAACCTTTCCTTAGGATAAAATAAAAAGTCGGTGGTGACTCTTGCTCAACCGAAACATTTGCGAAAACAAACGCAAAACCCAAGTCAGTTCTCCCACCGATGGTAAGCTCTATATGAATAACTTAAGCCTCAAATATGTTGTGTCAAACAACATTGGAGCTGTCAATTGGGTTTCTAAAAAGCACACTTCCACGGTAACTACAGGTTTAGGAAAATTCATTTATATGATTGGAACAAAGACAAAATTTGATTTTGGGAACTATGTATTTGACCAGACTATCAAAAATGCTATTTCCTCTGATGTGAAAATGCCAATCACCTTTCCTACTCTAATTTATTGAATAATTCTGAATCAGTATCCAGAGATATTGAAAAAGTAAGATAAGGAAAGCAATAGAAAACCTCTTTTATTCTTTCACTCAAAACCTTTTTCAGGATCACATGTTGAGGACATTGCTACAACATCTGGAAAGGGTGAGCTGAATTTTATGTGCTTCTGTGATACGGTGGGAGAACTGACTTGGTTGTTTTGTGTTTTGTATTCGTAAATGTTGCGGTTTAGCAAGAGTCGCCACCGATTTTTCTTTTATCCAATAAGGAAAGGTGAAAAAGCTCAGGAAAGACCTTTAGAGATGTTTTCTTGAGTTCGGGGGGTAGATTATGAAAAGGGAAGGTGTTAGCACCCTTTTCATCCATGGTTTTCCATGGGCTCTTAGTTGCTTGCTAGATCAATTGCTTTTGTTTGAATGTGCTTGGGGTGTGGGTTTTGAAAGTATTTTGAAAATGTCTTTGTAATGGTTCTCGTTTCTATAAGAACGCGTAGAAAGTGTTATTTCGAAAATAATTCAAAGATGTGTTTGTGGAATGTGTTTTTTGAAAGTGATTTTGAAAAGTTGTCTTCTTTGTAATGACTCTCGTTTCTATAAGAACGCGTACAAAGTGTTTGTCTTTTGAAAATGTTTCAAGATGAAAGTGTTGGTGTAAAAAATGTTTTTGTTGTGAGCAAGCGAGTAACTAGGAGCGAATCTACCTACTCGAAAGGTCTTAAATGTGCTTTTCCTTCTCCTTTAGATGTGGCTATCTTACCATTGTTTTGGTAAGAAGCCCCACCGTTGGATGTGAAGGGACGGGTGTGGGACATTTGTATAGTCATAGAAGGCAACTTATGAGACGTTTTAGCAATGTCGTTTAGGGACTAGATCATTTACCAAAGGCAACATCGAGGGACTACGATCTTTTTTATCGAAGGGTCTTTGCTAAAACGTCCCATATTCGAGGGACATGACTATTTTTTGAAAGGCAACAAAATGAGATTACCCTAGAGGTTCTAGTGTGCAAATGTGTTAGCTTGCACGCATTTTATCTTGTATTTGAAAGTCATCTATTTATTGATTTTATCTTGCCATACATCCTATTTACTAACAATATATAACAAGCAAGTAAAATGCGGAAAATAAAATTTAAGCTATTATGTTGCTTTAGGGGGATGGGGGTTCAATTTAACAATGGGGATGAAGTGGAGACTGAAATATTACAACCATATCGAATGATAATGAAAACAATATAAAAACAGTGTAAAATAAAAGGAAAACTGCATTTTGAACTGCTATGTGTCGACCCATGCTGCTATGCATTGACTCATAACTTTTCCCTGCTTCTGTAAAACAAAATCAGCTCAGTATGAGTCGACACATAATGGGATGCGTCGACTTATACACCTTCTTGTATCGACGTGAAATGCGTATGTATCGACTCATAGACTTTTCCAACTTCTGTTTTGTAACCTGAAATCAGTATGGGTCGACGCCTGGGGGTTATGTGTCGACTCATACCCCGTTTTTTCACTAGGATGAGTCGACACATGAGAATATGTATCGATACATGCTGTATTTTCCCGCCTTAAACATTGTTTTACTGACTGTACATGTTAGCTTACGACATATGATGGATAAACGTAAATAACAAATGATTGAATCAGCCTAAACCATAAGCAAATGACTAGTTCAAAGGGATAATAAGATACTACATCTTATCTCCAAAAATGACAAATTGTTAATGATGTATGAAAAGATATCTATTCAAGAAGACTTACCTTTGGACTACACCGGCTGTTTTAAATCTGAATGCTTTCCGGATGCTGTGATGGCTCTAATAAATCTTCAGGAAGCTGCTCCGGGCCATTGAAACTGAGTTAGACTGTACTATATTTGTTTTTCCTTGGTGTTTTTGAAGATGAAAATGAATAGCACTACATGGACTGTTTTTATGTTTGGACAATCTTTGTAGGTGATGAGGTGTTTGGCTTATGGGAGAGTTTGTATGTTGGAGTAATGGGTTGGGGCCTGGTTTTAAATAAGAACTGGTGTTTGTTTGAAAAAATGAATGTGTCAAGGTTACAAAGGATACTTGTTTTTCTGCTCAACAGATCTCTATTCTATCCCTCAAATTTCCTGCTTCCAAAAAAATCTTCTTTGTGTCTTATGAGACTTCCCTTTTTGTAAACCCTTGACTGAGGTTTAGGGGGGAAACAAACTAAGTTATTTTGAATTGTTTTTGCCTACTGTTTTGATACTTTCTTCACACAAATTTCTTTTGCCATTTTGGTGCATTTTGGGGCTGTTATGATGCAGGTTGGGGTAGACTGCATAGAAAAGTTTTGGACTGTATTGGGCAGCATGCATACTTGGGGTGCAGCATAGGACAAGGTTTCTTGCAGGGCAGCATGGGGCAGATTTCGGGGTGTTGTGGAAATGTAGCATATCACACTATGTTCAACTTGGACAGTATAATTTGTAGCATGACATAAATTTGGTCTTGTGGAATATTTTATGCACATTATGTCAAGGGTAAAAATATTGTGGCAAGGTTTTGAGAAAATTCAAACAAGACATAGTTTTAGAATTTGTAACCTTGCAAAAATGCCACTTTGTAATAACTTGAATTACTTGCATCATCTTGAATTATTTGGAATTGTAGTAATAAAATGTCATGAAGTAAATGAGATTAACCAAGTATAGAAAATACTTAGAAAAATTTCAAAGTATTGCAAAGTTGGATTTTGATTCTCTTGATTTTTGATGATCAAATTTCATATTTTTGGATGTCTTGACATAATATGATTTTTGGGACTCAAATTTGGTCAAAAAGTCAAAGTTTGACTTTTTAGTGTCCAGTTGACTTTTCCAGCTGAAACTCTGATTTTGCTCATTTTCCCCCCTTTTAAAACTTTGAATGATTCTTCTTAGAAAATTGTGATCTGAGGCTTACAACTTGACTGAAGTAATTCTAAGAGTCCTTGAGACGTAAGGGGGCAAATTTTGGGGTACAACAGCTGCCCCTGTTCAATCTTCTTAAACTTGAAGAATTAGATTGGCGAACCTGCCATTCGTGACTTGAAGGTGGAAGATGATTGAATACTAGAGTGCCCAGAAATTTACATTCGATGATGTGGCGGTTGATCGTGCAGGGAATGGGCTTAAAAGATGCCATTTGGAGAAATGATGGAGAGTTGTCGAAGATGGGCTTGTAGATGCCATCCAGAAAAGATTGCTTGCATAAGGTATTCTTTGGCGAGAAATCCTGTTCCTGCTGTCGAGGAGGACTTCATCGGGGAATGTTGGTTTATGTCTTGGGAAGTAAAGTCTAGGAGCTTCGGTTGTCCATTACTCAACTGGGGAATTAACTCCTGATTGAGGGAGTGAAAGTAGAATGTACACCCGGTCAAGGTCCAGGCTGTACAGAAACTCACTGGGGACATGTGAAATCGATCGTATCTGATCGGGTCCATGCCTCACAGTGTTGTAATCTGTTGTCTGGAGATAAGAAAGAAGGGACCTGGATAGTAGGGTTACTTCGAAATGAAAGCCTGGGTAGTAGGGATTGTGAGAAGGAACCTGGATAGTAAGGTTACTTTAAAATGAAAGCCTGGGTAGTAGGGCTTGTGGGAAGGAACCTGGATAGTAAGGTTACTTTGAAATGAAATTCTGGGTAGTAGGGCTTGTGGGAAGGAACCTGGATAGTAAGGTTACTTTGAAATGAAATCCTGGGTAGTAGGGCTTGTGGGAAGGAACCTAGATAGTAAGGTTACTTTGAAATGGAAGCCTGGGTAGTAGGGCTTGTGGGAAGGAACCTGGATAGTAAGGTTACTTTGAAATGAAAGCCTGAGTATTAGGGCTTGTGGGAAGGAACCTGGATAGTAAGGTTAGTTCAAAATGAAAGCCTGGGTAGTAGGGCTTGTGAAGGAACCTGGATAGTAGGGTTACTCCGAAAATGAAAGCCTGGGTAGTAGGGCTTGTGGGAAGGAACCTGGATAGTAAGGTTACTCCTAAAATGAAAGCCTGGGTAGTAGGGCTTGTGGGAAGGAACCTGGATAGTAAGGTTACTTTGAAATGAAAGCCTGGGTAGTAGGGCTTGTGGGAAGGAACCTGGATAGTAAGGTTACTTTGAAATGAAAGCCTGGGTAATAGGGCTTGTGGGAAGGAACCTGGGTAGTAGGGTTACTTCGAAATGAAAGCCTGGGTAGTAGGGCTTGTGAAGGAACCTGGATAGTAGGGTTACTTACCTACAAACTCCATAGAACCCGGTTACTATTAACTATTAACTAGGACAGGTTGAGCCAACTAAACTTCAAGAGGGTACTTACCTACAAACTCCATACAAGCCTAAACCTAAGGACTTGTCTGCTTTGTGTGAATATGATTATTTGTATATAAACTTGCTTACCTCGCATATTTGTACATAACATCATGACATCATAACATCATACCATAACATTTCCTTAACCATTTCAAGGATCTCAAGGGCCTGTGGTGCAGGTTATGATGAACCAAACACCGTCAAAATCAAGTACAACGAACCAGAGTCAAGGGCTATGACCCATTCGATATGGTGAGCTTCACTCTTGAAGAAGGACTCTCAACGACACAAAGTTTCTTCAATCAAGCTGGAATCAAATTCTAACAGTTTCTTGTTTACCCTACGAGATCCTTGAAAACATGCATCCACATATCATGCATCATATCATGACAGGTTTCTCCCACACAAGTCTCCTTATCTTCCTACTGTTTATTTCAGTAAGATGGATATGGAACAAACGGTGAAAGATCTCCAAGCTCAAAAAGCTCAATTCCAACAAATGTTCCTGGCTATGGCTAAGGGGCAAGAGGACCTGAAGACTCTTCTCAAAGACAAGAGAAAAAAGTCCAAGAAGTCAATAGGCGTCCTGAACTTGGGAAGAAGACCTAGAGGACCAGTCAAGGAAGCTCTAGACCTTTCAACTCCGTCCAACATGGAGGATAGTCTTGAAGAAGACCACAATTTGGAAATTGATGAAGTTGAAGCTGACTACTCCGAGGAACAATATCCTCCCACTGATGACAAGTACAAACAGTTGGAGGATCGCCTCAGTGCTATGGAGATTCAACAGGTACCTGGCTTGGATTTAGGAGACATGGGTTTGGTTTCTGGAGTGGTCATCCCGCCAAAGTTCAAAATCCCTACCTTTTCCCGGTACGATGGAGTCTCTTGCCCTAAGATGCACTTAAAGTCTTATGTTCGCAAGATTCAACCATTCACAACTGATCCAAAGATTTGGATCCATTTCTTCCAAGAGAGCCTAGTAGGGACTCAACTCGAATGGTTCTATCAATTGGAGAGTTCTCGCATCCACACCTGGGAGGATTTAGCTGCTGCTTTCTACAAAAAATATCAATACAATGCTGATCTTGCACCAACTCGTATGTAATTGCAGAACATGACTATGGGTTCCAACGAGAGCTTCAAAGGATACGCCCAAAAGTGAAGAGATATGGCTGGTAGGGTGCAACCCCCTTTAACTGACAGGGAGCTGATTAACATCTTTATGGGAACTTTGACAGGGCCTTTCTTCAAACACTTGATCGGAAGCTCCTCAGCCGGGTTCACCGAGCTAATACTGACCGGCGAAAGGGTCGAAGCTGGCATCAAAAGTGGAAAGATCCAAGGAGCTACACCTCCTGATGCTCATAAAAATCCATACAGTGGGAAGAAAGAGTCCAATGCAGTGACCGGTCAAAAGAGTCGTCATAACCAACACGCGGGGGCAGTCGTAATCTCCGGTTCTGCATCGCACCGACAACAGCAAATTGGAAATCAACAAAGGCCAGACGAGCCCAAAAGACAGTTCACCAACATCAACGTGCCGCTGTCTCAAGCGTTACAACACTTGTTGAGGATGAATCTGATTGCATTGATAGGACCTCATCCAAACCCCAAAACTTCTTCTCCTAACTACAATCCTAATGCAACATGTGCTTATCATTCTGACAGTCCCGGGCATGACACTAACAATTGTTGGTCATTGAAGTACAAAATTCAGAATTTGATTGACGCCAAGGAGATCGAGTTTGATCCTCCGGAGACTCCAAACGTGATCACAACTCCTATGCCAAGACATTGAAAGAGGCTTCTGTTCATTTTGAATTTTCAAGTTGTAATTTCTCTTTTGTTATTCAAACAATTATCTATTAATGTCAAACTTTGTTTCATTAATGCATTGCATATGTTTGTATTGATTTGATCCACCCATTTTCATTACATTTAAACTAATGCTTTCTACTCACTTTATGACATTCAACTCTTGCTAAAAGTTACAAGCCTTTAGAGGGAGGATGACGAAAACAATGCCATAATCTCATACAGTATGCTTTTGAACAGACCTTGCTGATGATGTACAGGCATTCTTTCAAATCCTAAACACTGGAGTTATAAGGAAGATAATCCCTAGTCAACCCCTTCGAGCCAAAGAAGTAGAAGTTTTCTTTCTTACACAAATAGAAACCTTTAATCAAAACTTGGGGCAGGGTAGTCTCTCAGTTAATTCAAACACGCGTTTAGCCGCAAAATCTCATCTCGTATAACAACGAATGACATCAAGAAACATTCCTCTGGAATCAAAAGATGGTGATGGTTCCCTATCACATAGGCAGTCATTATCTCTCAAAAAGAAAAGCCCACTAAGTCAAAACCTACAAAGGAGACTTAAGAAAACTCGGGCATCTCGCTGACTGTAATCTCAAAATAAGAACAGTCAGGCAAAAATTAGGGATAAAAAGTCAAAAGAAAGAGGTCACTACAAATCCTCAACAACATGAAAAAAAAAGTTGCAAGAAATGACTGCCTTCCAACAAACTTAACTTGTCTGAACCATCACTAAAATGTCATTCCAGACTCAATTGGAGTTCAAACGTATAATTAAATGAGTTTAGGACTGAAGAACATCATGAAGAATGGGTGGGTACAAATACACTTTGAGCCTTTATCCTTTGTTTCTTAAACCATGAACCAAGCCACATTACAACCCTTCAAAAGTCCTAATTGAAGCATGGGTTAGTTCGAAAGCATACTGTTACAAAAGGTATCCTGACTCCTGTAAGGTTTTGCTCTAAATCCTGAGTTTGAATTTTCTTAGCAAAATTTCTTTACTCGCTAAAACGCATTTTCAAAAAAACTTCAAGACAAACATAAACTTTGCATTACATGAATATCACCGTTTTCATATGGCTATTTGTTTGACAGTGGATAAATTCACACAATGAATATCCAGTGAATGAAAGCTCTCTCAGTGAACAAAATCAATTCAATTAGGATGACACTCCCATTGACAAATCTCCTATCAACAGGGGACATGACATGTCACTATCCAGCACACCTGGGGCAGTCCAATCAAGATTCCAAGAAATCTCTCAAGAATTGCAGAGTAACCAAGGGCAGGTCTCCATCCCCGTCACTTAGGGCTTTGAACGTTAATCCCGAAAAAGGGTTACGTACAGTCAAACATTTCCAAGCAGTTCCACAAACACTCGCTACTAGGGGCAGTGACAAATCTCCCCAAAATCCTTCTCATAGGGTGATTCCCCAGCCAGAGTTTAATCTTTGAAAACCTTTCCCCAACTGAGACAACCTCAAGAATCCTCGAGGACTTTCCCCAACGGAGTCGTCACCTCTCTAGCAGACCAGCAGTAGGGTTTATTCCCCCAACAAACGGTAGGATTCCCAAACTTGAGTTTGCCTCTCCAACTACTACAAATCAGAGGACCGCAACTCCTCCTCTCTACTATCCCCAGCAAGTCGTTGTGAAGCTTGGAATCCGACCATATAACAGCTAACTTTTGATTCTCTCCAGCCAAAGATAATTCCCCAATAGAGCGACGGACAACCGAGACTCTTGAACTCTTTTCCCAAGCAGGAATAAACATTCTCCCCACAGAGTTTTCAATATTCCCCAACAGAGTTCTCCTCACACAACAAAACAGGAATCCTCGATGGAAATATTCTAAGTAAATTTTGAAGGCACACCAACTCTTCAACAGCAGTCCAGGATTTAACGACTCCCCGACATTTGTCAAAGATTTATTTTCCCAGAAAAAAATACATTCATTAACATTTCACATTTCATACATCCTATTTACATACATGATAAATGCATACAACACAATCTCATTTATTTTTGAGAACATCATGACATCATGCATTTCATACATCATGACATTGCATACAACTAACGTTTTACCTTTTTCAGGAAAAGGTCAATCAACAAATGTCTACCATCAACCTTTTCAAGTTCCAGATTAATACCTGTAACAAGCCAGGAAAACTATCTGTGGACGACTGATTGTAGATTAATACCTGTAACAAGCTAGCAAAACTATCTATATGAAGAGATTGAAGATTAACACCTGTAACAAGCCAGGAAAACTATCTTTCTTTCTCAGGTTAAATATTAATACCTGAAACCAGACAGGACAACTATCTACTCGACCAGCTCAGGCAACCCTACATCGATTCCTTCCATTTCCAAGATGCAGTTTTACACGGACTTGTTGTACCCCAATTTTTGACCTAAGATCCCATTTTTATTTTTGCATTTTTAAAGATAAGTCAAGGTCACGAAATACGGTCGGTTTTAACGTCTCACCATCGAGCTTTGACTATGCAAAGATTGTCAAGTGTTTTGAACATTTTTAGCATATGTATCACTAATTTCTAATCGGATACAAAGGTGTATGTTCATGTTTTCTTTTGTGTCATGTGCAGAGACAGGTCTGAATCAAGAGCATCAGGTGTCGCGCCTCAATTAAGGTTTTGAGTCTCCCAAGCCAAAAGTACGGTTGATTGTGGATTCTCGAAGACTGATTCATCAAGGCACACCGTTGCACCCTTAATTTCGCCCCTAATTTTTTCAGTCGCACATTCATACCATATTTTGTCATTTGGTCACAATTATTAGTAAATATTTTCATTCATCATATTTTGCATCATTAGTCGTATTTAAGTTGACCAGAAAAGTCAGTTTAAATCAAAGTTTGCATCGTCTTTTAGTTAAAAAATACTTGACATTTCACTTCATGCATTTTTATCTCTTTACTCGTTTCTTGCATTGCTCCAAGTTTGTTTATATGTTGATAATAAAAATATTTTGGTTTTATAGACAAACTGTTAAAAACGATTCAACAATGTGCGAAAATTAGTGAGAAAAAATATTTCAAGTTTTCACCTTTTACTGATCATTTTATGAATCAGCGTTTCGTGTAGATTATGACGGTATGCTCGCTTTATTTTTCCGGTACAGTTCGAAGTCTCGTTTTTAACCTTAAACGTCTGTTTAGTCTGATATTTTTATTATTATTTTATTTTTGATTTTTGACTTCTTGAATATTTTTTCTTTAATCTTTGTGACATGTAGATTATTTTAATGTGTTCATTTTATTTTTTCGGATAAATTTTCGTCCGTTTTTATCATTTTCGGTCATTTTTGGGTCTTTATTTTTTATTCATAAAATATTCAAAAAAATCATTTTAAATTGAGTTATTTTTTATACTTTCAAGTTTTTATTTTTATTTTTGTCATTAAAGGGCTTTTTAGTCACAAAAAAATATTAAATATACTATGCTTGATTTTCATTGGTTGCTGGCAGAATTTACGGATCGATACAAAAAATTGCCAAACGATTTGAAAATCTGATATTTTTTTCCTCTGAATTTTCCTATTTTAACACTTCTTTCTTTCTTTGTAAATGATGACAAGAGAAACTAACAAGAAAGACCCCTCCACCTCTTTTCTCTTCCTAACACAAAAATACAACACAGTAAACCACTCATCTTTCTCTCCATTCCCAAAACAGCATCTCAAATTCTCTTCCTCTCTCTAGCACCTTTTTCATCCATTCTTCAATTCCTCACCAATCAACTTCCGCCCTTCACCACCAACATACAGTAGCACAACATACTCCCTCCCCACTTCCTTAGTTATCTTGGATCTCACTCACACACAACTCAGATCTAGGTCGATGGAGAGCGAAAAGAAGTCGTCTTCAATATCAAACTTTGGAGCATGGGGTATGAACGTTGTGAGCTCCGTTGGAATTATCATGGCCAATAAACAGCTCATGTCCAACAATGGCTATGCTTTCACCTTCGCCACTACATTGACCGGCTTCCACTTTGCCGTTACTGCTCTCGTCGGTATTGTCTCAAATGCTACCGGTTATTCTGCTTCTAAACATGTTCCTCTTTGGGAGCTTATTTGGTTCTCTGTTCATAAACCCACCAAAACACAACTCACTTTCAATACACCGTAACCCTTTCCCTCTCTTCAAACATCCATAACAACCTCAGCTGTTAACCCTCAAATCTCTTTCATCTCCGCCGGCCAAACATCCATACCCCACAGCGTAACCTCTCCTTTATTCCACAAGCAGTAAACTCTCTTCCTCCCAACCTGCACCGCGCCAAACCCAAATCACCCCCTTCAGTCTTCCTCCCAACCTTCACCGTGCCAAACCCAAAGCGATCTCCGCCTCTGTTTCTTTCTCAGGATCACATCCCTTCACCTTCATCAATACTCAGCAACACACCGCATCTCTTCCTCACGCACAACATACTATTTCCGCAAGCTTAACCAGCCGCATACTCTCTCCGCAACCTGCTATCACGCCATCATCATCAATGTTATCAACCACTACCTGTTGTTGGCAAACCTCGCACATGTACCTCCGCCTCTGTTTCTTGCGGCAACAACATCCTCCGCCACTAACCCCAACCCTGTTCCGCGACTTCCAGCACCGTCAGCAACATCACCAACCACCATCTGTCATAACCTCAAGATCCACTAAACTTTTTTCCCCTTCATTCATTTCCGCCGCTAACCGGATATTGTCATCATAGTTCCACCTCAACCTTCGACACCCATTTCGTAATACCCCCTTCCGTTTTTTTTTCTTTTTTCTCCATGACAACCCTTTTTTTATTCTATTAGTTATTCCTAAATAATACCTTTGTTTTATACAAATTGGATTTAAGCTGTGTTGCAATTTTAATTTCAAAATGTGATAATGGGGCACTTGGAGTTTAGGCATCACTATAGTGAGAACAATAAGGTGTTGAAAAAATGTTTGTTTATTTTAGTATTACCATATCAACTATTTTTTTTTTATCAGCATGTTTAAGTGTTATCATTATTATTCCCTTAAATCTATCTATTATTTTGTTTTTGTGTTTTAATTTCGTTTAATGAATATGTATCCATGAATGTATGGTTGGATTTAGTGTTGAAATAGTGTGAATATGTTTTCGTGACATTTTAAATTTTTATTTTTTTTTACTTAACTGTTAGATTTTTATTAATGAAGGTATTGTTAAGTCTTTTCTCTATTCGAAATTGATTTAATATTTGATACTGTAAATATATACTTGTATATAATATTTTGACTGTATATTTTATTCATTTCATTTGTAAATAAATTCAGGATATGTAAATATTATTTTCATTGTGTTGCTATTTTAATTTTAATTCTAATTCTAACTGACTTCTGAAAATCGTACGGACGCACATAAGTTTCCCCGTGCTGTTAGATTTGTCGGTATATCTCTTGTGATGCAGGGATTTTTATCTGATACCGTGAGCTTTATCCATCACCTTTGCGCTTTATCTGATTCCTCTCCTGACACGCTTTTCTCGTATGTGATTTATTTTCACTTGATGCGCTTTATCTGATGCTTGGAGTACTATCTTACATCAGGTTTTTTGATGCTGTCGGCTTGTGATTTATTTTCACCTAAGGTTTGATATACTCTTAGCTTATTTATCCACCTGTGGCTTTAAATCCAAGGGAAAGAATTAATTTGTTGACTTCATGTCATCGAGTATCTAATACGATTATGTGAAATCCCTTCATACTTTTTTAGTTTTATTACTCTTAAGACGAATCTCCTACAAATCAATTTTTAAACTCACACCCCTTTTTAAGTTAAAACATCGACATTAGGTCGTCGTATCTTCAAAAATCTCGTCCATACCCATCTTTTAGCCAAAGGAATCATTTTAATCAAACAAACAATTTTAAACCAAAAAAACAGATATTTCAAAAGGTTCCTGCAGAGTACCGCAGATGCATTGGGTGCTAATACCTTCCCACTGTATAACCAACCCCCGAACTCTCGATCTCTTTCAAAAACGCATTGTATTTTTATTACTTTTAAGTATTATTTTACATTGCATATTTTAGGGTTTTATTTCGCTCTTTTCCATTTTCCCTTGGAAATAATAAAGCGCGGTGGCGACTCTTGCTTTTGTGAGTCAAGTTAATTCATAGCTTGATCTCCGATTTTCACCGCTACAGAATTGGCGACTCTGCTGGGGAAAGATTGACCTCTTGCTGGTCCATCCCTAAGTGGGTTAAGCCTAATTTGTTTTATCTATTTTATCATTATTTGATTGTTTGATTATATGTATATATTAGGATTATTTGGGTGTTGATAATATTTACAAAGGACAAGTCCTATACCCGGACTAAGTTACACTTAGGAATAGGATGGGCGGTATAGTCATGTTAACTTTGAGGGAGTAATCCCGAAGAAGGAGGCATGAGATCCCCCACTCAGTGGAAGGCCCTTTTGAACGTAATATTTGTTTACCGAGTAATCGGGAAGACATTATTATTTTCGACCTGGGAGTCAGAGAAGCTGGGAACCGTAGAACCCTAACCCATCTTGGCCTTTTAGGTGTAGCGCGGAGATTATAACGGAGTAATCAGTAAGTAATTGTTACGCGATGCTATGCTCGGATGAGTTTCTCTTGAGAATATTGCTGATTATTGAGTAATCAAGACGTTGGTAATATCCGAAGGAGGAATGTAGACTCCGGGAACTCTTAGAACCTTGTTCTATAGGTGTGATTAAACCGTTAGTACATACCTTGGGGGTGTTCCTTACCTTGACTCCATGCTCGTGACGTTGAACCTTTCGACTCTATTTGTGACCTTGCTTGTGGTTGTTGCATAGCCATGCATTCATGCATCCATAAAACCCTTTTCACTTGACTTTGAAGGAATTTGGAAGTCTTTCTTTGTAAATACCACAAGTCTTGTCAAGCTCAATGGATCTTGGGTGTTGATAGGGTGAAAACCCTAATACACCAAAATGGATGATTGATCTTGATGATGACTTGATCAATGTTTGGAGCCAATTTAAAATTCATCTTCTATCTTCATACCTTGATGTTTACAACTTAATACCTTGAAGATCAAATAAAAAACTCTTTTACGTTCACATATCATGCATCACTCTATATTTTTTGTTTCACTTTCAAAGGTCATTTCCAAGTCTTAATTTTTTTCTTTGGTCTCACCAGTACAACACTCGCGCTAAGAGGACAATGGAGAATATCAAGCAAGAGGTTTCTGAACTCCGTAGAGAGATGACTATTTTGAAAGCTAGTATGGAGCACTTAACTGGTTTGGTTGAAACTCTGGTTACCGCCCAAGTCAATCCTTCTAGGAGGGAGGAAGCGATGATAAAAGTATTCACTGAAACTCTAAAATCATTCTCTCATGAGAAGGTGATGGTTAATGCACCTAATGACTTTCCTGACAAGGTGAATGTGGGAGTGCGTCTAGAAGAAGATGTTGGGAAGGGATGTTCATATGAAGATGGTAGCTCAGCTAATGGTGAGAAGAAGTTTGATAATAACTTTTCCAAGAAGAGAACCATAGGAAGAAATATTCATCGTCAAAATCATCATGTTCCTCCTATTCATCAACAAAATCAGCAAGTTCCTAATAAGAGGAAAACCCAGTTTGATCCAATTCCAATTACCTATACAGAGTGGTTCCCTATCCTGATGCATAGGAATTTGGTTCAGACCCGACCTCCACCGAAGGTTCCTGAGAAGATACATTGGTACTACAAAGCTGATTTGGCTTGTACCTTTCATCAAGGTGCTCCTGGGCATGACTTGGAGGGTTGCTTTGCTTTGAAGATTGAGGTTCAGAAGTTGGTCAGAAGTGGTATCTTGTCATTCAAGGACGTTGGTTTTGAAGTTCAAATCAAGCATGCGCCGAAGAGTAAACACGATTGATGGTGACTTTGATTTTTGAAGGATGTTTTCGGTAATTCAAGTCCAGATGGAAAGCCTTCCCAGATTATTAACTTATTTCTGCTTTTTGTAATTTTTCTTGTTTATCAAGACATTGTTTGCATGTGAGAACTTGTTTGCATCTGAATGATTATCTTAATACAATGAGTATGTTTGTCTGGAAGAAATTCATTCGTTTCACTTATATTTGTTTTCAAATTTTAAATTGCTTTTGCACTATGATACCAAATTGTTGCTCATTCTCTTGCCTAGGCAGAGATTGAAGGGAGGATGATGATCTAAAGAACACAAAATCTCTGGTTGTTTGCTTTTGGATAAAATCTTGCTGATGATGTACAGGAATTGTTTCAAATCCCTAAACACCGGAGATATAAGGAAGATAATCCTTTGCTAACCCCTTTTGAGCCTTTGAAGCAGAAGTTTCTTTTCTATACGAAAAAACCTTGAATTTTAACCTGGGGCAGGGTAGTTTTTTAGTTAATCTGACTGAGTGTTCAAAATTCATAAAGAAGATGTTTTTGAAGAGAAATTACGAGGGCTATCCTTCATGTATAATGAATCTAGAGGATGTGGAACCACAATGTTATCCCTCATTCATCAAGAAACGAGGCAATCACAATCCTCTCAACAAGCAAAGACAAGCTAATGTCACACATTTTGTTCAAAAAGTCAAAAATCAAGAAAAAGAAAAGCCTGCTAAGTCAAAAAAAATGAAAAAAACGTGTGATTTAGGCAAAATTAAGGCATCCCGCTGGACTATCAATTCAAAAAAATTAGTTCAGGCAAAAATTAGGGAAAATAAAAATTGCAAAGAAAGGACTACAAAGAAAAGTCCTCAGCAAAAGACAAATTGGTGACTACAAACACGAAGACATGAGGGTGGTTTCTACTCCGAAAGCCTCGTCGTTTCCTTGACCGTCACAAAATCCTTTTGAGAGATGAACACTCATGTTGAATTAACTGAACATAGGGTTGGAGAACATCATGAAGAATGGGTGGGCACCAAATATTTTGAGCCTTAAAATCTTTTTTCTAAAAACCATGAACCAGACCACGTTACAACCTTCAAAAGTCCTAATTGAAGCAAGGTTATTTTGAAAGCATACTTCAATGAGATAATGTTCCTGACTCCCATGAATGTTCTAAATAGCTATGATTGGTATCATATGTTTTTCCTACACATAAATAAATGGTGCTCTAACTCGCAAAATTTGTGATATCTTTTCAAAATCTTCAAGACTTACATAACCGTTGCATTAGAATTTTAATTCTCATAATAAACTTTTTCTAACTGCAAAACATTTGTTTGATATCAAGGAAGCTCACATATAAGCACTAGTGATGAGTTTATTCTTTTAAGGCTTGAAACTATGTTGAGTAATTGGCGAATCATTTCAAGAAAAAAATCATATCCAGGGGCATGTCACCTGAAGACTGTAAGCACGAACATGTTGCTTCTCCCAGTTAATGCTTTCCCAACTTGTTTACCCTTTATTGGGGCAAAATTCGAAGACTTTGTTGTGCCAACTACAGTCAATCTGGGGCAATCACGTCGAGATTTGATGAATTCCTCTAAGAGTTTGAAGACACCAGAGCATGGTGAATGCCAGGTCTTTTGTAAAATCCTCTTGAGACGATTTTCTCCTCATCAACCAGATAGCTTGGGGCATGTTAGAAGTGAAGCTATTCGCAATAATTGTCGTGCAACATGCAGCTCATCAGCAGTAAACTTGGGGCATCCAAAATTGGTCCCAGGGGCAATCTAGATTTGTCAAGATATGTGATATGTATTGCACACATTATCAGAGGGTGGTGTTCCTAGTATCTCCAGCTAAGCATGACTTTTTCCAGCTGAAGCATTGTTCGTGTTGTTATCCTTTCAATGGATTGTCGACAATAGAAGACTGGACTTTGGGTTTTCTACCTGAAAATATCTTCCTCTCCAAGGAGATTTGAGCCTTGTAAAAGGACTTTGCTCCAATGATGGCTTTTGTTTTCTATCTCCAGTAATGTTACCATCCTGTTGAGATTAGCCGAGTGTCGAGTTGTACTGTGATGTCTTATCATTTTCTGTCTATCTCCCCTGTCTATTTTGTCAGCATATACATGACATTCATTTATTCATTCACACTTGCATCATGCATGCACAATTGTATTTGTTGATGTCTTTGAGTACGTATACCTTGGTTATGTCTATTCAAATAGCGTATTTGATCTTTCCAAATAGAGTGTCAACTTAAGCAGAAAGTGCGCCTCTTTTTCTAATTCCCCACTGAGTTAACTCTCGTGGAAGAATCTTACTTTAGCTTTCCTTTTCCATCTCTGGATATGATAAATCCCCATTTGAGTTGTTTCTTCATTGGGTGGAGTCTTGTTTGACTATTTTCTCTCCAGTTTATTCTTGGATTGAGCGTTGTCTCTTGTGAACGATACCCTGTGGATCTCTCTAGGCTGTGAAACCTAGATGGAGAGTGCATTTATTTTGCAACGTAAATACTTGGTCTCCTCAAGAAGGATTTATTCATGGTTCCCCATTGAAGATGAACTTTATTCCCCAGCAGTGTTATCACAACCTTCTTCTGGAATATCGACATGACAACAAGCGACTGACTCTTTATTTGAGCAGTTCGATTATTTCTGATTTCTCTACGACAAATAGCGGTCTCTTCATGAGCAGTTTGTCCATCCCCGATGAAATTATTGGTTCTCACTTCCAGCAATATCTTCACGATATTTTATGGGTATCTTTTTGGGAAACAGCAAGCGACAGTCTCTTCATGAGTCAACTTGTGTGTTATGGATACTCTTGACAAACAGCAAACGGCGGTCTCTTCATGAGCAACTTGTGTGTTATGGATACTCTTGACAAACAGCAAGCGGCGGTCTCTTCATGAGAAACTTGTATGTTATTGTCACCTTTGAAAACATCAAGCGGCGGTCTCTTCATGAGCAACTTGTATGTTATTGTCACCTTGGAAAACATCAAGCGACAGTCTCTTCATGAGCAACTTGTGTGTTATTGTTGTCTTTGAAAAAACAGCAAGCGGCGATCTCTTCATGAGCAACTTGTGTTATTGTTGTCTTTGAAAAAACAGCAAGCGGCGATCTCTTCATGAGCAACTTGTGTGTTATTGTTGTCTTTGAAAAAACAACAAGTGGCGGTCTCTTCATGAGCAACTTGTGTGTTATTGTCATCTTTGAAAATGGCAAGCGGCGGTCTCTTCATGAGCAACTTGTGTGTTATTGTTATCTTTTAAAAAAAAATAGCAAGCGGCAGTCTCTTCATGGGCAACTTGTATGTTATCAACACTTTTTGAAAACGGCAAGTGGCGGTCTCTTCATGAGCAGCTTGTACAGAAAACGGTAAGTGGCAGCTTCTTCATGAGCAGCTTGTACGTTAGTGTTCTTTGAAGACAGCAAGTGGAAGCTTCTTTATGAGCAGCTTGTTGGTTTTGGCAACAAGTGGCGGACTCTTCATGAGCAGCTTGTGTGCTTTAATATTCTTTGAAGACAGCAAGTGGCGGTCTCTTCATGAGCAGCTTGTACGTTAGTATTCTTTGAAGACAGCAAGTGGCAGCTTCTTTATGAGCAGCTTGTGGGTTTTGGCAACAAGTGGCGGACTCTTCATGAGCAGCTTGTATGCTTTAATATTCTTTGAAGACAGCAAGTGGCGGTCTCTTCATGAGCAGCTTGTACGTTAGTATTCTTTAAAGACAGCAAGTGGCAGCTTCTTTATGAGCAGCTTGTGGGTTTTGGCAACAAGTGGCGGACTCTTCATGAGCAGCTTGTATGCTTTAATATTCTTTGAAGACAGCAAGTGGCAGTCTCTTCATGAGTAGGTAGATTTATCCTAGTTACTTTCTCAATTTCAAAACCAAAAGCATCCTTTCTATTTTCAAAAACAAACACCAACACTTTCAAAACATCTTTCAAACTTGAAAACATTTTCAAAAAGATCAACACTTTGTATACATTCTTACGAACGAGCATCATTACAAAGTTTTCCTAAACATTGACCTCTTTTTCAAAATACTTTCAAAAAACAACACAAAGCATATTTTCAAACCAAAGCAAGCGATCTAGCAAGTAACTAAGAGCCCATGGAAAACCATGGATGAAAAGGGTGCTAATACCTTCCCTTTTCATAATCTACCCCCCGAACTCAAGAAAACATCTCTAAAGGTCTTTTTTGTGCCTTTTCACCTTTCCTTATTGGATAAAAGAAAAGTCGATGGTGACTCTTCCTAAACCGCAACATTTGCAAACACAAACACAAAATAATCAAGTCAGTTCTCCTACCGTATCACACTAGGACTCTCAGAATGATAGGCGCACCAAGCGTTCAGATTGTATCGAGGAGAGGAGGTGTTAGGATTCTTGGGAGCCTCTTTAAAAGTTTCCAAGTTAGATCTCAGCAGATGGGTTAGAACCTCTGTCAATTTCATGTTGATCCGGGTGAACTGCCTTTATGGTCTTTCCACCCTTTGCTGATTGTTGCATTGTGGGGTAGCCGCAGGTCTAGGTATTATTACAACGCTTACCATTGGACGGTATCCTGCTCTGTTCTGATCTCTCGGGTTATAAATGGCACTGGCCTCCTTCTTACCAGTGAAGGGTTTCTTCATTGTGCTCGAGGATGCATCTCTTTGAATTTTTCCACTTTTTATACCGGCTTCGACCCGCTCGCCGGTCATGATTAGTTCACTAAATCCAGCTGAGGAACTTTCGATCAGGTGGTTAAAGAATGGACCTGATAATGTGCCTAGGAACATATCCACTAATTCTCTGTCAGATAGAGGGGGGTGGACTATGCCTACGAGATCCCTCCATTTCTAAGCATAGGTTTTGAAACCTTCACCTGCACTCATAGACATGCCTTGCAATTGCATCCGAGTTGGAGCTAAGTCAGCATTATACTGGTATTGCTTGTAGAAGGTAGAAGCCAAATCTTCCCAATTGCGAATATTGCTCCCTTCCAATTGATAGAACCAATCCAACTGCGTCCCAGACAATCTCTCTTGGAAGAAATGCACCCACAAATTTTTATCAGCCGTATGGGGTTGAATCTTTCTGACGTATGACCTTAAATGCAGCTTCGGGCAAGAGACACCGTCATATTTAGCGAAAATGGGGACCTTGAGTTTCTGTGGGATGACAACCCATGAGACAAGTCCTAACTCTTCAAAATGCAATCTGGGTACCCTCTGGACCTCCATAGCATTCAAACGATCCTCTAGCTCTTTGTATTTATTATCAGCAGGAGGATACTGTTCCTCAGAGTAATTAGGTTCTTCTTCTTCGGATGCTGGGTTGTTGTTCACTTCCTTGGTCCTGTCTTCTTGATTACCTCCTTCACTCGATGATGTTGCAAAGTCCAAAGTCCGTCTGGCTTGTCCTTTGAACCTTCTTCCCATGATCACAATACCAGTTGGTTTCTTCGCTTTCTTCTTCTTCTCTTTGGCCATTAGAGTCTTCAACTCCTCTTGTCCTTTTGTCAGAGTCAAGAGCATTTGTTGAAACTGGACGTTCTGCGCCTGAAGATCTTTCACTGTCTGTTCAATATACATCTCATTGAAATAAACAGTAGAAGGATAAGGAGACCTGTTGTAATAAACCTGTATGATGTCATGATGAATGAAGATGTAATATGAAAATGATTTCAAGGAAATTAGAGATTTAAATTTGTTCAAACCAAAAGGAACACACGTTATATCAAATCCGAGTTTCAGTACATCATGCCTCTTTGGGTTTACAGTGAAAGAAACAAAATACAACAAAAACTCTTAAGATAGAAAGGTTGAACGCATCCTCTTTGGAGTGATGTAGGCATTTAGATTCCGCTCTTCATGAAGCAGCTTGGTGAGTTTCAGAACCTTCTTCTCACTGGCGTAAAATTAGGCTTCAAAGGTGTCTCGCTCTTCTTTCAATTGAACCCATGCTTTCTGCAAGTCTTCGAGAGAGATAGGAATGCCAGGATGAAGGACAATGTATGAGACGTCTCCTTCAACAACAGGCTCTATGATAACAAGGAGGATAGAAGGGTAAGGCATCACGAGTCTCTGAGCATGAGCCCGTACCCACCTAAGGTAAGGCTCGAGAGGGATAGATTTTTTGTGTCCCAAAGTCCTACTGTCCACCTTGTTCACCATTCTCCAAGCTCGTGTAAACCTCTGGCGGTAACCTTGGTCTTCTTTGTCATAGTCGAACACCAGACCTTGAATGAGCATCTCATGAGGATCATCTCTTCGGGATACCCAAACTATTGAAGAGCTAAGTAGGGATTATAGGTGATACCCCCCTAATACCAAGCAAAGGGACGTTAGGGAATTCCCATAGCGGTCAATGATAAGGACGTCTTCCAAGGATCTTGAACACCAACGGGTGTCAGAATGGGTGAGGGACATCATCCTTTGAGACCATGTCAGTCTTTGCTCGTTCTTCAATTCTGATTGAGGTAGGTGTGAAGTGAACCACTTAGCGAGTAGGGGAATACAACACAAAAGAGTACCTCTCTTCTTCATGGTGTGGGTATGAAGGCAATGCAAGATGTCTCCCAGTAAGGTAGGTATGGGATTGCGAGAGGGAAAGACTTTGATGGCATTAAAATCTATGAATTGGTCTGAGTTAGGGAATAGAACCAAACCATAAATGAGAAGAGCCATGACATCCTCAAAAGCTTGGAAATCCATGTCATCCTAGAATGAACGAGCCTTCTCCAATAGAAACTTGTCTAGGAAACCTTTAACCCCGCTTCTTGTCTCCCAATTGGCTATGATGTCGTCTCTCTTCATATGCAAAGCTTCGGCGATGACTTCAGGTTTTGGAATCCCTTCTAGACCGGTGAACGGTATCTGATCAAGCACGGGCACACCTAAGAGTAGAGAGAACTCTTCTAGTGTAGGTACTAACTGATAGTCCGGGAAAGAGAAACAATGATGTACGGGATCAAAGAATTTTAATAGCACACATATCATCTCTTCTTGGAAACTGGATGTAGCCAAACTGAGGAGTCGACTGTATTTCTTGGTAAAAAGAGAATCCCCGAGCACTCTTGAGGCTAACTCTTGAAGTTGAGGGTGTTCTTTTACAAAGCTGATTCAGATGGTGCTTCTTTGGATGGAAATCATGACCTACAAAACAAAAACAAAGATAAATTTCTAAATCCTTGAAATGGTTAGTGAGCATGCTCATGATGCTTATGATGTTTATGATGTTATGTACAAGTAAATATATACACACAAAGAAAACAAATCCCTATGTTTTAGGCTTGCATGAGGTTTTATAGGTAAGTACCCTCTTGAAGTTTAGTTGGCTCAACCTGTCCTAGTAATAGTGATCGGGTTCTAAAGGATCTCAATATCACCGGCCTTTCTCTTAGGCATTGTCTCAGCATAATCAATCTTTTTTTTTGCGGACGAGATATCCCAAAAGTCTAGCCTCAATGAGTGTAGTATTGAGTATCAACTAATTTTTAGCTCTACACTGAAACCGGTTATCTCACTTCATCCTAATGGCCAAGTTTGTTCAATTAGGGTTCTAAATTCAATTAGTGCTTCACAATGCTGCTCAGCATCCCCGTATTCTCCTCGATTCACCACGAGGGATACCGGTACCCATAAATGCGTCACACTAACATAGCCATTGTTTCAACCATATCGGTCTACACCGTACAATTTCCACAATCTATTGCTATTTACCTAAAAAGGTGTCCCAGATCTGGGTGGAGGATCAAAGCAAGCCCAAACAGAGAACCAAAATGTAAAGCATACAAGGCAAACAATGAAAGCAAGTAAACGTGATCTAACCCTAAGGTAACCCCACTTTTAAGATATCCCCAGCAGAGTCGCCAGTTCTGTGATATGGTGGGAGAACTGACTTGGTTGTTTTGCATTTTGTATTCGCAAATGTTACAATTTAGCAAGAGTCGCCACTGACTTTTCTTTTATCCAATAAGGAAAGGTGAAAAGCACATGAAAGACCTTTAGAGATGTTTTCTTGAGTTCGGGGGGTAGATTATGAAAAGGGAAGGTGTTAGCACCCTTTTCATCCATGGTTTTCCATGGGCACTTAGTTGCTTGCTAGATCAATTGCTTTTGTTTGAATGTGCTTGTGGTGTGGGTTTTGAACGTATTTTGAAAATGTCTTTGTAATGGTTCTCGTTTCTATAAGAACGCGTACAAAGTGTTATTTCAAAAGTAATTCAAAGATGTGTTTGTGGAATGTTTTTTTTTGAAAGTGATTTTGAAAAGGTGTCTTCTTTGTAATGGCTCTCGTTTCTATAAGAACGCATACAAAGTGTTTTTCTTTTGAAAATGTTTCAAGATGAAAGTGTTGGTGTAAAAAATTGTTTTTGTTGTGAGCAAGCGAGTAACTAGGAGCGAATCTACCTACTCGAAAGGTCTTAAATGTGCATTTCCTTCTCCTTTAGATGTGGCTATCTTACCATTGTTTTGGTAAGAATCCCCATCGTTGGATGTGAAGGGATGGGTGTGGGACATTTGTATAGTCATAGAAGGCAACTTATTAGACGTTTTAGCAATGTCGTTTAGGGACTAGATCGTTTACCGAAGGCAACACCGAGGGTCATCGAGGGACTACGATCTTTTTTATCAAAGGGTCTTTGCTAAAACATCCCATATTCGAGGGACATGACTATTTTCTGAAAGGAAACAAAATGAGATTACCCTAGAGGTGCTAGTGTGAAAATGTGTTAGCTCACACGCATTTTATCTTGTATTTGAAAGTCATCTATTTATTGATTTTATCTTGCCATACATCCTATTTACTAACAATATATAAAAAGCAAGTAAAATGCGGAAAATAAAATTTAAGCTATTACGTTGCTTTAGGGGGATGGGGGTACAATTTAACAATAGGGATGGAGTGGAGACTTAAATATTACAACCATATCGAATGATAATGAACACAATGTAAAAACAGTGTAAAATAAAAGGAAAACTGCATTTTGAACTGCTATGTGTCGACCCATGCTGCTATGCATCTATACATAGCTTTTCCCTGCTTCTGTAAAACAAAATCAACTCAATATGAGTTAACACATAATGGGATGCATCGACTCATACACCTTCTTGTATCGACGTGAAACACGTATGTATCGACTCATAGACTTTTCCAACTTCTATTTTTTAACCTAAAATCAGTATGGGTCGTGCCTGGGGGTTATGTGTCGACTCATACCCTGTTTTTTCACTAGGATGAGTCGACACATGAGGATATATATTGATACATGCTGTATTTTCCTGCCTTAAACATTGTTTTACTGACTGTACAGGTTAGCTTATGGCATATGATGGATAAACGTAAATAACAAATGATTGAATAAGCCTAAACCATAAGCAAATGACTAGTTCAAAGGGATAATAAAATACTACATCTTATCTCCAAAAACTACAAATTGTTAATGATGTATGAAAAGATATCAAGTCAAGAAGACTTACCTTTGGGCTACACCGGCTGTTTTAAATCTGAATGCTTTCCGAATGCTGTGATGGCTCTAATAAATCTTCAGGAAGCTGCTCCGGGCCGTTGAAACTGAGTTAGACTGTACTATATTTTTTTCCTTGGTGTTTTTGAAGGTGAAGATGAATAGCACTATAGGGACTATTTTTATGTTTGGACAATCTTTGTAAGTGATGAGGTGTTTGGCTTATGGGAGAGTTTATATGGTGGAGTAATGGGTTGGGGTCTGGTTTTGAATAAGAACTGGTGTTTGTTTGGAAAAATGAATGAGTCAAGGTTACAAAGGATACTTGTTTTTCTGCTTAACAGATCTCTATTCTCTCTCTCAATTTTCCTGCTTCCAAAAAAATCTTCTTTGTGTCTTATGAGACTGCCCTTTTTCTAAACCCTTGATTAAGGTTTAGGGGGGAAACAAAATAAGTTATTTTGAATTGTTTTTTCCTACTGTTTTGATACTTTCTTCACACAAATTTCTTTTTCCATTTTGGTGCAAGTTTGGGGCTGTTATGATGCAGGTTGGGCAGACTGCATAGAGCAGTTTTGGACTGTATTGGGCAGCATGCATACTTGGGGTGCAGCATAGCATAAGGTTTCTTGCAGGGCAGCATGGGGCAGATTTCGGGGTGTTGTGGAAATGTAGCATATCACACTATGTTCAACTTGGACAGTATAATTTGTAGCATGACATAAATTTGGTCTTGTGGAATATTTTATGCACATTATGTCAAGGGTAAAAATATTGTGGCAAGGTTTTGAGAAAATTCAAACAAGACATAGTTTTAGAATTTGTAACCTTGCAAAAATGCCACTTTGTAATAACTTGAATTACTTGCATCATCTTGAATTATTTGGAATTGTAGTAATAAAATGTCATGAAGTAAATGAGATTAACCAAGTATAGAAAATACTTAGATTTTGCAAAGTTGGATTTTGATTCTCTTGATTTTTGATGATCAAATTTCATATTTTTGGATGTCTTGACATAATATGATTTTTGGGACTCAAATTTGGTCAAAAAGTCAAGTTTGACTTTTTAGTGTCCAGTTGACTTTTCCAGCTGAAACTCCGATTTTGCTCATTTTGCCCCCTTTTAACAATTTGAATGATTCTTCTTAGAAAATTATGATCTGAGGCTTACAACTTGACTGAAGTAATTCTAAGAGTCCTTGAGATGTGAGAGGACAAATTTTGGGGTACAACAACTTCCATCTAGTTTGTGTGTTTCCATCTCATGTTTGTTTCCATCCGTGTTTAGTTTTTGTTTTTTTTTTGTTTCCATGTTGTGTTTCCATTTAGTTTTTGTGCTTCCATGTTTGGTATACTGAATGTGTGCAATGTTTACCTTGTGCAGTTTATGTTATTTTTAAGCTAAGTGTACATTTAGTCTATTACTTTTTTTGTCAATATTTTGGCTAAAAGGGGGAGTAAAGTGTTGTGTTTCTGGTTGCTTCTGGCAACTATTTAGTGGGAACATGAGGTTTCATGCTGCTGTCTTGTGTGCTTCTACTACTGTTGCTATTGTTGTAGCTATATATACAGGATAAGGATGTCTTAGTAGATGTTCCAACTTCTTGTGTTTATGTGTGCTGCGAATTCTTTTGCACATAATTTCTCTTCTTATATGGGTTCTTGCTTGAGGGAGAGAACTTATTATGTGTGATAGGGGGAGTTTTATGTACATGTCTGACATGTTGCTGCTGTACTCTAATATGTATATTTTTATGCAGCTCTATTTTATTCTCCTGGATCTTTTGTGCTAAGAGTGTTTTAGCCAATATTTTACAAAGGGGGAGATTGTTAGTACCATGTTTTGTGGATTGGCATAATTTTTGCTAAAACATGGGTTGCCATAACATGACTGTTGTTATATGTTTTTTAGCTAGATATAAAATACAATGTCATGACATCATGGTCTGATGCATGTGGTATTGTAGTTTAGTTTATTCTTGACAGATCATTAATTGATTCTATAAGATTTAGTTGTTTATATCTCACTAATTTATCGCAGATCAAGGATTTTAAATCCGGAACAAATGATATCTCCAACTGTGCACGTGATGCTATAATTGGTTGATTGACACTAATTAGGAAACCTTATGTTTTGTTCCAAGAGTTATGGAGATTTTCCTGCATTGATTTGTGTAACTCTCAGCATGGACAACAAGAAATATTTGGACTTTCGTGACATTGTGTGTTGTTAAGACATCAGTCTTGACTTCTATTTATGTGCATGCCAGAATTTCAGTAAGCTTCGTAGCTTTTGTAATGAATGTTTGTAATTTATTTTTGTTTATGGAACTTGTAACATATTTGTGCAAAACAAGTTATGCCTTTTGTGATAATTTATCATTTCCCTTTGTTAAGTATTTTGACTTGCTTCTTTATTTTGCCTTGTGTGATTTAGTTTCTGTGATACGGTGGGAGAACTGACTTGGGTTTTGCGTTTGTTTTCGCAAATGTTTCGGTTGAGCAAGAGTCGCGACCGACTTTTTATTTTATCCTAAGGAAAGGTTAAAAAGCACAGAAAAAACCTTTGAGATGTTTTCTTGGGTTCGAGGAGTAGATTATAGAAAGGGAAGGTATTAGCACCATTTCTATCCATGGTTATCCATGGGATCTTAGTTACTTGCTTAGATCACTTGCCTTGTGTTTTCAATTGTTTGAAATGGTGCTTTGTGTGTGAGTTTGAAAATGTTTTGAAAAGAGGCCATTTGTTGTGGCAACCTTTGTAATGATCCATGTTTGAATGTATACAAAGGTGTACTTATCTTTTAAAAAGTTTTCAATGTTTTTGAAAGTTGTTTGGAAAGTGTGTTGTGATGTGTGTTTTTGAAAAGTAGGCAAGTGTGTTTTGCAAGTTTATCAAGTAACTAAGAGTTGTCTACCCCTAAATTTACTCAAAGGTTTTTTTTTCCATGTTTTAACCCTTTTAACAATTTTGCTCCACCATTGTATTTGGTGGACAATCTTGTGTTAGGATGTTAACGGGACGGGCGCGGGTCATCATTTTAGACCATGATTGCAATGGTGCCAAGTGTCTTTGGCAACTTTTCCTTTAAGGGACTTGATCATTTTTAGGCAACTTTCGAAAGCGTCATCGAGGGACTATGATCATTTGATATTGTTTTGTTTTGCCAAAGACACTCAACATGCAACATGGCCCATTATTGAAGGCAACAAGTGGAGTAACCCTAGGGGTGCAAGTGTGATTGGTGTTGTCCATTTTCATGCTTTTTTTTGTCTTTTGTTAGGTCAAGCTATTTGTCATTTTTTTGATTTGCATACAAACCCTAAGTCTATCATGGCATATTTAGAAAGCTTTTAAATGCGAAAAATAAAATCCTAAATTATTACAACACAATTATGGGATGGGGGGTACAAATGTTCAAATGGGGATATTTAGCAAGAAATTTAAATCTAAGCTATTACAATTCAAATGGAATATACAAGTTATTTAATGGCAATAATTAAATAAAATACAATAAATATGCAAGATGCAAAAAATGATTTTTATATGTATGTAAAAGTATTTTTCATGTGACAAATAAACAAAAATAAAGAGGTTAATTTTTGGATATTTTGTGTTTTTAGGGCAAAACCCTAATTTTGTAAATAAAAAGGTATTTATTATCTATTATATACAATATTTATTAATTATATACAAAAATAAATAAAAGAGAAATATATTATGAAAAAGTAATTTTTGAGGTAAAAAATTAATAAAAATAAAAATGTGTTATTCTTGTATTTTTATCCTAAATATTCTAAATATATAAATATTTATATTATGTATTAAATATATTAAATATATACAAAAAATAAAAATATTTATTATTTACAAAAAAAGTATATTTTTTAGAAAATGTTTTCAAAAGATAAAATAAAATAAAATCAGAAAATAGAATGTATTTGTATTATTTTTAGTATTTTAAATAAAAGTATATATATATATATATATTTATTTACATACACATATCAAATAAAACAAATAAATGCCTAAAAAATACAAAAAAAGGTGAAAAATATTTTTAATGTTTTTTTATATTTTAACAAAAAATAACAAGTCAGAAACAAAAAGAAAAAGTCAAAAATAATAAAAATAAAACACAATGGGCCAAGGGGGTGTATCTGTGAAATAATGGTGCAAACAGAAAAAATAAGCCAGGCCCAGCCCAAAGGACTTTGTCTTCAACCTCCAGCCATTTTCAAACAAAAACGCGCGCCTTCTTGTTCATCACCCTAACTTATGATTCTTTGATCCTTTGACAAATCTTAAAACATGAAACTTATAGAGCTTAAAGCCACGATTCTAAACATATAAAGAAGTTGATCTAACTCTCAGAAATGAGAGAGAATTTCTTCTCCCCCAATTCCTGACCTAGTTTTTTTCTAATGTTCAGGTTCCAAATTCTCTTAACACACACAATATAAATGAAAAGTGAGGATACAGGTAGCTTCAGGGCCATGAGTAGGACATAACTTCTTCACAAACCTAAGCCTAGATATGCTTGGATAGAGAGATATAAGTTCAAAGTTTTACCTGTTCAGCTTGAATCGTGTTCAACAATGGAGGTACTTTCAATGCAATGTGAGGACTTGTACAACTTGCTTGAAGTCCAGGGATGCTTCTCCAATGCTTGGTGTGCTTCGAATCTTGCTGTATCAAGCTACATAAGTCAATCTGCAAGAGAGAAAAGTGAAAATGGTACACTTGGTTAGAGGTGTTACAGTCTATTTCCAAGGCTTGGGATGGTTTGTATGGATGGTAGGGAATGTGTTTGAACTGGTTTGGATGAAAACGCACGATGGAATGATGCCGTGGGATTCAAGTTGTAGCCTATGCCCTGTTTTGCCACAAAACTGTGTTTTTCTGTATATGGAGGTTTGAGAGATGGTTTGGTCGTGTTTTAGGTTGGTTAGGGAGTATGCAATGTGTGGATAAAGTTTGCTTTAGTTCTTGCTTGCAGGAATGTAAGTTGTGATCAGTTTTGCTCAGTTTCTTCTTTGATAAGTAAGGAAGTGTATATGGATAATGCAGGCCTGTACTACCCTCAATCTATGCTACACATTTGAGTCTTGATCAGTGGGATATGTCCATGAATCTTGTGCCCAAAGATATGGCATGTGCCTCTTAGATTGTAAACTTGACATAAAGTGTTTCTTTACAAGAATGGATAAAATGCTTTTTCCAAATATGGCTTAATCTTGTATGTAATGGTTAAATACATAAAACAAGACATGAACACAAAGGATATGCATTAAATTATTGAGTGTGGATGAGATAAAAGGCCTGTAATCTAGCTTGTGCAAGCTGAGTTTGAAAATGCAAAGTTATGAACATGCATTTGGTTATGAACAAAAGTGGATTTTGCCCAACTTTGCCAATTCGATTCTCCCTAACCACAAGGGTGTTTGAGAAGTTCTTGGACAATTTGGAAAGCTTGGAATGTGTAATACAATCCATCTTTGTAATGCAAGTTGAAATTCCAAGTGGAAGCATGTGAAAAGTGGCCATGAAGTTGGGCAAAAATCCTGCCTAAAATAGGTCAAAAAATTTCTAAGTTAAGAATGTTTTGCACCCCTATTCCAAAAATCATAAGTTGAGCTACAAGCTTCTTTTGAGGAAACTCTGTGAATCAAAGTTGTAGATTTTGAAATGGAATACAACTTTCATGTTTTGAGTTTTGTTTGAATCCAAATGTATCTTGATGAAAAAATGGGATAAAGTTAGGAAAAAATTAGGAAATTCATAACTTAGAAAATTTCTAAGTTATGAAATTTCTTCATTTCAAACCCTAATTTGTAATTTTTGATTTCTTGATGAACAAGTTTCATAATTTGACATGTCTTGATGAAAAATGAATCTTGACACTTGATTTTGACCAAAAAGTCAAAGTTTGACTTTTCAGTATACAGTCAAAAATTGATCAGTTGACTGGAAAATTCATCTGTCAATCTTGTGCATTTGGGATCTTTTGAATTTGTTGAACATGTCAAGACAATGCCATTGGGTCCTTGAGTCCATATGTGAGCTTGGTTTGCCATTGGTTAGGTTAAACAGTCAAAAATTGCCTTTGTGCAGTCAAAACCCTAAAAATGACCATTTTGCCCTTTTGGTGATCTGATCAAATTTCTTGGGGAATTGTGATCCGAACTTGACCAAATGGTTCATATGAGTTCATAATGTTGATGTGGGTCAAAAATCATGAGGCTTGACTGTCAATTGACCACAGTTGACTTTTTCCTCAATACAACTGATTTCTAGGTCAACTGTCCAATTGATTGGGCAAAGATTGGAGTCAAGGCTTGAAACTTGGTATGGATAAACTTGTGAGTCCAACATGAAGCATGAAAGTCATTTTGGGCATTTTTAGGTCAAAACATCTTTGTGCAAACTCAAACCCTAATTTGTGTCAACAGTGCAAGGGGGAGTCTTGAGCAGAGCAAACCCTAACTTAATCTTGAGCTCCAAGGGTCTTGTGGTGAGAAAATATTGATGAAATGGGAGGGAAAATTTTGGGGTACAACAGTTGCCCCTGTTCAATCTTCTTAGACCTGAGGATGTAGATTGGCTTGCGTGCCTTTCGTGATCCGAAGGTGGAAGATGATTGAACACTAAAGTGCCCATAAATTTGCACTCGCATAGTGGAGTATCAGCAATGTGATGGCGGGAATGGGCTTATAGATGCCATTTGGAGAGATGGTGGATAGGAGGATGGGCTTATAGATGCCATCTGGAGACGTGACAGAACCTTGTCGGGAATGGACTTATAGATGCCATTTGGAGGTGTTGATCGCGTAAGAGATTCCTTAGCGAGAACTTGCGTACTTGAGAAAGAAAGATGGTTTCCTGGCTTGCTACATGTGTTGATCTTCAGTCTCTTCATACAGATACGCCCTGGCTAGGTACAGGTATCGGATCTACAATTAAACACTCACAGATATGCCCTGGCTAGATACAGGAATCGAATCCGGAACTTTAAAAGGTTGTTTACAGACGTGCCCTGGCTGGATACAGGTATCGAATCTCTAAACTATTCATGCAGATATGACCTGGCTAGATACAGGTGTCGAATCCACAATCAAATACTCACAGATATGCCCTGGCTGGATACAAGAATCGAATCTGGAATTGGTCGTCTACAGATATGCCCTGGCTAGATACAGGAATTGAATCTGGAATTAGTCGTCTACAGATATGCCCTGGCTGGATACAGGGATCGGATCTGGAAATGCAAAAGGTTGGTAGAGATAGCTTTCCTGGCTGGATACAGGTGTAAACCCCTGCCCTGAGAATGAAAGATAATTTCCTGGCCTGTTACAGGGGTTGATCTTCAAACTCTTCATGCAGATATGCCCTGGCTAGATACAGGTATCAAATCTACAATCCATCACTCACAAATATGCCTTGGCTAGATACAGGTATCGAATCTGGAATTGCGATAGTTGATAGTAATCATCTTTGGATTGACCTTTTCCTGAAAAGGCAAAACATTAGTTGTATGCTATGTCATGATATTCTCAAGAAAAAATGAGGTTGTGTGATATGATGCGTATATGCATGCGCCATGGTGTATGATAATGTGATGAATGTATTTTTGTCTAGGAAAATAAATCCTTGACGACTGCCGGGAGTTTGTGGAATCCTGGGCTGATGTTGAAGAGTGGAGTTCTTCGTTTCTGCTGGGGATGATGGTTGCAAGAATAAACCGGTAGGAGAAGATGACTCCGTTGGGGAATAAACTTGTTGGAGAGATTACTCTGTGGGGAATTACTCTGTGGGAAGAGATACTTCGCTGAGGTTGCGATGAGAGCTCCGCTGGGGATTCCACTGATAAGTTATGTTGGGGAACTTGATGAACTCCGTTGGGGATATGAAGAACTTCGCCGAGGACGAACTTTTCGTGGTAATTAGCTGAGGATAACCCAGCTATACCCTGGTGGGAAATAACTTTTGAATGAAGCCGGGGAGACGTATGTACTCTGCAGGTGATAAGCTTCCAGAATCTACTGGGGATAAGCTTCCAGAATCTACTGGGGAAACTTTTGAACTGTACTGGGGAATGGTTCCGCTGGATGCCTGTATTTCGTCGGGGAACAATCTTATACTAAGACTGCCGGGGATGCTTGCTGAGGAATGTCTATACTCCGCTGGGGAATGTTGAGATCCTCTGGGAATATCCAATTTCCTTAAGGCTGACAGTAGACTAACTCTGCTTGGGGAGAGTATCGCTGACTTGCTGGAGATAATGTGCCTTTTTAGGGCTGATGGGAGACCAACTCTGCCTGGGGAGAGTATTGTTGATCCTTGTCTTTCTCTGTGGGGAGTGAAGGTATCTTGATCAAATTCTTCAGCTGAACTTACCTTGGTACCTCGGTGGACAGAGCAACTAGATAGCTTTAGACAATTCTTTACTGTCCCTTGTTTCTGATGTCACCTGTAATTAGTCCTTTGTTTCGTATGCAGATATTCATGATTAGCAATTAATGTCAAATGCATATATCAGACATGAACATTGGACGATCTTTGCAAAACAAAACAGATAAAGGAAAAACGATGGGTAATTTGTCTGAAAAATTGAACTTGTATTGATTTTGAAATTTGCCTGTAAATAGGCGTTTTATGTACAGGAGGCTGACGTCCTAGTAAGAGAACTCCGCCGAGCAAAATAGAGTTTATACAATTTTGTGAAAAGGAAACAAAACAGCTATGTGAAAAATAATCCCACTGGGTTCCAACTCTGCTATCGCCTTTATGTCTTCAAGCGTCTCATCACTCTGCTGCTTAGTTGAAGATGAAGCTGATTGATTGGAGTCGTTTGAGCCCGATAGTCGATGTCGAATTCTGGATGCAAGGTGATCCAATGAGACATAGTATTATGCTTTATCCCTAACTTTTTCCTGGACCGCCCTTTCGGGTTTTCAGTCCCCCGGGATAGCCATTTTTTCCCAAGCCGCCTTTTCAGGTTTTCGACTTGCCGGGTGTACAGATTTTTTTCATTTCATCCCTTATTTTTGCCCGAACCCTTTTGGTTCGTCGGGAAGCCCTTATTTTTGCCTAGGTGTGTCAACCTAGCGGGTCTTTAATTCATGCGTAGTATCTTTTTACTATGTCTGCATTGGCGGGGTGAGGAAGGTCGTCACCATCCATGGTGGTTAGAATCATAGCTCCTTCTGAGAAGATATGTTTAACCACAAATGACCCTTCGTACGTAGGGGTACATTTTCCCCTGGGATCACTTTGAGGAAGAATGATGCGCTTGATTACCAGGTCTCCGACTTGATACTCTTGTCGTTTGACCTTCTTGTTAAATGCCCTGATCATCCGTTTTTGGTACGTCTGACCATGACAAATATCAGTGAGTCTCTTTTCGTCGATTAGGTTTAATTGATCAAGCCGAGTCTGGATCCAGTCATCTTCGCTCAAACTTGCATCCTTCATTATCCGGAGAGAGGGTATCTGGACTTCAATAGGTAAGACTGCCTCCATGCCATAGACCAAGGAAAAGGGAGTTGCCCCTGTTGACGTCCGCGCTGAGGTACGGTACCCATGAAGAGCAAACGGTAACATTTCGTGCCAATCTTTGTAGGTCACTGTCATCTTCTGCACAATCTTCTTGATGTTCTTATTCGCTGCTTCTACAACCCCATTCATCTTCGGTCGATAGGGAGAAGAGTTGTGGTGCTGTATCTTGAATTGCTCGCAGAGCTCAGTGATCATCTTGTTGTTAAGATTGGTTCCATTATCCGTAATGATCCTCTCAGGTACACCGTATCGACATATCAGGTTGTGCCGAATGAACCGTGCCACGACATTCTTGGTTATCGTAGCATAGGAAGTTTCTTCAACCCATTTTGTGAAGTAATCAATCGCTACTAGGATGAAGCGATGCCCGTTGGATGCCGTAGGTCTGATTTTGCCGATCATATCAATGCCCCACATTGCAAAAGGCCAAGATGCTGTCAAGACGTTCAGAGGAACCGGAGGAATGTGCACCTTATCAGCATAGATCTGGCATTTATGACAAGTTCGAGAGTGCTGATAACAATCGGCTTCCATTGTGGACCAGAAATATCCTGCCCGAAGGATTTTCTTTGCCATGGTATGTCCACTGGAATGTGTTCCGAAGGTACCTTCATGCAACTCTGCCATGATCTTCTCTGCTTCAGTCTTATCCACACAACGCACTAAGGTTGAATCATGGTTTCCTTTGTAGATAATGCCATTGCTGAGGAAGAACTTTGCCGCAAACCTTCTCAGGAACTTCTTGTCATTAACAGATGCGCCTTCGGGATATTCTTGAGCTTCCAAGTACCTCTTCACTTCATGATACCAGGGTTTTCTGTTACCTCTTCGGTCTCGAGATCGCAGCAATGTGCAGGTTCATCCAACTTCCAAATAATGATCCGGGGCGCCTCGTTGTCCCATTTGACTTTGAACATAGAATACATCGTAGCTAACGCATCCGCTAACTGATTCTCCTCTCTTGGGAAGTGTTCAAAAGTTATCTCCTCGAACTGGGGAAGCAATGTCAACACATACTCCTTGTAAGGAATAAGATTCGGGTGTTTCGTATCCCACTCGCCTTTGATCTGATTGATCACGAGAGCAGAATCTCCGAAGACACTCAGAAACTTGATCCTTAAGTCAATTGCATCTTGAAGACCCATGATACATGCTTCATATTCTGCCATGTTGTTGGTGCAGTTGAAACATAGCCGGGCAGTGAGTGGAGTATGAGTGCCTTTAGGGGATATGATCACAGCGCCGATACCATTACCCAAAGCGTTCGAGGCTCCGTCAAAGTGCATAGACCAACGGGATCCTTCCTCAGGTCCTTCCTCCGGTCCAGGTACTTCACAATCAGTCACTACCATGATATCCTCGTCTGGAAATTCAAAGTTCATCGACTGGTAATCGTCCACTGCCTGGTGCGCCAAATGGTCTGCCAATACACTTCCCTTGATTGCTTTTTGAGTCGTGTACTGGATATCGTATTCCGTCAAGATCATCTGCCATCTTGCTATTCTTCCAGACAGAGCAGGCTTTTCGAATATGTACTTGATTGGATCCATTTTTGAAATCAACAGAGTAGTGTGAGTCAACATATACTGTCTCAGCCGGCGAGTAGCCCATACCAAAGCGCAGCAAGTTTTCTCGAGCAGTGAGTATCGGGTCTCACAGTCGGTAAACTTTTTGCTAAGGTAATAAATGGCGTGTTCTTTTCGGCCAGACTCGTCATGCTTCCCCAGCACACACCCCATTGAGTTGTCAAGTACTGTCAAGTATAAGATTAGAGGTCTCCCTTCAACCGGTGGCATAAGAATGGGTGGTTCTTGGAGATACTCTTTGATTCTGTCGAAAGCGGCCTGACATTCATCGTTCCAACGTACTACTTGATCTTTCTTCAGCAGCTTGAAGATTGGTTCACAGGTAGCAGTTAGATGCGAGATGAATCGGGCAATGTAGTTCAACCGTCCTAGAAATCCTCTGACTTCTTTTTCTGTCTTGGGAGTTGGCATCTCTTGTATGGCTTTCACTTTGGCAGGGTCCACTTGAATGCCTTTGTCGCTTACGACGAAGCCTAGCAATTTTCCAGATCTCACCCCGAAGGTGCACTTGTTTGGGTTCAACCTCAGCTTGTACAATTTCAGATGGTCAAACAGCTTCCGTAGATGGTCAAGGTGTTCCTCCTTAGTTTGGTACCTTGCAATCATATCGTCAACGTATACTTCGATCTCATGGTGGATCATATCATGAAACAAAGCAACCATGGCACGTTGGTAGGTTGCCCCAGCATTTTTCAAACCAAATGGCATGACCTTGTAACAAAAGGTGCCCCACTGAGTAACAAAAGTGGTCTTCTCCATGTCTTCAGGAGCCATCTTGATTTGATTATAACCGGAGAAGCCGTCCATGAAGGAGAAAACTTTATGCTGAGCAGTGTTGTCAACCAGAACGTCGATATGAGGCAGAGGGAAATCATCCTTAGGGCTCGCCCTGTTCAAATCCCTGTAATCAACACACATTCGGACCTTACCATCTTTCTTCGGCACTGGAACCACGTTGGCAACCCATTGAGGGTAAGAAGTCACTGCTAGAAACCCGATCTCAATTTGTTTCATAACCTCAGCTTTGATTTTCTCGGACATTTCTGGACGCATACGACGAACCTTCTGTTTTTACCGGAGGGCAATCTTCCCTGGTAGGCAGGTGATGAACCACAATATCGGTATCCAACCCAGGCATGTCTTCGTAAGACCAGGCAAAGATTTCCACATAGTCATGTAGCATCTGAATCAACCGTTGTTTCACACTGAGCTCTAGATTGGCACCAATCTTGACTTCCTTTCTGTCTGTCTCAATACCCAGATTTACCGTTTCCACTGGCTCTTCATGTGGCTGAATGGCCCTCTCTTCCTGGAGTAGTAGTCTTGCGAGCTCACCAGGCAATTCGCAATCATCTTCACCTTCGTCTTCGGCTAAGTTGATCGGATTTTCGAAGTCATAACTGGCAGTAGCAGAGTCGTTACCAGTGAGATCCGGAGTGGATTGGAACCTGTATGGGTGAGTGTGTGTAAATATAGCTGTTTTGCAATATATAATAAAGAAAGAAAAGGAACGCATGATTTTGAAATGCAACAAACGTCCAATGTTTTTATTGATGATATATGAAAATGACACACAAAAGCCCTCACAAATGAAGCCACGGTGCCCCGGGTAAGACACCGAGCCATAAAAGTTTCAAAATGTTGTCTGTTACAAATTTAAAACAAGAGAGTTCATTACTGAGTGACAAAAGTAATAGGTGTGAAATCCTTGGCAGTCCAGTTGCTTGGTCCACCGTCGGTTATTGGGTAGATCCAGCTGTCGAATTCAGATTCCTCCACGTCGTCTTCAATAGCATTCACTCCCGGGTTGGTGATGAACACAGGAGGTCTTCCAATCCTTGCCTTACGAACAACCTTCTGAGCTTCTGCAGTGAAGCCCAAACCAAACTTGTCAGTCTTCAGAGTGAAATCAGGAAGTCGGCCCCAGTTTGCACACTCACCCTTCTCAATCACAGCCCGGGCATCCTTTAAGGAAGCCATCTTCAAAGGAGAATCTTCAATCACAGTTTCAGCTAATGCCAGTGTCTGAGGCACCTCTTCAAAGTGTTGAAAGGGGGTCTCAATGAATTCCCCATCCATCTCTATGTACCGGAACGAGTTAAGGTGGCTGACCATATATTCTTGCTCCCCTTGAACTGTAATAATCTTCCCTCTGACCGGGTACTTAAGCTTCTGATGTAGTATGGAGGTTACAGCTCCAGCCTTATGGATCCATGGACGACCCAACAAACAAGAATAGGATAGTCGGATGTCCATCACATAGAAAGTAGAATCAAAAACTTGAGAACCAACCCGGATTGGAATGTCAACTTCCCCATGTACCATCCTTTTCGAACCGTCAAAGGCCCGGACAACAATGTTACTAGGCTTGAGCTCTAAACCCTCACAATCCAACCTGTCTAAGGCCTTCTTGGGTAATACGTTCAATGAAGAACCGGTGTCTACCAACACATGGGCAAGAGTAGTGCCCCTGCATTCGATGGAGACATGCAGGGCATCGTTATGGTTCTTTCCTTTGGCAGTCAGATCGGCGTCAGAGAAGCCCAAACCATTATCGGCAGTCAAGTTGGCCACACAATCAGTAAATTGATCAGCAGACGTTTCTTACGGCACATGGGCCGTCTTCAGGAATGAAATCAGGGCCTTGGCATGGGCCTCTGAACACAACAACAGTGATAGCATAGAAATCTTTGATGGGGTGTGCCCCAACTGCTCAACTACGTTGAAATCACTCTTCTTAATGATCTTAAGAATCTCTTCCATCTCTTGCTGGGAAGCTTCAACATTGATTGTCTTTGGTGCCTCCGTCAAGGCAGGCAAATCAGTAGCAATCCCTTTGCCCCGAGCGTTAGATGACTCGGCAGCAGGGGTAGAAACAAGAACTTGATCAGGAAGGGGAACAAGCACACTTGCAGGTGTAATGACAAGAGGTTTCTGAATAGCTGGTGGTGCAATATCTGGTGAGAACAGCCTACCACTGCGAGTAACTTTGGCAGGCCCGGTGATGTTACTGACGCCGGTACTAGTATCAAACTTTTGTTTTACTCCAAGCACATAAACATTTGCCCCATAGTTCCACGGGACAGCTTTGTCGGATGTATAAGGGAGAGGCCCCGGAACAGTGATGATGATAGGAGCAATCTTTTGAGTGGACATGATTTTGACAGGCTTCTTTGAGAGAGCCTTAGGAGGTTTGTTTAAAATAGTGACAATAGAAACTTCTTCAGTAGGGGTAGCAGGAACGACAATCTTCTCGAACAAGATTTCTTTGCTATCCATCAGGCTTTGGATACCTGATTTCAGCAAAGGACAACCAACAGGTGAAACAGCACATAGAAGGCAACTGTTGTACCCCAAAATTTGCCCTCCCATATTCTTCAAGATTTGCAAAGAGCATGCTTCAAAATCTCCCCAAGGGTTGCACAGTTCAAAGGCCTCCTAACAGTTAAAAACTAGGGTTTTGGGTCTGGCAAAGAAATTGAAGTTTTCAAGGGTCCAATCAAGTCCCATATGCTTATAAACATTGTCAAGCATCCTCATGCTAAGTTTCAAGACTTACAACACAAAATTGCACAGTCAAAAACCCTAATTGCTCAACAGTCAACTGTAGGGATAAAATGGTCATTTGACAGTCAAAGTTCAAATTTTTGGTCAACATCTTATTTTGAAGCCACAAACATCATTTTATCAATTCTTGATCATGATTTTCAAGGTATGGCTCAAAAAGTCTCAAGATGCAAAAGTTTCCATATTTGGACAGTTGAAAAAGTCAACTGTAACTTGACCAAGGCATAACTTTTTCATGGTTCATCAGAAAAATTCCATCCAAAGCTCATTTTTAAGAGAATGACATTTCCTACAACTCCTCTTCACACTTCAAGTCCAAGAAATTCTCTCACAAAAAGTTATCAATTTCAACATTATAGGTCATTTTCAAAAGTCAACAAAAAGGGACTTTAAGTCAAAGGCCATAACTTGATATTGGTAAATCCAATTGACATGGGACCAAAGGAATTGGTTAGAGGACTTCAAGACCTTTCCAAAATGTCCAAGAACATGATCAAATCTTAAAAATTGAGCAAGATATGCCTTGTGGAAGTTGGGAAATTTTTGGGAATTTTGAAAAGTCAACTTTGCTTCAAATGCCTCAAAATTGCTAATGGGCCACATTTTCTTCCAAGAATCATCATCCAAAGGCTATGCACGACCATTGGCCCAAAGGGAAGTTATTTCATCATTTTTTATTATTTATTTGAATTTTTAATCACCATTAATTCATTTAATTAAATAAAATATGACAAAAATAGCAAAGCATGTGTTTTGAATCTTGTGATACAGCTAATAGACTCCTTAAAGACTCAAGATTTCGTGCACCCTCAATTTGGAAAGATTTGGTGCAAATTGGCATGTCATTCATGAGAAAAAGATTTGAAAAGATGCCATTAAAATCAAATATTTGATTCATGATTACAAGGGTTTTTGACTCAAATTTCTACCCTAATCCATCGACATACATATACTGATCATAACCCTAGTGCAAAGAACCCTGGAAGCTGCGCTCAAACCATAGACAAACTTTGTATTTTTTGAAAAAAATCTCAAAACTGTTTTCCTAGTTTCAGCAGGTTTCAAAGCAAAACAACTATTTCATTGCACTCCTGATACATCCAGGAATCTTCTCCAATCGAAATCAGACCTCTGCAACTCAAGAAACGGTAGAATACAGTCACCCTGTACACGAATCCTTCCTTGATCGTATTCGAATCTACACGCCATATCAATGCATTTTCATTATTGTTTTATACTAATGTGTTGATTCTGAAGCTAATAGTATAATTTAATTGAAGAATGCTTGCATATATGGAGAGTTACCATGAACGATGCCTAGGGTTTCAGGAACCTTGAATTGGGGACTTTTGCATATGGTAAAATCAGACCATGAGACTTGTACCATTGAAATCGCGACGTTCCAAGGAATCTAAAATATTTATCGCGCCCTTTTTATATTTGGTTAATTCCTATTCGCTATTTTTTTGTATTTCAGATTGTGGGGGTTTAAAACCCCGCTATCTAGTTTCTTTTTTCAGGCAAAAGTGAAGAACGAGTGGAGAAGAAGCATGCGTGGCTAGCGTTCATTGGGCTATTCAAAGTTGGCGCGCGTTTTATTGATTCAGACCACTGACTCTTGTTTTTTCTTATAATAATTGCATTCCATTAATGTTACAAATAAACGCGCTTGGCTGGTTGGTAAGTGAGGTGTCATGGAATCAATGGGACCTGGGTTCGATTCCCAGGTCCCCTCCCTTTCTCACATTATTTTGTTTTCCATGTTCCTACGTAGCGTGCTTCCTGAGGTCTACCATGCAGCCTCATATCTTGGCTTGCCACACGTCCCACCATATCAATCCAGTGGCCATGATCTGAATAACACCATGTGCATAGGTCAATGGAGCCACACGCATCCCAGAAAGTCAACCAAGCCTCCTTTAAATGGGCCAAAAATGCTGGAAAATACCTCCAAATTGGGGTCAACACCCCCCATTGGTTTGCTTTTTTTTCATTCTCTTTATTTTTTCTATTTTATTTGTTTATTTAGTTTTAGTTTAATTCTTTAAATTAATTTTTTCTTTAACATAAAAAAATAATAATAAAAAAATCAGAAAGACAAAAAATATAAATATATTTTATTTAAATGTTATTTTTGTAAATAAATTTAACCATTAATTTAGTTAATTCTAGGTTTAATTTAATGTTTTCCTTAATAAATTAAAAAAAAATGTAGAACTAGGGTTTTGAATACTTTTTGATTCTTTTTCTTTTCTTTTACTATTATTAATAATTAATTATTTATTTTGTAAATAAAATTGCCATGTAAATAATTAATTAAAATTAGGTCAAATTTAAATATCTTTTTTTAATAAATTAAAAATAGTTTAGAATTAGGTTTTAACTCCATTAATTCTCATTAAACTCCATAAATGCAAAAACTCCTAAAATTCTTTCTTTTATTTTCTTTTAATCAATTTCATGATTCCAATTTAATTTCCTTAAAAGGGTCCAACGCCCCCGCTTTCGATTATCATTTCGTTTCGCGCATTTATTTCTTTTCTTATAAATTTCATGTAATTCTCCCAAAGCTATGTAATAGATTAATTAGGATATTTAATTTTTCGCATTATTATTTTATTTTCAAATCGGGTCTTGGATTAATTTGGCGATGTAGACCCGCGCCTTTGTAATAGCGTAGGACTTTTAATTCCGCATCTTTTAACTGTTGATAATTTGCATGAAAGAATGAATGCCAAAATAAAAGCAACGAGTAGATCACCAATGTATAAACAAGATAAAAATATCTGAAAACGACACACAAATCACACACCACCCCTAGAGTACGCCTCACTGTTGCCTTGCCCCTCGAAGGGTGGTCGTCGAGTAGAGGATGTTTTAGTAAGTCCTCATGTCCATGAACATGGCATGAGGGTAGCTTCTAAGGTGTCTTCCTATTGCTCCGGTGATCACCATGTCCCGAATCCTCGAATTGACCCGAACACCTCCAACGGTGGTGCTACCTACCCCTCAATGGTGGGATGGCACTACTTCAAGGACATTTACACTGACGAATTCTTTAGGGTAGGTAGAGAACTCGTAGATACTTGCTCTAATTTCTAAACAAATCAAAAAATACTTTTCACACCGACACTTTCAAAAAGCTTTCGAAAGCAACTTTTCAAACACTCTTGAGGACTGATACAAGAGTCGAACTGAAATTTTCAAAGAAACTTTTTTAAACCCACAGTTTAAAAGCAAACAAACAATTTTGAAAACACAAATGAGCAAGTATCTAAGAGCCCATGGATAACCATGGATAGAAAGGATGCTAACACCTTCCCTTTCTATAATCTACCTCCCGAACCGAGAGCAGTCTCTATAAGGAATTCTTCTGTGCTTTTGTCCTTTCCATTTGGAGAAAATAAAAGACGGTGGCGACTCTTGCTTCCGCGACATTTCGCGAACCAGCGTCAAACAGTCAGTTCCAGATCCACCGATCTCAGAACTGGCGACTCTACTGGGGATATTTATAAAGTGAGGTGTACCTTAGGATAGTTCATAACTGTGTTTTCAATTGTATTGACTTGCTTGCTTTAAATTATGGGTTGCATGGGAGTTACATAGATCCTAACCCGGATCTGGGGATACCCTGTTTAGGTAGCATAAGCTGTGAGGGACCTGTTCGGCGTAGACCGACACGGGTGAAGCAGTGGCTACGTTGGTGTGGCACCTTGGTCTGTACCGATATCCCTTGTGTTGCAACGAGGAGAATATGGGTCTTCTGAGGAGTCATTAAGCACCAACAGACCTTAGAACCTTAAATGACACAACTTGGCCATTAGAACAGTAGCAGTATGTGTAGCGATAAAAAATGCAGCAGGGTAAATCAGAGATCGAATTATTGATTAATTCGTCTCACAAAATCAGCCTAAGTTTTAATGAAATGCGAAAGTTCGCGCAATTTAGACTTGAGGACATGAAGTCAACAAATTTATCGTTTTTTCCTTGGATTTAAACGTAAACAGAATAAACAAGTAAATATGAAATAAATAAACAGAAAAATTATGCGGATAATGATTAAATAACAATAATTAAATGGTAGACTAAATGATGTGAATAATGCATTTTTATGATTTTTGTTTAATATTAATGAAAATAAAGTATTTTTAATAGTTTTCAATTTTACGCATTTTAAAAAATGGGTAAAAGTAAAATGAGAATTAATTAAGGGGAATAAAATATTTTAGTTTTTAGGTCTCTATATATTTTTTATATATTTTTTGGAGTTTTAATATTTTTGAATATAAAGTATTATTAAAAGATGACTTAATGTCTTATACTAAATTGAGTATTTAACTAATTTTATAAAAGGCCCTAATTAATATAACAAAATTGTTCATTAGTAATTAATATCATTAAGAATAATATATTTAATTAACTATATAGAAAGATTGCTTATTATTATTAATTAGAAAACAAAAAGTGAATCAAGTTGATTCATTAAAACAAACTAGAGGAAAAAAAACAAAGTGGGCAAAGAGGGGTTTTAGGAGGGCCAAGATTAATAGCATCAGAAGCCGGATAGGGGGTGAATAAAGCAAATCGTTGGGCTTAGGCAGGAAAATGGGGGTAAGGACCATTTCATAACTTGTTCTTTTAGGGGTTAAACATAATGTTTGGGGAAAGCAAATTAGGGTTAAGGTTTCTTGGACAGAAGCGGCGCTCCTTGTTGTTCGTCTTCTTCATCTTCGCACGTTATCCTCTTCAATCGCTTCTGAAATCTCCTCCTGTCTAATGGCCACCAGCTCCCACTGTCCTCTTTCCTCCAGCCAAACGTTAAGGGGCGACGGATTCTACGGTACAAATTCGTTTTATCACTCGTTTAGGGTTTTATTGTAAATGCATGTTGTAACCTTTGATCCACTTTCATTCTGATTTCGTTTTATTGTTTGTGGGAGGTGTTATGAAAGTAAAAGGGGGAAAGGAAATCGTTACCTAGAGGCGGAGACGGAGGAGGACGGTTGGACGAGCTAGGAGGCCGGGGGAGGAGGAACAAGCACGTGAGCTTCGCTTCTGTGGCCTGGTTTGAATATTCTTGTTACACCTTTTCTTCTTCTCCTTGCCCGTATCACTGTTGCCTCGTTATGTGCTTTGAATGCTTGCTTGCTACTGTTGAAAAATCTTTTTTTGACTAGCTTCTTTTTCTTCTTCTCACTGTGATCCTGTTACCTCTTTGCGTTTGTGATTTTGCTGCCTGAATTTGGGTTGCCTATGAGGATATAATCTGAGGCTTTATATGTGTTTGGACATGGTTTCAATGGTCTATACTTTGTTAGTTTCGAAATGGTTATGCAGTAAGTTTCGGAGCTTGATGGTTTAGGCCATGTTGAATGATTTTGGTTGATGCAATGGCAGGTTTTTTGTAATGCAGTTGGTTTGAAATGGTGATGCAGTAAGCTGTAGTTGATGCAGGTTTTACTGGTTTTACTGGTTTAGGCCATGTTTTGATTTATGTTGGTTCGGCAGGTTTGACAGTAGGCTATGGTTTTAGGTTCTGATATGGTTTTTGATATATGGTTTTGATGATGTGGTAGGCAGGTTTAGGCCAAGGTTCAGGACATATTGGTTTTTGACAGGTTTATGGTGATATTGGCTTGAGGGCTCAATCAGTTTTGGTGAGGTTTTTCTATGGTTTAAACAAGTTATTGAGGTTTAGGCCATGTTGTGGTCTGGTTCTACAATGGTTCTATGCAGATTGCAGGTTTATGCAGTAACAGGTTTATGAGGGCTTGAGGAAAAAAATGGTTTTTGCTTTTTGATAGTTTTTCTTTTTTGAATGCTTGGAGATGGATAGATGATGATATGTGTGTAGTGATTTTTGTTATGTTATAACAGTCTTTCTTTGCCTTCAGGTTTACGTTGAAGGCTTGGTATATTTTTAATATTTCTTTACTTTGGCCTCTGCATACTATACTGTTACATCCAATTTGGTAATCTTTTCTATGCTCCTTTTCTTATTGCCTTGCTGCTGTTCTGTCTGTATTCTAATTCCTGCCTAAGCCAAACCTGCAAAACCATTTTTCTTTCTCTCTTCTCTCTCTCAAGTACCAATTGATGCATTAAGATGATGTGCACTGTACTTATTCTGAAATTGCAACAGAGCTGGAATATGATGAATGAGGAAATATTATATTGCTTGCATAAAATGTTTTGAACTGCATACTTCTTTATCTACTCTTTGTTACAGCATGCACAGTATGGGAGCCTATGTTTTGGCTTCTTCTATGTGGCTGCATAGGTTTACGTTGGCTTTGTTTGTGCTTGCATATGCTGTGTATATTTTGAAATATGCATGGGACTTTGAAAAATGCAATGGATTTTAATTATGCGGTTTTGAAAAATAAAATAAATTTGTGCATGTTTCACAATTGTGCATTCATTTATGAAAATAAAAATTCCTCCCTTTTTTGTGAATCGGGAGAAATCCCGTGATTTGCAAAAAAGGGTAAACTGATTCCAGCCGTTGCTTTTAATGATGAACATTAAATAATTTTTGCTTTTAATTATTTGTTCAATTCTAATTTTCTTTTAATCGTTTTGCAGGTAAAATCAAGTGAGCAGACAAAAAGGCATTGGATAGAAGATTTAGAATTAGAAAACATTAGATTAGTTTTTATTTCATTTTAACTTTGTAAAATTATTATTGTAAATTCGTTGTAATAAATACAATATTTACACAATAATTGTACAATTAGAAGAAAAAATGAATAAAATTCCAATATTTGCCAATTAATTTCCTCCTTCTCTCTAATTATTTACTTTATCGTTTATAATTCTTTAAATTGTATAATAATTGAAAATGAATCTCAATTACCTAAATTCAGAATAATAAACAAATAAATAAATAATATCATTGATCAATTAATAGTTTCAATTATTTAATTCATTATTCATAATTTTCTAAATTATAATAATTAAAATAGAATTTCAATTATTTAACTTAGAATGATAAATAATTAAATAATCATTATTGACCAATTAATGAACTTTTTTCAAATATTTATTATATTATTCATAAATCTTTAAATTATGTAATAACTGAGAATAAATTCCAGTTATTTAAATTTAAGATAGTGAATAATAAATAAACACTGTCTGCATGATTAATACGCCTCTTTTCTAATATTTATTTTATTATCTATACATCTTTAAATTATATAATAATGGAAAACAAATTCCAATTATTTAAATTTAAGATAATAAATAATTAATAAACATTGTTTTAGCATGAATCAATTAAATAATTTAGTGTTCAAAATAAATAGCTCTCGGCCTGAAAAAGTTATGAATTTTTAAAATCAATAGATCAAAACACTTGTAATGTAATGATGCAGATGAGAGATGGTATCTTAGGTCAAAATTTGGGGTACAACAGCTGCCCCTATTTAAGTTTCTTCTATCCGGAGATATGAAGATCGAAATCTTCGTTTCGACGAGATTGAAGGTACTTAAATACATAATTACGCAAATTTTGTCCTAAGATGCCGCCCTTATGTTTGATATGAATGCAACGATTGAATTTGCAGAGAAAGATGTTGTATGAAACAAGACAATGTTGGAGGAATCGAACACCAACAAGTCACAGAGACGTGGGCTATACACTACTGGGGAACGAGCTATCAACTTCAAACGACAGACTCCTGACAGTGAGTAAAATTGAGTGAATACGACCTCTGAACCTAACAAAGAAGGCAATCTTGCATAGGCCATAAAATAGATTATTGACCCAAAATAACAGTGAGTTCGCAACTCAAGGTCAACGATAGACAGAGAGTATCAAATTGCTGATAACAGATTACCGATTTCTGAAGGTAATGATTCATGACAAGCTTCTCAGCGAGATTTTCGGAGATATACTCATTAATGCTGATATAATAATATTGTAGATACGCAAGTTGTTCAAATAAAGAAAACTGCCACTTGCTATCACCCAAAGAAAATACCGATAACATACAAGCTGCTCAAATAAAGAGGCTGCCAGTTGCTGTCGTCCAAAGAAAATACCAATAACATACAAGCTGCTCAAATAAAGAGGCCGCCACTTGTTGTCGTCCAGAGAAATAATAACGTACAAGTTGCTCAAATAAAGAGACCGCCACTTGTTGTCGTCCAAAGAAATAATAACGTACAAGTTGCTCAAATAAAGAGACTGCCGCTTGCCGTCTTCCAAAAATAATGATAACGCACAAGTTGCTCGTGAAGAGCTGCCGCTTTTTGTTTTCCGAAGATAAAAACAACGTACAAGTTGCTCGTGAAGAGCTGCCGCTGCCGTTCTCCGATGTAATAATACGTACAAGTTGCTCATGAAGAGCTGCCGCTTGTCGTTTTCCCAAAATCATAATAACGCACAAGTTGCTCGTGAAGAGCTGCCGCTTGTCGTTTTCCCAAAATCATAATAACGCGCAAGTTGCTCGTGAAGAGCTGCCGCTTGCCGTCTTCCACAAAATAATAACGTGCAAGTTGCTCGTGAAGAGCTTCCGCTTGTCGTTTTCCAAAAACAATTCAGAAGGAAATTGCGATGATATTGGCAGAGAATAAAATCCTCGTCAAAGAGAACCATGAATCAATCCTTCCCGAGGAGATCACATACTTAAATGTGCAAAATAAATGCACCATTCGTCTAGGTCGCGACTTCACTGGGGAAAATCATGAGATAGCCTATGCAAGAGGCAACAACTTCATCCAGGAATAAACCAGAGAGAAGACAGTCAAACAAGACTCTACCCAATGAGAAAGTAATTCGATTGGGGATTCATCCTATCCAGAAATGGACAAGGTAAGCTGAATCAAAAATCATCCACGAGGATTAGCTCAGTTGGGGAATTTAGAAAGGAAGCACATTTTCTGCCTAAGCTAACCTTCTACTTGGAAAGAAATATGTACGTTGTTTGAATAAACAAAGTATGACCCAAAATCAACGACAAATGTGGATATGCATGCTGATATGAGTGTAAATGAGTAAATGAATGTTATGCTGATAAAAGAGACAGATGGAATATCTTGAAGATAATAAGATGTCACAACAAAATAGATACTCGGCCAATCTTGAAAAGACGGAAGATAACCGGAACTGGAAACACAAAGCAACGTCGGAGCGTAACGCTACAAGGCTCAAGTCTTCTGAGGAGAAAAGCATCCAAATCTAGACTTACAATACCAATAAACCACTGGCATGAAACGAAGTGTACCGCACTTCAAAATCTCCCAAACAAAGGTAGCTAAAACAACACTTAACTGGAACAACTGGGGAGTCACCAAACTTAGCACCACTATAACCAAGCGCGCACACAGCCAACACTTCATGACGATTTTGAAAGAAAACGAGTTCATCATGCAAGTATAAATTACTGTACTGTTTTGCATTTCATGGCTTGACCATCTTCGAAACGATTGTTAATATTCCTTTCGTTATTCACGACACATTTTAGAAATAAGAATATTTTAAATACTTTGTTTCAAATATTGCCGTAAAAATTAAAATTTTGCCCACAAAAGGTAATGCTCAAATTTCATTAATAAGCTGGTGGTTCGCTAACAATGCGCCTCCAACAGTTTACAAAAGTTTGGGAAATAGTACATGAAATAAAAGGTTACACAAAAACAATGATCACTATTCTCCCTAACAACTTTGAATTCCAAAATGTGCTCAGATGCCACGGCCGGGATGACCAAAAGCTTGCCTAAGCGAAGTACTTCTTGACTGCATCGGCGTTCAAGGGACGCGGGAGTTCTTCACCGTCCATATTGGTGAGAATCAAAGCACCTCCAGAGAAAACTTTCTTAACAACATACGGTCCTTCATAATTCGGAGCCCACTTGCCCCTAGAATCAGGTTGGAAAGATAAAATTTTCCTGAGCACAAGGTCACCTTCTCTGAACTCGCGCGGTCGAACCTTCTTATCAAAAGCCTTCTTCATTCTCTGCTGATACAATTGACCGTGACACAACACTGTCAATCTCTTCTCTTCGATTAAATTCAACTGATCATATCTACTTTGACACCATTCAGCCTCAGAAAGTTTAGCTTCCATCAACACTCTCAGAGACGGAATCTCAACCTCCACGGGGAGTACTGCTTCCATACCATAAACTAGGGAAAATGGGGTCGTGCCTGTTGAAATTCGAACTGAAGTACGGTACCCGTGCAAAGCAAACGGAAGCATTTCATGCCAATCCTTATAAGTTACCACCATCTTCTGGACAATCTTCTTAATGTTCTTGTTAGCAGCTTCAACTGCCCCATTCATCTTTGGTCTGTAAGGAGAAGAATTATGATGTTCGATCTTGAACTCTTCACAAAGCTCTCTCATCATCTTGTTATTCAAATTCGAACCATTATCAGTGATGATCTTGCTCGGGATGCCGTATCGACAAATGATTTGATTCTTGATAAATCTGACTACCACCTGTCTGGTTACATTAGCATAAGATGCTGCTTCCACCCATTTAGTAAAATAATCGATCGCTACCAAGATGAAACGATGACCATTTGAAGCTTTGGGTTCAATCATTCCAATCATATCAATGCCCCACATAGAGAAAGGCCAAGGTGAAGAGATAACATTGAGGAGGGTCGGCGGCACGTGCATCTTGTCCTCATAAATCTGGCATTTATGACATTTCTTCACATACTTGCAGCAGTCAGATTCCATGGTCATCCAATAGTAACCAGCTCTCAACATCTTTCTAGCCATTGCATGTCCGTTGGCATGAGTGCCAAAGGATCCTTCATGTATTTCTTGCATCAGCATGTCTGCTTCACGTCTGTCTACACACCTGAGCAAGACCATGTCGTAATTCCTCTTATACAACACTTCTTCATTGAGAAAGAAACTGCTTGCTAATCTTCTCAACGTCTTCCTATCTTTATTGGATGCCCCAGGCAGGTACTCTTGAGTCTGAAGAACACGTTTAATGTCATGGAACCACGGTTTGTCATCGGTAATCTCTTCTACTGAGAATACATGAGCAGGTCTATCGAGGCGCATAACCCGGATTGTAGGCACATCATTCCAACCATTTACTTGAAACATTGAAGACAAAGTAGCTAAAGCATCAGCCATTTGGTTCTCATCTCTAGGGATATGGTGTAATTCTACTTTGTTGAAGAAAGTTAACAATCTTCTAGCATAGTCTCTGTAAGGGATCAAACCAGGATGACGAGTCTCCCATTCTCCTTTGATTTGATTAATCACCAATGCTGAATCTCCGTAAATATCAAGAATCTTAATCCTTAGATCCACTGCTTCTTCGAGACCCATAATACATGCCTCATACTCCGCCATGTTGTTCGTGCAGTCAAACTTCAGTCTCTCCGTGAACGGGATATGAGTACCTCGGGGGGTGACGATGATCGCCCCAATTCCATTCCCATAGGAATTCACAGCTCCGTCAAATATTAAACCCCAACGGGATTCAGGATCAGGTCCTTCTTCAGGTAACGGCTCTTCACAATCTTTAGCTTTCAAGTACATAACATCTTCATCTGGGAAATCAAACTTGATGGATTGATAATCATCAATTGGTTGGTGAGCCAAATGATCGGCTAAAATACTCCCTTTGATTGCTTTCTGAGTGTGATATTCAATGTCATATTCAGATAACAACATCTGCCAACGGGCTATTCTTCTAGATAAGGCGGGCTTCTCAAAGATATACTTGATCGGGTCCATTTTGGAGATCAACCAAGTAGTGTGATTAATCATATACTGGCGCAGACGGCGAGCAGCCCAAGATAAAGCACAACAGGTTTTCTCAAGCAATGAGTACCGAGACTCATAGTCTGTGAATTTCTTACTCAGATAATATACAACATGTTCCTTCCTTCCAGTCTCATCTTGTTGACCAAGCACACATCCCATGGAATCTTCTAATATGGTCAAGTACATAATCAATGGTCTTCCTTCCACTGGAGGAATCAAAATGGGAGGTTCAAGCAAATATTCTTTGATGCTGTCAAAAGCTCTCTGACAATCTTCTGTCGACACACATCCTTGGTTCTTTCGGAGAAGCTTGAAAATCGGCCCACAGGTAGCAATCATATGAGATATAAACCTAGAAATGTAATTCAGTCTCCCAAGGAATCCTCTTACTTGTTTTTCCGTCTTGGGTGCGGGCATTTCCTGAATAGCTTTGACTTTATCAGGATCTACCTCAATACCTTTCTGACTGACAATGAAACCCATAAGTCTTCCAGAACGAACACCAAAAGTGCACTTGTTGGGATTCAGACGAAGTTTATACTTCCTCAAACGCTGGAATAACTTCAACAAATGTTCCAAATGATCTTCCTCAGTCTGTGATTTGGCAATCATGTCGTCCACATACACTTCGATCTCTTTATGCATCATGTCATGGAACAAAGCAGTCATGGCCCTTTGGTATGTTGCGCCAGCATTCCTCAAACCAAATGGCATAACCCGATAACAGAAAGTTCCCCAAGGTGTAATGAAAGCGGTCTTCTCCATATCTTCCGGTGCCATCTTGATTTGATTGTAACCAGAGAAACCATCCATGAAAGAAAAGACTTTGAACTTGGCAGTACTGTCGACCAATACGTCAATATGAGGTAATGGGAAGTCATCCTTCGGACTAGCTCTATTCAGATCTCTGTAGTCTACACACATCCGAACCTTGCCATCTTTCTTAGCAACAGGCACTATGTTGGCTAACCACTGAGGATAGACTGATGTAACAAGGAAACCTGCGTTAATCTGTTTCTGAACCTCCTCTTTGATCTTGTCAGCCATGTCGGGACGAGTCCTTCTCAACTTCTGCTTGATCGGCTGACATTCAGGTCTCAACGGTAAACGATGCTCCACAATGTCATTGTCCAAACCTGGCATATCTTGGTAGGACCAAGCAAACACATCAACATACTCCTTGAGAAGCTCCAACATCTTCTCCTTAACTTCCGGGATAAGCAATGCCCCGACTCTGACTTCCCTTCTAACCTCTTCATCACCCAAGTTGACCAACTCTAAAGGTTCTTCAAATGGTTGAATAATCTTCTCATCATGCTCGAGCAAACGGGAAATCTCAACAGGAATCTCTTCATCATCCTCTTCTTTGGCTCTGAACACAGGGAATTCAAAGTTGGGAGAGGGCATAGGATCATTGTTTTCGATGGTTAAGTCATGGATTAATCTGCACATATGATCATGCTTTATTTTAGAAATCGATTTGTGCAAATAAAATAAAAGGTTATTAATTAATTTTCATTACTATTTCCCCGAAAAAGTGAAAAATAAAACAATAGTGGACAAAATAACGTTTTTATTCATTAAAGGGAAATACTTGAAACAAAGAGCCCAGACATTTCTCTTTTGCCTTGGGCAGAGCAAAAGGAATTATTTTTCATAGCCCGACACAGAATACGTTTCGCCTTGGGCAGAGCGAATTTTTTCAAAGAAAAATAAACAAAACATTACTCGGAAATGTGCATAACCACAGGAACATCAACAGCTATCCAGTTTTGGCAAGCCAATCCAGGCGTCACAAAAACGGGCAAATCTTCCTCGGAATCATCATCTATGATAGCATCAACCTCAGGATGTATAAACCCTGCACTTCGGAAAACCTCTTGAATCGGACGAACAACCACCTCTTTCTTGACTGTTGCAGATACTGGATGAAAACCCAGACCTTCCCTAGACTTGTTCTCGGGTAACGTCAACACCTGGCCCCATCCTTCGGCCGAACCACTTTCCACCACTCGCCGTGCATCCTCAAAAGAAGAGATGGATGCCCCTTGCTTCTTCACTGTATTCTCAGCAACAGAAAGACCTTGGAACTGGGTTCCAACATCCTCGTCCGCATCAATAAAAGAGAATGATGATAAATGGCTTACCACCATAGCCTGTTCTCCCCCAATCATCACTAGCTTCCCATGCCTTACAAACTTTAGTCTCTGATGGAGCGTAGAGGTGACTGCCCCGGCATCATGGATCCAGGGACGACCCAATAAACAACTGTAGGCAGCACGAATATCCATCACTTGGAAAGTGATTTGAAAAGTATGGGGACCAATCACTATAGGAAGATCCACTTCACCAATGACTGTCTTCCTAGAACCATCAAACGCTTTAACAATTACTCCACTGGGTCTCATAGGAGCACCTGGATATGAGAGCCGGGATAACGTAGTCTTGGGCATCACATTCAACGACGAACCTGTATCCACCAACACACTTGATAAGGTATCATTTCCACAACTTACTGAGATATGCAAATCCATATTATGGTTTCTCCCCTCCTCCGGGAGTTCTTCATCACTGAAAACAAGATTGTTACACGAAGTTATATTTCCCACAATTCCATCGAACTGGTCAACCGTCACATCATGATCCACGAACGCCTGGTCCAAGACCTTCATCAAAGCTTCGCTATGGGCACCAGAATCTCTCAGTAAAGCAAGCAAGGAAATCTTGGAAGGAGTTTGCAAAAGTTGGTCCACAATCTTATATTCACTTCTCTTGATAAGCTTCAGGATCTCATCATCCTCAAGGTGAGGGATAGGTTCACTGGATCGGCCTATCTCAACCCTTGGTTCAACATTTCTCACTGGAATCTCCGCCGGTATGGGTCTCCTGACTTGAACTTCTGGTCTCCTCAAAGGTACTGCTGCAAAAACACGTCCACTTCTCGTAACTCTACTCACATCAGCAATGTTAAAAAAAGACGGTCTCGTTGGTATAGGGACTTCTACCCCATTCTCAATCATTGAGGCATTATACTTATACGATACAGTTTGGTCCGAGTTGTAAGGCACAGGACCAGGTGGGTAAATAATCAAAGGATCAACAGGTGCATTCTGACTGTCGTAAGCAATCTCTACTGATTCAGGCAAATTGAATTGTGGTATGATAACATTCACTTCATCCTCCGGATTTCTGTCATAGGTAATAGTGATAACTCTCTGATCTAGCAACTTCTGAATATCCTCCTTCACAATAGGACAATCATCCTCTCTTGAACAAAATTCACAAACATCATAATCATGCTGGTTCCTAACAAAGGCAAGTCTTCTCAAACTCTGATGTAACCTGATCAACGACTCTCTTATATGTTCAACTTGAAAAACTCGGAACTTCCCCGGACAACCTTCCACCATATTCACCGAAGCTGCCCCATGTCGAGGCAAAGGATTATCTCTAACATTTGGATTAACATCCTTGAAAGACAATATACCATTCTTAATTAATCTCTGTACGTCCGCCTTCAGAGCAAAGCAATTCTCAAGGTTGTGCCCCGGTGACCCTTGATGATATTCACAAAACTGATCCGCCTTGTACCACGGAGAAGTACTGTTCGGTGCGACAGGAGGAGGCTTTGTCGTGATGAGATTCTTTCTGATAAGAGCAGGGAACAATTCAGTATAAGTCATAGGAATGGCATCGAACTGCGGTTTTCTGGGTGAACGGTTCTGATTGTTGAATGGATAAGCCTGTTGTCGAGGCTGCTGCTGAAAAGGCCGTTGTTGAGTTGGTGGAGTTTGATGAGCTGGGGTCATCAAAGTTGGGCGGACAGCCGGAGTGACTGCCGCAACGTGGGAGTAACCTCTCCTAGGTCTACCTGGGAACAAAGCGCTGACATCCTGCTCTTTTCTTTTCGGGAAAACACTTCCAAACTTCTTCGCACTGCTAGACGGACTCCCTTCTTTAACCAAACGCCCCTCGCGAATCCCTTCCTCTAATCGCATACCCATGCTTACCATTTCGGTGAAGTCACTGGGTGTGCTGGCTATCATTCTTTCATAGTAAAAGGAACCTAAAGTCTTCAAAAATATCTTCGTCATCTCTTTCTCCTCAAGAGGTGGATAGATTTGAGCAGCAATTTCACGCCACCTCTGGGCGTATTCCTTAAAAGATTCCCGGTCTCTCCGCGACATCGCCCGGAGTTGATCCCGGTCCGGCGCCATGTCAACGTTATACTTGTACTGATGGACAAAGGCTTCGCTAAGATCGTTGAAGTTGCGGATCCGAATGCTGTCTAAGCCCATATACCACTTTAGAGCAGCACCCGTCAAACTATCTTGAAAATAATGAATCAACAAGTCATGATCATTGGAATACGTAGACATCTTTCTCATGTACATTGTTAAATGACTTCTAGGACACGAATCACCTTTATATCTCTCAAAGTCTGGCACTTTGAATTTTGCTAGAATCTTAACATTCGGAACTAAACAAAGGTCATGCGTGTTCTTCCCAAACAAATCCTTCCCTTTCAATGCTCTAAGCTCCTTCTGAATTTCCTAGAACTGATCCTGAAACTCTTCCATTCTATTAAAGAGACCCAAACTTTCAGCAGGCTCGGCAGGATAAGTAGGTTCATTCAAGTAAGGCACGGAGTGGACCACAGGAGCAACGGTTGTCATAATCGGTTGCGGAAAAGGTGTTACAGACGGAATTACTGGCGGCATAACAGTTGTCTCTGGCTGAGGAAGAGACAAAGCAGGTTGAAACAAAGGTTGTACGGCAGGCTGATACCCCTCTGGCACAAAGTTGTAAGGCATTCCCCACGGAAAACCTTTCGGCATCTGATGTTGAAGCGGAGAGTTGATTTGAGTCACGGAGGCAGGAACGGTGACAATCTCGGAAACCACTGGAGTTGAAGTCTGAATCTCGGCAGCTGTAGTCGATGGCTGATTATGAACAGCCACCAAACTTTCCACTAACGCAGTTAACTTTTCCATCTCGATACGAAGTGTAGCAACTTCCCCACGAAGCTCATGATTTTCCTGTTCCAAATCTTCCATTTTCCTCTGACGATTGGCCCGAGTGTCGTATCGGTGAGACAGCTTGACAACCTTTGGTAGTGGAAAAAGAACAAGGATAAGACCCTAGAAAACATATGAAGTGGAATGTGGAATGATGCATGATGTGCGATACAAATGATGATTCATTTTAAAAGTTTTTCAAGAAACCTTGATAATTTTTGCATACATCAATGGTAAAGGAATTTGGAACAACAAAAACTCAATCCATTAATCGAAAGCGATAAATTACAACTTACAATTTGGAATATCAAAACAGTAAATTACAACTTTGGGATAACAAATCCAATTACAACCTCGAAACGCGGAATCCATAATAAAGCGATAAATTACAATTTTAAAACATGAAATCTAAAATAAAGCAATAAATTACAACTTTGGAGCATGAAGCCCATAATAAAACAATAAATTACAACTTCGGAGCATGAAGCCCTTTTACATAGTTTTTACAAAATGACATCAATAAAATAAACTAAAAGCTAAAGATCACTCGGAATCCTCAGATGAAGGACCAAACACCAGCTGTAACCGGAGCTTCTTGATCTTCTCTTCATAAAAGTCTTCCATCTCTTTCTTCTCAGCTACCAGTCTATCAATGACTTCCTTCTGCGGATTGGGAACGAGAGCCACGCTTACCGAACCTTCCCTCTTTCTCTTCCTTTCACTAGCATACTTCTTCAGCAAGGCATCCTTTTGACGAAGCTTCTCATCGTGATCAATGAACCGGCCGTCTTGAATAAACAACAACTCCTCCTTTTCCTTTAACTGTCGAGTCAGGACTCGATTCTCATATTCAGACATATGGTACTTTTCTTTCCAAGCATCCCTCTCGGACTTCATCCTAGCCAGATTTCCTTGGTACTCTCCTATATCCGCGATAGGGATAACAACAGATGATGGTGCAATGGCAGGGAATAAAGGTTTCTCAAGTTTATAGGGCATCTTGAAAGCACAAGCCCTAGCACGAACCCACTGTAGGTAAGGCTCCAAAGAAACGGCACCTCTATGTCCTAACATATCTCTCCCTTTTCTATGGATGTGTCGCCAAGCTCCTTCGATCTCCCTCTTAGCTGCCTGATGATCTTGTCCTTCCTAAAGAAAGAAGCCACTCACATGGATGTTGTTTGGTTTATCTCTCATCGGATACCCGAACTGACGGCGCGCGAGAACAGGGTTATAGTTGATTCCACCTCTCGTACCGAGAAGAGGTACGTTAGGAAAAGCACCACAGCTATCAATGATCTTCACATCGTGGTAAACTCGATTATACCAGTCAATGTCAAAATGAGTGAGAGCCATAATCTTTGGCGCCCAACGCGGTTCCTTCTCGAGATCCCAGAAAGCATCAGACCCAGGTAGATGCGAGACGTACCACTGATACAGCAACGGTACACAACAAATAATCATCCCTCCTCGATAAGAGTTTCGAAGATGGATGGAGTAGTATGTATCTCCTAGCAGCGTAGGGACCGGATTTCCAATCAGGAAAATTCTGATGGCGTTGATATCCACAAACTTATCAACGTTAGGGAATAAGAATAGACCATACGCGAGTAAAGCAAACACGTCTTCGAAGGCAACAGTATCCTTTATCTCAGCAAAATGACGAGCTTTCTTCAACAAAAACTGCGCCGACAAACCCCGGATTCCCCCTTTCATAGTCATGTTCTCCTCTACCTCTGACTTCTTTAAGTGGGTGATGGTTGCTATCTCGTGAGATTTGGGCTCCTCTTCTAATCCAGAAAAAGGAACACGGTCGGTGATCGGCAAACCAAGTATATAGGAGTACTCCTCTAAAGTGGGCATCAACTGGTAATCCGGAAAGGTGAAACATCGGTACAAGGGATCATAGAATTGAACCAACGTGTTGAGGATGCCTTCCTTCATCTTGCGCTTCATGAGAGGTACGATGGACCCATACTTCTTCTGAAAATCCGTCAGACTCTCGATCTTCGGAATCAAACTCTTCAGTTCTTCAATCTTGGGCTCCTTGAAACTAAAGCTTCGAGTATTTCTCCTTCCAAGCTCCATAATAACCTGAGATGTCTGCAAAAATCATTCCGAAGTTCCTTGAAAAACAAGTTTTTTACAAAGATGTTGATGAATGCATGAATGAATGATAATGCAACAGTCACACACAAGCTTGCAAACATGGGTTCAAAGGTTCAACGTTCAGCACGGAGTCGAGGGTAAAGCCCACCCAAAGGTATGTACTAACGGTTCAGTCACACCTGTAAGACATGGTTCTAAGAGTTCCCAGAGTCTACATTCCTCCTTCGGATATTACCAACGTCTTGATTACTCAATAATTAACAATATTCTCAAGAGAAACTCGTCCGAGCATAGCATCGCGTAACAACTACTTCCGAATTACTCCGTTATAGTCTCCGCGCTACACCTAAAAAGGCCAAGAGGGGTTAGGGTTCTACGGTTCTCAACTTCTCGGGCTCCTAGGTCGAAAATAATAATGTCTTCCCGATTACTCGGTAAAAAAATATTAAGTTCAAGAGGGCCTTCCATTGAGTGGGGGATCTCATGCCTCCTTCTTCGGGATTACTCCCTCAAAGTTAACATGACTATACCGCCCGTCCTATTCCTTAAATGTTACTTAATCCGGGTATAGGATTCATCCTTTGCAAAAAACTCAAACACCCCAATTTAAACATATAATCAAGCAAATCAAATAATAGTAAAACAGATAAGACAAATTAGGCTTAACCCACTTAGGGATGGACCAGCAAGAGGTCAATCTTTCCCCAGCAGAGTCGCCAATTCTGTAGCGATAAAAAATGTAGCGGGGTAAAACGGAGATCGAATTATTGATTAATTCGTCTCACAAAAGCAAGAGTCGCCACCGCGCTTTATTATTTCCAAGGGAAAAGGGGAAAGAGCGAAATAAAACCCTAAATATGCAATGTAAAATAATATTTTTTAAAAGTAATAAAAATACAAGGCGTTTTTGAAAAGAGATCTATGGTTCGGGGGTTGGTTATACAATGGGAAGGTATTAGCACCCAATGTATCTATAGTACTCTATAGGAACCTTTTGAAATATCTGTTTATTTAAAATTGATCGTTTGATTAAAAATAAATCGTTTTGGCCGAAAAGGGGTACGGACGGGTTTTTTGAAGATACGACGACCTAACGTCGAAGTTTTTGCTTAAAGGGTATAAGTTTCGAAAAGATTGAATATTTGAGGAAAAATCAGCCTAAGTTTTAATGAAATGCGAAAGTTCGCGCAATTTAGACTTGAGGACATGAAGTCAACAAATTTATCGTTTTTTCCTTGGATTTAAACGTAAACAGAATAAACAAGTAAATATGAAATAAATAAACAGAAAAATTATGCGGATAATGATTAAATAACAATAATTAAATGATAGACTAAATGATGTGAATAATGCATTTTTATGATTTTTGTTTAATATTAATGAAAAGAAAGTATTTTTAATTGTTTTCAATTTTACGCATTTTAAAAAATGGGTAAAAGTAAAATGAGAATTAATTAAGGGGAATAAAATATTTTAGTTTTTAGGTCTCTATATATTTTTTATATATTTTTTGGAGTTTTGATATTTTTGAATATAAAGTATTATTAAAAGATGACTTAATGTCTTATACTAAATTGAGTATTTAACTAATTTTATAAAAGGCCCTAATTAATATAACAAAATTGTTCATTAGTAATTAATATCATTAAGAATAATATATTTAATTAACTATATAGAAAGATTGCTTATTATTATTAATTAGAAAACAAAAAGTGAATCAAGTTGATTCATTAAAACAAACTAGAGGAAAAAAAACAAAGTGGGCAAAGAGGGGTTTTAGGAGGGCCAAGATTAATAGCATCAGAAGCCGGATAGGGGGTGGATAAAGCAAATCGTTGGGCTTAGGCAGGAAAATGGGGTAAGGACCATTTCATAACTTGTTCTTTTAGGGGTTAAACATAATGTTTAGGGAAAGCAAATTAGGGTTAAGGTTTCGTGGACAGAAGCGGCGCTCCTTGTTGTTCGTCTTCTTCATCTTCGCGCGTTATCCTCTTCAATCGCTTCTGAAATCTCCTCCTGTCTAATGGCCACCAGCTCCCACTGTCCTCTTTCCTCCAGCCAAACGTTAAGGGGCGACGGATTCTACGGTACAAATTCGTTTTATCACTCGTTTAGGGTTTTATTGTAAATGCATGTTGTAACCTTTGATCCACTTTGATTCTGATTTCGTTTTATTGTTTGTGGGAGGTGTTATGAAAGTAAAAGGGGGAAAGGAAATCGTTACCTAGAGGCGGAGACGGAGGAGGACGGTTGGACGAGCTAGGAGGTCGGGGAGGAGGAACAAGCACGTGAGCTTCGCTTCTGTGGCCTGGTTTGAATATTCTTGTTACACCTTTTCTTCTTCTCCTTGCCCGTATCACTGTTGCCTCGTTATGTGCTTTGAATGCTTGCTTGCTACTGTTGAAAAATCTTTTTTTGACTAGCTTCTTTTTCTTCTTCTCACTGTGATCCTGTTACCTCTTTGCGTTTGTGATTTTGCTGCCTGAATTTGGGTTGCCTATGAGGATATAATCTGAGGCTTTATATGTGTTTGGACATGGTTTCAATGGTCTATACTTTGTTAGTTTCGAAATGGTTATGCAGTAAGTTTCGGGGCTTGATGGTTTAGGCCATGTTGAATGATTTTGGTTGATGCAATGGCAGGTTTTTTGTAATGCAGTTGGTTTGAAATGGTGATGCAGTAAGTTGTAGTTGATGCAGGTTTTACTGGTTTAGGCCATGTTTTGATTTATGTTGGTTCGGCAGGTTTGACAGTAGGCTATGGTTCTAGGTTCTGATATGGTTTTTGATATATGGTTTTGATGATGTGGTAGGCAGGTTTAGGCCAAGGTTCAGGACATATTGGTTTTTGACAGGTTTATGGTGATATTGGCTTGAGGGCTCAATCAGTTTTGGTGAGGTTTTTCTATGGTTTAAACAAGTTATTGAGGTTTAGGCCATGTTGTGGTCTGGTTCTACAATGGTTCTATGCAGATTGCAGGTTTATGCAGTAACAGGTTTATGAGGGCTTGAGGAAAAAAATGGTTTTTGCTTTTTGATAGTTTTTCTTTTTTGAATGCTTGGAGATAGATAGATGATGATAAGTGTGTAGTGATTTTTGTTATGTTATAACAGTCTTTCTTTGCCTTCAGGTTTACGTTGAAGGCTTGGTATATTTTTAATATTTCTTTACTTTGGCCTCTGCATACTATACCGTTACATCCAATTTGGTAATCTTTTCTATGCTTCTTTTCTTATTGCCTTGCTGCTGTTCTGTCTGTATTCTAATTCCTGCCTAAGCCAAACCTGCAAAACCATTTTTCTTTCTCTCTTCTCTCTCTCAAGTACCAATTGATGCATTAAGATGATGTGCACTGTACTTATTCTGAAATTGCAACAGAGCTGGAATATGATGAATGAGGAAATATTATATTGCTTGCATAAAATGTTTTGAACTGCATACTTCTTTATCTACTCTTTGTTACAGCATGCACAGTATGGGAGCCTATGTTTTGGCTTCTTCTATGTGGCTGCATAGGTTTACGTTGGCTTTGTTTGTGCTTGCATATGCTGTGTATATTTTGAAATATGCATGGGACTTTGAAAAATGCAATGGATTTTTAATTATGCGGTTTTGAAAAATAAAATAAATTTGTGCATGTTTCACAATTGTGCATTCATTTATGAAAATAAAAATTCCTCCCTTTTTTGTGAACCGGGAGAAATCCCGTGATTTGCAAAAAAGGGTAAACTGATTCCAGCCGTTGCTTTTAATGATGAACATTAAATAATTTTTGCTTTTAATTATTTGTTCAATTCTAATTTTCTTTTAATCGTTTTGCAGGTAAAATCAAGTGAGCAGACAAAAAGGCATTGGATAGAAGATTTAGAATTAGAAAACATTAGATTAGTTTTTATTTCATTTTAACTTTGTAAAATTATTATTGTAAATTCGTTGTAATAAATACAATATTTACACAATAATTGTACAATTAGAAGAAAAAATGAATAAAATTCCAATATTTGCCAATTAATTTCCTCCTTCTCTCTAATTATTTACTTTATCGTTTATAATTCTTTAAATTGTATAATAATTGAAAATGAATCTCAATTACCTAAATTCAGAATAATAAACAAATAAATAAATAATATCATTGATCAATTAATAGTTTCAATAATTTAATTCATTATTCATAATTTTCTAAATTATAATAATTAAAATAGAATTTCAATTATTTAACTTAGAATGATAAATAATTAAATAATCATTATTGACCAATTAATGAACTTTTTTCAAATATTTATTATATTATTCATAAATCTTTAAATTATGTAATAACTGAGAATAAATTCCAATTATTTAAATTTAAGATAGTGAATAATAAATAAACATTGTCTGCATGATTAATACGCCTCTTTTCTAATATTTATTTTATTATCTATACATCTTTAAATTATATAATAATGGAAAAAAAAATCCAATTATTTAAATTTAAGATAATAAATAATTAATAAACATTGTTTTAGCATGAATCGATTAAATAATTTAGTGTTCAAAATAAATAGCTCTCGGCCTGAAAAAGTTATGAATTTTTAAAATCAATAGATCAAAACACTTGTAATGTAATGATGCAGATGGGAGATGGTATCTTAGGTCAAAATTTGGGGTACAACAGTATGCTACGCCCATTGAGGCTAAACTCTCGTGATGGTTCTGGCCGCAAGAAAAGATTGCGATGCTGGAGTTATGACCGATTGAGGGTAGTCAATGATATTGGGATCCTCTAAGAACCCGGTTACTTTTGATAGGACAGGTATAAACCAACAAACTGAAAGAGGGTAATACCTAGACCTCATGCTGGCCTAAACTTTAAGGGCTTGCCTGGTGTGACTTGTGTGCCTTATCATGTTTGCTTTGTAAATATTTGTGGTGTGCTTTATCATAACATCATGACATCATGAGCATTGCATGCATCCTGCATAAGAACTGACCATTTCAAAGACAAGAGGGTTTCACCTTTGCTCTATTTTGTAGGATATCATGATGCCTGTGCGAAGGAATACTATCCGGTTCAACTTTGTTCACCCACCTGAGTTGCTTGAAGAGTTGGTTAGCAGAATTACAAACACCACTTCCTTCATCCAGAGGCATGGTTCTCTTCTCAGTTTAGTCACTGCAAAGCGGGATCAACATTTGATGAGTGTCCTGACCCAGTTCTATGACCCTCTGTACCAGTGTTTCACCTTTCAAGACTTCCAGTTGGTCCCTACCCTGGAAGAGTTCTCTGATTTGCTTGGCATCCCTATCTTGGATCAAACTCCCTTCACTGGTTGGGAAAAGACCCTCAGGCTTGAGGAGGTTGCTGCAGCTCTTCCCTTGACATATCAAGAAGTAATGGACAACTGGGTGACTAGAAGCGGAGTTAAGGGTTTCTTGGCCAAGTTTCTGATTGGTAAAGCTAACAGTTTCTGGAATGACTTGGACTTTAGGGCATATGAAGACATCCTAGCCCTCTTAATCTATGGGCTAGTCTTGTTTCCTAATCCTGACAACTTCATCAATGTCACTGCCATAAGGATCTTTATGTCTCAGAACCCTGTGCCCACTCTCTTGGGTGACATCCTGCAACAACTCTATGCTCGTACTGCCCGAAGACGAGGAACTCTATGGTGTTGTATCCCTTTGTTGGTGAGGTGGTTTATTTTGCACCTCCCTAAGTTCGTGCTGAAGAACCAAGAAGGAAGAGGTTGGGCTCACAGGTTAATGTCTCTCACGGATAAGGACATCATTTGGACTTTCAGAGGTTTGGATGAGGTAGCTGTTATTGATTGTTGCGGGGAATACCCTAATGTTCCTCTGATTGGTACTCAAGGAGGAATCTCTTACAATCCATGTCTAGTGCTCCGTCAATTTGGAAGAGCCAGAAGAGCAGGACCTCATGAGATGTTGGTGCCTCACATCAGTTTTGAGTTTCAGGTGGATAGTGACGAGCTGCTGTTGTACCTCAATTTTTGACCTAAGATATCATCTCCTACCTGCATCATTACATTACAAGTGTTTTGATCCATCGATTTTAAAATTCATAACTTTTTTCAGGCCAAGAGCTATTTATGCTGAACATTGAATCATTTAATCGATTCGTGCTAAAATGATGTTTATTAATTATTTATTATCTTAAATTTAAATAATTGAAATTCGTTTTCGATTATTATGTAGTTTAAAGATGTATAGATAATAAAATAAACATTAGAGAAGAGGCGTATTAATTGTGCGGACAGTATTTATTTATTACTCACTATCTTAAATTTAAATAACTGGAATTCATTCTTAGTTATTACATAATTTAAAGGTTTATGAATAATATAATAAATATTCGGAAAAGTTCATTGGTCAATAACGATTATTTAATCATTTGTCATTCTAAGTTAAATAATTGAAACCCTATTTTAATTATTATAATTTAGAAAGTTATGGATGATGAATTAAATAATTGAGGCTATTGATTGATCAATGATAATTATTTATTTATCTGTTTATTATTCTGAATGTAGGTAGTTGAAATTCGTTTTCAATTATTATACGATTAAAGAAGTGTAAACGATAAAATAAATAATTAAAGAGAAAGAAGAACTTAATTGGCGAATAGTGGATTTTTTATTCATTTTTTCTAATTGTACAATTATTATGTAAACATTGTATCTATTACAACAAAATTACAATAATAAATTTACAAAGCTAAAATGAAATAAAAAAACTAATCTAATATTCCTAATTCTAAAACTTCCGATCCAATGCGTTTTTGTCTGCTCACTTAATGTTACCTGCAAAATTAAAAGAGATTAGAATTCGAATAAATAATTAAAAAGCGAAATTATTTAAGGTTCATCGCAATGGCCGGAATCAGTTACTCTTTTTTGCAAATCACGGGATTTCTCCCGGTTCACAAAAAGAAAGGAATTTTAAATGAATGCACAAGTTTATTTTTGTCCAAAAATTGCATGTTTTAAATTAACTGCATTTTTTTCAAAATCCCAAATGCATATTTCAAAAAAAAACATACAGCATACAAAGCCCCTGCATGAACTACATATGCAAGCATGCTAACGTAAACTTATGCCCACACAGTAGAAAACAAAACAAGCTATTGCATTAGAAGTCAAAAACATGCAGTTTAACTACATATGCAAGCAATATGGACATTCCATTTTCATCATTTTCTGGCCATTTGCAATTTCAGAAAAGTACAGCCTATCACATTTTTGTCAAAGCTGTACTGAGAGAAAAAGAGAGGGAGAAGTGTGGGTTTTACAGGCTTGGCATAGGCAGGAAAAGGATATACAAGACAAACTGTAAAATATAGCCAGTAGAGATAAAAACATAAAAGAAGAATAGAAACAAATTGGAGATGACAGTCTAGTGCAGAATGCCCAGGAAGAGGGAAAGCATTTTTCAAAAACTTCCAGCCTGTAACGTAAACAAGAGAGGGAAAACTGTTATAACACAAAAGAACCAAAGAAATCACACAGAAGAAATATATCCAAGCCTTCAAAAACTTAGAGAAATATAGTTATCAAGAATCTCACAAAAAAAAGCTAGCAGACCTGCATAATTATCCCACTACTGTCAAAAACTATTTCAACCATATGGGCTAAACTTTGCAAAACTGATTGAGCCATTCAAGCCAACATCATCATCCCATTGTCAAAGAGATATAAAAAACAATCTCACACAAAGAACCAATTCAAACCACACCATCAATATGGCCTAGCAACAAAGAGACCTATGCCCCTGTTTCCATCAACCTGTCCAACCAACACGAAATCACCATACTCATAACCATGTCAAATCGATTACTCAAGCCCGAACATCATCAATCACAAACCTGAAACGATCCAAGCCAGAACCAATTTCTAAGGCAACGAACAAGGCCTCAGTGTTACCATCACTGGCCATTCAAAGCATACAACTCAAAGCCTCAAAGAAAAAAACATTATCACAGGCCAATGCACATCGTACAGCAACACGGTTAAGAAGAAGAAAAACAAAATACAATACGAAGGCAAACGAAGAAGAAGAAGCATCACAATACAGTGCCAACAAGAAGAAGAAGAAAAATCGCGTAATACCGGTCACCGAAGCGAGCTCGCGCTTCTCCTCTCCTCGCCGCCTGGCCTCCTTCGCTCCCTACCTCCTCCTCCGTCTCCGCCTAGGTAACGATTCCCTCTCCCTTTTACTTCTATGGTACCTCAATCAAACATTAACAACCAACATTAAGAATCAACAATAAGATTAAACAGAATAAAAATCGTGGAATCAGGATCAACATACAAAATCGAAACCAAGTGTTAACAAATCAATAGCGTTTTACCGAATCCGTAGTCGTCCCTTTTCTCGTTCAGCTAGAGGGAAGAGGAGTTGGAGTGGGTGGCCATGGCAAGAAGAGCTAGCAAATTCAGAGGCAAGTGTGAAGAAGAAGATGCGAAGAAGAAGATCAAAGAGAAGAAGAGACGCGCCGTTTCTGCTTAGCAGAACCCTAATCCCATTATGTTAAACAAACTAACCCTAATACTTTGACAAACTTATGGGCCTCATCCCATTTCTTCTCCTTAAAGCCCACGACCTGCTTCTGCACCCCCTTCTCATTATGAATTTCGCGTTGGGCCTTCAGCTACCTAGCCCATTTACTTTTTGCTTGTTTTATTTTGATACATTTTCTTTTTCACCTTTTGTTATTTTTCTCTAATCTTTTTTTTGTAGAATTATTATTTATGTTAATTAATTGATAAGTATATTAAAAAACAAACAAAGATATGTCTAACTAGGTTTTTTTTATTAATTAGTTGACCTCTTAGTTTAATTTTGGATTTAATTTAAGAATTTTAATTTTATTTCATTAAGGTAAATTATTAATTTTTAACTTAATTTGGAACCCCCTTAATTTTTTAAATAAGTATTTTTTTATACATAAAAAACATAGAATTTAAGGATGTAGACATTTTATTTTTTAATTAATTCTCCTCTTACATCGTTATCAAACAAAATCCTAAAACATATAAAAATAGAAAAACTTAAAAATATTTTATTAATTCGTTTTCTTGCTTTATTAATATTAATATCAAAATATATCAAAAAACTTAATGACTTGAAACTAAAAAACCATTACGTCCTCGTTAAATGATTCTCTTGCTTTTTATCCCTATCAGAATGCGTAAAAATACTTTCGTCCTGTTAACATTAAACAAAAAATCATAAAAAACGCATTATTCGCATAATTTGTTCCATCATTTAGATTATCGTTATTTAATCGTTATTCGCATATTTTGTCCGTATATTTATTTATTTGTTTATTCGGTTTATGCTTAAATCCAAAGGAAAAAACAGTAAATTTGTTGACTTCATGTCCTCAAGTCTAACTGCGCGAACTTTCGCATTTCATTAAAACTTAGGATAATTTTTCCTCAAATATTCACCCTTTTCAAAATTTATGCCCTTTAAGCAAAAACTTCGACATTAGGTCGTCGCAACTTCAAAAACCGTCCGTATTCTGTTTCGGCCAAAACGATTTATTTTCAATCAAGCAATCAATTTTAAATAAAACAGATATTTCAAAAGGTTCCTATAGAGTACTATAGATGCATTGGGTGCTAGTACCTTCCCATTGTATAACCAACCCCCGAACCATAAGATCTCTTTTCAAAACGCTTTGTATTTTATTATTATTTACATTGCATATTTAGGGTTTTATTTCGCTCTTTTCCCTTTTCCTTTGGAAACAATAAAGCGCGGTGGCGACTCTTGCTTTTGTGAGATGAATTAATCAATAATTCGATCTCCGATTTACCCTGCTACATTTTTTATCGCTATAGAATTGGAGACTCTGCTGGGGACAGATTGACCTCTTGCTGGTCCATCCCTAAGTGGGTTAAGCCTAATTTGTTTTATCTGTTTACTATTATTTGATTTGCTTGATTATATGTTTAAATTGGGGTATTTGGGTTTTTTTTTTGCAAAGGACGAATCCTATACCCGGATTAAGTAACACTTAAGGAATAGGACGGGCGGTATAGTCATGTTAACTTTGAGGGAGTAATCCTGAAGAAGGAGGCATGAGATCCCCCACTCAATGGAAGGCCCTCTTGAACTTAATATTTGTTTACCGAGTAATCGGGAAGACATTATTATTTTCGACCTAGGAGCCCGAGAAGTTGAGGACCGTAGAACCCCAACCCATCTTGGCCTTTTTAGGTGTAGCGCGGAGACTATAACGGAGTAATTCAGAAGTAGTTGTTACGCGATGCTACGCTCGGACGAGTTTCTCTTGAGAATATTGATAATTATTGAGTAATCAAGACGTTGGTAATATCCGAAAGAGGAATGTAGACTCTGGGAACTCTTAGAACCTTGTCTTACAGGTGTGATCGAAACGTTAGTACATACCTTTGGGTGGGCTTTACCCTCGACTCCACGCTGAACGTTGAACCTTTAAACCCCATGTTTGCAAACTTGTGTGTGACTGTTGCATTATCATTCATTCATGCATTCATCAACATCTTTGTAAAAAACTAGTTTTTCAAGGAACTTTGGAATGATTTTTGCAAACGTCTCAGGGTATTATGGAACTTGGAAGGAGAAATACTCGAAGCTTTAGCTTCAAGGATCCCGAGATTGAAGAACTGAAGAGTTTGATTCCGAAGATAGAGAGTCCGACAGATTTTCAGAAGAAGTATGGGTCCATCGTACCGCTCATGAAGCGCAAGATGAAGAAAGGCATCCTCAATACGTTGGTTCAGTTCTATGATCCCCTGCACCGATGTTTCACCTTCCCGGATTATCAGTTGATGCCTACTTTAGAGGAGTACTCCTATATTCTTGGTTTGCCGATCGCCGACCGTGTTCCTTTTTCTGGATTAGAAGAGGAGCCCAAATCCCATGAGATAGCAACCATCACCCACCTGAAGAAGTCAGAGATAAAGGAGAATATGACTACGAAAGGAGGAATCCGGGGTTTGCCGGCACAGTTTCTGTTGAAGAAAGCTCGTCACTTTGCTGATACAAAGGATACTGTTGCCTTCGAGGACATGTTTGCTTTGCTCGCGTATGGTCTTTTCTTATTCCCTAACGTTGATAAATTTGTGGATATCAACGCCATCAGGATTTTCCTGATTAGAAATCCGGTCCCTACGTTGCTAGGGGATACTTATTACTCCATCCATCTTCGAAACTCTTATCAAGGAGGGATGATTATTTGTTGTGTGTCGTTGCTGTATCAGTGGTATGTCTCGCATTTACCTGGGTCCGATGCTTTCTGGGATCTCGAGAAGGAACCGCGTTGGGTGCCAAAGATTATGGCTCTCACTCATTTCGATATTGACTAGTACAATCGAGTTTACCATGACGTGGAGATCATTGATAGCTGTGGTGCTTTTCCCAACATACCTCTTCTTGGTACGAGGGGTGGAATCAACTACAACCCTGTTCTAGCGCGCCGTCAGTTCGGGTACCCGATGAGAGATAAGCCGAACAATATCCATGTGAGTGGTTTCTTTCTTCAGGGAGGACAAGATCATCAGGCTGCTAAGAGGGAGATTGAAGGAGCTTGGCGCCATATCCACAAGAAAGGGAGAGATATGCTGGGACATAGAGGTGCCGTTTCTTTGGAACCTTACCTGCAGTGGGTCCGTGCTAGGGCTTGTGCTCTCAAGATGCCATATAAACTTGAGAAACCTTTATTCCCTGCCATCGCACCATCATCTGTTGTTATCCCTATCGCGGATGTAGGAGAATATCAAGGAAACCTGGCTAGGATGAAGTCCGAGAGGGATGCTTGGAAGGAAAAGTACCATATGTCTGAATATGAGAATCGAGTCCTGACTCGACAGCTGAAGGAAAAGAAGGAGTTGCTGCTTATTCAAGACGGCCGTTTCGTTGACCATGATGAGAAGCTTCGTCAGAAGGATGCCTTACTGAAGAAGTATGCGAGTGAAAGGAAAAGAAAGAGGGAAGGTTCGGTAAGCGTGGCTCTCGTTCCTAATCCGCAGGAAGAAATCATCGATCGACTGATAGCGGAAAAGAAGGATATGGAAGACTGTTACGAAGAAAAGATCAAGAAGCTCCGATTACAGCTGGTGTTTGGTCCGTCATCTGAGGATTCCGAGTGAGCTTTAGCTTTTAGTTTATTTTATTGATGTCATTTTGTAAAACTATGTAAAAGGGCTTCATGCTCTGAAGTTGTAATTTATTGTTTTATTAAGGGCTTCATGCTCCGAAGTTGTAATTTATTGTTTTATTTTGGGCTTCATGCTCCAAAGTTGTAATTTACTGCTTTCATGTTTTAAAATTGTAATTTATCACTTTATTATGGTTTTCATGTTTCGGAGTTATAATTTATTGCTTTCATTATTGGATTTGTTATCCCAAGGTTGTAATTTACTGTTCCAAATTGTAAGTTGTAATTTATCGCTTTTGATTAATGGATTGAGTTTTTGTTGTTCCAAATTCCTTTACCATTGATGTATGCAAAATTATTAAAGTTCCTTGAAAAACTTTCCAAAATGAGTCATCATTTGCATCGCTATCATGCATCATTTCACATTTCACCTCACATGTTTTCTAGAGTCTCATCCTTGTTCTTTTTCCACCGAAGGTTGTCAAGCTGTCTCACCGATACGACACTCGGGCCAATCGTCAGAGGAAAATGGAAGATTTGGAACAGGAAAATCATGAGCTTCGTGGGGAAGTTGCTACACTTCGTGTTGAGATGGAAAAGTTAACTGCGTTAGTGGAAAGTTTGGTGGCTGTTCAGAATCAGCCATCGACTACGGCTGCCGAGATTCAGACTTCAACTCCAGTGGTTTCCGAAATTGTCACAGTTCCTGCCTCCGCAACTCAAATCAACTCTCCGCTTCAACATCAGATGCCGAAAGGTTTTCCGTGGGGAATGCCTTACAACTTTGTGCCAGAGGGGTATCAGCCTACCGTACAACCTCTATTTCAGCCTGCATTGTCTCTTCCTCAACCAGAGACAACTGCCATGCCGCCAGTAATTCCGTCTGTAACACCTTTTCCGCAACCAATTATGACAACCGTTGCTCCTGTGGTCCACTCCGTGCCATACTTGAATGAACCAATTTATCCTGCCGAGCCCGCTGAAAGTTTGGGTCTTTTTGATAGAATGGAAGAATTTCAAGATCAGTTCCAGGAAATGCAGAAGGAGCTTAGAGCATTGAAAGGGAAGGATTTGTTTGGGAAGAGTACGCATGACCTTTGTTTAGTTCCGAATGTCAAGATTCCAGCGAAACTCAAAGTGCCAGACTTTGAGAGATATAAGGGTGATTCGTGTCCTAGAAGTCATTTGACAATGTACGTGAGGAAGATGTCTACGTACTCCGATGATCATGATTTGTTGATTCATTATTTTCAAGACAGTTTGACGGGTGCTGCTCTAAAGTGGTACATGGGTTTAGACAGCATTCGAATCCGCAACTTTAACGACCTTAGTGAAGCCTTTGTCCATCAGTACAAGTACAACGTTGACATGGCGCCGGACAGGGATCAACTCCGGGCGATGTCGTAGAGAGACCGAGAATCTTTTAAGGAGTACGCCCAGAGGTGGCGTGAAATTGTTGCTCAAATCTATCCACCTCTTGAGGAGAAAGAGATGACTAAGATATTTTTGAAGACTTTAGGATCCTTTTACTATGAGAGAATGATAGCCAGCGCACCCAGCGACTTCACCGAAATGGTAAGCATGGGCATGCGATTAGAGGAGGGGATTCGCGAAGGGCGTTTGGTTAAAGAAGGGAGTCCGTCTAGCAGTGCGAAGAAGTTTGGAAGTGTTTTCCCGAAAAGAAAAGAGCAGGATGTCAGTGCTTTGTTTCCAGGTAAGCCTAGGAGAGGTTACTCTCACGTTATGGCAGTCACTCCGGCTGTCCGCCCAGCTTTAATGACCCCAGCTCATCAAATCCCGCCAACTCAACCACGGCCATTTCAGCAGCAGCCTCGACAACCGCCTTATTCGTTCAACAATCAGAACCGTTCACCCAGAAAACCGCAGTTCGATGCCATTCCTATGACGTATACTGAATTGTTCCCTGCTCTCATCCGAAAGAATCTCATCACAACAAAGCCTCCTCCTGTCGCACCGAACAGTGCTTCTCTGTGGTACAAGGCGGATCATTTCTGTGAATATCATCAAGGGTCGCCGGGGCACAACCTTGAGAATTGCTTTGCTCTGAAGGCGGACGTACAGAGATTAATTAAGAAAGGCATCTTGTCTTTTAAGGATGTTAATCCAAATGTTAGAGATAATCCTTTGCCTCGACATGGGGCAGCTTCAGTGAATATGGTGGAAGGTTGTCCGGGGAAGTTTCGAGTTTTTCAAGTCGAGCACATAAGAGAATCATTGATCAGGTTACATCAGAGTTTGAGAAGACTTGCCTTTGTTAGGCACCAGCATGATTATGACGTTTGTGAGTTTTGTTCAAGAGAGGATGATTGTCCTATTGTGAAGGAGGATATTCAGAAGTTGCTAGATCAGAGAATTATCACTATTACCTATGACCGAAATCCGGAAGATGAAGTGAATGTTATCACACCACAATTTAATTTGCCAGAATCAGTAGAGATTGCTTATAACAGTCAAACTGCATCTGTTGATCCTTTGATTATTTACCCACCTGGCCCTGTGCCTTACAGCTCAGACCAAGCTGTGCCGTACAAGTATAACGCCACAATGATTGAGAATGGGGTAGAAGTCCCCATACCAACCAGACCATCTTTTGTTAACATTGCCGATGTGAGTAGAGTTACAAGAAGTGGGCGTGTTTTTGCAGCAGTACCGTCGAGGAGACCAGAAGTTCAAGTTAGGAGGCCCATACTGGCGGAGATTCCCGTAAGAAATGTTGAACCAAGGGTTGAGATAGGCCGATCCAGTGAACCTATCCCTCACCCTGAAGAGGATGAGATCCTAAAGCTTATCAAAAGGAGTGAGTATAAGATTGTGGACCAGCTTTTGCAAACACCTTCCAAGATTTCCTTGCTTGCCTTATTGAGAGATTCTGGTGCACATAGAGAAGCTCTATTGAAGGTCTTGGACCAGGCGTTCTAGACCATGATGTGACAGTTGATCAGTTTGATGGGATTGTGGGAAATATAACTTCGTGTAACAATCTGGGTTTCAGTGATGAAGAACTCCCGGAGGAGGGGAGAAACCATAATATGGCTTTGCACATTTCAGTAAGTTGTGGAAACGATACCTTATCAAGTGTGTTGGTGGATACAGGCTCGTCGTTGAATGTGATGCCCAAGACCACGTTGTCTCGACTTTCATATCCAGGTGCTCCTATGAGGCCTAGTAGAGTAATTGTTAAAGCATTTGATGGTTCCAGGAAGACAGTTATTGGTGAAGTGGACCTTCCCATAGTGATTGGCCCCCATACTTTTCAAATCACTTTCCAAGTGATGGACATCCGTGCTGCCTACAGTTGTTTATTGGGTCGTCCCTGGATCCATGATGCCGGGGCAGTCACCTCTACGCTCCATCAAAGACTAAAGTTTGTAAGACATGGGAAGCTAGTGATGATTGGGGGAGAGCAGGCCATGGTGGTAAGCCATTTATCATCGTTTTCTTTTATTGATGCTGACGAGGATGTGGGGACCCAGTTCCAGGGCTTATCTGTTGCTAAGAATACAGTGAAGAAGCAAGGGGCATCCATCTCTTCTTTTGAGGATGCGCGGCGAGTGGTGGAAAGTGGTTCGGCCGAAGGATGGGGCCAGGTGTTGACATTACCCGAGAACAAGTCTGGGGAAGGTCTGGGTTTTCATCCAATATCTGCAAGGGTCAAGAAGGAGGTGGTTGTTCGTCCGATTCAAGAGGTTTTCCGAAGTGCAGGGTTTGTACATCCTGAGGTTGAAGCTATCATAGATGATGATTCCGAGGAGGATTTGCCCGTGTTTGTGACGCCTGGATTGGCTTGCCAAAACTGGATAGCTGTTGATGTTCCTGTGGTTACGCACATTTCCGAGTAATGTTTTGTTTATTTTCCTTTGAAAATTCGCTCTGCCCAAGGCGAAACGTATTTTGTGTCGGGCTATGAAAATAACTCCTTTTGCTCTGCCCAAGGCAAAAGAGAAATGTCTGGGCTTTTTGTTTCAAGTATTTCCCCTTTAATGAATAAAAATGTTATTTTGTCCACTGCTGTTTTATTTTTCACTTTTTCCGGGAAATAACAATGAAAATAAATTGATAACATTTTGTTTTATTTGCACAAATCGATTTCTAAAATAAAGCATAATCATATGTGCAGATTAGTCCATGACTTAACCATCGAAAACAATGATCCTATGCCCTCTCCCAACTTTGAATTCCCTGTGTTCAGAGCCGAAGAAGAGGATGATGAAGAGGTTCCTGTTGAGATTTCCCGTTTGCTTGAGCATGATGAGAAGTTTATCCAACCATTTGAAGAACCTATAGAGTTGGTCAACTTGGGTGATGAAGAGGATAGAAAGGAAGTCAAAGTCGGAGCTTTGCTTATCCCGGAAGTTAAGGAGAAAATGTTGGAGCTTCTCAAAGAGTATGTTGACGTGTTTGCTTGGTCCTACCAAGATATGCCAGGGTTGGACAATGACATTGTGGAACATCATTTACCGTTGAGACCTGAGTGTCCACCGATCAAGCAGAAGTTGAGAAGGACTCGTCCTGACATGGCTGACAAGATTAAGGAGGAGGTTCAGAAACAGATCAACGCAGGTTTCCTTGTTACGTCGGTCTATCCTCAGTGGTTAGCCAACATCGTGCCTGTTGCTAAGAAAGATGGCAAGGTTCGGATGTGTGTAGACTACAGAGATCTGAATAGAGCTAGTCCGAAAGATGATTTCCCATTACCTCATATTGATGTATTGGTCGACAGTACCGCCAAGTTCAAAGTCTTTTCTTTCATGGATGGTTTCTCTGGTTACAATCAAATCAAGATGGCGCCGGAAGATATGGAGAAGACCGCTTTCATTACACCGTGGGGAACATTTTGTTATCGGGTTATGCCGTTTGGTTTGAGGAATGCTGGTGCAACATACCAAAGGGCCATGACTGCTTTGTTCCATGACATGATGCATAAGGAGATCGAGGTGTATGTGGATGACATGATTGCCAAATCACGAACTGAGGAGGATCATTTGGAAAATTTGTTGAAGTTATTCCAGCGTTTGAGAAAGTATAAACTCCGTCTGAATCCCAACAAGTGCACTTTTGGTGTTCGTTCTGGGAGACTTTTGGGTTTCGTTGTCAGTCAGAAAGGTATCGAGGTAGATCCGGATAAAGTCAAAGCTATTCGGGAAATGCCCGCACCCAAGACGGAAAAACAAGTAAGAGGATTCCTTGGGAGACTGAACTACATTTCTAGATTCATATCTCATATGGCTGCTACCTGTGGGCCGATTTTCAAGCTTCTCCGGAAGAACCAAGGATGTGTGTGGATAGAATATTGTCATAGAGCTTTTGATAGCATCAAAGAATATTTGCTTGAACCTCCCATTTTGATTCCTCCAGTGGAAGGAAGACCATTGATTATGTACTTGACTATATTGGAAGACTCCATGGGATGTGTGCTTGGTCAACAAGATGAGACTGGAAGAAAAGAACATGCTGTATATTATTTGAGTAAGAAATTCACAGACTGTGAGTCTCGATACTCATTGCTTGAGAAAACCTGTTGTGCTTTAGCTTGGGCTGCTCGCCGTCTACGCCAGTATATGATTAATCACACTACTTGGTTGATCTCCAAAATGGACCCGATCAAGTATATCTTTGAGAAGCCCGCCTTATCTGGAAGAATAGCCCGTTGGCAGATGTTGTTATCCGAATATGACATTGAGTATCACACTCAGAAAGCGGTCAAAGGGAGTATTTTAGCGGATCATTTGGCTCACCAACCAATTGAAGACTATCAATCCATCAAGTTTGATTTCCCAGATGAAGATGTTATGTACTTGAAAGCTAAAGACTGTGAAGAGCCGTTACCTGAAGAAGGACCTGATCCTGAATCCCGTTGGGGTTTGATTTTTGACGGAGCTGTGAATTCCTATGGAAATGGAATTGGGGCAATCATCGTCACTCCCCGAGGTACTCATATCCCGTTCACGGCGAGATTGAAGTTTGATTGTACGAACAACATGGCGGAATATGAGGCATGTATTATGGGTCTCGAAGAAGAAGTGGATCTAAGGATTAAGATTCTTGATATTTACGGAGATTCAGCATTGGTGATTAATCAAATCAAAGGCGAATGGGAGACTCGTCATCCTGGTTTGATCCCTTACAGAGACTACGCTAGAAGGTTGTTAACTTTCTTCAACAAGGTGGAATTACATCATATCCCTAGAGATGAGAATCAAATGGCGGATGCTTTAGCTACCTTGTCTTCAATGTTTCAAGTGAATGATTGGAACGATGTGCCTACAATCCGAGTTATGCGCCTCGACAGACCTGCTCATGTGTTCTCAGTAGAAGAGGTTACCGACGACAAACCGTGGTTCTATGACATTAAACGTGTTCTTCAAACTCAAGAGTACCCGCCTGGGGCATCCAACAAAGATAGGAAGACGTTGAGAAGATTAGCAAGCAGTTTCTTTCTCAATGAAGAAGTTTTGTATAAGAGGAATTACGACATGGTCTTGCTCAGATGTGTAGACAAACGTGAAGCAGACATGCTGATGCAAGAAGTACACGAAGGATCCTTTGGCACTCACGCCAATGGACATGCAATGGCTAGAAAGATGTTGAGAGCTGGTTACTGTTGGATGACAATGGAATCCGACTGCTGCAAGTATGTGAAGAAATGTCATAAATGCCAGATTTATGCGGACAAGATGCACGTGCCGCCGACCCTCCTCAATGTTATATCTTCACCTTGGCCTTTCTCTATGTGGGGCATTGATATGATTGGGATGATTGAACCCAAAGCTTCAAATGGTCATCGTTTCATCTTGGTAGCGATTGATTATTTTACTAAATGGGTGGAAGCAGCATCTTATGCTAATGTAACCAGACAGGTGGTAGTCAGATTTATCAAGAATCAAATCATTTGTCGATACGGCATCCCGAGCAAGATCATCACTGATAATGGTTCGAATTTGAATAACAAGATGATGAGAGAGCTTTGTGAAGAGTTCAAGATCGAACATCATAATTCTTCTCCTTACAGACCAAAGATGAATGGGGCAGTTGAAGCTGCTAACAAGAACATTAAGAAGATTGTCCAGAAGATGGTGGTAACTTATAAGGATTGGCATGAAATGCTTCCGTTTGCTTTACACGGGTACCGTACTTCAGTTCGAACTTCAACGGGCGTGACCCCATTTTCCCTAGTTTACGGTATGGAAGCAGTACTCCCCGTGGAGGTTGAGATTCCGTCTCTGAGAGTGTTGATGGAAGCTAAACTTTCTGAGGCTGAATGGTGTCAAAGTAGATATGATCAGTTGAATTTAATCGAAGAAAAGAGATTGACAGCTTAGTGTCACGGTCAATTGTATCAGCAGAGGATGAAGAAGGCTTTTGATAAGAAGGTTCGACCGCGCGAGTTCAGAGAAGGTGACCTTGTACTCAAGAAAATATTATCTTTCCAACCTGATTCTAGGGGCAAGTGGGCTCCGAATTATGAAGGACCGTATGTTGTTAAGAAAGTTTTCTCTGGGGGTGCCTTGATTCTCACTAATATGGACGGTGAAGAACTCCCACGTCCCTTGAACGCCGATGCAGTCAAGAAGTATTTCGCTTAGGCAAATTTCTGGTCAAATCAGTCTCGGCATCTAAGCACATTCTGGAATTCAAAGTTGTTAGGGAGAATAGCGATCATTGTTTTTGTATGACCTTTTATTTCAAGTATTATTTCCCCAAGCTTTTGTAAACCGTTGGAGTCGCATTGTTAGCGAACTACCTCTTATTAATGAAATTTGAGCATTTACCTTTTGTAGGCAAAATTTTAATTTCTATGGAAATACTTGAAACAAATTTACTTAAGTGTTCTTATTTTAAATATGTGTCGTGGATAACGAAAGGAATATTAACAGTTTGTTCCAAGGATGGTCAAGCCAGGAACTGCAAAGCAGTACAGTAATTTATCCTTGCATGATGAACATGTTTTATTTCAAAATCGTCATGAGGTGTTGGTTGTGTAAACTTGTGTTTCTAGTGGTACTAAGTTTGGTGACTCCCCAGCTGTTCCAGTTGAGCATTGTTTTGGCTATCTCTATTTGGGCGATTTCTGAAGTTTAGTACGTTTTGTCTCATACCGTGGTCTATTGGTGTTAGAAGATTGGATTTGGATGCTTTTCTCCTCAGAAGACTTGGACCTTGTAGCGTGATACCCTCCGACGTTGCTTTGTGTTTCCAGTTCCGTTTATCTTCCGTCTTTTCAAGATTGGCCGAGTATCTATTTTGCTGTGACGTCTTGTTATCTCCATCTTATTCCGTCTGTCTGTTTTGTCAGCATAACATTCATTTACTCATTTACACTCATATCAACATGCATATCCACATTTGCCGTTGATTTTGAGTCGTACTTTGTTTATTCGAACAACGTACATATGTTCTTTCCAGGTAGAAAGTCAGCTTAGGCAGAAAATGTGTTTCTTTTTCTAAATTCCCCAACTGAGCTAATCCTCATGGATGATTTTGGTTTAGCCTACCTTGCCCATTTCTGAATACGATGAATTCCCCAATTGAGTTACTTTCTCATCGGGTGGAGTCTTGTTTGACTGTTTTCTTTCTAGGTTATCCCTGGATGAAGTTGCTGCCTCGTGCATAGACTATCTCTTTGATTTTCTCCAATGAAATCGCGACCCAGATAGTTGGTGCATTTATTTTGCATGTTAAAGTATATGATCTCCTCGGGAAGGATTGATTCAGGGTTCTCTTTGACGAGGATTTTATTCTCTGCCAGTATCATCGCAATTCCCTCCTGTTTGTTTTTGGAAAACGACAAGCGGCAGCTCTTCATGAGCAACTTGTACGTTATAGACACCGTTGGAAAACGACAAGCGGCAGCTCTTCATGAGCAACTTGTACGTTATAGACACCGTTGGAAAACGACAAGCGGCAGCTCTTCATGAGCAACTTGTGCGTTATAGACACCGTTGGAAAACGACAAGCGGAAGCTCTTCATGAGCAACTTGTACGTTTACTTTTTGAAAGCGCCGAGCAGCAGTTCTTCATGAGCTACTAGTGCGTCATGTTTATCTTTTTGAAAGCGCCGAGCAGCAGTTCTTCATGAGCTACTAGTGCGTTATCTACTTTTTGAAAGCGCCGAGCGGCAGTTCTTCACGAGCTACTAGTGCGTCATTTTATTTTTCTGAAAGCGACAAGCAGCAAACTCTTCATGAGTTACCAGTACGGTACTACTTTTCTGGAATACAACAAGCGGCAGCTTCTTTATTTGAGCAGTTTGTATGTTATCGGTATTTTCTTTGGACAACAACAAGCGGCAGCTTCTTTATTTGAGCAGTTTGTATGTTATCGGTATTTTCTTTGGACAACAACAAGCGGAAGCTTCTTTATTTGAGCAGTTTGTATGTTATCGGTATTTTCTCTGGACAACAACAAGTGGCAGTTTTCTTTATTTGAACAACCTTCGTATCTACAATCTTATTACTTCAGCATTAATGAGTATATCTCTGAAAATCTAGCAGAGAAGTCTGTTACGAATCTATACCTCCAGAAGTCGGTAATTAGTTGTCAGCAATTTGATACTCTCTGTCTACCATCGACCTTGAGTTGCGGGCTCACTGTTTTGGATCAATGATCTGTTATGGCCTATGCAAGAGGCTCTCTTTGTTAGGGTTAGAGGTCGTATTCCCTCAATTTTATTCGCTGTTAGGAGTCTGTCGTTTGAAGTTGATAGCTTGTTTCCCCAGTAATGTATAATCCATGCCGCTGTGTTTTGTTGGTGTTCGATTCCCCCAACATTGTCTTGTTTCACACAATATCTTTCTCTGTGAGTTCGATCGCTGCATTCATATCAAACATGACGACGACATCTTAGGACAAAATTTGCGTAGTTATGTATTTAAGTACCTTCAATCTCGTCGAAACGAAGATTTCAATCTTCATATCTCCGGATAGAAGAAACTTAAATAGGGGCAGCTGTTGTACCTCAAATTTTGACCTAAGATATCGTCTCCTACCTGCATCATTACATTACAAGTGTTTTGATCCATCGATTTTAAAATTCATAACTTTTTTCAGGCCAAGAGCTATTTATGCTGAACATTGAATCATTTAATCGATTCGTGCTAAAATGATGTTTATTAATTATTTATTATCTTAAATTTAAATAATTGAAATTCGTTTTCGATTATTATGTAGTTTAAAGATGTATAGATAATAAAATAAACATTAGAGAAGAGGCGTATTAATTGTGCGGACAGTATATTACTCACTATCTTAAATTTAAATAACTGGAATTCATTCTTAGTTATTACATAATTTAAAGGTTTATGAATAATATAATAAATATTCGGAAAAGTTCATTGGTCAATAACGATTATTTAATCATTTGTCATTCTAAGTCAAATAATTGAAACCCTATTTTAATTATTATAATTTAGAAAGTTATGGATGATGAATTAAATAATTGAGGCTATTGATTGATCAATGATAATTATTTATTTATCTGTTTATTATTCTGAATGTAGGTAGTTGAAATTCGTTTTCAATTATTATACGATTAAAGAAGTGTAAACGATAAAATAAATAATTAAAGAGAAAGAAGAACTTAATTGGCGAATAGTGGATTTTTTATTCATTTTTTCTAATTGTACAATTATTATGTAAACATTGTATCTATTACAACAAAATTACAATAATAAATTTACAAAGCTAAAATGAAATAAAAAAACTAATCTAATTGTTGCACCCCAAAATTTGCCCTCCCATATTCTCCAAGATTTGTCAAGTCAAAGTCACAAAAGTCCCCAAGGGTTGAGCAGTTCAACTGTCTCCTATACAGTCAAAACTAGGGTTTGGGTTCTGATCAAAGAAAGGAAGTTTTCAAAGGCCCAATCAAGTCTCATATGCTTACAAAGATGGTCAAGTATCCTCATATCAAGTTTCAAGGCATTCAGCTCAAAATTGCATAGTCAAAACCCTAAATTGCACTACAGTCAACTGTAGGGGCAAAATGGTCATTTGACAGTCAAAAGTTCAAATTTTTGGTCAACATATCATTTTGAAGCCACAAACATCATTTGATCAATGCTTGATCATGATTCTCAAAATTTGGCTCAGAAATCATCAAAGATGCAAAAGTTGCCTTATTTGGACAGCTGAAAAAGTCAACTGAAATTGACCAGGGCATAACTTTCACATGGATTATCAGAAAAATTCCATCCAATGCTCATTTTTAAGAGAAAGACATTTCCTACAACTCATCTTCATACTTCAAGTCGAAGAAATGCTCTCACAAAAAGTTATCAATTTCAACATTATAGGTCATTTTCAAAAGTCAACAAAAAGGGACTTTAAGTCAAAGGCCATAACTTGATATTGGTAAATCAAAATAACATGGGACCAAAGAAATTGGTTAGAGGACTCAAAGACCTTTCCAAAATGTCCAAGAACATGTGAAAAGCTTAAAAATGGACCAAGTTATGCCTTGTGGAAGTTGGGAAATTTTTGGAAATTTTTGAAAGTCAACTTTACTTCAAATGATCCAAAATTGCTAATGGGCCCATTTTTCTTCCAAGTTTCTTCATGCCAAGCCTATGCACGACCATTAAGCCCAAAAGGAAGTTTTTCTCCATTTTTATTTATTTATTTGGATTTTTTATCATTTATAATTCATTTAATTAAATAAAATGCATGAAAAATATAAACCTAATGAAAACAAATCTTTTTATGCATGTTTGATACTCAATATTTCGTGTAAATGCAAAGGGGGAAAGATTTGGAGCTGATTGGCATAATTGAGAGCAAATACACTTGAAAAAGATATGGAAAAGATATGAAGAAATCAAATATGTGAAATCATCAATGCCATGGATTTTGTTCAGTTTTCTTGACCTAATCATCTCACTACATATTCAGGATGATAACCCTAATGCTAGACAACTCTCAGCTGCGCTCAGAAACCATATACAAACTTGAAAAATTCTCCAAGAAAGCCAATACTGAAAACTAGTTTTTAGGTCGATTCAAGCTTCAATTCTTGTTCTATCAGCATCCCCAAGCTTCACTGAACGTGTGTCAATCAAAAACATCAATCCAAACGCAAAGAATTGGTAACGAGGACCTCCCCTGTACAGCAAAAAAGTGACAATCGCATTTTAAATTCTAAGCATTATCATGACATTCTAACTATGGATTTATGTTCCTTATGAATTTCTAGAGCTAACCATTGCATTTAATTGAATTATCGTGCTGTGTATAAGATTCTGCCATGGCCAGTTTCTAGGGTTTGCAGGTCTTTCCATTTGGGGCTTTCCAGCCAAGGCAAAATCAGGATTCCTGAGTATCACCATTGGAATCATCATGCCCAAACGAACAAAGATCGACCCTCGCGATCAATTTATTGACCTCATAGGCTTAATCGCTATTTTCGCGTAGCTAGCCTAAGAAAACGCAACATAAACCGTTGCCTATATGTTTTATTTTACAGGGATGGTGGAGAAGACAAAGTCGTGTCACATGGGGATAGGCCAGTTCAAATTTCGCGCGAATTTCCAAGGGCATTGACGTTTTCTTCTTATAATATTTGTCGTTTATTATATATTAAAAATAACTCAAGTGCTTCAGTGGCAGGTGTGTTCCTTTGCATGGTCCAAGACTTGGGTTCGAATCCCAGGTCTGAGTAATTTCGTTACTATTTTTTCATTGATAATCATATGCAGGCACAATCCTAAGACGCATCATGCACACTCAAAACTCATCGTCCACGCGTCCCAGTAGATCAATCAAAGGGCTCAGATTCAAGGCACATGATACACTATGGTCAACGCATTGGCACGTGAACTGAAAAGTCAAGTGGATTTCAATGTTAATGGGCCAGAATGCTAGGCCTTACCTCCAATTTTGGGGCTACCCCCCTGGTTTGATTTTCTTTTTATATTTTTATTTTCTCAATTGTTATGTTATTTATTTATTTTATTTGTTTTAATTAATTAATTATTTTTACAAAAATATGAAAAATATCATAAAATCAGAAAAAGGCAAAAAATATAATTTTTATTTTATTATTTCCATAAATAAATTATATGTAAATTATTTAGTTTAATTAGGTTTTTAACTTTAATTCCTTGTAATAAAAATCCAAAAATATAGAATTAGGTTAATTGATAATTTTTATATCTTTTTAATTTTTCCTTTTTCTCACAATATTATTTATTTATTTATTTTATTTTTATAATTAAATGTACATAAGTAAAAATTAGGGTTTAATTTAGATTAATATAACATTTTTACAATAAACTTAAAAAACAATAGAATTAGGGTTAGTCAATTATAATTAATTCCTTCTTTTTTTCTTTTAAATCTAAAAAACACAAAATACCAAAAAACATTTAATTTTTAATTTTAATTCTCATTAACTTTAAATATTTTGCAAAAGGGTCCAACGCCCATTGTTTTTAATTATTTTATTTCGCGCATTTATCTTATGTTGTTTATTATAATTATGTAATTCTCCCAAAGCGTTGTAACTCTAATTTTTTTTCGCACTTTATTTTGCTTCATTTACTTTCTGCTAAATCGGGTCCGGTTTAATTTTGGCGATGTGGACCCGCGCCATTTGTAATAGCTGTAGATTTATTTTCCCGCAAATACTTTTAACTGTTAAATAAGCATGCAAGAATGAATGGCCCTAATTAAAATCAAGCGTAGAATACCAATAAACATGACAAGACAAATATCTGAAAACGACACACGAATCGCACACACCACCCCTAGGGTACGCTTCACTGTTGCCTTTCGAAAGGTGATCGTCGAGTAGAGGATGTCTTAGTAAGTCCTCATGATCCGGGAACCTGGCATGAGGGTAGCTTCTAAGGTATCTTCCCATTGCTCCGGTGATCACCACGTCCCTAAAACTCGAATTGACCCGAACACCTCCAACGGTGGTGCTACCTACCTCTCAATGGTGGGATGGCACTACTTTTAAGGACATCTACACAGACGAATTCCTTAGGGTAGGTAGGTTCTCAAGGATACTTGCTCTAATCTCAAAAACAAATTCAAAAAGACTTTTCACACCAACACTTTTCAAAAGCTTTCAAAACAAACTTTTCAAACACTCTGACGTACGAGTCGAACTGAAATTTTTCAAAAGAAACTTTTTAAACCCACATTGAAAAGCAAACAAACAATTTTGAAAACACATTGAGCAAGTATCTAAGAGCCCATGGATAACCATGGATAGAAAGGGTGCTAACACCTTCCCTTTCTATAACCTACCTCCCGAACCGAGAGCAATCTCTTTAAGGAATTTTTCTGTGCTTTTGTCCTTTCCATTTGGAGAAAATAAAAGACGGTGGCGACTCTTGCTTCCGCGACATTTCGCAAAACCAGCGTTAAACAGTCAGTTCCAGATCCACCGATCACAGAACTGGCGACTCTGCTGGGGATATACTTATAAAGTGAGGTGTACCTTAGGACTAAGATCACTTGTGTTTTCAATTGCTTTCCTTGCTTGCTTTATAATTGTGGGTTGCTTGGGAGTTCTATAGATCCTAACCCGGATCTGGGGATACCTTCTTAGAAAGTAGCAACAAGGCTGTGAGGGAACTGTGCGGGGTATACCGACATGGTTGAAACAGTCTGCTACGTTGATGTGGCACTTTGGTGTGTACCAGTAACCCTTGAGTTCAGTCAAGGAGAGTACGGGGCCTCCGCGTGGTGTCGTGAAGCATCAACAGACCTTAGGAACCTTAATTGAACTATCTTGGCCTCTTTAGGGTAGTGAGATAACTGACTTTGGTGCAGTCCGAGGTTGGTTGATACTCGATACTACACTCAATTGAGGGTTGCTTTCCTGGAATATTTCGGTCGCCAGTTCAGTGGCTAAATCGAAACGATGAACAATGAAAGCAATCCCGTGATATTGGGAACCTTAGAACCCGGTTACTTTGATTAGGACAGGTTGAACCCACCAACTTCAAGAGGGTACTACCTAGACCCCATGCTGGCCTAAACCTAAGGGCTCTCTCTTGTGTGACTTGTGTGCCTTAGTACTTGACTATCTGCATGCTTGTGACCTAACATTTGTTTCTTGCAGGTTTTGTTTCAGTCCTTAATTAGGACTCATAACAGGGTTACTGACATCATCCCATGCATACCATAACATCATACCATTGCATACATCTTAACCCATTTCAAGGATCTCAAGGGCTTGTGATGCAGGTCATGGTGAATCAACTATCCCGGCAAGGGGCAGAGAGGATTTATTTTCCTCTAGCCAAGAGTGTCAGGGGCTATGACCCACTGGATATGGTGAGCCTTTGACCCTTGAAGAAGGACTCTCAACAACATGAAGTTCCTTCAATCAAGTTACCGGTTCTCAACTCTAACAATTTCTCTGTTTATCCCGCGAGGTCCTTGAAAACATTACATGCATGTCATACATCTCATTGCATTGCAGGTACCCCTTGGATAGGTTGCTTACCCTTCTTCGCTGTTTATTTCAGCCGATCGTCATGAACCCTGAATCATCAGCCGAGCAGACTATCAAGGACCTCCAGGCTCAGAACGCCCAGTTCCAAGAGCTGATCATGAATTTGACCCAGGGGCAACAAGATCTGAAGGCTCTGCTTTTGAAGAAGGACAAGAAGAAGAAGAGGACTGTTTTGTTCAGCCCTAGACGCAGATCTGGGAATACACCGCAAATTGAAACTGAGAGGACAACCCCATCTGTGGGAAAAAGCAGTCATCAAGAGGAAAGGGTGCCCAGTCCAGAGGTCTCTGACAATGAAACAGATTTCGACGACGAGCAGTACCCTCCGGCTGAGGACAGGTATAAACAGTTGGAAGACCGGCTCAGTGCTATGGAGATACAAAAGGTGCCTGGCCTGGACTTCGAGGATCTAGGTCTGTCTTCTGGGGTAGTGATCCCGCGCAAATTCAAGGTGCCTGCCTTTGCTAAATACGACGGGGCATCCTGTCCTAAGTTGCATCTCAGGGCTTATACCAGGAGGATCCAGCCCTATACAGCTGACAAAAACTTATGGATCCATTTCTTCCAAGAGAGTCTTTCAGGGACTCAGCTCGAGTGGTTCTATCAACTGAATGGAGCCAACATCCGTACCTGGGAAGACTTAGCCACTGCATTTTACAAACACTACCAGTATAATGCCGACCTCGCTCCCACGCGTACTCAGCTTCAGGGGATGTCTATGGGTACAGGCGAAGGCTTTAAAGAATATGCGCAGAAATGGAGGGATCTTGCTGGAAGGGTACAACCACCTCTGACTGACCGCGAGCTCGTCGACATGTTCTTGGGGACCCTGTCTGGTCCATTCTTTAACCACCTAATTGGGAATTCTGCTGCTGGATTTACCGACCTCATCCTGACCGGCGAAAGAATCGAAGCTGGTATCAAAAGTGGGAAAATTCAAGAGGCCACACCTTCTGACCCTCACAAAAAGCCTTACACGGGAAAGAAGGAATCTAATGCTGCATACGGTCAAAAGAGTCGCCGTGATCAACATGCAGGGGCAGTCATGATCTCTGGTTCTGCACTACGCCGCCAACCACAGAGGGGAAACCAGCAAAGGCCGGACGGGCCTAAAAGGCAGTTCACCAACATTAACATGCCATGGTCGCAAGCACTGCAACATATGTTGAAGATGAACCTGATTGCAGTGATCAACCCTCCTGCCAATCCTAAGACCTCCTCTCCTAGCTACAATCCAGAAGCCAGATGCGCTTATCATTCCGATAGCCCGGGGCACGATACTGAGGACTGTTGGGCACTAAAGTACAAAATTCAGAACATGATCGATGCCAAAGAGATTGAGTTCGAGCCTGCTGAGACTCCCAACGTGATCAATGCTCCGTTGCCAAAACATGGCTAGGATTGAGAATTTTTTTGTTCATTTGAATTCAAGCTGTATTTTTCCTTTCTTGTTCAGATAAACAATTATTATGTTAAACTCTTTTATTTCATGAATGCATTACACATGTCTGTCTTGATTTAATTATGTTTACTATGCTTAAAACTGCTTTCATATTTTTGCAATGGTCAACTCTTAATTGAAAATTCTAAACCTCTTGAGGGAGGATGACGAAAACGATACCGCAATCTACAGTATGCTTTTGAACAGACCCCGCTGATGAGGTACAGGCATTGTTTCAATCCCTAAACACTGGAGTTATAAGGATGATAATCCCTCGTCAACCCATCTGAGCCAAAGAAGTAGGAGTTTTTCTTTTCGAAATTTAAAACCCTTAATCATAACCTGGGGCAGGGTAGTCTTCTCAGTTGATCCAAGTGCATAACGAATGGCACCAAAGAGGTTCTTACAAGACAAAGAAAAACAATGATAGTTCCGAATAATCAATAAAGAAAGGCAGTCATTATCTCTCAAATCAAAAACCCATAAAGTCAAAACCAATGAAGGAGACTTACAAAACTGGGGCATCCCGCTGACTGTAATTCCAAAAAGGGAAATAGTTCAGGCAAAAAAAGAAAGGGATAACAAAAATCAGAAAAGAAAGAGGTCCTATAAACCCTCGACAAAAAAGGAATGACTGCCCATTCAAAATAAGTTATCAACATCCGAACCATCACTGGAAAATCAGAGCAAAGACTCAAAACAAGGTCTAACGTATGATCAACTGAGTTTAGGATTGAAGAACATCACGAAGAGCGGGTGGGTACAAATAATTTGAGCCTTTATCCTTTGTTTCTTAAACCGTGAACCAGGCCACGATATAACCCTTAAAAGTCCTAGCTGAAGCATGGGTTAGTTCGAAAGCATACTGTTACAAAGGTATCCTGACTCCTGAAGGTTTGCTGTAAAATATTGAGTTGACATCGCACTGTATTACAAAAAATGCATTTTCAAAATTCAAGACAGACATAGACTTTTGCATTCTTAAAATAACCTTGTTTGCATATGATTATTTGTTTGAACAACAGGGAATTTCGCACGATGAACACCTTGTGAACAGAAGTACCTCCAATCAAGGGGCACAGTAGGAGCATTGCCCATTACCTGGGGCATGGCAAAATATTTCCAACAGGGGCAATTCCCTACATCCTGAGAGCATGGACATAGTCGAAAAATACTACGCGTAATCAAAAACCCGCTAGGTTGACACACCTAGGCAAAAACAAGGGCTTCCCGGCGAACCAAAAGGGTTCGGGCAAAATGAAGGGATGAAATGAAAAAACATGTACACCCGGCAAGTCGAAAACCCGAAAAGGCGGCTTGGGCAAAAATGGGTATCCCGGTGGACCAAAAACCCGAAAGGGCGGTTCAGGCAAAAGTTAGGGATCAAAGCGTATGACTATGTTCCGGTATCTCGCCACCTGCCTACCCGAAGATTTGTCAATCACCCACACAGGTATCCTCTTCCCTCACCTCCGAAGCAGGGGCAATAATGAGTTATCCAGGCGATCCAATTGCTCTGTCAACCAAAGTACAAAGGACAGATCAACATAAGGATGATTACCATCTACCTTTACAAATTCCAGATCGTGGGCTAGCGTCCGAAACCAAACAGGACAATCATCCACTTAATCAAAATCATGCAACCCAACACCGGTTTCTTCTCAACCTTCAGACAAAGTCATACACAGACTCCTCCTCCATAAGATGACCTAACCCCGGTTCATCAAGAAGTTTTTACACAAACTTATCCAAGTAACCTAACCCCGGTTCCTCCTGAAGTCTTACATGGACCTATCTCAAGATGACCTAACCCCGGTTCATCAAAAAGTTTTTACACAAACTCGTCAAGTAACCTTACCCCGGTTCCTCTAGAAATCTTACATGGGTTTACCTCAAGCAACCTTACCTCGGTTCATCCAGAAGTTTTTACACAAACTTATCCCGAAGCAACCTTACCCCGGTTCATCAAGAAATCTCACACGGATCTATCTCAAGGTAACCTAACCCTGGTTCCCCCAGAAGTCTCACATGGACTCGTCTCCAGTAACCTTACCCCGGTTCCTCTAGAAGTTTTTACACAAACTTATCCAAGTAACCTTACCCCGGTTCCTCCAGAAGTCTTACATGGATTTAGCTCAAGATAACCTCACCCCGGTTCATCAAGAAATTTTACATGAACTTACCTCACCAAGCAACCTTACACCGGTTCTCTCTTTTCAAGATGCAGTTTTACATGGACTCGTCGCCCAGAAACCCTACACAGGTTCTCCCTTTCCAAAAACGAAGTTTTACACGAACTCGTCATCAAAGTAACCCTACCCAGGTTCCTTCTCCATTTCAGATGCGGTTTTACACGAGCTCATCAGCAGGCAACCCTACATAGGTTCCCTCTTTCAACCTACAGCATCGCAGTCCAAAACTTCCCCAAAGAGTCCAGTCCAACCCAGCTTCCCCAGGAAAGTTGGAATCCATCTCCCCAAGCAGTAAGCTTATCCCCGGTATATTCTGAAGCTTATCCTCGCAGAGCACGAACGCGTCATCCGGCTTTATTTAAAGAGTTATTTCCTTAACAGGATATAACTGGGTTATCCTCAGCCAAAAGCCCTGGAAAGAGCGTCGTCGACAAAGTCTTCTTACCCCAGCGAAGTCCGTCAACACTTCATACAACAACGGTATCCTCAGCAAGTCATTCTCGATAATTCAAGCAAAGCATCTTTACCCCCACAGAGTACCGCTTCCCAGCATGGTCGCTAGAGTATCTTTTCTCCCCGCAGACTCTTCATTTGCCAAGTTTATTCCTCAACGGAGCTATCTTCTCCTACCGGTATTCTTGCAGTTATCATCCCCAGCGGAAGCAAAATCTATTCTTCAACATCAGCCCAGGATACGGCTTCCTGGCACCCGTCAAGGATTCACTTTCCTAAACGAAAACATACATAAAACTTCACATACATCATCATAGCATGCATAACGCACTGCATCATACAAGTCTCCTTTATGTTGAGAACATCATTGCTTGATCCATATCATGCATTGCATATGACTGACTTTTACCTTTCAGGAAAGATGCAGTTTAAAGTCTCAATCACATTTCAAGGCCTTCTCTGGTTCAGTCAGATCGACCCTAAGATCTCCCTGATGCTTATCCAGTTGAAGATATTCCAAGACCTTGTCCGGTTCAGTTAAATCGACCCTAAGATTTTCCTGATGCTTATCCAGTCAAAGGCCTTCTCTGGTTCAGTCAGATCGACCCTAAGATCTCCTTGATGCTTATCCAGTTGAAGATATTCCAAGACCTAGACCGGTTCAGTTAAATCGACCCTAAGATTTTCCTGATGCTTATCCAGTCAAAGGCCTTCTCTGGTTCAGTCAGATCGACCCTAAGATCTCCTTGATGCTTATCCAGTTGAAGATATTCCAAGACCTAGACCGGTTCAGTTAAATCGACCCTAAGATTTTCCTGATGCTTATCCAGTCAAAGGCCTTCTCTGGTTCAGTCGGATCGACCCTAAGATCTCCCTGATTCTTATCCCAGTAGAAGACACCTAAGATTTTTCTCAACGAGCGTTGTTGAAGTTAAAATCGCCCAAGGTTCTCTTACCATCCATGCTAAGGCAGTAACCATCCCTGGTCCATTCATCAGCGTTTGAAGCTCCAGACTCAGCTCCTGTAACCAGTCAGGACACATCTATACCAAGCATCTAAAATCAGCTCCTGCAACGTGTCAGGTACTCATTTTTCTTTTGCAGGTATGCAGGTTCTCGTTAAGGAATCTCCTACGCGATCAACATCCAGATGGCATCTATAAGCCCATCATCCTATCCAGTAATCTCCAAATGGCATCTATAAGCCCATTCCCCCATCATCACTGCTACTATGTGAGCGCAAATTTCTGGGCACTTTAGTGTTCAATCATCTTCTACCATCGGATTACGAAAGGCACGCCAGCCAATCTGCATCCTCAGGTCTAAGAAGATTGAACAGGGGCAACTGTTGCACCCCAAAATTTGCCCTCCCATATTCTCCAAGATTTGTCAAGTCAAAGTCACAAAAGTCCCCAAGGGTTGAGCAGTTCAACTGTCTCCTATACAGTCAAAACTAGGGTTTGGGTTCTGATCAAAGAAAGGAAGTTTTCAAAGGCCCAATAAAGTCTCATATGCTTACAAAGATGGTCAAGTATCCTCATATCAAGTTTCAAGGCATTCAGCTCAAAATTGCATAGTCAAAACCCTAAATTGCACTACAGTCAACTGTAGGGGCAAAATGGTCATTTGACAGTCAAAAGTTCAAATTTTTGGTCAACATATCATTTTGAAGCCACAAACATCATTTGATCAATGCTTGATCATGATTCTCAAAATTTGGCTCAGAAATCATCAGAGATGCAAAAGTTGCCTTATTTGGACAGCTGAAAAAGTCAACTGAAATTGACCAGGGCATAACTTTCACATGGATTATCAGAAAAATTCCATCCAATGCTCATTTTGAAGAGAAAGACATTTCCTATAACTCATCTTCATACTTCAAGTCCAAGAAATGCTCTCACAAAAAGTTATCAATTTCAACATTATAGGTCATTTTCAAAAGTCAACAAAAAGGGACTTTAAGTAAAAGGCCATAACTTGAGATTGGTGAATCAAAATGACATGGGACCAAAGACATTGGTTAGAGGACTCAAAGACCTTTCCAAAATGTCCAAGAACATGTGAAAAGCTTAAAAATTGACCAAGTTATGCCTTGTGGAAGTTGGGAAATGTTTGGAAATTTTTGAAAGTCAACTTTACTTCAAATGATCCAAAATTGCTAATGGGCCCATTTTTCTTCCAAGTTTCTTCATGCCAAGCCTATGCACGACCATTAAGCCCAAAAGGAAGTTTTTCTCCATTTTTATTTATTTATTTGGATTTTTTATCATTTATAATTCATTTAATTAAATAAAATGCATGAAAAATATAAACCTAATGAAAACAAATCTTTTTATGCATGTTTGATACTCAATATTTCGTGTAAATGCAAAGGGGGAAAGATTTGGAGCTGATTGGCATAATTGAGAGCAAATACACTTGAAAAAGATATGGAAAAGATATGAAGAAATCAAATATGTGAAATCATCAATGCCATGGATTTTGTTCAGTTTTCTTGACCTAATCATCTCACTACATATTCAGGATGATAACCCTAATGCTAGACAACTCTCAGCTGCGCTCAGAAACCATATACAAACTTGAAAAATTCTCCAAGAAAGCCAATACTGAAAACTAGTTTTTAGGTCGATTCAAGCTTCAATTCTTGTTCTATCAGCATCCCCAAGCTTCACTGAACGTGTGTCAATCAAAAACATCAATCCAAACGCAAAGAATTGGTAACGAGGACCTCCCCTGTACAGCAAAAAAGTGACAATCGCATTTTAAATTCTAAGCATTATCATGACATTCTAACTGTGGATTTATGTTCCTTATGAATTTCTAGAGCTAACCATTGCATTTAATTGAATTATCGTGCTGTGTATAAGATTCTGCCATGGCCAGTTTCTAGGGTTTGCAGGTCTTTCCATTTGGGGCTTTCCAGCCAAGGCAAAATCAGGATTCCTGAGTATCACCATTGGAATCATCATGCCCAAACGAACAAAGATCGACCCTCGCGATCAATTTATTGACCTCATAGGCTTAATCGCTATTTTCGCGTAGCTAGCCTAAGAAAACGCAACATAAACCGTTGCCTATATGTTTTATTTTACAGGGATGGTGGAGAAGACAAAGTCGTGTCACATGGGGATAGGCCAGTTCAAATTTCGCGCGAATTTCCAAGGGCATTGACGTTTTCTTCTTATAATATTTGTCGTTTATTATATATTAAAAATAACTCAAGTGCTTCAGTGGCAGGTGTGTTCCTTTGCATGGTCCAAGACTTGGGTTCGAATCCCAGGTCTGAGTAATTTCGTTACTATTTTTTCATTGATAATCATATGCAGGCACAATCCTAAGACGCATCATGCACACTCAAAACTCATCGTCCACGCGTCCCAGTAGATCAATCAAAGGGCTCAGATTCAAGGCACATGATACACTATGGTCAACGCATTGGCACGTGAACTGAAAAGTCAAGTGGATTTCAATGTTAATGGGCCAGAATGCTAGGCCTTACCTCCAATTTTGGGGCTACCCCCCCTGGTTTGATTTTCTTTTTATATTTTTATTTTCTCAATTGTTATGTTATTTATTTATTTTATTTGTTTTAATTAATTAATTATTTTTACAAAAATATGAAAAATATCATAAAATCAGAAAAAGGCAAAAAATATAATTTTTATTTTATTATTTCCATAAATAAATTATATGTAAATTATTTAGTTTAATTAGGTTTTTAACTTTAATTCCTTGTAATAAAAATCCAAAAATATAGAATTAGGTTAATTGATAATTTTTATATCTTTTTAATTTTTCCTTTTTCTCACAATATTATTTATTTATTTATTTTATTTTTATAATTAAATGTACATAAGTAAAAATTAGGGTTTAATTTAGATTAATATAACATTTTTACAATAAACTTAAAAAACAATAGAATTAGGGTTAGTCAATTATAATTAATTCCTTCTTTTTTTCTTTTAAATCTAAAAAACACAAAATACCAAAAAACATTTAATTTTTAATTTTAATTCTCATTAACTTTAAATATTTTGCAAAAGGGTCCAACGCCCATTGTTTTTAATTATTTTATTTCGCGCATTTATCTTATGTCGTTTATTATAATTATGTAATTCTCCCAAAGCGTTGTAACTCTAATTTTTTTTCGCACTTTATTTTGCTTCATTTACTTTCCGCTAAATCGGGTCCGGTTTAATTTTGGCGATGTGGACCCGCGCCATTTGTAATAGCTGTAGATTTATTTTCCCGCAAATACTTTTAACTGTTAAATAAGCATGCAAGAATGAATGGCCCTAATTAAAATCAAGCGTAGAATACCAATAAACATGACAAGACAAATATCTGAAAACGACACACGAATCACACACACCACCCCTAGGGTACGCTTCACTGTTGCCTTTCGAAAGGTGATCGTCGAGTAGAGGATGTCTTAGTAAGTCCTCATGATCCGGGAACCTGGCATGAGGGTAGCTTCTAAGGTATCTTCCCATTGCTCCGGTGATCACCACGTCCCTAAAACTCGAATTGACCCGAACACCTCCAACGGTGGTGCTACCTACCTCTCAATGGTGGGATGGCACTACTTTTAAGGACATCTACACAGACGAATTCCTTAGGGTAGGTAGGTTCTCAAGGATACTTGCTCTAATCTCAAAAACAAATTCAAAAAGACTTTTCACACCAACACTTTTCAAAAGCTTTCAAAACAAACTTTTCAAACACTCTGACGTACGAGTCGAACTGAAATTTTTCAAAAGAAACTTTTTAAACCCACATTGAAAAGCAAACAAACAATTTTGAAAACACATTGAGCAAGTATCTAAGAGCCCATGGATAACCATGGATAGAAAGGGTGCTAACACCTTCCCTTTCTATAACCTACCTCCCGAACCGAGAGCAATCTCTTTAAGGAATTTTTCTGTGCTTTTGTCCTTTCCATTTGGAGAAAATAAAAGACGGTGGCGACTCTTACTTCCGCGACATTTCGCAAAACCAGCGTTAAACAGTCAGTTCCAGATCCACCGATCACACTAATATTCCTAATTCTAAAACTTCCGATCCAATGCGTTTTTGTCTGCTCACTTAATGTTACCTGCAAAATTAAAAGAGATTAGAATTCGAATAAATAATTAAAAAGCGAAATTATTTAAGGTTCATCGCAATGGCCGGAATCAGTTACTCTTTTTTGCAAATCACGGGATTTCTCCCGGTTCACAAAAAGAAAGGAATTTTAAATGAATGCACAAGTTTATTTTTGTCCAAAAATTGCATGTTTTAAATTAACTGCATTTTTTTCAAAATCCCAAATGCATATTTCAAAAAAAACATACAGCATACAAAGCCCCTGCATGAACTACATATGCAAGCATGCTAACATAAACCTATGCCCACACAGCAGAAAACAAAACAAGCTATTGCATTAGAAGTCAAAAACATGCAGTTTAACTACATATGCAAGCAATATGGACATTCCATTTTCATCATTTTCTGGCCATTTGCAATTTCAGAAAAGTACAGCCTATCACATTTTTGTCAAAGCTGTACTGAGAGAAAAAGAGAGGGAGAAGTGTGGGTTTTACAGGCTTGGCATAGGCAGGAAAAGGATATACAAGACAAACTGTAAAATATAGCCAGTAGAGATAAAAACATAAAAGAAGAATAGAAACAAATTGGAGATGACAGTCTAGTGCAGAATGCCCAGGAAGAGGGAAAGCATTTTTCAAAAACTTCCAGCCTGTAACGTAAACAAGAGAGGGAAAACTGTTATAACACAAAAGAACCAAAGAAATCACACAGAAGAAATATATCCAAGCCTTCAAAAACTTAGAGAAATATAGTTATCAAGAATCTCACAAAAAAAAGCTAGCAGACCTGCATAATTATCCCACTACTGTCAAAAACTATTTCAACCATATGGGCTAAACTTTGCAAAACTGATTGAGCCATTCAAGCCAACATCATCATCCCATTGTCAAAGAGATATCAAAAACAATCTCACACAAAGAACCAATTCAAACCACACCATCAATATGGCCTAGCAACAAAGAGACCTATGCCCCTGTTTCCATCAACCTGTCCAACCAACACGAAATCACCATACTCATAACCATGTCAAATCGATTACTCAAGCCCGAACATCATCAATCACAAACCTGAAACGATCCAAGCCAGAACCAATTTCTAAGGCAACGAACAAGGCCTCAGTGTTACCATCACTGGCCATTCAAAGCATACAACTCAAAGCCTCAAAGAAAAAAACATTATCACAGGCCAATGCACATCGTACAGCAACACGGTTAAGAAGAAGAAGAAAAACAAAATACAGTACGAAGGCAAACGAAGAAGAAGAAGCATCACAATACAGTGCCAACAAGAAGAAGAAGAAAAATCGCGTAATACCGATCACCGAAGCGAGCTCGCGCTTCTCCTCTCCTCGCCGCCTGGCCTCCTTCGCTCCCTACCTCCTCCTCCGTCTCCGCCTAGGTAACGATTCCCTCTCCCTTTTACTTCTATGGTACCTCAATCAAACATTAACAACCAACATTAAGAATCAACAATAAGATTAAACAGAATAAAAATCGTGGAATCAGGATCAACATACAAAAACGAAACCAAGTGTTAACAAATCAATAGTGTTTTACCGAATCCGTAGCCGTCCCTTTTCTCGTTCAGCTAGAGGGAAGAGGAGTTGGAGTGGGTGGCCATGGCAAGAAGAGCTAGCAAATTCAGAGGCAAGTGTGAAGAAGAAGATGCGAAGAAGAAGATCAAAGAGAAGAAGAGACGCGCCGTTTCTGCTTAGCAGAACCCTAATCCCATTATGTTAAACAAACTAACCCTAATACTTTGACAAACTTATGGGCCTCATCCCATTTCTTCTCCTTAAAGCCCACGACCTGCTTCTGCACCCCCTTCTCATTATGAATTTCGCGTTGGGCCTTCAGCTACCTAGCCCATTTACTTTTTGCTTGTTTTATTTTGATACATTTTCTTTTTCACCTTTTGTTATTTTTCTCTAATCTTTTTTTTGTAGAATTATTATTTATGTTAATTAATTGATAAGTATATTAAAAAACAAACAAAGATATGTCTAACTAGGTTTTTTTTATTAATTAGTTGACCTCTTAGTTTAATTTTGGATTTAATTTAAGAATTTTAATTTTATTTCATTAAGGTAAATTATTAATTTTTAACTTAATTTGGAACCCCCTTAATTTTTTAAATAAGTATTTTTTTATACATAAAAAACATAGAATTTAAGGATGTAGAAATTTTATTTTTTAATTAATTCTCCTCTTACATCGTTATCAAACAAAATCCTAAAACATATAAAAATAGAAAAACTTAAAAATATTTTATTAATTCGTTTTCTTGCTTTATTAATATTAATATCAAAATATATCAAAAAACTTAATGACTTGAAACTAAAAAACCATTACGTCCTCGTTAAATGATTCTCTTGCTTTTTATCCCTATCAGAATGCGTAAAAATACTTTCGTCCTGTTAACATTAAACAAAAAATCATAAAAAACGCATTATTCGCATAATTTATTCCATCATTTAGATTATCGTTATTTAATCGTTATTCGCATATTTTGTCCGTATATTTATTTATTTGTTTATTCGGTTTATGCTTAAATCCAAAGGAAAAAACAGTAAATTTGTTGACTTCATGTCCTCAAGTCTAACTGCGCGAACTTTCGCATTTCATTAAAACTTAGGATAATTTTTCCTCAAATATTCACCCTTTTCAAAATTTATGCCCTTTAAGCAAAAACTTCGACATTAGGTCGTCGCAACTTCAAAAACCGTCTGTATCCTGTTTCGGCCAAAACGATTTATTTTCAATCAAGCAATCAATTTTAAATAAAACAGATATTTCAAAAGGTTCCTATAGAGTACTATAGATGCATTGGGTGCTAGTACCTTCCCATTGTATAACCAACCCCCGAACCATAAGATCTCTTTTCAAAACGCTTTGTATTTTATTATTATTTACATTGCATATTTAGGGTTTTATTTCGCTCTTTTCCCTTTTCCTTTGGAAACAATAAAGCGCGGTGGCGACTCTTGCTTTTGTGAGATGAATTAATCAATAATTCGATCTCCGATTTACCCCGCTACATTTTTTATCGCTACAGCTGCGTCGTAGGTTCATCAAGGCTTGGGACAGAGTTCATAAAGCTGATCCACAAGAGTTGGGGCCAAAGACCTCTCTACCTATGGAAGCCTACTACAAATGGGTTCGCATCCGTGCTCAGAAGTTAGGTATGCCATACGAAGTTGTCAGACCCATCATTCTTGAGTATCCTGACAAAGAGGGGGCTCCTCCAACTGTCCTCCCTCCTCAGATACCTACTGATTATGAGACATTAAAGAGGCCTTGGTCGCAACTGCGAGAAGAACGGGATTCTTACCGGGAAAAGTTTAACGAGCAGGAGTTGAAGATCCAGAAGCTGACAAAGCAGTTGGAGAATGAGCGAGCTCTGAATGACTACATCCGTATTGAGAAGAGGAGACCATGGGATCAATAAGGAGCTCTGGATGTTCTTTTACAGCTTTATTTCCCTTTTCAGTATTTCCCTTTTATGTAACACCTAAGGGCAATCTGTTGAACAATTTAAGTTTCAAAGTTGAATCTAATAAAGTGTGTTCCTTTTTGTTTACAAAGTTGATTCTCGATTGTCTTTGAAAACATAAATCATACGCATTCCATTCATCATGTGCATAGCAGGTTTTCTTCTTTTCAGGTTGCTTACTGTTCTTCGCTGTTTATTTCAGCATCATGAACCCTAACTCATCATCAATCGAGATGTCTATCAAGGCTCTTCAGGCGCAGAACGCGCAATTTCAGGAACTGATCATGGGTTTGGCTCAAGGCCAAGAAAAGCTGAAGGCTTTACTCCTGAAGAAGGAGAAGAAGAAGAAGAAGAGAACTGTTCTTTTCAACTCGGGCCGAAGGTTCGGCAACACTCTGCAGAATGAATAGGCTGGTTCTTCTATAGGCAAGAGAAGTCCCCAAGGGGGAAAAGGTCCTAGTCCAGTAGTCTCTGACAACGAGACTGACTTCAATGAGGAACAGTATCCTCCGGCAGAAGACCGGTATAAGCAGTTGGAGGACAGACTGAATGCTATGGAGATCCAACAAGTGCCTGGGCTGGATTTCGGAGACTTGGGCTTATCTACTGGTGTGATTATTCCTCATAAATTTAAGGCACCATCTTTCACCAAGTACGACGGGGCGTCTTGTCCCAAGCTACACCTCAGATCTTACGTGCGGAAGATTCAACCGTACACAGTGGACAAGAATTTGTGGATCCACTTCTTCCAGAAGAGTCTTTCAGGGACTCATCTCGAATGGTTCTATCAGCTGGATGGGACCAAGGTTCGTAACTGGGAGGAGTTGGCTACTTCTTTTTACAAGCAGTATCAATATAATGCCGACCTTGCTCCTACACGTACCCAACTCCAGGGTATGTCGCTAGGGTCAAGTGAAGGTTTTAAAGAGTATGCACAAAAGTGGAGGGATCTGGCTGGCAGGGTGCAGCCTCCGTTAACTGACCGGGAGCTGGTGGATATGTTCTTGGGGACCCTATCTGGGCCATTTTTCAACCATCTTATCGGTAATTCGCCTGCAGGGTTCACCGATCTTATTCTGACTGGACAGAGAATAGAGGCTGGAATGAAGTCTGGTAAAATTCAGAAGGGTGCATCTGCAAATTCTGAGAAGAAGCCCTTTAAGAAGGAGGCCAATGCTGTATATGGGTCTAGAAGACAAGAGAAATCTGAGCGCCGCCAATCTGTCAATGCGGTGATGATTGCTAAGCCTGCTGCCGCTCCTCGGCAAACCAATCCACAAAGGGGTGAAATACCCAGAAGAGAGTTTACCCGGTTGAGTATGACCTTGTCGCAAATCTTGCCGCAGTTGCTATCCACCAATTTGGTGACCGTTAGAGAGGCCCCGAAGGTTGTGAATACTGCCTCTCCCAAATACAATCCAAATGCCCGCTGTGCTTATCACTCCGATAGCCCGGGGCATTCCACTGATGACTGTTGGGCCTTAAGGAATAAGGTGCAAGACCTCATTGACGCAAAAGAGATACAATTTGAAGTGCCTGAGAGGCCAAATGTGATGACTGCTCCTATGCCCCAGCATGGAGTGAATGCTGTTGATGAAGATGTGTATGCCGTTTCTGTGAATGATGTAGCTACTCCATTGATGACTGTTAAGAGGAACCTATTGCTGGCCGGTTTATTTCCGGGTTGTAGTGAAGGTTGCCTTTTCTGTGCTGTTTCCCTTTCTGGTTGTCCTTTGCTGAAGTTGGGCATCCAAAGCCTGATGGACAGCAAAGAGATTCTGTTCAAGAAGACTGCTGTTCAGTTTGTTCCGGTGGAAGAAGTTTCTGTTGTTACAATCTTTAATAATCCGATCAAGGCTCTCCCAAGGAAGCCGGTTAAAATCATGACTGTCGCACCCGTTGTTATTACTGTTCCGGGGCCTCTCCCCTATGAATCCGATAAGGCTGTCCCATGGCACTATGGGGCAGATGTGTATGTACATGGAATCAAGCAAGAGTTCAACGCTGGCACCAGCATCAGTAATATCACTGGTCCAGCAAAAGTTACCCGCAGTGGCAGACTCTTCTCGCCTGACATTGCACCGCCAGCCATTCGAAGACCCCTCACTATAACACCTGCAAGTGTACATGTTCCCGTTTCTGATCAAGTTGTTTCCCCTGCTACCGAGTCATCTAATGCTCGGGGAAAAGGGATTGAAGATGAGCCTGCCCGGATGGAGGCGCCAAAATCTGTGAATGCTGAGGCCTCCCAACAAGAGATGGAGGAAATTCTGAAGATAATCAAGAAGAGTGACTTTAATGTTGTCGAGCAGCTGGGGCATACACCCTCCAAAATCTCTATGCTCTCCTTACTACTGTGCTCGGAGGCCCATGCTAAGGCCTTGATTTCATTCCTAAAGACGGCCCACGTGCCACAGGAGACATCTGTAGTCCAGTTTACTGATTGCGTAGCCAATTTGACAGCCGACAATGGTTTGGGTTTCTCGGATGCTGACCTTACTGCTAAGGGGAAGGACCACAATGACGCCCTGCATGTCTCTATTGAATGCAGGGGCACTACTCTTGCACACGTGTTGGTGGACACTGGTTCTTCCTTGAATGTGCTACCCAAGAAGGCCTTGGACCGGTTGGATTGTGAGGGCCTGGAGCTGAAACCTAGCAACATCATTGTCAGAGCCTTTGACGGTTCTAAGAGGATGGTCCACGGAGAGGTAGACATTCCTATTCGTGTGGGTTCTCAGGTATTCGACTCTACTTTCTATGTGATGGATATCCGTCCATCGTATTCTTGTCTATTGGGTCGACCTTGGATCCACAAAGCTGGGGCAGTGACCTCTACCCTACACCAGAAGCTAAAATACCCTGTCAGAGGGAAGATTGTCACTGTGCAGGGAGAGGAGGAGTATATGGTGAGCCATTTGAATTCCTTCAGGTATATTGAGATGGACGGGGAGTTTATTGAACCCCCTTTCAGCATTTCGAAGAGGTACCTCCAACATTGGCAGCAGCGGAAACAGTGGTCGAAGAGGATGTTCCTTTGAAGATGGCTTCCTTGAGGGATGCCTGGGCTGTAATCAAGAAAGGTGAATGTGCTAACTGGGGCAGGCTCCCTGATTTTACACAAAAAACTGACAAGTTTGGACTGGGTTTTACTGCAGTGGGTCAGAAGGCTATGCGCAAGGCAAAGACTAGAAGACCTCCTGTGCTCATTACCAATCCAGGAGTGAACGCTATTGAGGATGAAGATGAAGTGGGAGAGTCAGAGTTCAATAGCTGGATCTACCCGATGACTGATGGCGGATTGACCAATTGGATTGCTAAAGATCATACTCCTGTTACTTTTGTTACGCAGTAATAAACTCCTTTGTTTTGTTATTTGTAATAAACAATTAAAACTCTATGGCCCGGTGTCTTACCCGGGGCACCGTGGCTTCATTTGTGAGGGTATATTAAATTGTCATTTCATATATCATGAATAAAGATCTTGGACGTTTTCTCGCATTTCAAATCTTATGCTCCTTTTCTTTCTTTCCTTTCTTTACATATTGCAAAACAGCTGTATTTACACACACTCAGTCATACAGGTTTCAATCCACTCTGGATCTCACTGGTAACGACTCTGCTACTGCCAATTATGACTTCGAAAATCTGATCAACTTAACCGAAGACGAAGGTGAAGATGATTGTGAAGTGCCTGGCGAGCTTGCAAGACTGTTACTCCAGGAAGAGAGGGCAATTCAACCACATGAAGAGCCGGTGGAAACAATAAATCTGGGTACTGATACAGACAGAAAGGAGGTAAAGATTGGTGCCAACCTAGAGCTCAGCGTGAAGCAACGGTTGACTCAGATGCTACATGATTATGTGGAGATCTTTGCCTGGTCCCACGAAGACATGCCCGGGTTGGATACCGACATTGTGGTCCATCACTTGCCTACCAAGGAAGACTGCCCTCCGGTTAAGCAAAAGGTCTGCCGTATGCGTCCAGAGATGTCCGAGAAGATCAAAGCCGAGGTTATGAAACAGTTCGACACCGGGTTTCTTGCAGTGACTTCTTACCCTCAGTGGGTTGCTAATGTGGTTCCGGTACCTAAGAAAGATGGGAAAGTCAGAATGTGTGTTGATTACAGGGATCTGAACAGGGCCAGCCCCAAGGATGACTTCTCTCTACCTCACATTGATGTCCTTGTCGACAAAACTGCTCATCATAAGGTGTTCTCTTTCATGGATGGTTTTACAGGTTATAATCAGATCAAGATGGCTCCTGAAGACATGGAAAAGACTACCTTTGTTACTCAGTGGGGCACCTTCTGCTACAAGGTCATGCCATTCGGGTTGAAGAACGCTGGGGCAACCTACCAACGTGCCATGGTTGCTTTATTTCATGACATGATCCATCATGAGATAGAAGTGTATGTCGATGGCATGATCGCAAGGTCCCAGACTGAGGAAGAACACCTAGATCATCTGCAGAAATTGTTTGACCGTCTGAAGTTGTACAAGCTGAGGTTGAACCCGAACAAGTGCACCTTCGGGGTAAGATCTGGAAAGTTGCTAGGCTTCGTTGTAAGTGATAAGGGCATTCAGGTGGACCCTGCCAAGGTTAAAGCTATTCAAGAGATGCCGATTCCTAAGACAGAGAAAGAGGTCAGAGGCTTTTTAGGACGCCTGAATTACATTGCTCGCTTCATCTCGCACCTAACTGCTACCTGTGAGCCAATCTTCAAGCTGCTGAAGAAAGATCAGGTAGTACGTTGGAATGATGAATGTCAGGCCGCTTTTGACAGAATCAAGGAGTATCTCTAAGAACCACCCATTCTTATGCCACCGGTTGAGGGGAGACCTCTGATACTATACCTGACAGTACTCGACAACTCAATGGGGTGTGTGCTGGGGCAGCATGACGAGTCTGGCCGAAAAGAGCACGCCATTTATTACCTTAGCAAAAAGTTTACCGACTGTGAGACCCGATACTCACTGCTCGAGAAAACTTGCTGCGCTTTGGTATGGGCTGCTCGCCGGCTGAGACAGTATATGCTGACTCACACTACCTTGTTGATCTCAAAGATGGATCCTATAAAGTACATATTTGAAAAGCCTGCTCTGTTTAGGAGAATAGCAAGATGGCAAATGATCTTGACAGAATACGACATTCAGTACACGACCCAGAAAGCCATCAAGGGAAGTGTATTGGCAGACCACTTGTCACATCAGGCAGTAGATGACTATCAGTCAATGAACTTCGAGTTTCCAGACGTGAGCATCATGATAGTGACTGATTGTGAAGTGCCTGGACCAGATGAAGGACCTGAGGAAGGATCCCGATGGTCTATGCACTTTGACGGAGCCTCCAACGCTTTGGGTAACGGCATCGGCGCTGTGATCATATCCCCTCAAGGCACTCATACTCCACTCCTTGCCCGGCTATGTTTCAACTGCACCAACAACATGGCGGAGTATGAGGCATGCATCATGGGTCTCCAAGATGCGATTGACTTAAGGATCAAGTTTCTGAGTGTCTTCGGAGATTCCGCTCTCATGATCAATCAGATCAAAGGAGAGTGGGATACGAAACATCCGAATCTTATTCCTTACAGAGAATGTGTATTGACCTTGATCCCCCACTTCACAGAGATAACCTTTGAACACTTTCCGAGAGAGGAGAATCAGTTGGCGGACGCGTTAGCTACAATGTCTTCCATGTTCAAAGTTAAATGGGACAATGAGGCTCCCCAGGTCACTATCTGGAAACTGGACGAACCGGCATACTGTTGTGATCTCGAGACTGAATTGGTAACTGAGAAGCCTTGGTACCATGAGGTGAAGAGATACTTGGAAGCTCAGGAGTATCCTGAAGGTGCATCTGTCAACGATAATAAGTTTCTGAGAAGGTTCGCAGCGAAGTTCTTCCTTAGCAACGACATCTTGTATAAGCGAAACCATGATTCGACCTTACTGCGTTGTGTGGATAAGACAGAAGCAGAAAGGATTATGGAAGAGCTACATGAAGGGACCTTCAGAACACATTCCAGTGGACACACTATGGCAAAGAAAATCCTTCGGGCAGGGTATTTCTGGTCCACAATGGAAGCTGACTGCTACCAACATTCTCAGACATGCCATAAGTGCCAGATATATGCAGACAAGGTGCATGTTCCTCCAGTTCCTCTAAATGTTCTGACCGCACCTTGGCCTTTTGCAATGTGGGGCATAGATATGATCGGTGATATTAAACCTACGGCATCCAACGGGCATCGCTTCATCCTGGTAGCGATCGATTACTTCACGAAGTGGGTTGAAACAGCTTCCTACGCTACGGTAACCAAAACTGTTGTGGCACGGTTCATTCGGAACAACCTGATCTGTCGATACGGGGTCCCTGAAAGAATCATTACAGACAACGGTACCAATCTTAATAACAAGATGATCACTGAGCTCTGCGAGCAGTTTAAGATACAGCACCACAACTCTTCTCCTTACAGACCGAAGATGAATGGGGCTGTAGAAGCAGCAAATAAGAACATTAAGAAAATCGTGCAGAAGATGACAGTGACTTATAAAGATTGGCACGAGATGTTACCGTTCGCTCTACATGGGTACCGTACCTCAGCCAGGACGTCAACCGGGACAACTCCTTTCTCCTTGGTCTATGGTATGGAGGCAGTCTTACCAATCGAAGTGCAAATACCCTCTCTCCGGATAATGAAGGATGCAGACCTGAATAAAGATGATTGGATCCAGACATGACTTGATCAGCTAAACTTAATTGATGAAAAGAGACTTGCTGCTATTTGTCATGGTCAGACGTACCAAAAACGGATGATCAGGGCATTTAACAAAAAGGTCAGACCACAAGAATATCAAGTTGGAGACCTGGTAATCAAGCGAATCATCCTTCCTCAGAGTGATCCAAGGGGAAAATGGACCCCTACGTATGAAGGGCCATTTGTGGTTAAACATGTGTTCTCAGGAGGAGCCATGATTCTAACCAACATGGATGGTGACGACCTTCCTCACCCCACCAATGCAGACATAGTAAAAAGATACTACGCATGAAAAAAGACCCGCTAGGTTGACATACCTAGGCAAAAATTAGGGCTTCCCGGCGAACCAAAAGGGTTCGGGCAAAATGAAGGGATGAAATGAAAAAAATCTATACACCCGGCAATTCGAAAACCTGAAAGGGCGGCTTGGGCAAAAATGGGTATCCCGGTGGACTGAAAACCCGAAAGGGCAGTCCAGGCAAAAGTTAGGGATGAAGCGTAATACTATGTCTCATTGGATCACCTTGCATCCAGAATCCGGTATCTACATCAAGTTCAGACGACATCGATCAATCAGCTTCATCGTCAACTAGGTCATCAAGTGATGAGACGCTCGAAGATATAAAGGCGATAGTAGAGTTAAAACCCAGTGGATCATTCATTTCACACAGTTGTTTTATTTTCTTTTATACAAACTTGTATAAATTCTTTTGTTCGGCGGCGTTCTCTTACTAGGACGTCAGCCTCTTGTACATAAACGCCTATTTTACAGGCAAATTCAAAAATCAATACAAATATACTTTTCAGCTCAAATTGCCATTTGTTTTTTCTTTTCTGTTTTGTTTTGCGAAGAACGTCCAGGGTTCAATTTGTGATATATGCATTGACAATAAATTTGCTAACTCATGAATATTTGCATACGAAACAAAGGATTAATTACAGGTAACATTAGAAACAGGGGCAATAAAGAGTTGTCTAAGCAATCTAATTGTTCTGTCCTCCAAGGTATCAAGGTAGGTTCAGCTGAAGAACATAACCAGTATATCTTAATTCCCCAGAGAGCGCGTCAGCAAGTCAAATACACTCTCCCCAAGCAAAGTTACAATCAACCTTAAGGAAGTTGGGTATCCCCCGCAGATCTCAACAATCCCCAGCAATATACATGCATTCTTAACAAGCATCCCCGGCAGTCTTAGTCTAAAGATTGTTCCCCGGCGGTATATCAGGCATTCAATGGAGCTACTTCCCCAGCATATCAAATTAATTTCCCCAGGAGAGTCCAATCAAGGTTTCCCCAGGAAAGTTTGAACCATCTCCCCAAGCAGTAAGCTTATCCCCAGTAGATTCTGGAAGCTTATCCCCGAAGAGCACGAACGCGTCTCCCGGCTTTCTTCAAAGGTTATTTCCCTACCAGGATATAACTGGGTTATCCTCAGCCAAAAGCCATGAGAAGATCGTCCTCGGCAAAGTCTTCTTATCCCCAACGAAGTCTATTAACACTTCCAACATAACAATGGTATCCCCAGCGAAGTTACCATCAACATTTCAGCAAAGTACCTCTTCCCCACAGAGTATTGCTCCCCCAGCAAGATCGCTAGAGTACTTTTCTCCCTGCAGAGTAATCCATTTGCCAAGTTTATTCCCCAACGGAGTCATCTTCTCCTACCGGTATTCTTGCAACTATCATCCCCAGCGGAAACAACAAAACATTGTTCTCCAACATCAGCCCAGGATATGACTTCCCGGCACCCGTCAAAGATTTACTTTCCTAGACAACTAACATACGTTCATAAACATCACATTTCCATACATTATAGCATGCATATACGCATCATATCTTACAAATCTCATTTATGTTGAGAACATCATTGCTTGATCCATATCATGCATTGCATATGACTGACCTTTACCTTTCAGGAAAGATCCAGTTAAATTCTCAGCTATGTCCAAGACCTTGTCTGGTTCAGTTAAATCGACCCTAAGATTTTCCTGATTCTTATCCAGTCAAAGGCCTTCTCTGGTTCAGTCAGATCGACCCTAAGATCTCCCTGATTCTTACCCAGTTGAAGATTTCAAGACCTTGTCCGGTTCAGTTAAATCGACCCTAAGATTTTACTGTTTCTTATCTAGTCAAAGGCCTTCTCTGGTTCAGTCAGATCAACCCTAAGACCTCCCTGATTCTTATCCAGTTGAAGATTTCAAGACCTTGTCCGGTTCAGTTAAATCGACCCTAAGGTTTTCCTGTTTCTTATCCAGTCAAAGGCCTTCTCTGGTTCAGTCAGATCGCCCCTAAGATCTCCCTGTTTCTTATCTAGTTGAAGACATCCAAGATTCTCTCAGCGTTACTGTTGAGGTTGAAGTCGCCTATGATTCTCTCATCGTTACTGTTGAGGTTGAAGTCACCCAAGATTCTCTCAACGTTACTGTTGAGGTTGAAGTCGCCTATTATTCTCTCAGCGTTCCTGTTGAGGTAGTAATCGCCCCAAGAATCTCTCAGCGTTCCTGTTGAGGTAGTAATCGCCCCAAGATTCTCTCAGCGTTCCTGTTGAGGTAGTAATCGCCCAAGGTTCTCTCACCGTCCCGTTGAGGTAGTAACCATCCCTGATTCGTTCATCGCCTTTTGAAGCTCCAGATTCGATTCCTGTAACCAGTCAGGGCGCATCTACAAAGAGTTTGAAGACCAGCTCCTGTAACAGGCCATGTAATCATTTTCTTTTTTAGGTACGCAAGCTCTCGCTAAGGAATCTCTTACGCGATCGACATCCAGATGGCATCTATAAGCCCATCATCCTATCCATCACCTCTCAGCATGGCATCTATAAGCCCATCATCCTATCCATCAATCTCCAAATGGCATCTATAAGCCCATTCCCACCATCACACTACTATGTGAGCGCAAATTTCTGGGCACTCTAGTGTTCAATCATCTTCCACCCTCGGATTGCGAAAGGCACGCCAGCCAATCTACATCCTCAGGTCTAAGAAGATTGAACAGGGGCAACTGTTGTACCCCAAAATTTTCCCTCCCATATTCTTCAAGATTTGCAAAGAGCATGCTTCAAAATCTCCCCAAGGGTTGCACAGTTCAAAGGCCTCCTAACAATCAAAAACTAGGGTTTTGGGTCTGGCAAAGAAATTGAAGTTTTCAAGGGTCCAATCAAGTCCCATATGCTTATAAACATTGTCAAGCATCCTCATGCTAAGTTTCAAGACTTACAGCACAAAATTGCACAGTCAAAAACCTTAATTGCTCAACAGTCAACTGTAGGGGTAAAATGGTCATTTGACAGTCAAAGTTCAAATTTTTGGTCAACATCTTATTTTGAAGCCACAAACATAATTTGATCAATTCTTGATCATGATTTTCAAGGTATGGCTCAAAAAGTCTCAAGATGCAAAAGTTTCCATATTTGGACAGTTGAAAAAGTCAACTGTAACTTGACCAAGGCATAACTTTTTCATGGTTCATCAGAAAAATTCCATCCAAAGCTCATTTTGAAGATAATGACATTTCCTACAACTCCTCTTCACACTTAAAGTCCAAGAAATGCTCTCACAAAAAGTTATCAATTTCAACATTATAGGTCATTTTCAAAAGTCAACAAAAAGGGACTTTAAGTCAAAGGCCATAACGTGAGATTGGTAAATAAAAATGACATGGGACCAAAGGAATTGGTTAGAGGACTTCAAGACCTTTCCAAAATGTCCAAGAACATGATCAAAGCTTAAAAATTGAGCAAGATATGCCTTGTGGAAGTTGGGAAATTTTTGGGAATTTTGAAAAGTCAACTTTGCTTCAAATGCCTCAAAATTGCTAATGGGCCACATTTTCTTCCAAGAATCATCATCCAAAGGCTATGCACGACCATTGGCCCAAAGGGAAGTTATTTCATCATTTTTTATTATTTATTTGAATTTTTAATCACCATTAATTCATTTAATTAAATAAAATATGACAAAAATAGCAAAGCATGTGTTTTGAATCTTGTGATACAGCTAATAGACTCCTTAAAGACTCAAGATTTCGTGCACCCTCAATTTGGAAAGATTTGGTGCAAATTGGCATGTCATTCATGAGAAAAAGATTTGAAAAGATGCCATTAAAATCAAATATTTGATTCATGATTACAAGGCTTTTTGACTCAAATTTCTACCCTAATCCATCGGCATACATATACTGATCATAACCCTAGTGCAAAGAACCCTGGAAGCTGCGCTCAAACCATAGACAAACTTTGTATTTTTTGAAAAAAATCTCAAAACTGTTTTCCTAGTTTCAGCAGGTTTCAAAGCAAAACAACTATTCCATTTTACTCCTGATACATCCAAGAATCTTCTCCAATCGAAATCAGACCTCTGCACCTCAAGAAACGGTAGAATACAGTCACCCTGTACACGAATCCTTCCTTGATCGTATTCGAATCTACACGCCATATCAATGCATTTTCATTATTATTTTATACTAATGTGTTGATTCTGAAGCTAATAGTATAATTTAATTGAAGAATGCTTGCATATATGGAGAGTTACCATGAACGATGCCTAGGGTTTCAGGAACCTTGAATTGGGGACTTTTGCATATGGTAAAATCAGACCATGAGACTTGTACCATTGAAATCGTGACGTTCCAAGGAATCTAAAATATCTATCGCGCCCTTTTTATATTTGGTTAATTCCTATTCGCTATTTTTTTGTATTTCAGATTGTGGGGGTTTAAAACCCCCGCTATCTAGTTTCTTTTTTCAGGCAAAAGTGAAGAACGAGTGGAGAAGAAGCATGCGTGGCTAGCGTTCATTGGGCTATTCAAAGTTGGCGCGCATTTTATTGATTCAGACCACTGACTCTTGTTTTTTCTTATAATAATTGCATTCCATTAATGTTACAAATAAACGCGCTTGGCTGGTTGGTAAGTGAGGTGTCATGGAATCAATGGGACCTGGGTTCGATTCCCAGGTCCCCTCCCTTTCTCACATTATTTTGTTTTCCATGTTCCTACGTAGCGTGCTTCCTGAGGTCTACCATGCAGCCTCATATCTTGGCTTGCCACACGTCCCACCATATCAATCCAGTGGCCATGATCTGAATAACACCATGTGCATAGGTCAATGGAGCCACACGCATCCCAGAAAGTCAACCAGGCCTCCTTTAAATGGGCCAAAAATGCTGGAAAATACCTCCAAATTGGGGTCAACACCCCCCATTGGTTTGCTTTTTTTTCATTCTCTTTATTTTTTCTATTTTATTTGTTTATTTAGTTTTAGTTTAATTCTTTAAATTAATTTTTTCTTTAACATTAAAAAATAATAATAAAAAAATCAGAAAGACAAAAAATATAAATATATTTTATTTAAATGTTATTTTTGTAAATAAATTTAACCATTAATTTAGTTAATTCTAGGTTTAATTTAATGTTTTCCTTAATAAATTAAAAAAAATGTAGAACTAGGGTTTTGAATACTTTTTTATTCTTTTTCTTTTCTTTTACTATTATTAATAATTATTTATTTATTTTGTAAATAAAATTGCCATGTAAATAATTAATTAAAATTAGGTCAAATTTAAATATCTTTTTTTAATAAATTAAAAATAGTTTAGAATTAGGTTTTAACTCCATTAATTCTCATTAAACTCCATAAATGCAAAAACTGCTAAAATTCTTTCTTTTATTTTCTTTTAATCAATTTCATGATTCCAATTTAATTTCCTTAAAAGGGTCCAACGCCCTCGCTTTCGATTATCATTTCGTTTCGCGCATTTATTTCTTTTCTTATAAATTTCATGTAATTCTCCAAAGCTATGTAATAGATTAATTAGGATATTTAATTTTTCGCATTATTATTTTATTTTCAAATCGGGTCTTGGATTAATTTGGCGATGTAGACCCGCGCCTTTGTAATAGCGTAGGACTTTTAATTCCGCATCTTTTAACTGTTGATAATTTGCATGAAAGAATGAATGCCAAAATAAAAGCAACGCGTAGATCACCAATGTATAAACAAGATAAAAATATCTGAAAACGACACACAAATCACACACCACCCCTAGGGTACGCCTCACTGTTGCCTTGCCCCTCGAAGGGTGGTCGTCAAGTAGAGGATGTTTTAGTAAGTCCTCATGTCCATGAACATGGCATGAGGGTAGCTTCTAAGGTGTCTTCCTATTGCTCCAGTGATCACCATGTCCCGAATCCTCGAATTGACCCGAACACCTCCAACGGTGGTGCTACCTACCCCTCAATGGTGGGATGGCACTACTTCAAGGACATTTACACAGATGAATTCCTTAGGGTAGGTAGAGAACTCGTAGATACTTGCTCTAATTTCAAAACAAATCAAAAAATACTTTTCACACCGACACTTTGAAAAAGCTTTCGAAAGAAACTTTTCAAACACTCTTGAGGACTGATACAAGAGTCGAACTGAAGTTTTCAAAGAAACTTTTTTAAACCCACAGTTGAAATGCAAACAAACAATTTTGAAAACACAAATGAGCAAGTATCTAAGAGCCCATGGATAACCATGGATAGAAAGGGTGCTAACACCTTCCCTTTCTATAATCTACCTCCCGAACCGAGAGCAATCTCTATAAGGAATTTTTCTGTGCTTTTGTCCTTTCCATTTGGAGAAAATAAAAGACGGTGGCGACTCTTGCTTCCGCGACATTTCACGAACCAGCGTCAAACAGTCAGTTCCATATCCACCGATCACAGCAACCTTTACCACATCCCGGAAATAAACCGGCTAGCAACAGGTTCCTTTTGACGGTCAATAACGGAGTAACAATCTCTTCCACGGAGGCTACATACCGGTCTTCTTCCACATCATTCACTCCATGCTGGGGCATGGGAGCAGTCACAACATTGGGTCTTTCGGGCGCCTCGAACTGTATTTCCTTAGCATTAATAAGGTCCTGAACCTTATTCCTCAGAGCCCAGCAATCGTCCGTAGTATGCCCCGGGCTATCAGAGTGATAAGCGCAACGGGCGTTGGGGTTATACTTTGGAGAAGCTGTGTTCATTACCTTCGGAGCTTCTTTGACAGTTACCATATTGGTTGACAGTAGTTGCGGCAAAATCTGAGGCAGGGTCATGCTGAGCCGAGTGTACTGCCTTTTGGGTCTCTCACCCCTTGGTTAGTTAAACTGCTGAGGAGCAGCAACAAGCTTTGAAATTAACAACGCATTGACAACTTGGCGGCGTTCCGGTTTAATTTGTCTTCTGGGACCATAAACAGCACTGGCTTCCTTCTTGAAGGGCTTCTTTTCAGTACTCGAGGAGGCACCTTTCTGTATCTTCCCCGACTTGATACCAGCTTCTATTCTCTCACCAGTCAAGATCAAATCTGTAAACCCATCAGAAGAATTCCCAATCAGATGCTTGAAGAACGGACCAGACAAGGTCCCCAGGAACATGTCAACAAGTTCACGGTCAGTCAGCGGTGGTTGACCCTGCCAGCCAGGTCTCTCCACTTTTGCGCATACTCCTTGAATCCTTCGCCCGTCCCCAGTGACATACCCTGGAGTTGGGTACGCGTGGGAGCGAGGTCGGAATTATACTGATACTGCTTATAAAATGCAGTAGCCAAGTCCTCCCAGTTTCGAATACTGGCTCCATCCAGCTGGTAGAACCATTCGAGTTGAGCCCCTGAAAGGCTATCCTGAAAGAAATGGATCCATAGGTTCTTGTATGCAGTGTAAGGTTGGATCTTCCTTACATATGATCTGAGATGCATCTTCGGGCAGGACAGCCCGTCATATCTTGCAAAAATTGGCACTTTAAACTTCGGGGGGATCACAATTCCAATAACTAATCCCAAATCTTCGAAATCTAAGCCGGGAACTCTCTGCAGCTCCATAGCTGCCAACCTGTCTTCCAAGCTTTTGTACTTATCATCGGCGGGCGGGTATTGTTGTTCTGAGTAGTCTTCGTCCTCTTCAGCCTCTTCTTCTTCAACTTCGGATTCGAAAGGTACCGCAGCCCCTTTACTTTACTGGTTCCCTCTTCAGACGTAGGGGGAAATTCAAGAACTCTTCTGGCTTCACCCTCAAACCTACTTCCTAGGGTAGCCACCCCGACTCTTTTCTTCTTCTTTTTCACTTGCTCTTTGTTCCCAAGCAGGGCTTTTAGATCCTCCTGACCCTTTGCCAAGGTCATCAGGAGATGTTGAAACTGTGAGTTTTGAGACTGCAAGTCTTTGACCGTCTGTTCGACATCCATCTTACTGAAATAAACAGCAGAAAGATAAGGAAACCTGGTGTGGAGACCTGCTTATGCGCATGATGAATGATATGTTTGTTTATGCAATGCATTCAAGGGTTTAAAAAATTCAAAATTGTTGCAAACAAAAAGAACGCACGTCATATTAATAAGAAGAAATTTTGTCTGTACATAAATGCCCCATGGGCCAAATATTACAAAAAGAAACTTCTCAAGGTAAAAATACGTTGCGCATCCTCTTTGGTGCGATGTAGGTGTTGAGGGTCTCTTCCTCATGGAGTCGGCGGGTAAGCTCCAAAACCTTCTTCTCACTGGTGTAGAAGCTGGCTTCAAAAGTGTTCCGTTCCTCCTTGAGTTGGATCCAACTCTTCTGCATCTCCTCCCATGATGTTGGCATGTCAGGATATAGGATGGTGTAGGGAACCTCTACTTCCTTAACGGGCTCTTTAATCACATGGAGAACATGAGGATAAGGCATCATTAGACTCTGGGCTCGGGTTCGTACCCACTTGAGATAAGGCTCAAGAGGGATGGAGTTCTTGTGCCCCAGTGTCTTGCTGTCTACCTTGTTAGGCATCCTCCAAGCTCTGATAAATCTTTGGCGAAGTCCTTGCGCATCATTGTCGAAGTTAAAAACTAGGTCAGGAATCAACATGTCATGAGGGCCATCCCTCCGTGCATATCCAAATTGTCTCAAAGCTAGACAAGGGTTATAAGTAATGCCTCCTCTAATGCCAAGAAATGGAACATTAGGGAACTCTCCACAATGATCGATGATGATGACATTTTCTCTGGACCGAGAGCACCAATGTACATCAGAGTGAGTGAGGGTCATCAACCGTTATGACCACCTTTAGCCTTAGTCATTCTTTAAGACAGATTGTGGAAGGTGCGAAATAAACCACCTTGCCAGGAGAGGAGTACAGCACATGAGAACACCCCTCTTTCTCATTGTTCGTGTGTAAAATGAGTGAAGAATGTCCCCAAGCAATGTTGGTATTGGATTCTTGGATAGGAAAATCTTGACGGTGTTGACATCTATAAGCTGGTCGGGATTTGGGAACAGGACCAACCCATAAATGAGGAGTGCTACAATTTCTTCAAAGGCTTGTAGATCCAATGAATTCCAACACTCTTGTGCCTTCTCAAACAAGAATTTTGCCAAGAAGCCTTTGAAACCGCTTCTAGTTTCCCAATGCCCCTTGATGTCAGATGGTTGCAAGTATAGTGCTTGAGCAACATCTTCAGGCTTTGGTTCTTTTTCCGTACCGTTGTAGGGTAGTTGATTAAGAATAGGAATTATCAGGAGTTGAGAAAATTCCTCCAAAGTGGGCACTAATTGGTAGTCGGGGAATGTGAAACAGTGGTGAAGGGGGTCAAAGAACTGGAACAACACCTTTACCATGTCCTCTTCAATGTTGGTGTTGACTAGGCTGAGCAGTCTACCATGTCTTTCACTGAAGGGAGAGCTTTCCAGAATTCTGGATGTGAGCTCCTTGAGTTGAGGAGGGATTCTCACAAGGTTGACTTGGATAGTTTTCTTGCGAAGAATTTCCATGACCTACAAAACAAGAACAAAGATGAAGATCTAAACCCTTGAAATGGTTAGTGTATGCATATGATGCTTCATGATGCTCATGATGTATGCAAAAACATATGTACAAGCAATTCACACAAAACCCTAGTTTCAGGCTTGCATGGGGTTTCATAGGTAAGTACCCTCTTGAGTGTAGTTGGCTTAAAAACCTGTCCTATAAATAGTAACCGGGTTCTAAGGAGCTCAATATCATTGGATTGTTTTCCATGTTCATTGTTTTGGTTTAGCCACTTAACTAGCGACCAAAATATTCCAAGAAAACAACCCTCAATGAGTGTAGTATCGAGCATCTACCAACTTCGGACTACACCAAAGCCGGTCATCCCACTACCCCTAATGAAAGGCCAAGATGGTCAAGTAAGGTTCTAGGTCATTAGTGCTTAGTGACATCACTCAGCGGCCCCGTACTCTCCTTGATTGAACTCAAGGGTTACCGGTACTCACAAATATGTCGCACTAATATAGCTATTGCTTCAACCGTGTCGGTATACCCCGCACAGTTTCCACAATGTATTGCTATCTATGAATGTTCCCCAAATCCGGACGTAGGATTTCAAGCCCAAACAAGAGAACCAAGATATAAAGCAATCAAAGCAAACAATTAGTCATGCAAGAGGGTGATCTAAGCCCTAACGTTACTCCACTTTAAAATACTCCCCAGCAGAGTCACCAGTTCTGTGATACGGTGGGAGAACTAACTTGAGGTTTTGCGTTTGTTTTCGCAAATGTTTCGGTTGAGCAAGAGTCGCCACCGACTTTTTATTTTATCCTAAGGAAAGGTTAAAAAGCACAGGAAAAACCTTTGAGATGTTTTCTTGGGTTCGGGGAGTAGATTATAGAAAGGGAAGGTATTAGCACCCTTTCTATCCATGGTTATCTATGGGCTCTTAGTTACTTGCTTAGATCACTTGCCTTGTGTTTTCAATTGTTTGAAATGGTGCTTTGTGTGTGGGTTTGAAAATGTTTTGAAAAGAGGCCATTTGTTGTGGCAACCATTGTAATGATCCATGTTTGAATGTATACAAAGGTGTACTTATCTTTTGAAAAGTTTTCAATGTTTTTGAAAGTTGTTTGGAAAGTGTGTTGTGATGTGAGTTTTTGAAAAGTAGGCAAGTGTGTTTTGTAAGTTTATCAAGTAACTAAGAGTTGTCTACCCCTAAATTTACTCAAAGGTTTTTTCTATGTTTTAACCCTTTTAACAATTTTGTTCCACCATTGTATTTGGTGGACAATCTTGTGTTAGGATGTTAATGGGACGGGCGCGGGTCATCGTTTTAGACCATGATTGCAATGGTGCCAAGTGTCTTTGGCAACTTTTCCTTTAAGGGACTTGATCATTTTTAGGCAACTTTCGAAAGCGTCATCGAGGGACTATGATCATTTGATATTGTTTTGTTTTTCCAAAGACACTCAACATGCAACATGGCCCATTATTGAAGGCAACAAGTGGAGTAACCCTAGGGGTGCAAGTGTGATTGGTGTTGTCCATTTTCATGCTTTTTTTTTGTCTTTTGTTAGGTCAAGCTATTTGTCATTTTTTTGATTTGCATACAAACCCTAAGTCTATCATGGCATATTTAGAAAGCTTTTAAATGCGAAAAATAAAATCCTAAATTATTACAACACAATTATGGGATGGGGGGTACAAATGTTCAAATGGGGATATTTAGCAAGAAATTTAAATCTAAGCTATTACAATTCAAATGGAATATACAAGTTATTTAATGGCAATAATTAAATAAAATACAATAAATATGCAAGATGCAAAAAATGGTTTTTATATGTATGTAAAAGTATTTTTCATGTGACAAATAAACAAAAATAAAGAGGTTAATTTTTGGATATTTTGTGTTTTTAGGGCAAAACCCTAATTTTGTAAATAAAAAGGTATTTATTATCTATTATATACAATATTTATTAATTATATACAAAAATAAATAAAAGAGAAATATATTATGAAAAAGTAATTTTTGAGGTCAAATATTAATAAAAATAAAAATGTGTTATTCTTGTATTTTTATCCTAAATATTCTAAATATATAAATATTTATATTATGTATTAAATATATTAAATATATACAAAAAATAAAAATATTTATTATTTACAAAAAAAGTATATTTTTTAGAAAATGTTTTCAAAAGATAAAATAAAATAAAATCAGAAAATAGAATGTATTTGTATTATTTTTAGTATTTTAAATAAAAGTATATATATATTTATTTACATACACATATCAAATAAAACAAATAAATGCCTAAAAAATACAAAAAAAGGTGAAAAATATTTTTAATGTTTTTTTATATTTTAACAAAAAATAACAAGTCAGAAACAAAAAGAAAAAGTCAAAAATGATAAAAATAAAACACAATGGGCCTAGGGGGTGTATGTGTGAAATAGTGGTGCAAACAGAAAAAATAAGCCAGGCCCAGCCCAAAGGACTTTGTCTTCAACCTCCATCCATTTTTAAACAAAAACGCGCGCCTTCTTGTTCATCACCCTAACTTCTGATTCTTTGATCCTTTGACAAATCTTAAAACGTGAAACTTGTAGAGCTTGAAGCCACGATTCTAAACATATAAAGAAGTTGATCTAACTCTCAGAAATGAGAGAGAATTTCTTCTCCCCCAATTCCTGACCTAGTTGTTTTCTAATGTTTAGGTTCCAAATTCTCTTAACGCACACAATATAAATGAAAAGTGAGGATACAGGTAGCTTCAGGGCCATGAGTAGGACATAACTTCTTCACAAACCTAAGCCTAGATATGCTTGGATAGAGAGATAGAAGTTCAAAGTTTTACCTGTTCAACTTGAATCGTGTTCAACAATGGAGGTACTTTCAATGCAATGTGAGGACTTGTACAACTTGCTTGAAGTCAAGGGATGCTTCTCCAATGCTTGGTGTGCTTCGAATCTTGCTGTATCAAGCTACAAAAGTCAACCTGCAAGAGAGAAAAGTGAAAATGGAACACTTGGTTAGAGGTGTTACAGTCTGTTTCCAAGGCTTGGGATGGTTTGTATGGATGGTAGGGAATGTGTTTGAACTGGTTTAGATGAAAACGCACGATGGAATGATGCTGTGGGATTCAAGTTGCAGCCTATGCCCTCTTTTGCCACAAAACTGTGTTTTTCTGTATATGGAGGTTTGAGAGATGGTTTGGTCGTGTTTTAGGTTGGTTAGGGAGTATGCAATGTGTGGAGAAAGTTTGCTTTAGTTCTTGCTTGCAGGAATGTAAGTTGTGATCAATTTTGCCCAGTTTCTTCTTTGATAAGTAAGGAAGTGTATATGGATAATGCAGGCATGTACTACCCTCAATCTATGCTGCACATTTGAGTCTTGATCAGTGGGATATGTCCATGAATCTTGTGCCCAAAGATATGGCCTGTACCTCTTAGATTGTAAACTTGACATAAAGTGTTTCTTTACAAGAATGGATAAAATGCTTTTTCCAAATATGGCTTAATATTGTATGTAATGGTTAAATACATAAAACAAGACATGAACACAAAGGATATGCATTAAATTATTGAGTGTGGATGAGATAAAAGGCCTGTAATCTAGCTTGTGCAAGCTGAGTTTGAAAATGCAAAGTTATGAACATGCATTTGGTTATGAACAAAAGTGGATTTTGCCCAACTTTGCCAATTCGATTCTCCCTAACCACAAGGGTGTTTGAGAAGTTCTTGGACAATTTGGAAAGCTTGGAATGTGTACTACAATCCATTTTTGTAATGCAAGTTGAAATTCCAAGTGAAAGCATGTGAAAAGTGGCCATGAAGTTGGGCAAAAATCCTGCCTAAAATAGGTCAAAAAATTTCTAAGTTAAGAATGTTTTGCACCCCTATTCCAAAAATCATAACTTGAGATAAAAGCTTCTTTTGAGGAAACTTTGTGAATCAAAGTTGTATATTTTTCAATGGACTACAACTTTCATGTTTTGAGTTTTGTTTGAGTCCAAATGTATCTTGATGAAAAAATGGGACAAAGTTAGGAAAAAATTAGGAAATTTCATAACTTAGAAAATTTCTAAGTTATGAAATTTCTTCATTTCAAACCCTTATTTGTAATTTTTGATTTCTTGATGAACAAGTTTCATAATTTTACATGTCTTGATGAAAAATGAATCTTGACACTTGATTTTGACCAAAAAGTCAAAGTTTGACTTTTCAGTATACAGTCAAAAATTGATCAGTTGACTGGAAAATTCATCTGTCAATCTTGTGCATTTGGGATCTTTTGAATTTTTTGAACATGTCAAGACAATGCCATTGGGTCCTTGAGTCCATATGTGAGCTTGGTTTGCCATTGGTTAGATTAAACAGTCAAAAATTGCCTTTGTGCAGTCAAAACCCTAAAAATGACCATTTTGCCCTTTTGGTGATCTGATCAAATTTCTTGGGGAATTGTGATCCAAACTTGACCAAATGGTTCATATGAGTTCATAATGTTGACGTGGGTCAAAAATCATGAGGTTTGACTGTCAATTAACCACAATTGACTTTTTCCTCAATACAACTGATTTCTAGGTCAACTGTCCAATTGACTGGGCAAAGATTGGAATCAAGGCTTGAAACTTGGTATGGATAAACTTGTGAGTCCAACATGAAGCATGAAAGTAATTTTGGGCATTTTTAGGTCAAAACATCTTTGTGCAAACTCAAACCCTAATTTGGGTCAATAGTGCAAGGGGGAGTCTTGAGCAGAGCAAACCCTAACTTAATCTTGAGCTCCAAGGGTCTTGTGGTGAGAAAATATTGATGAAATGGGAGGGAAAATTTTGGGGTACAACAGTTTCATTGTTTAGTTATCCATGATTTTGTTTCATTATTTCATCTTTCATAATTTTATTTCATCATTTATCTGTCCACAATTTTGTTTCATCTTTCATGATTTTTCCCCATCATTAAGTCGTCCACGATTTTGTTTCATCGTTTCGTCTTTCATGATTTTATTTTATCATTTAGTCATTCACGTTTCATCGTTTTGTATTTCATGATTTTATTTCATCATTTATCCATCCTGGATTGGGGACTGGAGTATGCTTCAACGTCACTAGGGGCTGTTCTTGGGTAAAGGCCAGTTCCCCTTCTCTTCATGTGCCTAATTCGTGTTTGATCCTTCATTCTTAGGGGAGAAAATCATATAAATTTCAACAAAAAAGAATTGTTTTATTTATCTCAAAAGAATTAAATAAGTAAATAATTAGTTACTAATATTTGGGCATCATGGGAAGTATTCAATTAAAGTACCATTTGAACTTGGCAGCATTCCACGTTTCAGGGATTGAGTCCTAATTCATTGTTTTAAGAGTGTGTGGTCCTTCCAAGTTGTATACAAACTTTCCATCTTCGACATTATTCCTTCTGAAGTTGGATCGTCTAAGAGCAAGGTATCGGAGTTGGAAATATCGAGTTCAGACTCGTTTGTTCCATCTGGCTGCAGGTTCTTGCTTCACAACAGTACTCATGAGGCCAACTTCCTCCCAGATTGTCTAGGTGTTGTCTTTTTTTTTTGTGGAAAGGGGTGTGTCCTCTGAAACTACATATCCCTAGGGGGAGACTGAAGTTCCATGTCCCTAACACATTCAAAGGAAGCACCGCCAATATAGTTATTTTGTTACTTATTTTATCACTTTTGTTTATTATCATTTATTAAGTCTTCTTCATGATTGTATGTCTCGAAATCAAGTTCGAATCAATTTGTTTTAGAATACATAAATCAATGGTTATATTTGAGCTTGATCATGATGCATTTAGTCAATTTCATGAGTTAGTGGAATAAGAACCATGTGTGTTAATGGCTCAAGTTAGGGGGAAAGAAAAATCTCAAAGTACTTTGAAAATTATGAAAATTCGATATTTTGTATGTTTGATTCGAATAAAGCACATATCCTAACTCGAATCAATTTTATCAAAGGAAAACCAAACTTTCTCAAACACCTTGATTCGAATCAGACATTTACATTTGATTCGAATCAAGAAGATTTGAATCACATCTGCTTAATTTGATATGAATAGTACTTTACACCTGATTCGAATCAAATAATTTTTCTACATTTCTTTCTTGGCTTTGTTCGAATTGATTCGAATAAGACTTTACACCTTATTCGAATTAGACAGTTTTTCCACATTTATATTTTCGCTCTGTTTGAATTGATTCAAATAAGAATTTACACTTGATTCAAATCACATGTTTTTTTATTTTAATTAGACTTTACGCTTGATTCTAGTCAGACAATAAATAGGTCAAAATCTTTATGATTTGTCATTCAATTTCACTTGCTCATTTGACTCAAATCATGAAATGCTCTTGATTTGAATCTAACTAATTATCTCCATCCATTTTTGTGCTTAAATCTCAAGCACATAAAAAATCTTTTTGTCATCATTTTACTTACACAACTTTACAACATTTTGCATTGTGATTATGTGAAATCAACACCCTCTCATTTTTAAAGTTAAAAAACCCTTGAAACAAAATTATTTCATCTACACCCTCTAGTTTGATTTCAGATCTTGATAATGGGAGATTTATAATTGATTGAGGGAGACACTATCTTTAAACTAATCATTCTTGAAGATTTGGTTGAGATTTTCAGATAGCTTGCAAGATTGAGGTTGTTGTCATTGGTGTTGACAAATTTCGAGTGAAAATAAGGAGGTTCTTCTCTCTAGATTACCTGGGTAGTGACTGCATGGAAGGCTATGAACAAGGTGGAGTTCTTTTCAAATATTTAGAAACTTTATCGCTAAAGGAATCAGTAGAAACAAGGGGTGATTGATACACACGAAGCTTTGGAGAAGATTGGTGATGCTAGAAAATTCAAGAAGCGGGAATCGAGTAAAGATTATGCAGAAGAGTTTGACATTACGTTGTATACAAACCAAGATCCATATAGGATATTTGTTTTTATTAGCATTATTGTGGATATGTGATTGTATGAACTTTTGCAATATTTGTCAAAATAAAAAGGAATAAAGCAAGTTTCAATAGAAAACCATTAAAGAGTGAAGTAGGGAAACCGGGGACGAACGTCGAATCCCTATAAATCCCAGTGTCCTCTCTCTCTCTCTCTCTCTCTCTCTCTCTCTCTCTCTCTCTATCTGTCTTACATTTAATTTTTGTAGCATATCGCATGCTTAGTGTTGTTCCCCAAAATTTGCCCTCTCTTTTCTCAAGGGATTTCTCACAAGGATTCTCAAATAAAATTCAAGCTTGCACAAGTACAATTGGATTTTCCAGTATCAAGTTAAAGAGGAAACTGTTAAAAAAAGGGCAAAGTAGGTAAAATGATTTTTTGAAGAAAAACAAGTTTACTTCGATTCACAAGGCTTCGATTGGACTTTGGTCTCCTTCAAGCCTTTTTTGATTTCCCTTGCTTCGTTTGGAATTTAGTATCTTTCAAGACTGCTTCGATTGAACTATGGCATCCTTCATGCCTCCTTCGATCCATAAGACAATAGTATCCTTTGTGCCTCCTTCGATCCATAAGGAAACTCCTTCCTTATGCATGCCTCATTCCACAAGGAAAAAGGTTTCGTTCGAAGCAACTAGCTTCGGTCCATAGGGAAGGCAATGCCTATCTTCAACTAGCTTCGAGTGAGCATTTGAAACAGCCTCCTTCGATTCAAAAAGGGAAGGGCCTCCTATTGGTGTCCTTCGATTCAGAAGGTAGTGGCTTCATACCGGCTTCCTTCCATTTAGAAGGAAATGACCTTCTGAAAGCTTCCTTCGATTCAGAAGGCAATGACCTTTTGAAGGTTTCCTTTGATTCACAAAATAGGGACCTCCTGCATGCAAGTCTCGTTTGGGCATTTTGGCCTCCTGCATGCAAGCTTCGATTACACCAATGACCCCTTACAAGCTGGCTTTTAGTGCACAACACTCCAAAACTCCTGCAACTTTCCTTAGATTCAGAAGTCATTTTCCCTTTGCATGATTCCTTCGGTTCACAAAAGCCAGGATTCCCTTCAGGCCAGTATGCACAAGGCAAAAGCTACTCCATGGCTAGCATTCATAAGGAAATGGCTCCCACAAAGAATTGGCTACTTTCATGCCAGTTTTGACTGGGCAGTATCTCCCTTGGAAACAGTTTGTTTCGACACACACAGTTTTTGCACTATGACACTCACAACTGGCCCCTTCTAAGGATGCACAAAAAGGGCCCATTCGAAAGACACTTTGATTGGAAATAAATATTGCTGTCTGAAGAGGAGTCTGGTCGAAGGTTGGACCTATGAGGTCAAAACAAAAAATGAAATATTCAAAGATGCTTGCTGCAAGTCTAAGCTTGATGCACTGGCCACAACGCTCCAAAACTGATGCACGGGAGTCCTGCTACACCGCTCCTGTATTTGCACCAATTTGGCATACAAATACTTCCCCTCGAAAGCTACAAAAATAGTATACCTAATTTGTTCAAATTCTTTTGTTTTCCCTCCTAAACCTCAGCCAACTTCATCTATAAATAAGAGGTTCCATAACACGTCTAAGGGGCTGGACAACACATCCAGAAGACTTTAGGCATGGAGAAAAATCATCAAACTATCAATCACTCAAACTCTCAAACTATCAAACACTCTCAAATACTTAACAACACATTTAAACCCAGAATCAAACGAAATAACACACTTGTTCCTTCTATTCGAATCCAGAACCCAGTGAAGCACCAACCCAACACTTGGTTCCTTCTTTCGAACCCAACACTAGAGAAATTACCCTTGTATCTTTCCTTCGAATCCATGGACACTCATGGCATCCGCTCAAGGTCCATCACACATATTCCAGCTTCAATCAAGGTAAGTTCTCTTAACCTTGAACCTTTCGTTTCTAGCATAACATGTGAATAGTCATTTCCTTTCGTTTCAAGCATGTACATGACATTTGTTCATTTTTCGTTTCTTCCCTTTTTCGTTTGTTTTTATTATACAAATATATTGTAGAACTAACCTGTATAGGCCCCAAATGAAAGAAGAAGTTTTGTGTGAAACGAAGCCTCATGATTCGGCCTCTTACTGTTTCACAGTCCTAAACGAAAGACTAAGAGGGCATGAACAGAGGATGCACACTCATGCTACTTTGCAGGCCCTTACGGCCTCACAGTCCAAACGAAGGAGCAAGAAGGGAGAAACAAAGGGTGTTCGCACTGACTCCCAGGCCCAATCGAAAGATGCAGCTAAAAGGTTGAACCGAAAGCTTCCTCTCACACTGACTGCCAGGCCCAATCGAAAGAAGCAGCCGAAAGGTTGAATCGAAAGCTGCCTCTCACACTGACTTCTATGCCCAATCGAAAGAAGCAGCTAGAAGGATGAATCAAAGGCTGCCTCTCATGTTGACTGTTAGGCCCAAATCGAAATAAGCCCAGAAAAGCATAATCAAAGGATGTATTCTTCCTGGATCGAAAAGCTTATTTTCCCTTCTTTTATTTTGATTTGTATTTACATTTTCTTGCTATTCAATATGGTTGTAATAGTGTAGGGTATTTATTTTCTGCATTTTTATTGCTTTATACAAATGTTAGTAATTAGGATGTATGTCAAGATAAAACCAACAAGTAGACAACCCTAATCAAAGACAAAATGCATGCAATCAAACATACTTTGCACACATGCACCTCTAGGGTAATATCACTTGTTGCTTCGGAAAATAGTCATGTCCCTCGAATATGGGCGTTTTAGCAAAGACCCTCGATAAAAGATCGTAGTCCCTCGATGACCCTTGATGTTGCCTTCGGTAAACGATCTAGTCCTTATACGACATTGCTAAAACGTCCCATAGGTTTCCTTCTAAGACTATACAAATGACCCACGCCCGTCCCTTCACATCCAATGATGGGGCTTCTTACCAAATCAATGGTGAGATAGAAACATCTAAAGGAGGAGGAAAAGAACATAAACCTTTTGAGTAGGTAGGTTGCTCATAGTTGCTCGGTTTCTCACAACTAAAACATTTTTCCACACCAACACTTTCAATTGAAAAATTTTCAAAAAAAACAAATCTCTTTATACGCATTCTTATAGAGACGAGAATCATTACAAAGGAACTTTTCAAAATCACTTTCAAAAAACATCTTCCACAAACACCTCTTTGAACTATTTTCAAAACCAACACTTTGTACGCATTCTTATAGAGACGAGAATCATTACAAATGCGTTTTCAAAAAATTTTCAAACCCACACCATAAAACACACTTTCAAACAAAAGCAAGTGATCTTGCAAGCAACTAAGAGCCCGTAGATAACTACGAATGAAAAGGGTGCTAACACCTCCCCTTTTCATAACCTACCCCCCGAACTCAAGAAAATAATTTCAAAGGTCTTTCTTGTTCTTTTCACCCTTTCCTTATTGGATAAAAGAAAAATTGGTGGCGACTCTTTCTATCCGCAACAATTGCGATCAAACGCAAAACACCCAAGTCAGTTCTCCCACCGTATTACAGAATTGGCGACTCTGCTGGGGACAAAAAAACATAAAAGTGGGGTTACCTTAGGGCTAGATCACCTTTACTTGCTTTCTTTGTTTGACTTGCATGCTTTATATTATGGTTCCTTGTTTGGGCTTTGTTTTTGATCCTCCACCCGAATCTGGGGCACCTTTTAGTTAAGTAGAAATAGATTGTGGAAACTGTACGGTGTAGACCGATATTGTTGAAGCAATGGCTATGTTAGTGTGACACATTTGTTGGTATCGGTATCCCTTGTGTTGAATCGAGGAGAATACGGGGCTGCTGAGCGGCGTCATAAAGCACTATCTGACCTTAGAACCTTAATTGAACAACTTGGACATTAGGAAGTAGTGAGATAGCCGGTTTTGGTGGAAAGCTGAAAATGGTTGATACTCGATACTACACTCGTTGAGATATAACTTTTGGGATATCTCGACTGCAAGAAAATATTGATTATGCTGAGATAATTCCTAAAAGAAAGGTCTGTGATATTGAGATCCCCTAGGACCCGGTTACTTTCTAGGACAGGTTGAGCCAACTAAACTTCAAGTGGGTACTTACCTACAAACTCCATGCAAGCCTAAACCTAAGGACTTGTTGCTTTGTGTGTACATAATAACTTGCTTGCTTTGCATACATATACATAACATCATAAACATCATAACATCATAAGCATTCTCATTAACCATTTTAAGGATTTAGGAATTTATCTTTGCTTTGTTTTTTAGGTCATGAATCCCATTAGAAGGAATACCATTCGAGTCAGCTTCGTGAAAGCACGTCCTCAACTCCAAGAATTAGCATCAAGGGTGCCTGGAGAGTCTCCCTTCACCAAGAAATATGGTCGAATTCTCAGCTTGGCTACCTCCAATTTCCAAGAAGAAATGATGTGTGTACTCTTCCAACTCTTTGATCCTATGCATCATTGCTTCACCTTTCCTGACTATCAGTTGGTGCCTACATTAGAAGAGTTCTCTCAACTGTTAGGAGTGCCCATGCTCGATCAAATACTGTTCACCGGTTTAGAGGAGACTCCAAAGCCTAAATTCATTGTCGAAGCTTTACATTTGAAGAGATCCGACATTATAACAAATTGGGAGACAAGAAGCGGAGTTAAGGGTTTCCTAGCCAAGTTTCTATTGGAGAAGGCTCGTTCTTTCTGGGAGGATATGTATTTTCATGATTTTTAAGATGTCTTGGCCCTCATAATCTATGGTTTGGTTCTATTTCCTAATACGGATCAATTCATAGATGTGAATTCCATCAAGGTTTTCCTCTCTCGTAATCTTATACCTACTTTACTTGGAGACATTTTACATTGTTTCCACACTCGCACCGTGAAGAAAAGAGGCACTCTTTTGTGTTGCATTACCTTACTCTCTAGGTGGTTCACTTCGCACCTACCTTGGTCAACAATAAAGAACGGGCAATGCTTGACATGGTCTCCAAGGATGATGTCACTCACACACTCTGACATTTATTGGTGTTCTCGATCCTTGGAGGACACTACCATCATTGACCGTTGTGGGGAATTCCCTAATGTTCCAATCTTAGGAATTAGGGGAGGTATCACCTATAACCCTTCTCTTGTATTACAACAATTTGGGTATGCATGAAGAAATGGTCCTCACGATGCAATCTTCCGAGGTTTGGTATTCGACTATAAGGGCGATGACCAAGGCTACCGCCAAAGGTTCATACGAGCTTGGAGAATGGTGAACAAGGTGGATAGAAAGACATTGGGGAGTAATAACTCCATTCCTTTGGAGCCTTATCTTAAGTGGGTACGAACTCATGCTCAAAGTCTCAGTATGCCATACCCTGCCATTTTACCTATCATCATGGAGCCAGTTGTTGAAGGAGATGTTCCGTATACTGTCCTTCATCCTACCATGCCCACTTCTCTTTAAGATTTGCAAAAATCTTAGATCTAGTTGAAGGAAGAGCGAGATACCTTCGAAGCACAGTTCTATGAAAGTGAAAAGAAGGTTTTGGAGCTTATGAGACAACTTCATAAAGAGTGAAATTTGAACGCTTACATTGCGCCAAAAAGGATGTGCTCGACCTTTTTGTCTTAGGAGCTTATTTTGTGTTTATTTCCTCCATTGTAAGCCCAAGGGGCATGGTTGTAATCAATTTAAACTTATTAATACAATTGGAGTTTGCTCCTTTTTGTCTAAACAAATTTAAATCTTCTAAGTCCTTGAAAACATTGCATCCACATACCATGCATCATATCATGACAGGCTTTCCCCACACAGGTCTCTCATCTGCTTACTGTTTATTTCAGTAGATATGGCTCTAGAATAGACTATCAAGGACATTTAGACTCAAAATGTTCAACTTCAAGAAATATTCTTGAACCTATCCAAGGGGCAAGAAGAAGTGAAAGCACCCATCACTAGGGCATGACCATGAAGAATCCTGAGGACGACAAGGATGACCAGTTGGAGCGGTTACAAAATGAGATAGCCACAATGAAGATCCATATGATGGGCCAGATGGTGGGCCAGATGGATCTTATCCAAAACTTGGCTCAGTGACAAGAAGAGTTGAGAGTCCTCGTCAATAAACTTCATCAAGAAGGATACAACCGTATGAAATAAATAGTCGAGACTGGGGATCAAGTCTTTAATCAGTCTCCAATGAGACAAGAAGCCGGTTTGATAGAGAGTGGACATTTCCAAATTACTGCCACATCGCGAGCCCAATAACAACCTCGCCAACAACGACAGGGGAATTAGCACAAGGAGGTCGCACCTAAGAGACAATTCACCAGGATCGGCATGTCGCTGGCTCAGGTGTTACAACACATGTTGAATGCATAGCTAATCATGTTAAAGGCTCCTCCCCAGAATCCTAACACTGCTGCTCCTAGTTACCATCCCAATGAGAGGTGTGCATACCATTCTGATAGTCCTGGGCATGATACAAATGGTTGTTGGTCTCTAAAGAACAAAATTCAAGACCTAATCGATGAAGGAGTGTTGGAGTTTACACAAGACGATCAACTTGAACTCTTCTATCATCCCTCAAAGGCATCCATATGAAGTGATGGTCTAGGCGAAGGAATTTTCTGTTTATTCAAATTTTCAGTTGTAATTTCTTTGTTTGCTTAAACACTTATCTATACGTCAGACTTTAGTTACTTTCATTAATGCATTGCATATGCTTGTCTTGAATTAATCCATTTATTTTCATTATATTTAAAATATGATTTTTACTCCCTTTATGATATTCAACTCTTATTTCTAAAAGTTACAAGCCTTTAGAGGGAGGATGACGAAAACAATTCCATAATCTCATACAGTATGCTTTTGAACAGACCTTGATGACGATGTACAAGTGTTCTTTCAATTCCTAAATGCTGGAGTTATAAGGAAGATAATCCCTAGTCAACCTCTTCTAGCTAAATAAGTAGGAATTTCCTTTTTTACACAAATCAAAACCTTTAATCAAAACCAGGGGCATGGTAGTCTCTCAGTTAATTCAAGTGCGCGTCCAATCGCAAGCTTTCACGTCGTATACAACAAATGACACCAAAGACATTTCTTTAGAATCAAAAGATGGTGACAGCTCCCCACAAAATAGGCAGTCATTATTTCTCAAAGGAAAAACCCACTAAGTCAAAACCTACGAAGGAGACTTAAGAAAACTGGGGCATCCCGCTGACTGTAATCTTAAAGCGAGAACAGTCATGCAAAAAAAAGGGATAATAAATCAAAAAAGAGGACGTTACAAATTTTCAACACGAAAAATGTTGTTAAAATGCTTGTCTTTTGACAAACTTGACTTGTCTGAACCATCACCAAAATGTCATTTTAAAACTCAATTGGAATTCGAACGCACAGTTAACTGAGCTTAGGACTGAAGAACATCACGAAGAACGGGTGAGTACAAATACACTTTGAGCCTTATCCTTTGTTTCTTAAACCGTGAACCGAGCCACGCTACAACCCTTCAAAAGTCCTAATTGAATCATGGGTTAGTTTGAAAACATACTATTACAAAAGGTATCCTGACTCCTGTAAGGCTTTACTCTAAATCCCGAGTTGAATTCACATTCTTACAAAAATTCTTTTATCTGCTAAAAGAATTTTCAAAACTTCAAGACAAGCATAAACTTTGCATTACTTTGAATATCGTTGTTTGCATATAGCTAATTGTTTGACAGCGGAGAAATTCACACGACGATTATCCGTTGAACAAAATTTTCAATGAACAGGATCACTTCAAATGGGATGACTCTTACAAATGAAAAATTCTCCCATAAGAAGGGGGAATGGCATTTCACTGCCCATATTGTATGGGGGCAGTCAAGTCAAGATTCCAAGAAATCTTTCAAGAAATGATGAATATACAAGGGACAGATCTGCATATAAGTCACTTGGGGCATTGAATACGAATCCCATCAAAGATTTATGTACGACCAAGCAAACATTTCCTGGAAGTACTAGATTAATTACTACTAGGGGTAGAGACAAATTCCAACAAATTCCTTTTCAGAAAGTGATCCCCAAGTTAATAGTCATTTTTATAAGGTTATCTCCATAGAATAATCTTCACGGACGAGGGTCCAAAACCCTCAAGGCCAAATTCATGGATATCCCCATAAAATTGGATCCAGGCAATCCCCAACCAGACTTTCAATCTCTAGAAAACCTTATTCCCAGCTGAGTTGGTCTCAAGAAGAATCCTCAAGGAGTGCTGCCAAAAGAAAACACCTCACCAACAGATTGGTAACAGGGTTTATTTCCCCAACAAACTACAGATTCCCCAGCTTGAGTTCGCCTCTCCAACTACTACAAATCAAGGGACCACAACCCTTCTTCCCTATTAGACTTTTCTACAACCCCCAGTGAGTTGCTGCAAAGCCTAAGAGACAACCAGATAACAGTTAACTTCTTTGTCCCCAACAAGTTGTTAACTTCCTTTCTCTTCCATCAAGAGATAACTTCCCAATAGAGAAACATACAACTAAAACTCATGAATTCCTTTCCCCAAACAGGAATCAACACTCCCCACTGAGTTTTCTTCTCAAGAAAAATCAACATTCCCCAGCGGAGTTCTCCTCAAACAACAATACGGGAATTCCCAGTAGAAACATTATAAAACAAGGTCTGAAGAGGGGCATACTCTTCATCCCCAACGGCAGTCCAGGATTTAACTTCCTAAAACTCCCAACATTTGTCAAGGATTTATTTTCCAAGAAAAAGTTACATTCCAATACCATTTCACATTTCGTGCATGATATTACATACATGATAAATGCATAAAACATAATCTCATTTATTTTGAGAATACAATCAAGCCATGCATACATCTGCATGCAACTAACCCTCTTCCTTGCAGGGAAAAGTCAATCAACAAAAGTCCTTTTTGGAAAATATCGTCCACAAATTTCAAAGAGATCAAAGATTAATTCCTGAAACAAGCCAGGACAACTATCTCAACGACCGACAAAAACAAGTTCCAGATTAATACCTAAAACAAGACAAGAAAACTATATATGGACGACCGATTATAGATTAATACCTATAACAAGCCAGGAAAGCTATCTACATGAGCAGATTGAAGATTAATACATGTAACAAGCCAGGAAAACTATCTTTCTTTCTAAGGTCAAAGATTAATACCTGAAACCAGACATGACAACTATCTCTACGGCCAACAAAAAGAAAATTCCAGATTAGCACCTGAAACAAGACAGGACAACTATCTGTGAACAAATTGATTGTAGATCAATTCCCGAAATAGGATGGGGTGACTATCTACATGACAAATACTTCCTTCAGACCTCTGCTGGTTCAGTTTAAATCTATCAATGGTTTATCCTGATTCCGTTTCGGTAGATACTTTCTCTAGTTCAGATAAATCACTCCAAATATTTATTTTGATTCTTTTCCGGTGAAAGAATATTCAAGACCTCAGCTGGTTAAGTTTAAATTAATCAATGGTTTATCCTGATTCCGTTCCCGTAGACACTTTCTCTGGTTTAGATAAATCGCTCCAAAGATTTATTCTGATTCTTTTCCGGTGAAAGAATATTCAAGACCTCTGCTGGTTCAGTTTAAATTGATCAATGGTTTATCCTGATTCTGTTCTGGTAGACACTTTCTCTGGTTCATATAAATCACTCTAAAGATTTATTCTGATTCTTTTCCGGTGAAAGAATATTCAAGAACTCTGCTGGTTCAGTTTAAATTGATCAATGGTTTATCCTAATTCCGTTCTGGTAGACACTTTCCCTGGTTTAAATAAATCGCTCCAAATATTTATTCTGATTCTTTTCACGTTAAAGAATATTCAAGACCTCTGCTGGATCAGTTTAAATCGATCAATGGTTTATCCTAATTCCGTTTTGGTAGTCACTTTCTCTGGTTCAGTTAAATCGCTCCAAAGATTTATTCTGATTATTTTCCAGTTAAAGATTATTCAAGACCTCTGCTGGTTCAGTTTAAATCAATCAATGGTTTATCCTGATTCCTTCCTGGTAGACACTTCTTCTGGTTCAGTCTAAATCAATCAAAGATTTATTCTGATTCTTTTCCAGTTGAAGTCAAGCTTAGACTTAGTCTAATTTTTGTCAACAATCACTTTGTATGGCGTCTGTAAGCCCATATCCGAAAACTCTCCAAATGACATCTTTAAGCCCACCACATCATCGAGTGAAAATTTCTGGGCACTCTAGTGTTCAATCATCTTCCACCTTCAAATCACGAATGGCAGACTCGCCAATCTAACTCTTCAGGTTTAAGAAGATTGAACAGGGGCAGCTGTTGTACCCCAAACTTTTCCCTCTCTTTTCTCAAGGGATTTCTCATAATGATTCTAAAAAAAAATTAAAGCTTGCACAAGTACAATTGGATTTTCCAGCATCAAGTTAAAGAGGAGACTGTTAAAAAAAGGGCAAAACAGGTAAAATGATTTTTTTGAAGAAAAACAAGTTTACTTCGATTCACAAGGCTTCAATTGGACTTTGTTCTCCTTCAAGACTTTTTCGATTTCCCTTGCTTCATTTGGACTTTGGTCTCCTTCAAGCCTTTTTCGATTTTCCTTGCTTCATTTGGACTTTAGTCTCTTTTAAGACTTCTTCGATTAGACTATGGCATTCTACATGCCTCATTCGATCCATAAGACAATAGCATCCTTTGTGCCTCCTTCGATCCATAAGGCAACTCCTTCCTTATGCATGCCTCGATCAACAAGGAAAAAGGTTTCCTTCAAAGCAACTATCTTTGATCCATAGGGCAGGAAACACCTATCTTCAACTAGCTTCGACTGGGAATTTGAAACAACCTCCTTCAATTCAAAAATGGAAGGGCCTCCTGTAGGTGTCCTTCGATTCAGAAGGTAATGGCTTCATACTAGCTTCCTTCAATTCAAAAGGAAATGAACTTCTGAAAGCTTCCTTCGATTCAGAAGGAAATGGCCTTCTGAAGGTTTCCTTTTATTCAAAAAACAGGGACCTCCTGCATGCAAGTCTTGTTTGGGAATTTAGGCCTCTTGCATGCAAGCTTCAATTACACCAATGACCCCTTACAAGCTAGATTTCGGTGCACAACGCTCCAAAACTCCTGCAGCTTTCCTTCAATTTAGAAGCCATTTTCCCTTTGCATGATTCCTTCGATTTACAAAAGCCAGGACTCCCTTCAGGCCAGTATGCACAAGGAAAAAGCTTCTCCATGGCTAGATTTCATAAGGCAATGGCGCCCACCAAGCATTGGATACTTTCACGCCAGTTTCGACTGGGCAGTATCTCCCTTGAAAACAATTTGTTTCGACACACACAGTTTTTGCACTATGACACTCACAGCTGGATCCTTCGAAGGATACACAAAAATGGACCATTCGAAAGACACTTGGATTGGAAATAAATATTGCTGTCTGAAGAGGAGTTTGGTCGAAGGTTGGACCTATGAGGTCAAAACGAAAAAAATGAAATATTCAAAGATGCTTGCTGCAAGTCCAAGCCTGATGCACTGTGTGATACGGTGGCAGAACCGACTGTTAATACTGGTTTGCGTTTTTTGTTTGCAAATGTCGTGGTAAGCAAGAGTCGCCACCGACTTTTATTTTATCCAATCAGGAAAAGGAAAAAGAACAGAAAAACCTTTTTTGAGATGTTTCTGAGTATGGGGGGTAGATTATAGAAAGGGAAGGTGTTAGCACCCTTTCTATCCGTGGTTTTCCACGGGCTCCTAGGTACTTGCTCATTTTGAATACTGCTTGTGTGTGCTTTGTTTTTAAAAGTTTTGTTTTACTTCGTATTAACCCTTATTTCTATCCTCAAGAGTGTTACGAAGTTGTTTTTGAAAAATTTATTTGGAAAGTATTGGTGTGAAAAAGTTTTTGTTTGTTTGAGCAAGTACCTAGGAACTAATCTACCTAGTCGAAAAAGGTCTGTTCGTTTACCTTTTAGACAATGCTATCACATTATTGAGAAATAGGTAGCATCGTCGTTGGAGTTTTTTAGGGACATTCAAAGGGATAAATACAATCACAAAAGCAATGTTAGGAAATGTTTGTAATCATCCTTGAAATTCCGGCAGCAGATACTCAATGTCACAGTGAATGTTATGACACCGTATCTGACTTTCTATAAGACAGTAAATAAAAACAGTAAAGAACACAGTCAATTGTTTACCCAGTTCAGTGTGAAACAACACCTACTCTGGGGGCTACCAAGCCAGGGAGGAAATCCACTATAAGAGATATTAATTCAGGAATAAACCAACCAGTTTATCTCCTTCACTTAAGACCTACCCAATGCAACTTCAATCTAAGTTCAACTTAAACCTGAGTTCCTACTCACTCCCCCTCAATCACAGCAGTGATACTTAAAACAATTGACTAATGAAATAATGAAGACACTCTTCAGAACATACACTTGATTATGCTTCACAGCTTTTTAATCAAGTAACACAAACACTCGTGCTTCACAGCTTTGAGTGATACATAAACCTAACTTGACTTTGCTTCAAAGCTTTAGTCAAGAGACACAAAACACTCTTGCTTCAAAGCTTTGAGTGATACAAAAACCCTTACAATCAAAACCTATTCCAAGTAACTTATCACAATGATACTTGCTTGGATTACAGCAGTTAAAACTATACAACTCCTAATTGATCTTCAGTCAAAAGAGTTACTCTGCAACCAGCATTCCTGTTGAATATATATGCAGCTGTTTCTTCAGTTAGGGTTTCCACAAAAAGCTAGGGTTAATTAGGTTTAACCTTAAGACTTGGTCACAAGACTTTATCAACCAGATTAGGGTTGAGCTAGGTTAACCTAAAGTCCACGTGAGATTCTGTTCTGGAAGGAATGAGCCATCTTCCTGAAAAATATCAGAATTAACCAAACTGCATATCTGTTAGATCAGTACAGGATGTCTTAACATTTGTTATGACATCAGAATTCCTGTTTACTGATTTTGGTAGAAGGCAATAAATGTGATCATTGCAAAATGCTCAGATACACACTCATAAACAATAGCTACTATATGCCATACTTTTTCTGCATAAAGTACCTAACAATCCAGAATGTTATGACATCAGTAATGACATTTACACACCTGGTTTTACCAAAAATACATGCCAATAACTAAACACTTACAATCCTAAAGCCTTAAATATCTTTTTCCGAGGCAACATCTGAATAGGTCATTTTAGATCTTTCAGGGCTAGAGGACAACCACTAACAAACCCTATACTTCATGACCGTTTACCGAAGGCAACCGAAGTGGAGTAAACCCTAGGAGTGAGCATGTGCGAGTGTAATTTTAAATTAATTTATCTTTGCATATTTAGGGTTTTCTACCGTATTAATTTTCATTTTGCAGATACATAATTATCTTAGACTGAAAATAAAGATGCAGAATTGAAACCCTAATTACTATTACAAACTCGGAGCAGTTACAATAATAATAAAAAGGAAATTCAAAAATGCACGCGGCGAATTAAATACGAGAATAATTAGCAAAACCTAAAAGATCTAATTGAAAAAGATTTAGGTTATTTTTTGAGAAAAATCAGATTATGTACAAAATTAAACCCTAATTCTAATTATTTTTAATTATGAAAAGAATTAAATTGCCCTAATTTTAATTAAACTAATTAATTAAATAAAAGAATATTTTATTAAAAAATAATTTTTGATGTTTTTGTGATTTTGTGATTAAATAAAAAAACATGATTTTTTGGTGTTATTTAAAAATATTAACCTAATTTAATCCAAAATAAAATAATAAAATTGAAAAAAAGAAAGAAATAGCCTGAGGGGTGTAGGCCCAAATGGAGGATGTGGTTGATGAATTTCACTCCAAGCCCATATTACTTAGCCTAAACAAACGCTGGATCCTGTGTGTGAGGATCAAGAGTGTATACCATGCGCTTGCATATTTGAAGGTGTTGGATCTGGATAGTGAAAGATCCAATGATGGTGACCTGGAAGTGTATGGTGTGCACGCAGGTGATAGTGACATAGGATCTGCAAAGAAATAAGGAGAAAAATAACATGTAGGAGGCATGGATCGAACCCCTAACCTCCTACACGCGTGCCTTGCAACGCCTTGCCTCTAGCCACTCGACCATCTGTTTCAATTGTTTACATAATACAAAAAATATATTTTATAGAATGAAAATTCAATGCGGTAATAAAAATGCGCGAGATTCAAACAACCTACTCACACCTCGCCATACAATTGTCTTCTTCGCTGAGACCGTCGTTTTAGGCAAAGACTTTTACCTACAAACAATGTCTATAGCCATAACCTGTGCACTTCAAAAATCACGTTTAAGCAATATAAATAAAATTCAAGACCATGGATCAATTGGGTTTGACCCTCTGATCATAATGGTGTCCTTCATTAGGGCCAATTGTTCCTGCATTTGAAAGCCCTAAACGACAAGGTAAACCCTAGCAATGGCAAATATGCATACATGCATCAAAACGCAAAATTAAGTAAGCTAAAACATTCCAAATGATGATACAAACATAATGCTATGCTTAAAAGTGATTAATCATGCGTAAATTATCAAACTCAGATTCAAGAAATAAGCCAAACCGTGAAGATCATGTAGGTTGATTCTGGGCTCGTGGAGGCATGCAACCGATTGGAAAACGTTTTGGAGATGTCCAGGAATCTATTAGGAGCTTTGGAATGGCTTGAATTGACCTCTAGGTTAAAAAAAGATTCACCACTTTCTTGCAAATTTTTAAGTTTTGTTCTGGGGTTCTCACGAATGCAATCCTTCTTCTTGCGCATTATTCTTGTTCAGTATATATGGTGTGATGAATTAGGGTAACAAAAACAATTTGAATCTTTGTAAATCATGGAAATTGGATTTGATTTTTCTCTTGTATTATATCTTTCCAAAACAAGCATAGTCATGCTATTTTTGCTTCAATCAGTCCTTGCATGATTTGGATATGATATGCCAGCTTAATTGGATTTGATTTCTACAAAAAATCAGATCAAAAATCAATCTTTTATATTTTTTTTGCAATTTATTTGATTTAATTTAACTTTTAAATATAAAAAATCAAAATAAAATAAAATAAAATAAATAGAGCAAATAATATATGGATGCTGATTTGGGTCATGGACCTTGTCTTCAACAAGATACAATCATGAAAAGCTAGGACCATTTGGCAAAAAATGTACTTTTGAGCAATTTGACTTTTGGCAATTTTGCAAAAATGGTCAACTTTGACGAGGCATATCTCCTCCAATTTTAATCCTAGAGAGGTGTTCTTTGACTTTTTAGAAATCTTAGGATGTCCCCTAAATAAAACTTTTTCTTTCATCTCAACTGGGTCTTCCATGTTCATGTAAGAAGCTTTGACCCAAAAGGTGTTTTTGTTGACTTTTCAAAAGGACCTATAATGTACAAATTCATATCTTTTGATGAGTGCATATTTTGAACTTGTGGGATGAAGATTAGTTGTAGGGAATTACATCCTATTCAAAATTAGACTTGGGTGGAAAATTTCTGATAAAGTATGAAGAAGTTATGCCTGGTCAAAGTTTGGTTGACTTTTCCTATGAAACCCTAATTTAGCAACTTTTGGGTTTTGATGAATTTGGGGGCATTCCTTGAGGAATCATGATCAACCCTTAATCAAATGATGGATATCTCATCAAAATGTTTATGTTGACCAAAAATATTGACGTTTGACTAATTGTGGGCCACAGTTGACTTTTGACCTAATATAGTTAATTTTCAGGCATTTGGGCAATTGACTGAGCAAACTTCTTGTGCAAGGCATGAAACTTGACATGGATGATCTTGAGAACATATTGGGACCATGGAAGGCATTTCGGACCTTTGGAGTTCCCACACCCTGATGAAAATGGACCCCCTAGTTTGAGGTACATTGCCTTAGGAGAGAGTTTGTCTGGTCAACTCTTGGGCATCCTTGAGCAAGTTAAGGACCTCAATGGGCATGTGTTGAGTAAAATGAGAGGGAAAATTTTGGGGTACAACAGCTACCCCTGTTCAATCTTCTTAAACCTGAGGACGTAAATTGGCTGTCTGTTTTTCGTAATCTGAAGGTGGAAGATGATTAAACACTAGAGTGCCCAGAAATTTGCACTCGTCTGAGATGGTGCTGGACTGTGTAGGTAGTAACGGAAATGCGCTTACAGGTGCCATTTGGAGGAGATGACGGAAGGTCACCCGAGATGGGCTTAAAGATGCTATCCTGAAGATATGACGGAGAATCGTCGGAGATGGGCTTAAAGATGCCATCTAGAGGATGTTGATTTCCCGAGATATTCCTTTGATGAGAATTCCTGTTCCTGTCGTTAAGGAGGAATCTGTTGAGGAATGTTGGTCTCTGTCTTGGGAGAAATGAAATTTTAGGAACTTCAGTTGTCCATTACTCTACTAGGGAATCATCTTTTAGTCGAGGAGATGAAAATGAACTGCTATTTGGTTGTGCTCCAGGCCTTATAGTGATTTGCATAGGATAATAAGATTGACTGCTATCTGGTCGTGCTCCAGGTTTTACAGTGACTTACTGGGGAGATGAGATTAAACTTGCTATCTGGTTGTGCTCCAGGCTTTGCAATCTCAAAAACTGTTATCTGGTCGTGCTCCAGGCTTCAGAAGGAATTAAGTGGTTATCCGGTCGCATCCGGGTTTCAACTTGAATTTAAGGCATACTAACATTCGGTCGTTTCTAGGCTTCAATAGTAATTGGCCGAGTAAACTGCTATCTGGTCGGATTCCAAGCTTCGCAGTACCTCATACTGTTATTTGGTTGTGCATCAGGTTTCATAATGTCTCTTGCCTCTATCTGATCGTGCTCCATACTTCACAGCATCTTATACCGTTATCTGGTCGTGCTCCAGGCTTCAGTAATTTGGGGAAATTAAGCTGTTATCTGGTCGGTTTCTGGGCTTCATAGCTTTTTTAACTAAAATAGAAATCTTAGTATCGATTTGGCTGAACCATGGAAAGGTCTTGAATTGTCTTCAACTGGGAGAGAAATCTTAGTATCGATTTGACTGAACCCGGGAGAGGTCTCAGATTAACTTTGACTGGCATAGAAATCAAAAGAATCTTAGCGGCGATTCGGCTGACCCAGACGAAAGTCTTAGAACATCTTCAACTAGAATAGAAACCTTAGTGTCAGTTTGACTGAACCAGAGAAAATCTTGAAAAGTGTTGGAATATCTTCCACTGGAATAGAAACCTTGGTGTCGGTTTGACTGAACCAGAGAGGACTATGAGAACTTGATTGCATCTTTCCCTGAAAGATAAAGAGTTAGTCGTATGTAATGTCATGATGTATGAAATGTATTGAGTAATGATGTTCTCAAAATAAATGAGATTGCACTGTATAATATGTATGCATATGCCATGATGTATGGATATGCAATGCTATTGTGATATTCTCTAGCTGGGGAAAATAAATCCTGGACTGTTGCTGGAGAGTATAAGGATTTAAGTTCTTAGTTTCTACTGGGGATAGTGACCGAAGATGATTAGCTGGGGATTTACATCCATTCTGTTTGAGAACATTCTGCCAGAGGAGACTCTGTCTGAGAATAATCTTGTGGGGGAATGACTCTGTGGGGAAGAGAGATACTCTGTTGGAAGATCTGCTGATTTGGAGAAATAAACTCAGCTGGGGATGAACTCCCATTGCTGGAGAGAAGAGCTCTGTTGGAGATTGAGCTTCCGCTGTTAGAGAAATAAACTCTGCCCGGGAGATGGCTTTATAAACTGCTCATGGTTATAAAACTCGGCTGGGGAATGCAGATATCATCTTTCTGAAGGAACCTGCTGGGGAAGGAATTCCTGCTTGGGGATACGGAGGTCGGACCTTGGTTGTTTCGGCTCTGTGGGGAATATAGGTATCAATGGCTTGTATGTGATAGTGACTTCGCTTCCAAATGTCTCTGCCCCTTGTACCATGATGGACGGGGTAACTGTCGATATTTAGGTTTTGTACCAGTTTCTTTGAGTTCTTAGTAACTATCTTTCTGTTTTATATGCAGATATTTGTGAACAGTAATCATATTCAAATGCATATTTCAAGAATAAAACATTGGAAGTTTTTTTTGCAAAACAAAACAGAAAACGGAAAAAACAAACACAGAGTTTTGTACTCAAAAGACGCTTTGTATTAATTTGAAATTTGCCTATAACAAGCGTTTTTTACAAGGAGGTTGACGCTCTAGTAAGAGAACACCGCCGTAAAAATGGAAACTATTACAGAAATTGTGTACAAAAATAAAACAGCTACGTGTAGTGATCCCATTGGGTTTCAATTCTGCTATTGCCCCAATGTCTTCGAGCATCTCATCACTATGCTACTTGTCCGAAGCTGACTGGATTGATCGGTACCGTTTGAGCTTGATATCTGATTACTGAGGTCTGATCGCAAGGTGATCCAATGGGATATAGTGACACGCTTTAATCCCTAATTTTTGCCTGGACCTCCCTTTCGGGTTTTCAGTCCACCGGGATACTCTTTTTTGCCCAAGCCGCCTTTTCAGGTTTTCGACTTGCCGGGTGTACAGATTTTTTCATTTTTTATCCCTAATTTTTTCCGGAACCCTTTTGGTTCTTCGGGATGCCCTTATTTTTGCCTAGGTATGTCAACCTAGCGGGTCTTTATTATGCGTAGTATATTTTCACTATGTCTGCATTGACAGGTTGTGGAAGGTCGTCACCATCCATGGTGGTCAGAATCATGGCTCCACCCGAAAATATGTTCTTAATTACAAATGGTCCCTCATAGGTGGGAGTCCATTTGCCCCTGGGATCACCTTGCGACAATATGATGCGCTTGATTACCAGATCCCCTACTTGATACACTTGTTGTCTGACTTTCTTGTTGAAGGACTTGATCATCCGTTTCTGATACATTTGACCATGGAAGACAACAGTAAGTCTTCATAATCCGTGGAGAAGGGATTTGGACCTCCATGGGTAGGACAACCTCCATGCCATATACCAGAGAATAGGGTGTTACCCCCGTTGACGTACGTGCTGAAGTACGGTACCCGTGAAGAGAAAATGGTAACATCTCGTGCCAGTCTTTGTATTTCACTGTCATCTTCTGTATGATCTTTTTAATATTCTTATTAGCAGCTTCGACAACCCCATTCATCTTTGGCCGGTAAGGAGAAGAGTTGTGATGCTGAATCTTGAACTGTTTACAGAGTTCAGTGATTATCGAGTTGTTGAGATTAGTACCATTATCCGTGATGATTCTCTCAGGGATACTATAACTACAAACCAAGTTATGCTTGATGAACCGTGCCACCACATTCTTGGTAACCATAGCAAAAGAGGCAGCCTCAACCCACTTCGTGAAGTAATCAATGGCCACTAGGATGAAGCGATGCCCGTTGGACGCGGTAGGTCTGATCTCGCCGATCATGTCAATGCCCCACATTGCAGAGGGCCAGGGAGCTGTCAAGAGGTTTAAGGGAACTGGAGGTACACACACCTTATCAGCATAGATTTGGCACTTGTGACAGGTTCGAGAATGCTAATAACAGTCGGCTTCCATAGTGGACCAGTAGTATTCTTCCCGTAGGATCTTCTTTGCCATTGTATGTCCATTGGAATGAGTGACAAAGGTACCTTCGTGTAGTTCTGCCATGATCCTCTCTGATTCGCTCTTGTCTACACACCGCAGAAGGTAGAGTCATGATTGCGCTTATAGAGGATTCCATTGTTGAGGAAGAACTTTGCAGCAAACCTTCTCAGAAATTTCTTGTCATTGACAGATGCCCCTTCGGGGTATTCTTGAGCCTCGATATACCTTTTCACCTCATGAAACCATGGTTTGTCGGCTACCTGCTCATTATCAATCTCACAGCAGTATGCCGGTTCATCTAACCTCTCAATAGTGATTCAGGGAGCTTCATTGTCCCACCTGACCTTGAACATTGACGACATAGTAGCTAGTGTGTCTGCTAACTGATTATTTTCTCATGGGAAATGTTCAAAGGTGATCTCTTCAAAATGCGACAGCAGTGTCAGTACATGTTCTCTGTACGAGATAAGGTTCGGGTGTTTCGTATCCCACTCGCCTTTGATCTGACTTATCACCAAAGCGGAATCCCCGAATACACTCAAGAACTTGATCCTTAGGTCAATAGCAACTCTAAGACCCATGATACACGCTTCATACTCTGCAATGTTGTTGGTATAGTTGAAACATAATCGGGCAGTGAACGGAGTATGACAACCCTCGGGTGATATGATTACAGCGCCAATGCTGTTACCCAGTGCGTTTGAGGCTTCATAAAAAAACATAGACCATCGAGATCCTTCCTCAGGTCCTTCATCCGGTCCAGGTTCTTCACAGTCGGTTACTAACATGATGTTCTCATACGGGAACTCAAAATTCATGGACTGGTAGTCATCCACGACTTGATGTGCCAAATGATCAGCTAACACACTTCCCTTGATTTCTTTTTGGGTTGTGTATTGGATGTCGTACTCGGTTAAGATCATTTTCCATCTTGCTATTCTTCTGGAGAGAGAAGGTGTGATACAGTGGGAGAATTGACTTGAGGTTTCACATTTGTATTCGCAAATGTTTCGGTTTAGCAAGAGTCGCCACTGACTTTTTATTTTATCCTAAGGAAAGGTCAAAAAGAACAGGAAAGACCTTTGAGATGTTTTCATGGGTTCGGGGAGTATATTATAGAAAGGGAAGGTATTAGCATCCTTTCTATCCATGGTTATCCATGGGCTCTTAGTTACTTGTTTAGATCACTTGCTTTGCTTTTCAATTGTTTGAAATGGTGCTTTGTGTGTGGTTTTGAAAGATGTTTTGAAAAGAGTCCATCGTTGTGGCAACCTTTATAATGATTCTTGTTTGAATGTATACAAAGGTGTTTTTGTCTTTTGAAAAGTTTTCAATGTTTTGAAAGTTGGATTTTTGAAATTGTGTTGTGAAGTGTGTTTGAAAGTAGCAAGGATGTTTTTGCAAGCTTTTGATCAAGTAACTAAGAGTTGTCTACCCTTATTTTACTCAAAGATCTTTCTTATGTTTTTAACCCTTTTAACAGTGTTGTTTCACCATTGTATTTGGTGAACAACCTTGTGTTAGGATGTTAAACGGGACAGGCGCGGGTCATCGTATAGACCATGATAGCAATGGTGTCAAGTATTTTTGGCAATTTTCTTGAGGGACTTGATCATTTTGTTTAGGCAACTCAGATAGCATCATCGAGGGACTATGATCTTTTGTTTTGTTTTTGTTTTTCCAAAGTACCCAACATGCATAACATGGCCCATTTTTGAAGGCAACAAGTGGATTGTAATCCTAGGGGTGCAAGTGTGCATTGTGTTTGTTTTTCATGCACTTTTGTCTTTGATTAGGTCAAACTATTTGTTAATTTGATTTTGGCATGCAAACCCTAATTCTCTAATCATGGCATAATTGAAAGCTTTAAGTGCGAGAATTTAAATTCTAAGCTATTACAACATGATTATGGGGATGGGGGTACAAGTTTTGAATAATGGGTATTTGGCAAGAAATTTAAATCCTAAGTTATTACAACCAAATTGAATTTACAATGCATAATATTTAAATGTACAATATTTAAATAAACAAAATAAATAAATATAGAATAAAATGTATTACGCAAAAAAGAAGTTTTTTATGTATGTAAAAATATTTTCAATGTAAAGAAATATAAATAAATAAATAAATAAAAAGGATTAATTTTATTTATTTTAGGGTAAACCCTAATTTCTTTAAGAAAGTAATATTATCTATTATTTATATGCAAAAATATATTAATATGTACAAAAATAAAAATATATTGAAAAAAGTGTTTTTTAGTATAAAATAATAATAAAAATAAAAATGTACTATTTTTGTATTTTTATTCTATGTTTTAATAAAATAAAGGTATATATGTATATATATATATATATATATATATATATATATATATATATATATATATATATATATATATATATATATATATATATATATATATATATTATATATATTAAGTATGTATAAAATAAAATAAAATATTTACAAAAATAAAATATATTCAAGAAAATATTTTCAAATGTGAATAAAAATAAAAAATAAAAATAAAAGTTTTATTTACATTATTTTTTCAAATCTTAATAATATAAAAAAAGTATTTAATATGTTTTCTATATTAGAAAAAATAAAATAAAATGCCAAATAAATGTAAAAAATTATGAAAATATTTTTGGAGCATTTTTTATATTTGGAAATAAATAACAAAGTCAGAAAAGAAAATAAAAATGCAAAAATGTCAAAATACAAGAATATGGGCCAGGGGGTGTGAAACTGAAAATGGGGTGTGTCAAAAGCAAGAACAAACAGGCCCAACCCATTTCCACTTCATCTTCTTCCCCGTGACAAAAACGCGCGTTTGCCCTGTTCAAATGCTAACTCTTGTATTTGTGATCTTTTGCCAAAACTCAAAACATGAAACTTGTAGAGCATCAAACCACGATTCTAACCATATAAAAAACTTAATCTAACTCTCAAAGACCAGAGAGAATTTCTCTGGCCCTAAAATCTGACCTAGTTTTTTCAGCATGTTCATGGATGAAATTCTCTTAGCACGTTTAATATAAATGAAAACTAAGCATATGTATGGTTTCATGACAATGAGTACTACATCTTTCATTCACAAACCTAAGGCTAAATGTTCCTAAATAGAGAGATAAAAGTTGATGAAAAACCTGTTTCAGTTGGATTCGAGTTGGACAAAGCAGCAACTTTCTGTGAGGCCTGAGGTTCTTTTGAGCTTGCTTGATGTTCCCTGGACCTTTCCCAATGCTTGGTTTGTTTTGAAATGGCCTGAATCTCTCTACAGAACTCAACCTGCAAAGCTTCAAAACAAAAATGGTGAACACTGTAAATGGATTTACAGTTGGAAATGGAGGTTTGGGATAGCTTGAGTGAGTTGAATGGAAGGTATTGGAACTGGTTGCAAGCAAAACGCACGAGTGGATGTGAAAATGGAAGTGATTCTGCAGGGCCTGCCTTGTTTTTGCAAGAAAATGTGGTTTTTGTGTACAAGGGTGTTTGAGGGATGAATGTCTCGTGTTTCTGGCTCCAAGGGATGTGCAAAACTTGTTTGAAATGTTGGCAAGAGTTCAATATATCAGATTCTCAAGTCCTTGACCTTTGGCACACTTACTTTGTTTTGAAGTAAAAAGTGAGAGTTGGCAGTGTTATGGCTGTAATGGCTTGTACCCTAGCTGCACAAAGTGGTTGAGCTTTTCCTGACATTAGGGAGCCTTGTTTGCAGCAAAGGGCTTGGTGTATGGCTCAAGAAATGAAACTTGACATAAAGCATGCTTTATGTAAATGGAAGTGCTACCTTTATGCCCAAAATGGAATTATTCATTGTGCCAAGCTTTGTTGATCAGAATAACACCAATGTCCAATGTATTTGCATTCAATTTTTGAGTGTAAATTGGTTTAGAGACCTGTAAATAAGTACAAAGCTAGTTTGGTCAGATTTTGCAACTTGTATGAACATGTATTGGCCATGGTTACAAAGTGAGTTTTTTCCAACTTCAAGCATTCGATTCTCCCTAACCACAAATGTGTTTGAGGATTTCTTGGACAATTTAGAAAGCTTGCAACAAGTAATATAATCCATCTTTGAAATGCAACTTGAGACTCCAAGTGGAACTATGTGAAAAATGTCCAAGAAGATGGGTCAAAATCCTGCCTAAACTAGGGCAAAATTTCCCTAAGTTAAAAGTTTTAGGGACCCTTGTTCCAAAAATCATAACTTGAGATCCAAGATTCTTTTGAGAAAACTTCGTGTATCAAAGTTGTAGATTTTGTGGAGTACTACAACTTTCATGTTATAAGTTTTGTTTGAATCCATTTGCATCATGGTGAAAATGTGGGGCAAAGTTAGGAAAAATTAAGAAAATTTTATAACTTAGAAAATTTGTAAGTTATGAAATTTTTTCAATTTCAAACCCTAATTTGCAATTTTGGGTTTCTTGATGAACAAGTTTCATAATTTGACATATCTTGATGAAAAATGACCCTTGGTACTTGATTTTGACCAAAAGGTCAAAGTTTGACTTTTTAGTGTACAGTCAAATTTTGATCAGTTGACTGAAAAATTCATCTGTCAATCCAATGCATTTGAGACCTTTTGAACTTTTTGAATATGTCAAGATGATGCCATTGAGTCCTTGAGTTCATGTTTGAGCTTAATTTGCCATTGGCTAGGTCAAACAGTCAAAAATTGCCTTTGTACAGTCAAAACCCTAAAAATGACCATTTTGCCCTTTTGGTGATCTGATCAAATTTCTTGTGGAATTGTGGTCCAAACTTGATCAAATGGTTCATATGAGTTCATAATGTTGATGTGGGTCAAAATTCATGAGTTTTAACTGTAAATTGGCCACAATTGACTTTTTTCCCCAATATAGCTGATTTCTAGGTCAATTGTCCAATTGATTGGGCAAAAATTCGATTCAAGGCTTAAAACTTGGTATGGAAAAACTTATGAGTCCAACATGAAGTATGAAAGTCACTTTGGGCATTGTAAGTCAAAAAATCCCTGTGCAAACTCAAACCTTAATTTAGGTCAACAGTGAAAGGAGGTGTCTTGAGCAGAGCAAACCCTAGCTTGGTTTTGAGTTCCAAGAGTCTGGTGATGGAAAATGTTGATAAAATGAGAGGGAAAATTTTGGGGTACAACAACGGGCTTCTCGAAAATGTACTTGATCGGATCTATCTTAGATATCAATAAAGTAGTGTGGGTCAACATATACTGTCTCAGTCGGCGAGCAGCCCATGCCAAAGCACACCAAGTTTTCTCGAGCAGTGAGTATCGTGTTTCACAGTCGGTAAACGTTTTGCTAAGGTAGTATATTGCGTGCTCTTTTCGACCAGACTCGTCATACTGCCCCAGCACACACCCCATTGAATTATCTAGCACTGTTAAGTACATTATCAAAGGTCTTCCTCCAGTCGGAGGCATCAGAATAGGAGGTTCTTAGAGGTATTGCTTGATTCTGTCAAAGGCGACCTGGCATTCGTTATTCCACTTTACCACTTGATCTTTCTTCAGAAGCTTCAAGATTGGCTCGCACGTAGCAGTCAGATGTGAAATGAATTGGGCAATGTAATTTAGGCGTCCCAAGAAACCTCTAACTTCCTTCTCAGTACGGGGAGCTGGAATCTCTTGTATGGCCTTCACCTTTGCAGGGTCTACCTGAATACCTTTTTCACTGACGATGAACCCCATAATCTTACCGGACCTCACCCCGAAGGTGCACTTGTTCAGATTTAACCTCAGCTTGTACGTCTTCAACCTATCAAACAACTTTTGTAGATGATCAAGATGTTCTTCCTCAGTTTGAGACCTGGCTATCATGTCATCGACGTAAACCTCTATCTCATGGTGAATCTTGTCATGGAACAGAGCTACCATAGCTCACTGATAAGTTTCCCCAACATTCTTCAACCCAAACGGCATCACCTTGTAGCAGAAAGTTCCCCACTGTGTAACAAAGGTTGTCTTCTCCATGTCTTCAGGTGCCATCTTGATCTGATTGTAGCCAGAGAAATCGTCCATGAAGGAAACGACTTTGTGTTGTGCGGTATTGTCAACCATAACATCGATGTGGGGAAGCGGGAAGTCATCCTTGGGGATTGCCCTGTTTAGGTCTCTGTAATCCACACACATTCGTACTTTACCATCTTTCTTAGGTACTGGAACCACATTAGCAACCCATTGCAGATAGGAGGTGACAACTAAGAACCCTGCATTGAACTGCTTCATAACCTCTGCTTTAATCTTCTCTAACATCTCAGGGCGCATACGACGAAAAATTTGCTTTACTGGAGGGAAGTCTTCTTTAGTTGGAAGACGATGAACCACTATATCTGTGTCTAGTCCCAGCATGTCTTCATATGACCAGGCGAAGATTTCAACATACTCATGCAACATCTGTACCAACCGCTGTTTGACACTAAGCTCCAGATTTGCACCTATCTTAACCTCTTTTCTATCTTCCTCTGTACCCAAGTTCACTGTCTCAATCGACTCTTCATGAGGTTTTATGGCCCTTTCTTGCTACTGTAATAGTCTAGCAAGTTCTCCGGGTACCTCACAATCTTCCTCACCTTCGTCCTCCGCTTGGTTGATCGTATTTTCAAAGTCATAATGAGCAGTAGCAGAACTGTTATCAATGGGATCCAGAGTGGATATGGATCTGCATTTGGATACGTGAGTGTGTGTAAGAGCATAGCTGTATAGACAGAATAAAAGAAAAGAAAGATAGAGAGCGCAAAATTTGTATGCAAACGTCCAATGCTTTATTGATGTCATATGCAAATGAAACATGATAACCCTCACAAATAGAACCATTGTTCCCCAGGTAAGACACATGGATATAGAGTTTATATTGTTTTTTAAATTACATATCCGAAAAATCAGAAAGACAATTACTCCTGAACAAAAGTAATCTATATAAAGTCCTTAGAAGTCTAGTTACTGAGTCCGCCGTTGGTAGTCGGGAAGATACAGCTGTCAATGTCGAAATCACCATCACTATCTTCAAACGCATTGACCCCAGGATTGCTGATGCGTAGGGGAGGTCCTCCAGCCCGAGCGTGACGAACAACCCTTTGAGCACCTGTAGTAAAGTCCAAACTAGATTTTTCAGACTTGTAATGAATAACCGGGAGATGACCCCAAATGGTAGACCTACCTTCTTCAACCACTGCTCGTGCATCCTTGAGAGATGCCATCTTTGAGGGAGATTTGGTGACCTTTGGAGAACTGTCAATAGTTTTTGCTGTAGCCATAATCTGAGGTACCTCTTCAAAGTTCTAGCAAGGAGTCTCGATGAACTCGCCATCAATTTCCACATACCTGAAAGAGTTCAAGTGACTGATCATATACTCCTCTTCACCACCCACAGGGACAATCTTTCGTCTTACTGGGTACTTCAACATTTGGTGGAGGGTAGAAGTAACAGCCCCATGTATCCAAGGGCATCCCAACAAGCAAGAATATGATGGTTTGATATCCATTACGTAGAAAGTGGAGTCGAAGGTTTGGGAACCAACTTCTATAGGGACATCCAGTTCCCCGTGCACCATCCTCTTCGAACCATCGAAAGCTCTTACTATTATATTGCTAGGCTTCAAGGTCAAGCCTTCGCAGTCCAATCTGTCCAGAGCTTTTTTAGGTATCATATTCAACAAGGAGCCAGTATCTTCCAAAACATGGGCCAGAGTCGTGCCCCTGCATTCAACGGAAACATGAAGAACATCACTATGCTTCCTCCCCTTTGGTTTCAGATCCGCATTGGAAAAACCCAAACCATTATCGGCAGTCAGACTAGCCACACAATCTTTAAACTGATCAGTAGATATCTCTTGTGGCACGTGATCCGTCTTCAGAAACTTAACTAAATCCTTTGCATGGGCCTTTGAACACATCAACAAAGCCAACATAAAAATTTTGGATGGGGTCTGCCCCAGCTGCTCGACCACGTTGTAGTCGCTCTTCTTTATTATCTTAAAAATTTCTTCCATTTCTTTTTTGGAAGCTTCTGGTATGGTTACTGAATTGGCCTTTGTCAGGACAGGCTCAATCAGTATATCCTTACCTCGAGTCTCGGTCGACTCGGTGATGGGAGGGTCAACAGGAGTGATTATGGAATTGCAGTAGTAGTCTTGGGTGGAACCACAACAGGAATGATCACAGGTCCGGTAACAGTCTTCAGGGGATAAATTTCAGGGGAGAATACTCTTCCACTTCTTGTTATTTTATTGGTTCCGACAATATTGACGATGTCAGAATCATCATTTTCAGCAATCTTGTCTTTAATGGCTAGCATGTCCTGCTTTACGCCGTGGTAATAGACGTCGGCCCCATAGTTCCAAGGAACCGCTTTGTCCGAGGAGTATGGGATTGGCCCTAGCATGGTTATGATCAACGGAGTCACCTTCGAAATTGATGTAATCCTGACGGGTCTCTTAGCGGAGGCCCTGGGAGGATTGGCGGAAATGGTTATGATAGCAACGTCTTTACAAGAAATTGTCGGAATAGGGGTCTTCTCAAACAGAATCACTTTGTCATCCATCAGGCGCTGAACACCTGTCTTCAACAAAGGGCAACTAGTTGGTAGAAATGAACAAAGGTGGCAACCTTCATCACATCCCGGAAATAAACCGGCCTTCAGCAAATTCCCTTTGATAGTCATGAGTGGGGTCACCAATTCTTCCACAGAAGTCACAAACACATCTTCTACAATGGCATTAACACCTCGACCATGTTTTAGCATAGGGGAAGTGATAACATTGGGAGTCTCTGAGGGATCAAATTCAATCTCCTTAGCATCAATCAGATCCTGTACTTTGTTCTTCAAAGCCCAACAATCATTGGTATCATGGCCTGGACATTCCAAATGGTAAGCACAACGAGCATTCAGTTTATAGTAGGGAGAGGTGGTGTTCGGATTCTTCGGAGCTTCCCTCAGAGTAACCAGATTAGACTTCAGCAAATGAGGTAAAACCTGAGACAACATCATGTTGATGTAAGTGAACTATCTAGATGGTCTTTCTGCTCTTGGCTGATTGTTTCTTTGCTGAGCAGGTGCAGGTTTGGGAATCATAACAGCTCCTACCGTCGGATGATGCTCAGTTTGATTATGATTCTTTTGGTTATAGACGACACTGACTTCCTTTTTACCTACAAACGGCTTCCTTGCAGCACTAGAAGAGGCATCCTTCTGAGTTTTTCCACTTCGGATTCCAGCTTCCACTCTTTCTCCTGTTAAGATCAGTTCAGTAAAAACCTCCAATGAACTTCCAATCAGATGGTTGAAGAATGGCCCAATCAAATTCCCAGAAACATATCCGCGAGCTCCTTGTCAGCCAAGGGAGGTTGAATTCTTCTAGCCAAATCTCTCCACTTCTGAGCATAATCCTTGAAACCTTCGTTCGAACCCATAGACAGATTTTGGAGTTGTGTACGGGTGGGAGCGAGGTCTGCATTATACTGATATTGCTTATAAAATGCAGCAGCAACGTCTTCCCAGTTACGAACATTGGCTCTTTCCAGCTGATAGAACCAATCCAGTTGTGTTCCAGACAGATTGTCTTGGAAGAAGTGAACCCACAAGTCTTTGTCAGCAGTATGAGGTTGTATCTTCCTCACATAGGAACGGAGATGCATTTTAGGACAAGAGACCCCATCATACTTAGCAAATACCGGTGCCTTGAATTTTAGGGGGACGACAACCCCGGAGACCAGACCCAACTCTTCAAAATCCATCCCAGGAACCTTCTGGATTTCCATAGCACTCAGACGCTCTTCTAACTTCTTATACTTTTCATCAGCGGAGGGTACTGCTCCTCATTATAATCAGCTTCATTGTCAGACTCTTTAGGACTAGGGTCCTCTTCTATGGCTTCACCCTCTTGATTCTCTCCATCTTTAGATGAAGAAGCTAAATCAAAAACCCGTCTTGGAGGCCCTCTGAACCTTCTGCTCATATGTGCCACACCGGCTTTCCTCTTGGTCTTCTTAGTGTTCTTCTTAACAATCAGAACCTTCAGCTCTTTCTGTCCTTTGGCCAGAGCTACAATCATTTGCTGGAACTGCATGTTCTGAGTCTGAAGATCTTTCACAGTTGTTCAAGAGCCATTGCATGAGATAAACAGCGGAGGAGATGAGAAACCTGTTATGAATCTTATTATGCAATGATATGTATGATATGTATGCAATGTTTTCAAGGGTTCTTAAAGGCTCAAATTTGCTTAAACAAAAAGGAACAAACGCGAATTATATTAGTAAAATTGAATTGTTACAAAGAATGTATTTTGAGAGTACAATTAAGCAAAATAAAACAAAAAGAAGACTAGGCTTCCCATGAGCGCGTCCTCTTTGGCGTGATGTAGGTGTTGATATTCCTCTCTTCATTAAGTAGCCTAGTGAGTTCTAAGACCTTCTTCTTGCTGGCGTAGAATTGGGCTTCAAACGTATCCCGCTCCTATTTAAGATGAACCCAGGACTTTTGTAACTCTTCGTAATCAGGTGGCATGTCTGGATGAAGAACAAGATGAGGAGTGTCTCCCTCGGCAACTGGTTCCATAATCATAGGTCGGATAGCGGGATAAGGCATCATAAGATTTTGAGCGCGGGATCGTACCCATCTGAGATAAGGCTCGAGAGGTATGGAATTCTTATGCCCAAGTGTCTTGCTATCAACCCTATGTACCATAATCCAATTTTGTATGAACCTTTTGCAGTAACCCTGAACATCATTCTCATAGTTGAAGGCGATTCCTTGAATAAGTGTATCATGAGGACCATCCCTTCTTGCATAACCAAATTGTCGTAATGCTAAGAAAAGGTTATAAGTGATTCCTCCCTAATTCCTAAGAGAGGGACATTAGGGAATTCACCACAGCGATCGATGATAGTAACATCTTTCGAGAACCGTGAACACCAATGTATGTCTGAATACGTAAGGGACATCAGTCGATGAGACCATCTTTTACCCTGTTCATTCTTTAAAGTAGACCTGGGTAGGTGCGAAATAAACCACCTAGCCAATAGAGGAGTGCAACACTGGAGGGTCCACCTTCTTTTTAAAGTGCAGGCATGCAGAGAGTGTAGAATATCCCCGAGTAATATAGGTACCGGATTCCGAGACAGAAAAAACCTGGATTGTGCTCACATCTACGAGTTGATCCGCATTAGGGAACAATACCATCCCATAAACAAGGAGCGCAAAAACCTCTTCAAAAGCTTGTAGATCCAGGGTATCCCAAAAATAGTAAGCCTTCTCGAACATAAATTTAACCGGAATTCCTTGAACACTCCCTCTGGTTTCCCAATTTATCACTATGTCAGACCGTTGTAAGGATAAAACATTATCAATTTCTTCAGGTTTGGGATGTCTTTTCTTACCGCTGAAAGGCAGCTGATCAAGAATGGGTATCCCTAATAACTGAGAAAATTCCTCCATAGTAGGCACTAACTGGTAATCCAGGAATATGAAACAATGATGCAGAGGATCGAAGAACTGAAACAGCACTTTCAAAATTTCTTCGTCAGGTTTTGTAGTGACCAAGTTGAGCAACCGACCATGCTTTTCAGTGAAAGGAGAGCTTTCGGGAATCCTTACTGCCAAGTCCCTCAATTGGGGAGATACTTTCACTAGGTTAATCTGAATAGTGTTCCTGCGGGCGGATGCCACATCCTACAAAACAGAGCAAAGATGAGCCCTAGAAACCCTGAAACAGTTAGTATGATATGCTATGGTATGATGTTTATGATGTCATGATAAATCACAGGTATAGCAAACACAGACAAATCACACCAAGTCCTTAGGTTTAAGGCCTGCTTGAGTTTTAAGGTCATACCCTCTTGAAGCTGGATTGGTTTAACCTGTCCTATAAATATGTAACCGGGTTCTAAAGGGATCTCAATATCACCGATCTTTCCCCCAAGCCTGGTTCAATCGACGATTGACTCGTAATCAAACAAAACTCAAAAGTCAAACCTTAACGAGTGTAGCATCGAGTATCTGTTGACCTTGGGCATACACTAAAGCTGGCCATCTCGCTATGTCCTATTGGCCAAGTTGTGCAATTAAAGTTTCTAAGGTCAGTTGATGCTTTATGACACCACGCGGCGGCCCCGTACATCTCCCTGATTGACTCAAGGGTTATGGGTACCAACCAAAGTACCACATCAACGTAGCTATTGCTTCAATCGTGTCGGTATACCCCAGCCCAACTCCCTCACAGTTTATTGCTACTTACCTAAAAGGTGTTTCCCGATCTGGGTGTAGGATCAAATAACCCAAACAGTTCCCATAAATATAAAGCAAGCTAGACAATCAAGAGAAAGAAATTAAATATGACCTAGATCCTAAGGTTTACCCCACTTTATATTTCATTGCCCAGCAGAGTCGCCAGTTCTGTGATACTATGGCAGAACCGACTGTTAATACTGGTTTGGGTTTTTTGTTCGCAAATTTCGCGGTAAGCAAGAGTCGCCACCGACTTTTATTTTATCCAATCAGGAAAAGGAAAGAGAACCAAAAAAACCTTTTTTGAGATGTTTCTGAGTACGGAGGTAGATTATAGAAAGGGAAGGTGTTAGCACCCTTTCTATCTGCGGTTTTCCACGGGCTCCTAGGTACCTGCTCATTTTGAAAACTACTTGTGTGTGCTTTGTTTTGAAAAGTTTTGTTTTACTTTGTATTAACCCTTGTTTCTGTCCTCAAGAGTGTTATGAAGTTGTTCTTGAAAACTTTATTTGGAAAGTGTTGGTGTGAAAAAGTTTTTTGTTGTTTGAGCAAGTACCTAGGAACTAATCTACCTAGTCGAAAAAGGTCTGTTCGTTTTTGTTTTAGACAATGATATCCCATTATTGAGAAATAGGTAGCATCGTCGTTGGAGTTTTTTAGGGACATTCGAAGGGACAAATACGATCACAAAAACAATGTTAGGAAATGTTAGTAATCATCCTAAAGCCTTAAAGATCTTTTTCGAAGGCAACATCCGAATGGGTCATTTTAGATCTTTCGAGGCTAGAGGACAACCACTAACAAACCCTATACTTCATTACCGTTTACCAAAGGCAACCAGAGTGGAGTAAACCCTAGGAGTGAGTATGTGCGAGTGTAATTTTCAGTTAATTTATCTTTTCACATTTAGGGTTTTCTACCGTATTAATTTTCAGTTTGTCTTTCCATACAATCCTATTAATATACATCTAAGCATTTTATAGTTTGGGGAAATTAAAACGAGAAAGTTAAAGTCCTAGCTATTACAGGGCTTTTGCAGATACATAATTATCTTGGACTGAAAATAAAGATGCGGAATTGAAACCCTAATTACTATTACAAACTCGGAGTAGTTACAATAATAATAAAAAGGAAATTAAAAAATGCGCGCGGAGAATTAAATACGAGAATAATTAGCAAAACCTAAAAGATCTAATTGAAAAAGATTTAGGTTATTTTTTGAGAAAAATTAGATTATGTACAAAATTAAACCCTAATTCTAATTATTTTTAATTATGAAAAGAATTAAATTGCCCTAATTTTAATTAAACTAATTAATTAAAGAAATATAATATTTTATGAAAAGATGACTTTTGATGTTTTTGTGATTTTTTGATTAAATAAAAAAACATGATTTTTTGGTGTTATTTAAAAATATTAACCTAATTTAATCCAAAATAAAATAATAAAATAGAAAAAAAGAAAGAAATAGCCTGAGGGGTGTAGGCCCAAATGGAGGATGTGGTTGATGAATTTCACTCCAAGCCCATATTAGTTGGCCCAAACAAATGCTGGATCCTGTGTGTGAGGATCAGGAGTGTCTACCATGCGCTTGCATATTTGAATGTGTTGGATCTGGATAGTGGAAGATCTAATAATGGTGACCTGGAAGAGTATGGTGTGCACGCAGGTGATTGTGACACAAGATCTACAAATAAATAAGGAGAAAAATAACATGTAGGAGGCAGGGATCGAACCCCTGACCTCCTACACCCGCGCCTTGCCTCTTGCCACAGGACTATCTGTTTCAATTGCTTACATAATACAAACAATATATTTTATAGAATGAAAAGTCAATACAGTAATAAAAACGCGCGAGATTCAAACAGCCCACTCACGCCTCGCCACGCAACTGTCTTCTTCGCTGAGACCGTCGTTTTAGGCAAAGAATTTTACCTACAAACAACGTCTATAGCCATAACCTGGGCACTTCAAAAATCACATTTAAGCAATATAAATAAAATTCAAGACCATGGATCAATTGGGTTTGACCCTCTGATCATAATGGTGTCCTTCATTAGGGCCAATTGTTCCTGCATTTGAAAGCACTAAAATGACAAGGTAAACCCTATCAATGGAAAATATGCATACAGGCATCAAAGCGCAAAATTAAGTAAGCTAAAACATTCCAAATGATGATACAAACACAATGCTATGCTTAAAAGTGATTAATCATGCGTAAATTATCAAACTCAGATCCAAGAAATAAGCCAAACCGTGAGGATTGTGTAGGCTTATTCTAGTCTCGTGGAGGCGTGCAACCGATTGGAAAATGTTCTGGAGATGTCCAGGAATCTATTAGGAGCTTTGGAATGGCTTGAATTAACCTCTAGGTTAGAAAATTATTCACCACTTTCTTGCAAATTTTTGAGTTTTGTTTTGGGGTTCTCACAATTGCAATCCTTCTTCTTGCGCATTGTTCTTGTTCAATATATAGAGTGTGATGAATTAGGGTAACAAAAACAATTTTAATCTTTGTAAATCATGGAAATTGGATTTGATTTTTCTCTTGTATTATATCTTTTCAAAACAAGCATAGTAATTCTATTTTTGCTGCAATAAATCCTTGCACAATTTGGATATGATATGCCAGCTTAATTGGATTTGATTCCTACAAAAAATCAGATCAAAAATCAATCTTTTATATTTTTTTGCAATTTATTTGATTTATTTTAACTTTTAAATATAAAAAATCAAAATAAAATAAATAAATAGAGCATATAATATATGGATGCTGATTTGGGTCGTGGACCATGTCTTCAACAAGATACAATCATGAAAAGCTAGGCCCATTTGGCAAAAAATATACTTTTGAGCACATTTGACTTTTGGCAATTTTCAAAAATGGTCAACTTTGACAAGGCATATCTCCTCCAATTTTAACCCTAGAGAGGTGTTCCTATACTTTTTATAAATCTTAGGATGTCCCCTAAACAACCCTTTTGGTTTCATCTCAATTGGGTCTTCCATGTTTATGTAAGAAACTTTGACCCAAAAGGTGTTTTTGTTGACTTTTCAAAAGGACCTATAATATAGAAATTCATATCTTTTGATGAGTGCATATTTTGAACTTGTGGGCTGAAGATGAGTTGTATGGAATTTAATCCTATTCAAAATGAGACTTGCATGGAAAATTTCTGATAAAGTATGAAGAAGTTATGCCTGGTCAAAGTTTGGTTGACTTTTCCTATGAAACCCTAATTTAGCAACTTTTGGGTTTTGATGAATTTGGGGGCATTCCTTGAGGAATCATGATCAAACCTTGATAAAATGATGGATATCTCTTCAAAATGTTGATGTTGACCAAAAATCTTGAAGTTTGACTGTATGTGGGCCATAATTGACTTTTGACCTAGTATGGTTGATTATCAGGCATCTGGGCAATTGATTGAGAAAACTTCTTGTGCAAGGCATGAAACTTGACATGGATGATCTTGAGAACATATTGGGACCATGGAAGGAATTTGGGACCTTTGGAGTTCCCACACCCTGATGAAAATGGAAACCCTAGTTTGAGGTACATTGCCTTAGGAGAGAGTTTGTCTGGTCAACTCTTGGGCATCCTTGAGCAAGTTGAGGACCTCAATGGGCATGTGTTGAGTAAAATGAGAGGGAAAATTTTGGGGTACAACACACTAGCCACAACTCTCCAAAACTTCTGCACAGAAGTTATGCTACACTGATCCTGTATTTGCCCCAATTTGGCATATGAATACTGCCCCTCGAAAGCTACAAAAACAGTATACCCAATTTGTTCAAATTCTTTTGTTTTCCCTCCTAAACCTTAGCCAACTTCATCTATAAATAAGAGGCTCCATAACACGTCTAAGGGGTTGGACAACACATCCATAAGACTTTAGGGGCATGTAGAAAAATCATCAAACCCAGAATCAAACGAAAAAACACACTTGTTTCTTCTCTTAGAATCCAGAACCCAGTGAAACACTTCCCCAACACTTGGTTCCTTCTTTCGAACCCAGCACTAGAAACATTAACCTTGTTTCTTTCCTTTGAATCCAGGGACACTTAGGGCAACCACTCAAGGTCCAACACACACATTCCAACTTCAAGCAAGGTAAGTTCTCTTAACCTTGAACCTTTTGTTTCTAGCATAACATGTGAATAATCATTTCCTTTCGTTTCAAGCATGTACATGACATTTGTTCATTTTTAGTTTGTTCTTCTTGTCCAAATATATGGTAGAACTAACCTGTATAGGACCCAAATGAAATAAGAAGTTTTGTATGAAACAAAGCCTCAGGCTTCGCCCTTAATGTTTCACAGTCCTAAACGAAAGACTAAGAGGGCGTGAACGGAGGATGTGCACTCATGCTGCTTTGCTGGCCCTTACTGCTTCACAGTACAAATGAAGGAGCAAGAAGGGAGAAACGAAGGGTGTTCACACTGACTGCCAGGCCCAATCAAAAGAATCATCCAGAAGGTTGAATCAAAAGTTGCCTCTCACACTGACTGCCAGGCCCAATCGAAAAAAGCATCCAGAAGGTTGAATCAAGAGCTTCCTCTCACACTGACTTCCAGGCCCAATCGAAAGAAGCATCTAGAAGGATGAATCAAAGGCTACCTCTCACGCTGACTGCTAGGCCCAAATAGAAAGAAGCCCAGAAAAGCAGAATCGAAGGGTGCATTCTGCCTGGATCGAAAATCTTATTTTCCCTTCTTTTATTTTGTTTTGTCTTTACATTTTCTTGCTATTCAATATGGTTGTAATAGTGTAGGGTATTTATTTTCTGCATTTTTATTGCTTTATACAAATGTTAGTAATTAGGATGTATGGCAAGATAAAACCAACAAGTAGACAACCCTAATCAAAGATAAAATGCATTCAATCAAACACACTTTGCACACATGCACCTCTAGGGTAATCTCACTTGTTTCTTCGGAAAATAGTCATGTCCCTCGAATATGGGCGTTTTAGCAAAGACCCTCGATAAAAGATTGTAGTCCCTCGATGACCCTCGATGTTGCCTTCTGTGATGCGGTGGGAGAACTGACTTGAGGTTTCGCGTTTATGTTTTCAAATGTTGCGGTTAGCAAGAGTCGCCACCGACTTTTCTTTTATCCAAAAGGAAAGGTAAAAAAGCACAGGAAAGACCTTTGAGATGTTTTCTTGAGTTCGGGGGGTAGATTATGAAAAGGGAAGGTGCTAGCACCCTTTTCATCCATGGTTTTCCATGGGCTCTTAGTTACTTGTTTAGATCACTTGATTTGTTTTGTTTGAAATGGTGTTTGGTGTGGTTTTGAAAGTATTTTGTAAAAGAGGCCATTCGTTTAGGCAATATTTGTAATGATTCTCGTTCGTAAGAATGTATATTCAGATGTTTGTCTTTTACAAATGTTTTTCAATGTTTTGTAAGATGTTTTGAAATATGTGCGTGTGTGTGTGTTTTTGAAAATAGCAAGGATTGTTTTGAAATGGAACAAGTAACTAGAAGCTATCTACCTACTCAAATGTCTTTCTTGTGCATTTTTATTCCTTTGACATTGTTGACTTACCATTGATTTGGTAAGCAAACCCTATCTTTGGATGTTAACGGGACGGGTGTGGGTCGTCGTATAACCATGATAGCAATGTTGCCAAGTATCTTAGATTTTTTGAGGGACCAAGATCATCTTTGTTTAGGAAACCTTTTGATAGCGTCATCAAGGGACTATGATCTTTTATTTATTTTGTTTTGCCAAGATACTTCGAGTGCGTAACATGGCCATTTTAATTTAGGCAACCAAGTGGGAGAAACCCTAAGGGTGCTTGTGTGCAAAGTGTGTCATTTTCATGCTTTTGTCTTTCATTTAGGGTTTTCTATTTTGCTTTTGTTTTTGTTCTTGTCATGCAAACCCTAGTTACTAAGCATAGTATATAAAGCAATAAATTGCGTAAAATAAACAAAGTTATTACAACAATTATTATGGGAGGGGGGGTTCAAGTTTTGAATGGGGATTTTGCACAAATATAAACCTAAAAATATTATTACAACCCAATCGAATATTGCGCGAATTAAATAAATATAAAAATATTTAAAATGCAATGCAATGTATTTATGTAAAAAAATGTTTTGGTATTTGTTTTTTGTATGAGAAAATAATTTATTTAAACCCTAAAAAATAAGGAAAAAATAATATTATTTTTGGAGGAGTGAAACCCTAAATTTTTTATTCAAAGAAAATAATGCTTTATATTATTATTTGTATATTTTTTGTATAAGAAAATAATAAATAATATTATATATAAATATTAAAAATTAAATATGTACAAAAATAAGTATTTAAGAGTATAAAATGTATAATAAAATATTAATTATTTTTACATTATATTTACAAATTATTTAAGAAAATAAATTCTATTTTAATCAAATAAATTAATTCTAATGTAAAAAAAAATAATAAAATAAAATAAAATTGTAAAAAATAAAGAAATTATTTTTAGGATTTTTATTATTCAGAAAATAAATAAATAAATGTGAAAATATAAAAAAAAGAAGAAAAATATAACAAATCAGCCAGGGGGGTTACAGAACCAGGGTGATGGCTTGGATTGCTTTTGTATGATTTATAGATGGTGTTTGACCTGTTTAAACACAAAACGCACGAGCCAAATGAGAGTTGGCTGTGCTTTTGCAGAAGTTCTGAGTTTTGGACAATTTTGAGTGTTTTTGAGTTTTTGAGAGTTTCATCTTCAATCCAATCGTCCTAAGCCTTGCAACAAGTTTGTAACTATGTAGAGAAGTGATCCAAAGTCAGCCCTTACTAGCTGTGCAAGCTTTGGACCTTTTCACCAACTTTCTTGCTTTTGAAGTAAAGTGAAGTGACCATACTCACATGACTGTACTTGCTTGCTTGAGAGCTGAAAAGAGCTTGTACAATTTGCTTGAGAGCTGTGTAGCTTGTATGTACCAAAGGGACAGGTTCAATGCTCAAGATTGACAAAGTTGCAAAAGCTTCTCTATATGAAAATGGCATTGTGAACTTTATGCCAAAATGGAAATACACCTTGTACAAAGCTTCAAAAGAAAAGATAAAGCCTTTGTCAACTGAGTTTGCATTTAATTATGGGGTGTAAAGCAAGCTTAGGAACTGTAAAGAAAGATACAACCATCATAGATCTGATTTGCAACTTGATGCTTTGTAAAAATGGCTTGATCAAAAGTGAGAAAATGCCAACTTCCCTTCTTCGATTCTCCCTACTCAAAAATGATCTTGGAGATTTCTTGGACATTTTGGAAAGCTTGCAATGTGCTCTATAATCCATCTTTGAAATTCAATTTGAGATACCTCTTGGAACTAGGTGTCAAATGTCCATGAAGTTGGGTCCAAAACCTGCCTAAATTAGGGCAAAATTTCACTAAGTTAAGAAGTTCATGGACCTATATTCACAAATTCATAACTTGAGATCCAAGAATCTTTTGGGAAAAGTTTGTGAAGAAAAGTTGTATATTTCATGGAGGACTACAACTTTCATGTTGGAAGTTTTCTTTGTATCAAAATTCATCATGGTGAAAAAGTGGTGAAAAGTTGGGAAAAAATAAGAAACTTTTTATACTTAGAAAAATGCTAAGTTATGAAAATTTTCAAATTAAAACCCTAATTTTCAATTTTGAGTTTCTTGGTGAAAAAGTTTCATATTTTGACATATCATGATGAATTATGACCCTTGGCACTTGATTTTGACCAAAAAGTCAAAGTTTGACTTTTCAGTGCACAATTGACTTTTGATCAGTTGATTGCAAAATTCATCTGTCAATCCAATGAACTTGAGATCTTTTGAACCATGTTATTAGTCCAAGATGATGCCATTGAACCCTTGAAATCATGTTTGAACTCAATTGGTCATTGGCTAGGTTAAAAATCAGAAATTTCCCTTTCTCAGTCAAAACCCTAATTTTGACCATTTTGCCCATTTGATGATTTAATCAAATTTCTTCAGAAGTTGTGATCCAAACATGATAAAATGGTACATATGAGTCTAAAATGTTTATGTGGATAAAAAATTATGGAGTTTGACTGTAAATTTTCCATGGTTGACTTTTTCCCCAATACAGCTGATTTTTAGGTCAACTGTCCAATTGACTGGCCAAAAATGTTGTTCAAGGCTTGAAACTTAACATGAACAATCTTAGGGGTTCAAAATGATGTATGAAAGTCACATGAAGCATTGGTGGTCCAAAAATCCTTGTGCAAACTCAAACCCTAATTTTGGGTTATCAGTGTAAGATGAGATGTCTTGAGCTGACCCAACCCTAATCTTGTCTTGAGTCCAAGAAGTCTTGTGAGGAAAATCTTGATAAATGAGAGGGCAAATTTTAGGGTACAACACCTTCGGTAAATGATCTAGTCCCTATACGACATTGCTAAAACATCCCATAGGTTGCCTTCTATGACTATACAAACGACCCACGCTCGTCCCTTCACATCCAATGATGCGGCTTCTTACCAAATCAATGGTGAGATAGTAACATCTAAAGGAGAAGGAAAAGAGCATACACCTTTTGAGTAGGTAGGTTGCTCATAGTTTCTCGTTTGCTCAAAAAAAAAACATTTTTCCACACCAACACTTTCAATTGAAACATTTTATAAAAAAATAAATCTCTTTGTACGTATTCTTATAGAGATGAGAATCATTACAAATGCACTTTTCAAAATCACTTTCAAAAAACATCTTCCATAAATACCTCTTTGAACTATTTTCAAAACCAACACTTTGTACCCATTCTTATGGATACGAGAATCATTATAAAGGAGTATTCAAAACATTTTCAAACCCACACCACAAAACACATTTTCAAACAAAAGAAAGTGATCTAGTAAGCAACTAAGAGCCCGTAGATAACTACGGATGAAAATGGTGCTAACACCTTCCCTTTTCATAACCTCAAGAAAATAATCTCAAAGGTCTTTCCTGTTCTTTTCACCCTTACCTTATTGGATAAAAGAAAAGTCGGTGGCGACTCTTACTATTCACAACAATTAAGATCAAACACAAAACACCCAAGTCAGTTATCCCACCATATTACACTTAGGTTTTCGGTTCTTAGTGTTGTTTATCGTTTATTCAATTGGTAGCGATTTATTATGAAAGGTTATGTTTTGTTAGAATTGGTGCCTAATCGAGATTTAGTGGTGATTAAATTCTAGAAAACTAATGTTGTTAGAATGCGACCACAATTGAAATATTGTATAAGACACATATATTCTAATATACAATAATTCAATTATTCATTGTTAAAAAATCCGTGAACTTTGTAAATTGTGTATTTGTCGATGTGATCAAAATTTAATAAAAATGTAATTTGCATACTTTCATTTATATCTTCCACACGTAACTTTGAAAAACCTTTGATATTCTATTTTTGGAAAATATAGAGGAATTTGTTTTTAGTCTATTCACCCCCCTCTAGACTGTTTTCCTACTCCATATTCTCACCCAACAATTGGCATCAAGAGTTGGTTTTCTTATTGTGTCTAATTGACTCCAAAAGTTTTGAGAATATGGTGGATGATGACAATCCAAAGGGAGCATATAATAGAGTGTCGGTTTTCAAAGGTGAAAATTATACTTATTGGAAAGCGAACGTGTATATACACTTACTATCATTTGACAAAAATCTATGGTATGTTATCACGGGGGACCATTTATCCCTGGGGGCGATAATGACATTTTCAAACACCCGAGAGATTGGAAATATGATGAAACAAAAAAAGCTTTATATGATTCGAAAGAAAGGAACATTCTTATTTCCACTTTAAGCGTGAAAGTATTCTATGCAATTTCACATTATATGAGTTCCAAATGTGTGTGGGATGATCTTAAAACTCTCTGTAAAAGAAAGGAAGACGTCAAGAATTCTAAGATCAACATGTTTACAGATAAGTTTGAACAATTTAGTATGGAACCTAAAGGATTTGTGAATTCTATGCAAACTAGATTCCTCCACTTTATCAACAAATTTAGCAACTTGGGTAAAACCTTTTCTAACAAAGATTGTACTAACAAAATATTGAGAACTATGCGCAAAGATTTGCAACCAAAGATTACTTCTATAAAATAATCTAACAATCTTAATACTTTGGATATTACAAAGCTCTTTGGGAAGTTATATGATCTTTGTAATATCCAAAGAGCTTTAAAAGTATAATGCGTTACATGTTCAAATTTAAATCTTTAAATTGAAACTCTTAAAGGACATCTAATTTGTGCTACTTTACTATCTTGCACTTGTTCTACCTCTTCAAGTGATAGAGTGGTTGTTTTCAAGAAAAACCCTCATGTCACTAGAAGAAATAGGAAAAGTATTATGGTGATAAGGAACACATTAGGCCTCTTTGTCATATTAGAAACACTCAAGTTCCCAATGGTAAAATGACATGGATTCCTAAATGTACCTCAGCTAACCCTAAATGACCTACTAGTTAGGGACCTAAATTACCTATTTGATTGTCACATGAAGGTCTTGTTGAAACAACCGGATGAAAATTATCAAACAATGAAGTCGCCATCGAACGTCTTTTATCCAACATGAAGGGAAAGGTAAACATCGAGGAAACCTGAAAAGGGTGAAATCGAGGTCGAACGACCAAGAGATAAGGGTAAGGGAGTCTGTTACGCGAGGGGAAGGTATTAGCACCCCACACGCCCGTAGTACTCTACGGTATCCACTCTTGTTGTCTATCTTATGGGTGTGTTTAATCTATGCTTACTATTTACTATACTACTGGAGGAATGCATGCAAAAGAAAGGGGAAAAGAATGTAGGGAAAATAAAATTGTGCTTGCCTGGGCCCTACCCCAATGCCTACGTATCCCTTTTAAGGAATCAGAGCAGCCGTAGTTCGGCTTATATGTTTTTGTTTGTTTGTATTTTTTACTGAACATTATTAATTTCGCCTTCTGCCGCAACTCGACCGTTGGAGACTTACGCGTCAGCACAAAAGTGAATTAACATGCTCTTCTGAAAAGTTTGGAAAGAAATGTGCCTGGACGCACAAAAAGTTTTGAATTCGTTTGTTTTTGAATGAACGATAGTAATTTCGCCTTCTGCCGCAACTCGACCTTTGGAGATTTACGCGTCAGCACAGAAGTGAATTAGTACGCTCTTTTGAAAAGGGTTTGAAAGAAAGGCCCGAAGGCAAAAAGAATTTTATGTTTGTTGGTGTTTTTGTTTGTAGATAATAGCTAGTTAATCTCAAGAGAGAGATTTTAGCCATGTCTCTACTTATTCATGAAATGAGTCTTTGAGACTTGAACCATGCCGAGGCTTAGAATAAGAGAACAATAAGGTCAAGAAGAAACCCGCTTATCGTCTCACATACTTAACGAAGATATGATTCTCGTCAGTAAATTTTTAGTATTTTGAAGTTTGAAAAGAAAAAGAAAGGTTTTAGTTTTAGTGCGAATGCAAAAGGGAAAGAAAAGTCAAAAGGAGACTAGCCTACTTCTAAACCTAATGCTATTATGTATTGTTAGACCTAAAGTTAGAATTTCGAGGGAATTCTACCTAATGTTAGCACGCATATGGTTTGCGATAAAGTACCAAAATGAAGAATAAAATAGGGTTGTGACGATACCGAACGGAGAAGGTCCGTTGCCTCTTCAAAATTGTGCAAGCGGTAAGGAAATTCTATCAAAGTTCCCTTGGGCAAGTGATTGAAGAATTAACCCCGAGTATTCCACACTGCCAGGGTTATGTCGATGCTATCACAAAATCTTGACTAAAAAATGGCAATAAAAATGATTACCAAATATGAGAAATAAAATAGTAAAAAATTCTAATTGAAATTCTAAAAAGAAATTCTAACGAATTCTAAAATATTCTATTATTTTGTATCATTTTATTATTGATTAAAAAAAATTAAATTAGAAGAAAAACTAAAATAAAAATTAGAAGAATCAGGAGGGTACAAGCTGAATTCAGGGTGGTGCAAGCCAAATCTAGGCGCTATGGCCCAACATGACATGAGTCAAGGAGCAGTTTTTTGCTCCACTTTCAGCTTTATGCTTTCCAAAAATGCTAATGGACTTCAGTGGCACGGCCCAATCGAGTTCAATCCAACAAAAAACATCATCAGCTCATGTTGTAATTAACATCATATCCGCTTTTCAATTTTATTCACCATTTGTATTTATTGAATTAAAAAATAAAAATAAAACAGTGTAACAATTAAAACTAAAAAAAGAAAAGATATAAAAATTGAAAAGGGAATAGGGTTTTAGAAATTGCCGGCGGCGGAAGTCCTCATCTTCAAACCAAATCGGTGGCGAACTCAACCTCCTTCTCTTCGTTCGTCTCTCTATGGCGATAACCATTGAAGCACCGTCTCCATTATGCCGCCACTGTACCCTCTTCTTACAATGGTGGCCGATGATTATCTCTCCATCTTCTTAATCTTGGCAAGTTTCTTGACCAGCCTAGCTCTCTCAATCCCAACATAGATCTTCCCTGCAGACACACTTCGCTTCAAAGCAGAGTTGCAGAATATCGATTGCAGCTTTTCTGGTGCCGACAATTTCACCGGCGAGGCGCATCTGCTTCTCCATGTTCAGCAATTATTCTATCTTCGCATCTAAATTCTCCGCATTCGCCATGGTTGAGTGAGGTTTGGGCACGAGAACGAGAGAGATCTCCGAAGGAATCGGCGAGATTGTTGACGGTGAAGGTCGATATGATTCTGCAGAGAGAGGACACAAATAATTGAGAGGTAATAATCTTTTTTCTGTGTTGAAATCCTCTATCTTTGAGTTTCATTTTCTGCAATTTCAGTTATCGATCTCTGGAAACGCGTGAATTGTTGTTGATGTTGCGAATTCAGAATTGCAGATTGTTGAAGCTTTGCTATCGATGTTGAACGTGATGATTAATGTGATGAAGATGAAGTTGTTATAGATTGTTGAAGCTTTGTTGCTGATGGTGATGATGAAGGATATGCGGTGATGACGTTATTGTTGATTAAGAAGCAAAAAATTGAAGGTGCAAGGTGGAAGTAGAAGGTTATGGTGATGAAGAATTGAAGGTTGAATGGATGAAGTTGCAGAGAGAATGCGGAATTGTGAGAGGAATTTTCTGTGATCTTTTTGGTGATTCTTCTGGGAAATTGACGAATGAATCATGAAAGAGGTCAATTTTTCTCTAACTTTTTCTGAATTTTCTTGAGAAATTTTCTGTGTGTTGAATCATAAATCATGATGCCCCAACTGAATGATAATCTCCCTGTTATATAGATTTTCTGCTATATTGTTTAGAAGATGGGATTTGGTTAGAAACTGTTTAGAGTTTGTTAGGAGTTTGTTTGGAGTTTGTTAGGACAGTTAGAAAATCCTGTTAGAAGTTATGCAGTGTTGTTTAGAAGATGGGTTAAAAGGAGTTAGTTATAGAATTGGTTAGGAGTTAGTAACTGTTTAGAGTTAGTTTTTTTTAAACTGAAATTCAGTTATGTGACCTTGAAATGGGCTGGCACTATTTGTTAGTTTGTAGTTCTGTTTCTGATTCCATCATTTATATTTGCAGCATGCAGGGCAGCACCAAGAACTATTGCTTCATCAACCTCATGATTTTGTATGCAAATATATGGAAGTCATCTTCAAGTCTCCGATTCATGTGCTTCCTTTGCTATCATGTCACTCAGTTTGTCACGGCGAACTCACTGCGGAGTTGAAATTGATCTTCTCTACTTCTTCCTCGGATGTCTAATTGTGCAGCTCATGAAGATTAGCTTGCAGTTACTCATTCTTGAAGCAGGTTTCAGCTACTCCCTTATTATTCTTCGTTCTTCACTCTCTTCAACAGATGATGGAATAGAAAACGAGTATTTTGACCCGCAAGGTGAAAATTCACTTATCCTTGAAATGGATTCATTACTACTGGAACAACTTAAAACTTGTATGAAGGAAATTGAAGAGGAGAATTTGAATCTCGTAGACAGGCTTATGGAGCTCGTGAAAGAATACAATCTGGATAAGAGTGAATTACATTTACTCGGTAAGTCTGATTATGTAACGGATTCTCTGTCTTCAAGAAAGATCCATAATCTTAATGAAACAGTGAAGTCGATGGTAGCAACTGGTTATAAGAAAGAGTGCTATGATGTGTATAGCAGTTGGCACAAGGTATTCTTGAAGGTGTGTCTCAACTCTTCAGGAACAGTGAAAAATCGTCCAGGTCTCAATCTTATGCTCCATTTCATAGCCTGCACCTCTGGTTTCTGATGCAACCAATTCTTAAATGACACTTTGGATTCACCTTCTCCACAGAACCCATCAAATGCTTCACTTCCAAGATATGTTGCAAAAGCAATAAGACAGAAATACCGTTCCAAGTACTCAGCATCACGATTTAAGGTAACCCTCCTTACCCTTTTGCTCAACATGTTGTTGATTGAATACTTTCCTATGTTCTAGAACAGCTTGGCGAATGTTTTGAAGTGCAGAACATCTATCAATAATACCATCTAAGGCCTCTCGGCACTCCACCCCATTATAAAAAATGCCATTATCTTCCATAACAAGAGGATGTCATTTATACCAAAAACATGCTTTTGTTTTTTTCATCTGTCTTTGTTTGCAAATTACAGCAGTTTAACAAAAAGAGGAGGAGATTTCTAAGTAGAAAGAGTGTGTACATTATAATTCTTTAATGTTTATATAGGAATTGGATGAAAATAATTTGTGTTCATTGATTGGTAAATGAAAATTCAACAAAGACCCTTATTTCAACTTCTTGCTGAAGTCTGAGAGTTGAAGAACGTGGATTCTGGCAATAGATGCAGCTTCCTGACAATGGTGGGTACTTCTGCATAAGCATCCATCGCCCCCAATTTTTTCCAGTACCGGCCCCTTCAAAAAGGTGGGCAGCATCAATATCCTTCATCTCCTGTTTCCTTAGACAGGTATAGTACAGCCGGAAGCAATTAAATGCTTAAAAGCAAAGTATAAGAATATACCAGAGGATCTTTTTCCATTTTTTGTATAGTATGATAATTCAAATTTATTCAGGTAACTTTGCAAATCATCCAAAGTGTATGGAATCACACTGTCACTTAGAACAAGGGATGAAGATCCACTTGGGCAGTCCCGCACAGCCGACAATTTGAACCACAAGAAATCATCTATCGAACTAAAAAGATTTTGTTGATCTCTAAGCAGGTAATCAATATGTCTTCGAGGACCTGATATGATGGCATGATTGCTTGTATTGACTTGGATTTTTTTGTATGAATGTGAAGGTCATGAACTGAAGATGAAGAACTTTGGCATGGCATGGAATTGGAAGTTTACTCATGGAATTTTAACAACTTTAGGACTAAGGAATTTTGTTCAAGTGTATTTTGTAACCATTCTCTTTTCTTTGTAGAATATTGGTGTAATGGGATTGTAATGATTTTATAATGAATGTTTGATTTGGATGAACTTGAAATTTATAGTGTGAATTGTAAATGACCTTTGAGCTTGAAATGTTGGGTGATGAATTTTAAGGACGGGGTTTAAATGACAAAGTCTTGAAAAAATGCTTGAAGACATGAAAGCATCAAATTTTCTTATAAGGTATTGTTACACTTGAATGAAATTGAATGGAATTGGATAGTATTTTTTTGAATTATGAACGAAAGGGTTCGAATAAACTTTGAACACATGTGAACTTGAATCTGGAATAACGGTGAACATCTTTGTAATGCGTATGAACTCTGACTTGAAACAAAACCTCGCAGTCTGTACTTTACCTTCCAAGAAAGCCATATGAACAATACTTAAGACTCTTTTCCGACCAAACACTTTCGAACATCTTGAACTCAAATCAAACTTTAAATCCAAATCACACTTGCATTCTCAATGAACTCCTAACTTTAATCTTAAACCCAAATCAACTTGAAATGACAAATAATTTGAATAGTCAATAACATCTTGATCAGATGGATGATAAAGTCTGAATCACAGAAGAATTCCCTTGATGTGAAACCCTTATTTTTAATGAAATCTTCCTTTTCTGAACCAATATTTCTTTTCCTTTACCATACTATTCTTCAAATGCAACTCGAATTCCCAACACATATTAGATGAAAATCCAAGGGAGACCTTGGCCCCAAAGTTAATTGTTCAAAGCTTACTTTAACCGAAGTCAATAGATCTTATCCTCGTATCTTTGAACTTGGCCCATGATTATGCATCTCAAGGTCTCATAAGAGCTTGTAAGCCCATCAACCAGGTATGCCATGTTGAACAAAACCCTGCCTTGAACCTTTAATTACCTTGCATGAATCCTTCCCTGAGAAACCCACTTCAATCCCAACCTACTGGCATCGCAGATAACAAATGACAATGATGAGGACAATGATTGCCTTGGTTAAGGAGAAATCTATGAATTCATATCTTAGGTCATGAACCACGCTTCACAATTCAATCCCCAGCCCTTAGCGATCGGTTATTTCAACTTGAAATTAGCGTCATAAGGAACATCTTACAGAGGGATGATAAAGTCTGAATCACAGAAGAATTCCCTTGACGTGAAACCTAGTTACACAAATGAAAACCCCAGCACTTGCCAAGACTGGATAAAAGCAATTATATCTTGAAGAGAAAGAAATCATGTTAACCACACCTCACAATCTTGATTCCCCGTTTAGATGCACAGAGAAATATCCGGATAAAACATCTTTGAACCATGATTCAACAAAACCTAAATTGATTAACTGAGGAGTAGATGAATGTCATGTCATAGTCATTAATCCTAATCAATTGACAAGCATACTTATAGGAAAGGATGCCATGCTTCAAAGTCCACATATGCTAGGTCACGTCCTAGAGTTCTTGACCAAAATGACCTACAACCAGTTGTTCATCAAAAGATATTAGCCCAGTAACTTGGTGGAGAAGAAGTCCAGAAATGAGCCTAAAAAAACCTAATTCCAAAGCTTGTTGCATGAATAAGAAATCATCCTTTATTGGATACGAGCGCCTTAACCACTGTGAAACCCTAGTATCGCACAACCACTGAACTTTGAACCTCAGAGCTATATTGAATGAAATGTATGCCATGTTAGTGACCTAATGAAATAGATGCAGATGAATGCAAAAGTCTAAGCCAGAAAAGTGCAATTAGGAGGGAAAATTTTGGGGTGCAACACTTGTCTCCATGAAAATATTATGGTTTCTATATAGAAAATGTTTAAGACATGACATGAGATGCTTCCATGTTCATCAAGTTTGATGAGAAGGAAAGCGGTCATGTCACATATGAGGACAACACAAGAGGTAAATTCTAGAAGAAGGTATTATCGGAAATCCCTCCACAATCACCATTGAAAATTTTCTTTTAGTTAAAGGGCTTAAACACAACCTACTTAGCATTATCCAATTATGCAACAAAGGGTACACCGTGTTTTTTGATACTCTTAGTTGTTTAATTGAGCATAAGGAAAGTAAGGATCTTGTGTTTAAGGGTTCTAGAATTGATAATGTCTATATGCTTGATCTATATAATGTTTCAATGCATGGAAATAAGTGTTTTTTTGTCAAGGGTGAATGTGATAGGGTGGTAGAACCGACTGTTATACTGATTTTGCGTTTGTGTTTGCAAATGTTGCGGTAAGCAAGAGTTGCCACTGACTTTTCTTTTATCCAACAAAGGAAAGGGTGAAAAGAACATAAAAAGACCTTTCGAGATTGTTTCTGAGTAAGGGGGGTAGATTATGGAAAGGGAAGGTGTTAGCACCCTTTCCATCTGTAGTTATCTACGAGCTTTTAGATGCTTAGCTCATTTTTTGGAATACCTTGTTCTTTGTGTGTTTTTGAAAAGTATTTTTGAAAGTGCCTTACTGCGGCGATTTTCTTTATGATAACTCTTGTATCAGTCCTCAAGAGTGTTGATAAAGCATTTGAAAATGTTTTTTAAAAATTGTTTTGTGTAAGTGTAAAAGTTTGTTTTTGAGCATAGCATCTAGGAACTATCTACTTTACTCGAAAGGTTCGTTCTTTTCCTCCTTTCCTTTAGACAATGTTATCCTACTATCAGTGAGTAGGTAACCCTAGTCGCTTGGATGTTTGAGGGACATTCAAAGGGACGTTTTATAGTCACAAAGGCAACTTGGCAAGAAACCTTAGTAACTACCCTAGGGTTTTAAGATCATTTTTACCGAGGCAACATCGAAAGGGTCATCAAGGGACTTATGATATTTTAAACCGGAGGGTAGCCACTAAAATCTATCACGTTTCGAGAGTTGTGACTATTTTCCGAAGGTGAAAAAAGTGGGAGTACCCTAAAGGTGCGCATGTGCAATTTTATTGTGTTTCAATTATTTATCTTGATGTTAGGTTTGCTAACGTTCATTTTTAGTCTTATCATACAATCCTATTAACATACATTTAACAGCTATCTGTACAGGAAACATAAGGTGCGGAAATTAAATCCTAATCTATTATATGGCTTCAGGGAGGGGGGTTAATTACATATCCAAAACTTTTGGGGGAAATAAAGCAGTAAATATAAAGTCTTAATTATGCTATTACATCCAGTAGGAAGATACAAAAAATATGAAAATAAAAATGTGAAAGGTAAAAACGCGCGTGAATTGAAATGACGTCTAATCCTAAGGTGTTTCTAAGTTAAAAATAAATATTTTTGTCGTTTTGTTTTGTTTTATGAAAAAAAATTGAATTCAAATAAATCCTAATTCTATTAATTTTAAAATTAAGAAAATGGTTTAAATAAATATTAATTAATTTACATAATTAGTTTTATTAAGAAAAATGCTAACCTAATGTTTTTTGTGATTTTTGATTTTAATGTTGATTAAAACTAGGAGAAATAAAATAATGGAAAAAATAAATAAACGGACCAAACAGTAAAAAAAAGGTGCAAATTATAGAATGCAAGCCCGAATCGAAAAGAGGCCTAGAACTGTCTTTCGATCCAACGAAGAGTTGGTTGAAGGTGCATGATAAACTGCACATTTGGGGGCACTGGATCTGGATTTGCCATCATCTGGTAGCAGGGGAATAATGGTGCATGATATACTCCTTCGATCAAGGAAAACTGGATCTGCAAGAAATTCATTAGAGAAATAAAACAAAATCCCAGACCTCGGTCGAATCTGGTCTTGGATTCGACAGCCTGTGGCTGCATCATCCTAATTCAAACCCCCCTGAGTTTGAATCGAAAGCCATCTCATCCTAAAATACCATGAATCCTGATATTCCAAGGAACCAATATTTAAATGCCCTAACAATGGCAGGTCCGTGAGGATTGTAACCTGTCTAGAGCTTCATTATAAACACGCACAAAACACATTAGAACGAATAAATGCGCCTAGATTAAGAGATTGAATTTCAAAATTATACCTATGGCCGAGATGCTTCGATTTGCGGCTTTAGGTATAGAACTGCTTGCTTAAAGGTCTAGATGCCTCCCTAGGAATCTCAGGAATACATCTATAGTACTTTTTTGGACTTAGGGTGCTTGCAAAAGGTGTTTTTGATTTTGATCACTTTGGAGGTTTTCGAGAATTTGATGTGGTTTTCTGAGGCAGTGTGTCTACAACTTCGATAGGCAATGAGTGCTCTGTGTGATGCAGTATGTGTGATTCAATAGGAAACGTGTGATCCAATAGGCAATGTGTGATCCAATAGGCAATGTGTGATCCCCTATGCTTCTAATTTAGTCTGGTATTTATAGGAATGTGATGGTGAACAAATTGGGCATGAATCGCATATTAATGATGGCTTTGAAGGCAGAATCGAAAGCCTTAAAAGGTTTCCTTTTTTTGATGATTTTCTACCCTTTTGGGTTTTTGGATGAATCTGGACAAGTTTCTCATCTTGACTCCTTCGAATTCCCTCAAGCCTTGTTCTTCGATTGGCTCTGAATTACTCCTTTCGATTTGCTCTGGGCTCATTATTGTGGCTCCTTCGATTCTAACCCTCACCCTTGGCTTATGTCTTTTCTTTCCTGCAAGAAACAACTTTTATGCAGATTAGTCCACCTTCAATTGGTGAATACAGCTTGTATTGCCCCAATCAAAGGGTAACCTAAGATCATCAGAACTTCTCTTCAAACAACCAATACCTGTTCAGGTGCATGCCAGAAGTTCTGAGGTGGCTCATACTTGGCTAGTTCATCCCAAATTGTCCTTCGATCATGCCACTCTTAAAGATGGCATGTCCTTCAAATCATGAGCTTTCCACCTGTCTTCTTTGGATAAAATAAAAGCTTTTTGATTCCAAAATATTCTTCTTTTTAAAGTGCCCATTCAAACAACGTGTCAATTAAAAGGTCTTTTCTTGTAATGCTTCAAATAGCTTATATTTCAGTGATTCTAAAATAACACCCTTCGATGACTTTACTAGCTCTTTCAATCGAAAACCTCAGAAAAATCCTTCTCACGTGCTTTCTTTCGATCCAGCCTTCCTTGGACATTTCGAATTAGCCTGCCTTCGATCTAAAAGCCCCCTAGGCATACTTTCAGCCTTCGATCTACACGTTGTCATGCACATTTCTTTTCTTTCTTTCAATTGTGCCATTATGCTGAGGCATATAGGGTGCCATGAAAATCATTTGATGCCTTTGCAAACCAAAATTCTCTGTGAGAGGTGAAACTTTAGATGGAAACTCATTGATTAAGAGGAGAATTTGTCTGATCAATTATTGGTCAACCTTGAGCAAATGAGGACCTTAATGAGCATGCCCTGAATAAAATGGGATGGAAAATTTTGGGGTACAACAGCTGCCCCTGTTCAATCTTCTTAAATCTGAAGATTTAGATTGGCTTGTTTTCCTTTCGTGATCTGAAGGTAGAAGATTATTGAACACTAGAGTGCCCAGAAATTTGAACTCGATGATCTGATGGTTGACTGTGTAGGGAATGGGCTTAAAGATGCTATTTAGAGAAGATGACTGAGAGTTGTCGGAGATGGGATTAAAGATGCCATCCAAAGTAGATGCTGACTTCATAAGAGGTCTCTTTATGGGGATTCCTGTTCCCGTTGTATGAGGAGGACTCCACTGGGGAATGTTGATTTCTGTTGTTCTCCTGCTTGAGGAAAACTCTATGGGAAATAGAGTCTAGGAGCTTTAGTTTTCCATGGCTCTACTTAGGAGTTATCTCTGGACTGTGTAAGGCTGCTTCAGGATGAGTCCATGTTAAACTTCATCTGGAGATTGTGAGAAGAAACCTGTGTAAGATTGCTTCATGATGAGCCTGTGTAAAGCTGCATCTGGAGATTGAGAAGTAATCCGTGTAAGATCAGTCCGTTTGGTCATGTAGATGGTCACCCCGTCTTGTTTCAGGAATTGATCCACAATCAACTGGTCACAGATAGTTGTATTTTCTTGTTTCCGGTATTAATTTGGGATCATGCTTTCGTGTTGCTCATTGAGATAGCTTCCCTGTCTGGTTACAGGAATTAATCTTTGACCTAAGAGAAAGGAAGATAGTTTCCATGTCCTATTTCGGGAGTTAATCTTCAATCTTCTCACATAGATAGTTGTCCTGTCTGGTTTTAGGTATTAATCTATAATCAGTCGTTCAAAGATAGTTGTCGTGTCTTGTTTCAGGTATTAATCCAGAACTTGTGTTTTGTCGATCATTGAGATAGTTGTCCTGTCTGGTTTCAGGTATTAATCTCTGAGTTTAGAGAAAGGAAGATAGTTTCCCCGTCCTGTTTCAGGAGTTAATCTCCAATCTGCTCATGTAGATAGTTGTCCTGTCTGGTTTCAGGTATTAATCTACAATCAGTCGTTCACATATAGTTGTCATGTCTTGTTTCAGGTACTAATCTGGAACTTATTTTTTGTCGATCGTTGAGATAATTATCCTGTCTGGTTTCAGGTGTTAATCTCTGACTTTAGAGAAAGGAAGATAGTTTCCCCGTCCTATTTCAGGAGTTAATATTCAATCTTCTCATGTAGATAGTTGTCCTATCTTGTTTCAGGTATTAATCTAAAATCAGTCGTCCATAGATAGTTGTCCTGTCTTGTTTCAGGTATTAATCTATAATCAGTCATCCACAGATAGTTGTCCTGTCTTGTTTCAGGTATTAATATGGAACTTGTTTTTGTCAGTCATTGAGATAATTGTCCTGTCTGGTTTTAGGTATTAATCTCTGACCTTAGAGAAAGGAAGATAGTTTCCCCGTCCTGTTTCAGGAGTTAATCTTCAATCTGCTCATGTAGATAGTTGTCCTGTCTGGTTTCAGGTATTAATATATAATAAGTTGTCCACAAATAGTTGTCTTGTCTTGTTTCAGGTATTAATCTAGGACTTATTTTTGTCAGTTGTTGAGATAGTTGTCCTGTCTAGTTTCAGGTATTAATCTCTGACCTTAGAGAAAGGAAGATAATTTCCCCGTCCTGTTTTGGGAGTTAATCTTCAATCTGCTCATGTAGATAGTTATCCTGTCCGGTTTCAGGTATTAATCTACAATCAGTCGTCCAGAAATAGTTGTCCTGTATTATTTCAGGTATTAATCTGGAACTTTTGAAAATTGTTGACTATATTCATCTGACAATCTTTCCTGAAAAGGTAAAGAATTAGCTGCATGCAATATCATGATGCATGAAGTGCAAATGATGCTTTCTAAATAAATGAGATTGTGAAATATGCATTCATGCTGCATATGCTATGACGCTTGTAAAATGGTGTATGAATGCAATGTATGAACATGTCAGTCGTTCTATTGCTGTATTATTGAACTAGGGAAAATAAATCCCTGATTGTTGTCGGGGATGAAGAGTGTAAGTCTTCAAATTTTGTTGAAGTTGAAATGCTGGGAGATGGATTTCCGTTGTTAGAGAAATAAACTCTGTTGAGGAAGGGAAACTCCATGAACTGCTTGGGGATTTTTATGAAATCTTGCTGGGGAATCCTAAAAAGCTTGTGAACCAGGTTAGGGAATTCTTTAAGATACCAAGTGTTGTACCCCAAAATTTGCCCTCTCATGTTTCCCAAAGTCTTCCCCCTGCATGGTTGATCACAAGCTCTTGCCTAAGGAAAAGGAAAATTTTTGAGTAGTGCTTTAAGTACATTTCGATTGGCATTCTGAAAGACCCTTCGGTTGGTGTTCTGAAGGTGCCTTTCGATTGGCATTCTGTCAAGGCTTTCGATTGGCATTATGTCAAGGCTTTCGATTGGCATTATGTCAAGGTTTTAGATTGACATTCTGAAAGACCCTTCGATTGGTATTCTGAAGGAGCCTTTCGATTGGCATTATGGACAAGTACTTCGATTGGCATTATAACAGTGTCCTTCGATTGGAATTCCAGAAAGGTCCTTTCGAAGAAGCATTCCAGAAAGGTCCATTCGAAGGCATTCAAAGGGTCCATTCGAAGAAGCTTTTGAAAAGCATTCGAAGGAGGCCATCATCCCATTCGAAAGGGAGCATTCGAAGGAGGCCATCAGCTCATTCGAAAGGGAGCATTCGAAGGCCAATTACATATCATTCAAAATTCAAAAAGGGACAGGATCCCATGTGTTTAGCCAATGTTACAAACTCTCATTCATGGCTTTCAAACACATAATTAACATTACAAATCCTCATTCATGGCTGTCAAACACATAATCAAGGTCATTTAAACCTTTGTCTTCCTGTCCCCTCCACCACCTCTATATAAAGAGATCACAAGTGTTGCAAAAAGGACACGGAAAATATACAGAAAAATAGAGAACTTGGAGATACACTGCCAAAAGTCATCAGCACTTCCAGGAAGCCATACCCAATCCTTGCACCAGCCAAAGCTGCCACCCAGCGAACACCACCATCCTCAGAACTACAGATCGAAGCACCTCTGTTTGGTAAAAAAGATCTAATCTCAAACTCATTTTTAAATTCATTTTGATTGCATATTCATATTATTACCGCTGTTTGTGAATGATTTAATGTGCTTCATATAAGCTACAACGCAGAGATGAGATTGTGCCATTGCTTGGGCACAATCTGAGTTTCTCCTTCGAATCCCAGGATAAAACAAACCCAGACCCAGATTCAACAGGTGCGAATAAGGGGGATATTCGAACCAGGGGGGTAAAATCCCCCATGGATCTTTAACATGTGTTTCGTTTCTTGCAGGAAATACATTCTCAGATTCCTGTTCAGAGTTTCGAAGCTCAGCAGTTTAGCTTCGAACTGGACCCAGAATTTCCAGATCGAAGGATGACATGTCCAGATCGAACACCCTCAGAGTGCAGCCCCTCATGCACCTTCGATCCAGCCTCTTCACTGGGTTAAAAGACAGCCTGCACCTCTTTCGACCCAGACCTCCAGAATTATATTTTTTTTCTTGTTTTGCTGCCTGGCCCATTTGTACTTTGTTTGCGTTATTTTTGTTTATTTCTTTTAGCTTGTTTTTTTTAATCAACATAAAAATCATAGAAATAAATAACTTAGAATTAGGATTTAATTTAGTTAATTATTTTAACCTATTTTCTTCAATTTTAAAATCAGTAGACTTAGGACTTATTTGAATTCAATCCTTTTCATAAACAAAAAATGCAAAAAATATTAGGTATGTTTTAGAATTAATCTTAATCAGTTTTTTTTAAATTAATTAAATTTTACTTAATTGAACATTTAGCATTTTCCCAAAAAATAAAATAAAACAACAAAAGTTCTTATTCTTAGGATTTTTCAGATTCACGCGCGTTTATTTTATTGTAACTGCCTACTGGGATGTAATAACTTAGCTAAGATTTTTACATTTTACTGCTTTATTCCCCCAATTTTGGACATGTAAATAATCCCCCTCCCCGAAGCCTTGTAATAGCGTAGGATTTACAATTTCCGCTCTTTAAGTTCCTGTACATATATTAACTGTTTAGATGTATGCTAACTAGGCTATGTATGACAAGATTAAACTCCTAACTTAAAACCAACAGTAGCTCACCATGACATGCAAAGATAATATAACTGAAAATTGACACACTTGCACATGCCACTCCTAGGGGTACACCTCACTTGGTTGCCTCAAATGTGGTCATTAAGTATAGGATGTTTTAGAGGTCGTCCTTTTGTCCCAAGATCATAAGTTGCCTCGAAACCGTTGCCTCGATAAAAATGATCTAAGACATTAGGATTACCACTAAGGTGTCCTAACGTTGCTTTAGTGACCACAAGTCCCTTAAATCGAATTGACCCGAAAACTCCAACGACGGTGCTACCTACTCCTCAATAGTGGGATAGCACTGTCTAAAGGACATTTGCACAATTTAATTCCTTTTTGAGTAGGTAGAGGTTCTTAAGTACTTGCTCCTTTTAAAAACAAAACAAAACTTTTTGCACTTACACTCTCTTCAAAAAAACAAAACTCTTTTCAAAACCCACAAACACAAAGAAAAGCAAACTTTTGAAAACACAGTGAGCAAGTACCTAAGATCCCGTGGATAACCACGGATAAAATGGGTGCTAATACCTTCACTTTCTATAATCTACCTCCCGAACCCGAGAAACATCTCGAAAAGGAATTTTTCTGTGCTTTTGTCCTTTCCTTGTTGGATAAAATAAAAGACGGTGGCGACTCTTGCTTACCGCGATACTTTGTGAAAACAAACGCAAACGCGAACCAGCATTAAAAAACAGTCAGTTCTCATTCCCACCGATCACAGAACTGGTGACTCTGTTGGGGACTTATAAGTGAGGTGTACCTTAGGATTATATCACTTGTGTTTTCAATTGTATGCTTTGTATGCTTTTAATTTTTGTGGGCTTGTATTGGAGTTTTATAGATCCTAACCCGGATCTGGGGTACCCTTTTTTAGGTAAGTAGCAATAAACTGTGAGAGATCTGTCCGGCGTAGACCGACATGGATGAAGCAGTAGCTACGTTGGTGTGGCACCTTAGTCTGTACCGATATCCCTTGTGTTGGAACAAAGAGAATATGGGTCTTCTAAGGAGTCATTAAGCACCAACTGACCTTAGAACCTTAAATTGACCAACTTGGCCATAGAACAGTAGCAATATGCTACGCTCATTGAGACTAAACTCTCGCGATGATTCCGGCCGCAAGAAAAGGTTGCTAAACTGGAATTATGACTGATTGAGGGTAGTTAGTGATATTGAGATCCTCTAGAACACGGTTACTATTTTTTAGGATAGGTCTTAACCAACTGAAATTGAAAGAGGGTAGTACCTGGACTTCATGCCAGCCTGAAATCTAAGGGCTCTTTTGTGTGACTTGTATGCCTTTACCATGTTTGCCTTTCATGAATATTTGTGGTGTGCCTTTACCATGACATCATAACATCATAACATTGCATACATCTTGCATAAGGACTAACCTATTTCAAAGACAAGAAGATTTCATCTTTGCTCTGTTTTGTAGGACATCATGATGCCCATGCGTAGGAACACTATTCGGATCAACTTTGTTAAAGTACCTACTTTGCTTAAAGAGTTGGTTGTCAGGATTCCAGACACTACTTCCTTCATCAGGAGGCATGTTTCTCTTCTCAGTTTAGTCACCTCAAAATTGGACGAACAAATGATGAGCGTCTTGGTCCAGTTTTATGATCCGCTATACCATTGCTTCACCTTTCAAGACTTCCAGCTGGTCCCTACCATGGAAGAATTCTCTGAGTTGCTTGGTATCTCTGTTTTGGAGCAGACTCCATTTACTGGTTGGGAAGAGACTCTCAGGCCTGAAGAGATTGTTGCAGCCCTTCACTTGACCAAAAAGGAGGTAATGGCTAACTGGGAGACTAGAAGTGAAGCTAAGGGTTTTTTGGCTAAGTTTCTGGTTGACAAAGCTAATTACTTCTGGGATGACTTAGACTTCAAAGCGTACAAGGACATTCTGGCTCTCTTAATCTATGGTCTGTTATTGTTTCCAAATCCTGACACTTTTGTTAATGTTAATGCCATAAAGATCTTCATCTCTCGGAACCCTGTACCCACTCTCTTGGGTGATATCCTTCATCAGCTCTATGCTCGTACTGCCCGAAATCGGGGAACTCTGATGTGCTGTGCTCCTTTATTGTTGAGGTGGTTTATTTCGCACCTCCCTAAGTCCGTACTGAAGAACAAAGAAGGAATGGGCTGGGCTTATAGGGTAATGTCTCTTACTAATAATGACATTATTTGGATTCTTAAGGGCTTGGATGAGGTGACTGTCATTGATCATTGTGGAGAGTATCCTAATGTTCCATTAATCGGAACCCATGGAGGAATTTCTTATAACCCATGTTTAGCTCTCCGTCAGTTTGGAAGAGCCAGAAGAGAAGGGCCTCATGAGATGTTGATACCTCATATCATCTTTGATTTTCAAGGAGATAGCGACGAGCTGCGTCGTAGATTCATCAGGGCTTGGGATAGAGTTCACAAATCTGACCCACATGAGTTAGGACCAAAGACTTCTCTGCCAATGCAACCATATCTCAGATGGGTTCGCATCCGTGCCCAGAAGTTAGGTATGCCATATGAAGCAGTCAGGCCGGTTACTCTTGAAGTTGCTGATAAAGACGGGGTTCCTCCAACTATTCTCCATCCTCATATGCCCACTAAATTTGGCACACTGAAGAGGTCTTGGATGCAACTACAGGAAGAACGGGATTCTTATCGGGAGAGTTTCAATGAACAAGAACAGAAGATCCAGAAGCTGACCAAGTAACTGGAAAATGAGCGGATCATGAATGATTATGTCCGCACTGAGAAGAAGAGACCATGGAAGCATTGATAGACCTTTGATGTTTTCTTTTACAGTTTTTATTTACTTTTCAGTATTTCCATTCTTGTAACGCCTAAGGGAAATTTGTTGAACAATTTAAAATCTGAAGTTAAATCTAATAAAGTGTGTTTCCATTCTTGTTTACAAATTTGAATCCTGATTGTCTTTGAAATCATAAATCATACGCATTTCATCTCATGCACTTCATAAACAGGTACCCTTTTACAGGTCTCTTATCTTCTTCGCTGTTTATTTCAGCAATAATCATGTCTGCTGAACCTTCCACTGAGCAAGCTATCAAGGCCCTCCAGGCCCAGAATTCCCAATTCCAAGAGTTGGTCATGAACCTAGCTAAGGGTCAGCAGGACTTGAAGACCCTGATTTTGAAAGAGAGGAAGAAGAAGAAGAAGAGGACCATCCTGTTCAACACTGGACGCAGGTTTGGAAATGGGCTGCAGAATGAAATTGATCTGGCCACCCCGTCTGGAGAGAAAGAGAGTCCACAAGAAAGGAGGGCTCCTAGCCCTATGGTCTCCGATAACGAGACAGACTATGATGAAGAACAATATCCTCCTGCTGAGGATAAGTACAAACAACTGGAAGACCGTTTGAACGCTATGGAAGTACAAAAGGTTCCCGGTCTGGACTTTGGGGATCTGGGTCTATCATCTGGGGTGGTGATTCCCCATAAGTTCAAGGCACCTTCCTTTGCCAAGTATGACGGAGCTTCCTGTCCAAAGTTGCACCTCCGGTCATATGTGAGGAAGATCCAACCTTACACTGTTGATAAGGACTTGTGGATCTATTTCTTTCAAGACAGTCTTTCAGGGACTCAGCTTGAGTGGTTCTATCAGTTTGATGGAGCCAGTATCCGCAGCTGGGAGGATTTGGCTGCTGCGTTCTATAGGCAGTATCAATATAACTCCGACCTCGCTCCTACGCGTACCCAACTCCAGGGTATGTCAATAGGGACGGGTGAAGGATTTAAAGAGTATGCTCAAAAATGGAGAGACCTGGCCGGAAGGGTGCAACCACCTTTGGCTTATCGGGAACTGGTTGATATGTTTCTGGGGACCCTGTCTGGTCCATTCTTTAACCATTTGATTGGAAGCTCTTCAGCCGGGTTTACAGACCTCATCTTAACTGGTGAGAGGATTGAAGCGGGTATTAAAGCTGGGAAGATACAGAAGGGTGCCTCATCGAGCACCGAGAAGAAACCATTCAAGAAAGAATCCAGTGTTGTCTACAGTTCAAGAAGACAGAGTAGACCTGAACACCGCCAAGCTGTCAATGCGGTTGTTATTTCAAAACCTACTGGTGCTCCTCAGCATCACAACCAACAAAGGGACGAGAGACCTCGAAGGCAATTCACTCGTCTCAGCATGACTTTGTCTCAGATATTGCCACAGTTGCTGAGTACCAATCTGGTGACTCTAAAAGAAGCTCCAAGGAATCCAAATACTACATCATCGAAGTATAACCCCAACGCCCACTGTGCTTATCACTCTGAGAGCCCGAGGCATAATACAGATGATTGCTGGAGTCTGAAAAACAATGTTCAAGACCTAATCGATGCAAAAGAGATTGAGTTTGAGGTGCCCGAGAGGCCTAATGTTGTGACTGCTCCCATGCCCAAGCATGGAGTGAATGCTGTAGAGGAAGACTTATTCGTAGTTTCTGTGCATGATGTTGTTACCCCTCTGATGACTATCAAGAAGAACATGTTGCTAGCCGGTTTATTTTTGGGCTGTGGTGAAGGTTGCCCTATGTGTTCTGCTTTACCTACTGGTTACCCATCTCTGAAGTCAGGTGTACAGAACCTGATGGATAGTAAAGAGATTCTTTTTGAGAAGACTGTTGTTCCACCCGTTCATTCTGAAGAAGTTTCCATTATTACCATTTTCGACAATTCTTCCAAGGCTCCCTCGAGGACGCCTGTTATAATTACATCTGTTCCGAAGACCGCACCTATAATCATCACTGTTTCGGGGCCCATCCCCTATACATCTGACAAAGTTGTCCCTTGGCACTATGGGGCAGATGTTTATGTTCTTGGAGTTAAGCAAGAGTTCGGTATTGATATCGGCGTCAGCAACGTTACCGGACCTGCTAAAGTCTCCCGTAGCGGTAGACTTTTCTCACCTGATATTGCTCCGCCAGCTGTCCGAAGACCTGTTGTCATTAAGCCTACAAGTGTACCTGCTGCCATTCCTGATCAAGTCCCTGTTCCTACCCCTATTTACGAGTCATCTAACGCTCGGGGCAAAGGGATCACCACTGATATGCCTGCCCAGACGGAGGCGCCAAAGACAATCACTGTTGAAGCTTCCAAACAGGAGATGGAAGAGATTCTGAAGATTATTAAGAAGAGTGATTATAATGTAGTTGAGCAACTGGGGCAAACCCCATCCAAGATTTCTATGTTATCACTGCTGTTGTGTTCAGAGGCCCACGCCAAGGCTCTGATTACCTTCCTGAAGACGACCCACGTGCCACAAGAGACATCAGCTGATCAATTCACCGATTATGTGGCCAATTTAACTACTGATAATGGTTTGGATTTCTCCGACGCTGATCTAACTGCTAAAGGGAAGAACCATAATGATGCCCTGCATGTCTCCATTGAATGCAGGGGCACTACTCTTGCACATGTGTTGGTTGACACTGGTTCCTCATTGAACGTCTTGCCCAAGAAAGCTCTAGACAGGCTGGATTGCGAAGGTTTGGAGCTAAAGCCGAGTAACATTGTTGTCCGGGCCTTTGATGGGTCTAAGAGGATGGTGCATGGTGAGGTTGATATTCCAATCAAAGTTGGTTCTCAGTTATTCAATTCTACATTCTACGTGATGGACATTCGGCCATCCTATTCTTGTTTGCTGGGTCGTCCGTGGATCCACAAAGCTGGAGCCGTGACCTCAACGCTCCACCAGAAGTTGAAGTACCCGGTCAGAGGGAAGATTGTGACAGTACAAGGGGAGGAGGAATACATGGTCAGCCACCTCAACTCGTTCTGGTATGTAGAGATGGATGGGGAGTTCATTGAGACCCCATTTCAACACTTTGAAGAAGTTCCCCAGACATTGGCATGAGCTGAGACTGTGATGGAAGATTCTCCTATGAAGATGGCTTCCTTAAAGGATGCCCGAGCTGTTATTGAGAAGGGTGAGTATGCAAACTGGGGCCGACTTCCTGATTTCACCAGAAGACTAACAAGTTTGGGTTGGGTTTCACTGCAGAAGCTCAAAGGGTTGTTCGAAGTGCAAGGATTGGAAGACCTCCTGTGTTCATCAGCAACTCGGGATTAAATGCCATCGAAAATGACATGGAGGAATCTGAATTCGACAGTTGGATCTATCCTACGACCAAAGGTGGACCAAACAACTGTACAGCAAAGGATTTCATCCCTATTACTTTTGTTACCCAGTAATGAACTCTTTGTTTTAAATTTGTAACAGACAATATTGTAAAACTTTATGGCCCGATGTCTTACCCGGGGCACCGTGGCTTCACTTGTGAGGGCTTTTGTGTGCCACTTTCATATATCATTAATAAAAGCATTGGACATTTTGCATTTCAAATTTTGCGCTCCTTGTCTTTCTTTATTATATATTGCAAAACGGCTGTTTTACACACACTCACATATACAGGTCTCAATCCACTCTGGATCTCACTGGTAACGATTCTGCTACTGCCAGTTATGACTTCGAAAATCCGATCAACTTAGCCGAAGACGAAGATGAAGATGATTGCGAAGTGCCTGGTGAACTTGCAAGACTGCTACTCCAGGAAGAGAGGGCCATTCGGCCACATGAAGAGCTAGTAGAAACAGTGAATCTGGGTACTGAGACAGACAAAAAGGAAGTCAAGATCGGTGCAAATTTGGAGCTTAGTGTGAAATAACGGTTGATTCAAATGCTGCATGACTACATGGAAATCTTTGCCTGGTCTTACGAAGATATGCCTGGGTTGGATACCGACATTGTGGTTCATCGCCTCCCTACCAAGGAAGACTGTCATCCGGTAAAACAGAAGGTTCGCCGTATGCGTCCAGAGATGTCTGAGAAAATCAAGGCCGAAGTTATGAAACAGTTTGACGCCGGTTTTCTAGCAGTAACTTCTTACCCTCAGTGGGTTGCCAATGTGGTTCCGGTACCGAAGAAGGATGGTAAGGTCCGAATGTGTGTTGACTACAAGGATTTGAACAGGGCAAGCCCTAAGGACGACTTCCCTCTGCCTCACATCGACGTTCTGGTTGACAATACTGCTCAGCACAAGGTATTCTCCTTCATGGACGGTTTCTCCGGATATAATCAAATCAAGATGGCTCCCGAAGACATGGAGAGGACCACCTTTGTTACTCAGTGGGGCACCTTTTGTTACAAGGTCATGCCGTTTGGGTTGAAGAATGCTGGGGCAACATATCAGTGTGCCATGGTTGCTTTATTTCATGACATGATCCATCATGAGATTGAAGTATACGTCGAAGATATGATTGCGAGGTCCCAAACTGAGGAGGAACACCTTGACCATCTACAGAAGCTGTTTGACAGGTTGAAGCTATACAAGCTGAGGTTGAACCCGAACAAGTGCACCTTCGGGGTACGGTCTGGCAAACAGCTAGGTTTCGTCGTGAGCGACAAAGGTATTCAAGTGGACCCTGCCAAGGTGAAAGCTATACAAGAGATGCCAGCTCCCAAGACAGAGAAAGAAGTCAGAGGCTTTCTAGGACGTCTGAACTACATTGCCCGATTCACCTCGCACCTAACTCCTACTTGTGAGCCAATCTTCAAACTGCTGAAGAAAGATCAAGTGGTATGTTGGAACGATGAATGCCAGGCCGCTTTTGAAATAATTAAAGAGTACCTCCAGGAGCCACCCATTCTGATGCCACCAGTGGAAGGGAGACCTCTAATTTTATACTTGACAGTACTTGACAACTCAATGGGGTGTGTGCTGGGGCAGCATGACGAGTCTGGCCAAAAAGAGCATGCTATTTATTACCTTAGCAAAAAGTTTACCGACTGTGAGACCCGATACTCACTGCTCGAGAAAACTTGCTGCGCTTTGGCATGGGCTGCTCACCGGCTGAGACAGTATAAGTTGACTCACACTACTCTGTTGATCTCAAAGATGGATCCAATCAAGTATATCTTTAAAAAGCCTGCCTTGTCCGGAAGAATAGCAAGATGGCCGATGATCTTGACTGAATATGACATCCAGTACACGACTCAAAAAGCAATCAAGGGAAGTGTATTGGCAGACCATTTGGCACATCAGGCAGTGGATGATTACCAGTCTATGAATTTTAAATTCCCAGACGAGAATATCATGTTCATAACTGATTGTGAAACACCTGGACCGGATGAAGGACCTGAGGAAGGATCTCGATGGTCTATGCACTTTGATAGAGCTTCAAACGCTTTGGGTAATGGCATTGGCGTTGTGATCATATCTCCTAAAGGCTCTCATACTCCGTTTACCGCCCGACTATGTTTCAACTGCACCAACAACATGGCGGAGTATGAAGCATGAATTATGGGTCTTCGAGCTGCAATTGACCTAAGTATTAAGTTTCTGAGTGTCTTCGGAGATTCCGCTCTCGTGATCAGTCAGATCAAATAAGAGTGGGATACAAAACACCCAAATCTTATTCCTTACAAGGAGTATGTATTGACGTTGCTTCCCCACTTAGAGAAGATAACTTTTGAACACTTCCCAAGAGAGAAGAATCAGTTGGCGGACGCGTTGGCTACGATGTCTTCTATGTTCAAAGTCAAGTGGGACAAAGAGGCTCCCCGGATCATTATTTGGAAATTGGATGAACCAGCACATTGCTGTGATCTTGAGACCGAAGAGGTAACAGAAAAGCCTTGGTATCATGAAGTGAAGAGGTACCTTGAAACTCAAGAATACCCCGAGGGTGCATCTGTTAATGACAAGAAGTTTCTGAGAAGGTTCGCGGCAAAGTTCTTCATCAGCAATGGCATTCTTTACAAACGTAACCATGATTCAACCTTCCTGCGTTGCATGGATAAAATTAAAGCAGAAAGGATCATGGCAGAGCTGCATGAAGGTACTTTCGGAACTCATTCCAGTGGACATACCATGGCAAAGAAAATCCTTCGGGCAGGATATTACTGGTCCACAATGGAAGCTGACTGTTATCAGCATTCTCGGACATGTCACAAGTGCCAGGTCTATGCTGATAAGGTGCACATACCTCCAGTTCCTCTGAATGTCTTGACAACGCCTTGGACTTTTGCAATGTGGGGCATTGATATGATTGGCGAGATCAGACCTACGGCATCCAACGGGCATCGTTTCATCCTGGTAGCGATTGATTACTTTACGAAGTGGGTTGAAGCAGCTTCCTTTGCTACCGTAACCAAGAATGTCGTGGCACGGTTCATTCGGCACAACCTGATCTGTCGATACGGTGTACCAGAGAGGATCATTACGGACAATGGTACCAATCTTAACAACAAGATGATCACTGAGCTCTGCGAGCAATTCAAGATACAGCATCATAACTCTTCTCCATACCGGCCGAAGATGAATGGGGCTGTAGAAGCAGCTAATAAGAACATTAAGAAGATTGTGCAGAAGATGAAAGTGACATACAAAGACTGGCACGATATGTTACCATTTGCTCTTCATGGGTACCGTACCTCAGCACGAATGTCAACAGGGGCAACACCCTATTCCTTGGTTTATGGCATGGAGGAAGTCTTGCCCATTGAAGTTCAGATACCCTCTCTTCGAATCATGAAGGATGCAGGTTTGAGTAAAGACGACTGGATTCAGACCCGGCTAGATCATCTGAACCTAATCGACAAAAAGAGACTTACTGCTATTTGTCATGGTCAGACGTACCAAAAACGAATGATCAAGGCATTTAACAAGAAAGTAAGACGACAAGAGTATCAAGTTGGGGACCTGGTAATCAAGCGCATTATTCTACCTCAAGGTGATCCCAGGGGAAAATGGACCCCTACTTACGAAGGGCCATTTGTGGTTAAGAACATCTTCTCAGGAGGAGCGATGATTCTAACCACCATGGATGGTGACGACCTTCCTCACCCCGTCAATGCAGACATAGTGAAAAGATACTGCGCATAACCAAAGACCCGCTAGGTCGACTGGCCTAGGCAAAAATAAGGGCTTCCCGGCGAACCAAAAGGGTTCGGGCAAAAATAAGGGATGAAAAATAAAAAAAATCTGTGCACCCGGCAAGTCGAAAACCTGAAAAGGCGGCTTGGGCAAAAATGGGTATCCCGGTGGACCGAAAACCCGAAAGGGCGGTCCAGGCAAAAGTTAGGGATTAAAGCGTAACACTATGTCTCATTGGATCACCTCGCATCCGGACTTCGGTATCAACTATCAGGCTCGGACGACACCAATCAATCAGATTCATCTTCAACTAAGCAGCAAAGTGATGAGATGTTTGAAGATATAAAGGCAATAGCAGAGTTGGAACCCAGTGGGACTATTCACATAGCTGTTTTGGTTTCTTTTCACAAATTGTATAAATTCTATTTTGTTCGGCGGAGTTCTCTTACTAGGACGTCAGCCTCTTATACAAAATGCCTATTTACAGGCCAAACTTCAAAAATCAATACAAATTCATTTTCAAACAAATTTCAAACTGTTTTCCCTTTATCTGTTTTGTTTTGCGAAGAACGTCCAATGTTCATTCTTGATATATGCATTTGACATTAATTGCTGCTCATAAATATTTACATGCGAAACAAAGGACTAATTACGGGTGATATCTGAAACAGGGGCAATAAGATTTGTCTGAGCTGTCTGGTTGCTCTGTCCACCAAGGTACCGAGGTATATTCAGCTGAAGAATATGGCTAAGATACCTTCACTCCCCGCGGAATAAAAACAGTAATGGTAGCTCTCCCCACTGAGACTTGCAACCATGAACAAATCAGCAAGACTCTTCCCAAGCAGAGTTGATCTATCATCAGCCCGAAAAGGCGTGGTATCCCTAGAAGGTCTTAATATTCCTCAACGGAGTATAAGAATGTTCCCCAGCGAAATACAAGATACCCTCATTGGGTTCATTTCCCCAGCGCAGTCTAAAAAAGCTTCCCCGCCAGGATTAAGTCATCTTACCCAGTTGATTCTGGAAACTCATCCCCTGCAGAGTACAGAATAGATCTCCCCAGCCAAACTCAGAAGGTTATCCTCACAAGAGTCTAACTGGGTTATCCTCAGCAAGTTGCAACTGAAAGATCATCCCTAGCGAAGTTATTTCTTTCTCCAAGCAGGACTTCTATCCTCAACAGATTCAATATCGCCAGCAACAGTAATCCTTCCCCAGCGGAGTTCATCATTGAAACCCCCAACAGAGCTTATCAATGGAATCCCCAACGGAGTTATCGTTAAAATCATCAGCAGAACATCTCTCCCCCACAGAGTAATTCCCCAACGGAGTCATCCTCTCCTGCAGGTTTATTCTTGCAATCATCTTCGTTCGTCATCCCCAGCGGAACCAAAGAATTCAACTCTATTCTCCAGCAAGTTATCCGGGATTTATTTCCCCAACTAAAACATTACATTTCCATACATCATAATACATGCATAACCGCATCATACCACACAATCTCATTTATGTTGAGAACATCATTGCTTGATCCATATCATGCATTGCATATGACTGACCTTTACCTTTCAGGAAGGATGCAGTTAAATTCTCAGCCATATCAAAGACCTTCTCTGGTCCAGTTAAATCGAGTCCTAAAGATTTTTCTGATGCCGATCCAGTTGAAGATATTCCAAGACCTTCTCTGGTCCAGTTAAATCGATTCCTAAAGATTTTTCTGATGCCGATCCATTTGAAGATATTCCAAGACCTTCTCTGGTCCAGTTAAATCGATTCCTAAATATTTTTCTGATGTCGATCCAGTTGAAGATATTCCAAGACCTTCTCTGGTCCAGTTAAATCGATTCCTAAAGATTTTTCTGATGCCGATCCAGTTGAAGATATTCCAAGACCTTGTCTGGTTCAGTTAAATCGATTCCTAAAGATTTTTCTGAGGCGAAGCCAATCAATGGAGACAAAATCAGTTAAATTGATTCCTAAAGATTTTTCTGATACCGATCCAGTCAAAGGCCTTCTCTGGTCCAGTTAAATCGATTCCTATAGATTTTTCTGAGGTGAAGTCTGAGGTGAAGCCAGTCAATGGAGACAAAATCAGTTAAATCGATTCCTAAAGATTTTTCTGAGGTGAAGAAGTCAATGGAGACAAAATCAGTTAAAATCGATTCCTAAAGATTTTTCTGAGGTGAAGCCAGTCAATGGAGACAAAATCAATTAAATCGATTCCTAAAGATTTTTCTGAGGTGAAGCCAGTCAATGGAGACAAAATCAGTTAAATCGATTCCTAAAGATTTTTCTAAGGTGAAGCCAGTCAATGGAGACAAAATCAGTTAAATCGATTCCTAAAGATTTTTCTGAGGTAAAGCTAGTCAATGGAAACAAAATCAGTTAAATTGATTCCTAAAGATTTTTCTGTGGCCAAACCCGTTAATAGAGACAACCTGTCAAAAGAGGCAACATGTTAATAGAGACAACCTGTCAAAAGAGACAACCTGTCAAAAGAGACAACCTGTCAATAGAGACGACTCGTCAAAGGAAACACCCCGTCAAAAGAGACCACCTGTCAACAAAGACAAAACCACCTACCAACAATTTCCAAATGGAATCTGTAAGCTCATTCCCGATGTCACAATGCTGATACTACACCATGCGAGTGCAAATTTCTGGGCACTCTAGTGTTCAATCATCTTCAACCTTTGGATCACGAAAGGCACGCAAGCCAATCTACATCCTCAGGTTTAAGAAGATTGAACAGGGGAAACTGTTGTACCCCAAAATTTGCCCTCTCATGTTGCCCAAAGTCTTCCCACTGCATGGTTGATCACAAGCTCTTGCCTAAGGAAAAGGAAACTTTTTGAGTAGTGCTTTAAGTACATTTCGATTAGCATTCTGAAAGACCCTTCGATTGGTGTTCTGAAGGAGCCTTTCGATTGGCATTCTGTCAAGGCTTTCGATTGGCATTATGTCAAGGCTTTCGATTGGCATTATGTCAAGGTTTTCGATTGACATTCTGAAAGACCATTCGATTGGTATTCTGAAGGAGCCTTTCGATTGACATTATGGACAAGTACTTCGATTAGCATTATAACAGTGTCCTTCGATTGGAATTCCAGAAAGGTCCATTCAAAGAAGCATTCCAGAAAGGTCCATTCGAAGAAGCATTCAAAGGGTCCATTCGAAGAAGCTTTTGAAAAGCATTCGAAGGAGGCCATCATCCCATTCAAAAGGGAGCATTCGAAGGAGGCCACCAGCTCATTCGAAAGGGAGCATTCGAAGGCCAGTTACATATCATTCAAAATTCAAAAAGGGACAGGATCCCATGTGTTTAGCCAACGTTACAAACTCTCATTCATGGCTTTCAAACACATAATTAACGTTACAAATCCTCATTCATGGTTGTAAAACACATAATAAAGGTCATTTAAACCTTTGTCTTCCTGTCCCCTCCACCCCCTCTATATAAAGAGATCACAAGTGTTGCAAAAAGGACACGGAAAATATACAGAAAAATAGAGAACTTGGAGATACACTGCCAAAAGTCATCAGCACTTCCAGGAAGCCATACCCAATCCTTGCACCAGCCAAAGCTGCCACCCAGCGAACACCACCATCCTCAGAACTACAGATCGAAGCACCTCTGTTTGGTAAAAAAGATCTAATCTCAAACTCATTTTTAAATTCATTTTGATTGCATATTCATATTATTACTGCTGTTTGTGAATGATTTAATGTGCTTCATATAAGCTACAACGCAGAGATGAGATTGTGCCATTGCTTGGGCACAATCTGAGTTTCTCCTTCGAATCCCAGGATAAAACAAACCCAGACCCAGATTCAGCAGGTGCGAATAAGGGTGAGATTCGAACTAGGGGGGTAAAATCCCCCCTGGATCTTTAACATGTGTTTCGTTTCTTGCAGGAAATACATTCTCAGATTCCTGTTCAGAGTTTCGAAGCTCAGCAGTTTAGCTTCGAACTGGACCCAGAATTTCCAGATCGAAGGATGACATGTCCGGATCGAACACCCTCAGAGTGCAGCCCCTCATGCACCTTCGATCCAGCCTCTTTAATGGGTCGAAAGACAACCTGCACCTCTTTCGACCCAGACCTCCAGAATTATATTTTTTTTTCTTGTTTTGCTGCTTGGCCCATTTGTACTTTGTTTGCGTTATTTTTGTTTATTTCTTTTAGCTTGTTTTTTTTAATCAACATAAAAATCATAGAAATAAATAACTTAGAATTAGGATTTAATTTAGTTAATTATTTTAACTTATTTTCTTCAATTTTAAAATCAGTAGACTTAGGACTTATTTGAATTCAATCCTTTTCATAAACAAAAAATGCAAAAAATATTAGGTATGTTTTAGAATTAATCTTAATCAGTTTTTTTTAATTAATTAAATTTGACTTAAATGAACATTTAGCATTTTCCCAAAAAATAAAATAAAACAACAAAAGTTCTTATTCTTAGGATTTTTCAGATTCACGCGCGTTTATTTTATTGTAACTGCCTACTGGGATGTAATAACTTAGCTAAGATTTTTACATTTTACTTCTTTATTCCCCCAATTTTGGACATGTAAATAATCCCCCTCCCCGAAGCCTTGTAATAGCGTAGGATTTACAATTTCCGCTCTTTAAGTTCCTGTACATATATTAACTGTTTAGATGTATGCTAACTAGGCTATGTATGACAAGATTAAATTCCTAACTTAAAACCAACAGTAGCTCACCATGACATGCAAAGATAATATAACTGAAAATTGACACACTTGCACATGCCACTCCTGGGGTACACCTCACTTGGTTGCCTCAAATGTGGTCATTAAGTATAGGATGGTTTAGAGGTCATCCTTTTGTCCCAAGATCATAAGTTGCCTCGAAACGGTTGCCTCGATAAAAATGATCTAAGACATTAGGATTACCACTAAGGTGTCCTAAAGTTGCTTTAGTGACCACAAGTCCCTTAAATCTAATTGACCTGAAAACTCCAACGACGGTGCTACCTACTCCTCAATAGTGGGATAACACTGTCTAAAGGACATTTGCACAGTTTAATTCCTTTTTGAGTAGGTAGAGGTTCTTAAGTACTTTCTCCTTTTAAAAACAAAACAAAACTTTTCTCACTTACACTCTCTTCAAAAAAACAAAACTCTTTTCAAAACCCACAAACACAAAGAAAAGCAAACTTTTGAAAACATAATGAGCAAGTACCTAAGAGCCCGTGGATAACCACAGATAGAAAGGGTGCTAATACCTTCCCTTTCTATAATCTACCTCCCGAACCCGAGAAACATCTCGAAAAGGAATTTTTCTGTGCTTTTGTCCTTTCCTTGTTGGATAAAATAAAAGACGGTGGCGACTCTTGCTTACCGCGACACTTTGCAAAAACAAACGCAAACGCGAACCAGCATTAAAAACAGTCAGTTCTCATTCCCACCGACCACACCAAGGAAGTAATTGGAGATTCTTGCTCTGTCGGGGATATAAGAACACCTGACATCATTAGGCTTTATACTAAGGATATGGCAGTGACTTTATAGTAGGATGCCCCTGCCTCTGTACCTGCTGGAGAAAGTATTTGCGGGAATTTTATGGATGGCCTTTAGACATTGTCCCGTTTCTTAAAGCCATTAGTAACTGTCTTTCTGTTTTTTATGCGTGTATTTGTAAACGGTTATCACATTCGAATGCATATGTTCAAAAATAATCACTGGAAGTTTTCGCAAACAAAATAGAAAGATAAAAACAAATAGTTTTACAATTTCAAAGAGGTAGTTTTGTATTAATTAGAATAGGTTTTTGCCTATAATAGGTGTTTTTGTACAAGAAGACAAACATCCTAGTAAGAGAATGTCATCGTAAGAATGAAAACTATACAAAATAGTATACAAAGAAAACAACAATGTGAAATAATCCCATTGATTTCCCATTCTGCTATTGCCTTTATGTCTTTGAGTGTCTCATCTCTTTGCTGCTTGTTCAAAGTTGACTGGATTGATTGGTACCATTTGAGCTTGATAGTTATTACGGAAGATTGGCTGTAAGGTGATCCTACGGGACATAGTTATATTCTTTAAATCCCTAAATTTTGCTTGCACCGCCCTTTCGGGTTTTCAGTCCACCGAGATACCATTTTTTTCCCAAGCCGCCTTTTCAGGTTTTCGACTTACCGGGTGTACAAATTTTTCTATATGTATATCCCTAATTTTTGCCTGAACCCTTTTGGTTCGCCGGGATGCCCTTATTTTTGCCTAGGCCAATCAACATAGCGGGTCTTTATTCATAGGTAGTATATTTTAACTATGTATACGTTTATAGGGTGCGGAAGGTCGTCACCATCCATAGTGGTTAAGATCATGGCTCCACCAGAAAATATGTTCTTGATCACGAATGGTCCTTCGTATGTAGGAGTCCATTTGCCCCTAGGATCACCTTGCGGCAGTATGATGCGCTTGATTACTTGGTCACCAGCCTGATATGCCTGACGTCTGACCTTCTTGTTAAAAGCTTTAATCATTCATTTTTGGTATATCTGACCATGACAGACAACCGCAAGCCTCTTTTCATCAATCAAGTTTAATTGGTCAAGTCGAGTCTGAACCCATTCATCTTTATTCAAACCTGCATCCTTCATGATTCTCAAGGAAGGGATCTGGACTTCAATGGGTAGGACGTCCTCCATACCGTATACCAGAGAGAAAGGAGTTTCCCATGTTAATGTGTGCACTGTGGTACGGTAACCATGAAGAGCAAATGGTAACATCTCGTGCCAGTCTTTTTATGTCACCATCATCTTCTGTATGATCTTTTTGATATTTTTATTAGCAACTTTTACAGCGAAATTCATCTTCGGCCAGTAAGGAGAAGAGTTATGATGCTAGATCTTGAATTGCATGCAGAGCTCAATTATCATAGTATTATTGAGATTGGTACCATTATCCGTAATGATTCTTTTTGGAATACCATACTGACAAATAAGGTTATGTTTGATGAATCGGGCCACATCGTTCTTGGTAACATAATCAAATGAAGCCGCCTCCACCCATTTTGTGAAGTAATCAATAACGACGAGGATGAAGCGGTGCCCATTAGAAGCTGTAGGTATAATCTCTCCAATCATATCGATGCCCCACATTGTGAATGGCCAGAGAGCAGTCAAAATATTCAAGGGAACCATATGCACATGTACTTTATCAGCATAGATCTGGCACTTGTAACAACTTTGTGAATGCTGATAATAGTCTGCTTCCATAGTGGGCCAATAGTATCCTGCTCGTAGGATCTTTTTAACCATTGTGTGCCCACTAGAATGGGTGCCAAAGGTACCTTCGTGCAAATCTGCCATAATCTTTTCTGCTTCACTTTTATCCACACACCGGAGCAAAATAGATTCGTGGTTATGCTTGTAGAGGATTTCGTTACTGAGGAAGAACTTGGCAGAGAACCTTCTTAGGAACTTCTTATCATTGACTGAAGCTTCTTCAGGATACTCTTGGGCTTCGAGATATCTTTTGACTTCATGGAACCAAGGTTTGTCCACTACTTCTTCAGTATCAATCTCATGAAATTATGCTGGTTCGTCCATTCTCTCAATAGTGATATGAGGAGCTTCATTATGCCACCTAACTTTGAACATGGATGACATTGTAGCTAGCGCGTCTGCTAGTTGATTTTCCTATCATGGAAAATGCTCAAAGGTAACTTTTTCAAAGTGTGGAATTAGTGTCAACACATGCTCTCAATAAGGGACGAGATTAGGATGCTTCGTGTCCCATTCTCCCGTGATTTGACTGATCACTAAGGCTGAGTCTCCAAATTCACTCAAGAATTTAATCCTCAAGTCGATAGCAGCTTTGAGACCCATGATGCATGCTTCATATTCAGTCATGTTGTTGGTACAGTTGAAACATAGCCTGACCGTGAAAGGAGTATGACAGCGTTAGGGAGATATTATCACATCACCGATGCCATTTCCAAGTGCATTGGAAGCTCCCTCAAAAACCATAGTCCATTGGGATCCTCTTTCAGGTCCTTCATCCGGTCCAGGTTCTTCACAATCAGTCACTAACATGATGTTCTCATATGGGAACTCAAAATTCATGGTTGGTATTCGTCCACAGCCTGATGAGCCAAATGATCAGCTATTACACTTCTATTAATTGCTTTTTGGGTTGTATATTGAATGTCGTATTCGGTCAGGATCATTTTCCATCTTTCTATTCTTTCGGAGAGAGCGGGCTTCTTAAATATGTATTTGATAGGATCCATTTTAGATATCAATAAGGTAGTGTGAGTCAACATATATTGTCTTAGTCCGTGAGCAGCCCATGCCAAAGCGCAACAATTTTTCTCGAGCAGTGAGTATCTTGTTTCACAGTCGGTAAACTTTTTGCTAAGGTAGTATATTGCATGCTCTTTTCGACCAGACTCGTCATGCTGCCCCAGTACACACCCCATTGAGTTCTCTAACACTGTTAAGTATATAATTAGATGTCTTCCTTCAACCGGCGACATCACGATTGGAGGATCTTGAAGATATTCCTTGATTTTGTCAAAGGCAATCTGGCAGCCGTCATTCCACTTCGCTGCTTGATCTTTCTTCAGTAATTTGAAGATTGGGTCACAAGTAGCGGTTAGATGGGAAATGAATCTAGCAATGTAGTTTAGACGTCCCAAGAATCCCTAACTTCCTTCTCAGTGCAAGGAGTTGGCATTTCTTGTATAGCTTTAACCTTTTTAGAAACTTCAATACCTTTGCCGCTGAGAACGAAGCCTAAGAGCTTACCGGATCTTACCCCAAAACTGCACTTATTTGGGTTCAGCCTCAGTTTGTACTTTTTCAGTCTTTCAAATAGCTTCTGCAGGTGATCAAGGTGCTCCTCTTCAGTCCGAGACCTAGATATCATATCATCGACATAGACGTCTATCTCATGATGGATCATATCATGAAACAAAGCTACCATGGAAAACCGATAGGTTGCCCCGATGTTCTTTAACCCAAATGGCATAACTTTGTAGCAGAAAGTGCCCCACTGTGTGAAGAAGGTTGTTTTCTCCATGTCCTCATGTGTCATTTTGATCTGATTCTACCCGAAGAAACCATCCATGAAGGAGAATACCTTATGTTGTGCGGTGTTGTCAACCAGAACATCAATATGGGGAAGCAGAAAGTCATCATTGGGGCTTTCCCTATTCAGGTCTCTGTAATCCACACACATACGTACCTTATTGTCCTTCTTAGGTACCAGAATAACATTAGCAACCCACTGTGGATAAGAAGTAACAACTAATAAACCGATGTTGAACTGTTTCATGACTTCGGCTTTGATCTTTTCTGATATCTCAGGACGCATACGACGAACCTTCTGTTTCACTAGAGGGTAGTCTTCTTTTGTCGGTAGGAAATGAACCATAATATCAGTGTCAAGTTCTGGCATGTCTTTGTATGACCAAGCAAAGATATCAACATTATCATGTAACATCTGAATTAAATGCTTTTTGACACTATGCTCCAGATCAACACCTATCTTGACTTTCTTCTTATCCTCCTCGGTACCAAAGTTTACTGTCTCAACTGGCTCTTCATGAGGTTGTATTGCCCTTTCCTCCTATTGTAACAGTCTAGAAAGTTCTCCTGGTACTTCACAATATTTCTCACCTTCTTCCTCGGCTTGGTAGATCATATTTTCAAAGTCATAATTGGTAATAGCAGAACCATTATCAATGGGATCTAGAGTGGATGTGGATCTGCAGTTTTGATATGTGGGTGTGTGTAAGAGAGCATAGTTGTTTTTTATAAAGTAAAAGGTATAAAATAAAAACAAAGAGAGTAAAATTTTCATGCAAAACGTCCAATGATTAATGATATATAAAAATGAAGTGATAACCCTTACAAATAGACCATTGTGCCTCGGTTAAGACACAAGGCTTTAGAGTTTCAATTGTTCAAATATTACATATCCCAAACAAAAACTAAAAGACAATTACTCTTGAACAAAAGTAATAGGAACAAAATCCTTGGCCTCCCAATTGTTGAGTCCACCTCTGATAGTTGGGAAGATCCACTTGTCCATGTCACAGTCACTGTCAGCCTCCTCTGTAGCGGAAACAACATCAATAGGACTGACTCCCGGGTCATGCTTGGGCATTGGTGCAATTATGAAGTTGGGGTTCTTAGGAGGATCAAACTCAATCTCATTTGCCTCAATAACATCTTGAAATTTGTTCTTCAAAGCCCAACAATCATTTGTATCATGCCCGAGACGTTCAGATTGATAGGCACATCGAGCATTTGGGTTGTAACAGGGAGATGCAGTATTGGGATTTTTAGGAGCCTCCTTAGGGTGACCATATTAGACTTCAACAAGTGTGGAAAAACCTGAGATAAGGTCATGTTGATCCGGGTGAACTGTCTTCTGGGCGCATCTGGTGAGCGATGATTGTTTCATTGTTGATTTGATGCAGGATTGGAGATCATAACAGCCCCTACCGTCGGACGATGCTCAGTTTTGCTATGATTTCTCTGGAAATAAGCAACACTGACCTCCTTCTTCCCAGATAATGGTTTCTTTACTGTGCTGAAGGATACATCTCTCTGGATCTTACCACTCTTGATACCAGCTTCAACTTGCTCACTAGTTAATATCAGCTCAGTAAACCCAACTGAAGAGCTTCCAATCAAATGATTGAAAAATGGACCAGACAAAGTGCCCAAAAACATGTCTACCAGCTCTCTATCAGACAGAGGAGGCTGGACTCTTCTCGCAAGATCTCTCCATTTCTAGGCAAAATCTTTGAATCCCTCGCCAGAACCCATATACATACTTTGAAATTATGTACGAGTTGGAGCGAGGTCAACATTATATTGGAACTGTTTGTAAAAAGAAGAAGCCAGATCTTCCCAATTACGAATGCTGGTTCCCTCCAGCTGATAGAACCATTCTAACTGCGCCCCTGACAAACTTTCCTGGAAGAAATTTACCCACAAATTCCTATCAATAGTGTGGGGTTGAATATTCCTGACATATGACCTTAATGCAGCTTAGGACAAGAGACACCGTCATACTTAGAAAATGTGGGGACTTTGAATTTCTGCGGGATGACCACCCTTGAGACCAGTCCTAACTCTTCAAAATCCAGACCCGACACCCTCTGAATCTCCATAGCATTGAGACGGTCCTCCAACTGTTTGTATTTATCATCTGTAGGAGGATATTGTTCCTCAGAGTAGTCATCCTCTTCCTCATCAGTCCCGAGGTCGTTGTTTTCTTCTACTGGCTTCTCTTCTTGATTGTCCCCTTCGTTTGAAGGGGTTGCGAAATCTAGAGCTCGCTTAGCCGGTCCTCTGAACCTTCTTCCCAAGTTCAAGACACTAGCAGGTTTTTTTTGCCTTCTTTGTCTTCTCCTTGATAATGAGAGCTTTCAGATCTTCTTGCCCCTTAGCTAGAGCCAAGAACATTTGTTGGAACTGAGCGTTTTGAGATTGAAGATCCTTAACTGTCTGTTCAAGAGCCATTTCTTTTTGCTGAAATACCCGCTTAATGTAATGACATGCATGATATGCTTATGCAATGTTTTCAAGGACTTTTAAGACTTTAAATTTGCTTAGACAAAGATAGAACAAACATTAATTGCATCCATAAGTTTAAATGGTTACAATGATGCCTCTTGGGATTACAATGGAAGAAACAAAGATAAAACAAAACTCCTGTATCAAACAGGACTCAGGCTTCCCATGAGTGCATCCTCTTTGGTGCAATGTAGGCATTCAAACTCTGTTTTTTATGCAGTTTTCTTGTAAGCTCCAAAACCTTCTTCTCGCTCGCGTAGAACTGGGTTTCAAAGGTGTCTCGTTCCTCTTTGAGTTGAATCCAATATCTTTGCAATTCCTCGAGAGTAGTCGGCATGTCAGGATGGAGAATAGTATGAGGTACATCTCTCTCGGTAATAGATTCCATAATGATAGGTAGGATGGCGGGGTAAGGCATCATGAGATTTTAAGTGCGTGCTCACACCCACTTAAGATAAGGCTCCAAAGGGATGGAGTTATTATGCCACAATGTCTTTCTATCCACTTTGTTCACCATTCCCCAAGCTCAAATGAACCTCTGACGGTATACTTGGACATCGTTCTCATAGTGGAATGCAATTCCTTGAACTAGTGGATCATGAGGACCATCCCTCCTAGCATACCTAAACTGTCGCAACGCCAAACAAGGGTTATAAGTGATTCCTCCCCTAATGCATAGGAGAGGGACATTAGGGAATTCCCCACAGCGATCAATGATGGTAACATCTTCCAAAGATCGAGGGAACTAGTGAATATCTGAATGCGTGAGGGACATCAACCTATTAGACCACCTCATACCTTGCTCATTCTTCAATACAGATCGAGGTAGGTGTGAAATAAACCACCTATCCAACAAAGGAGTAAAACACATAAGGGTCCCTCTTCTCTTTACGTAGAGGATGTGAAAAGAGTGCAAAATGTCTTCAAGTAAAGTAGGCACCAGGTTACAAGACGTAAAAACTTTGACCGTATTCACGTCTATGAGTTGGTCTGAATTAGGGAACATTACCATCCCATAGATGAGAAAGGCCAACACCTCTTCAAAGGCTTGTAAGTCCAATGTATCCCAAAAATAGTGAGCTTTCTCAAACAAAAACTTGGCTAGAAACCCTTTGACACCACTTCTTGTTTCCCAATTTGTCACAACGTCGAACCATTGTAAATACAGGGCTTGAGAAATCTCCTCAGGATTTGGGTCTCTTTCCATACCGCTGAAGGGTAATTGATTGAGAATAGGCACTCCCAATAACTGAGAAAACTCTTCCATTGTAGGCACCAACTGGTAATCGGGAAATGTAAAGCAATGATGTAAAGGGTCAAAGAACTGAAGGAGAAATTTCACCATATCTTCATCAGGGCTTGAGGTGACCAAATTGAGGAGTTGACCATGTCTTTTGGTGAATGGAGAATTCTCAGGAACCCTTGATGCCAACTCTTTGAGTTGCGGAGGCACCCTTATGAGGTTGACTTGGATAGTATTTCTGCGAGTGGGAGCCATGTCCTACAAAACAGACACAAAGATAAGTCCTAAAAGTCTTTGAAATGGTTAGTGTGACATGCCATGTTATGATGTTATGATGTTATTAACAAAATATATATATATATATATATATATATATATATATATATATATATATATATATATATATATATATATATATATATATATATATATATATATATATATATATATAAGCACACAAACATATCCTTAGGTTTAGGCTTGCATGGATTCCATAGGTAAGTACTCTCTTGAAGTATAGTTGGTTCAACCTGTCCTAGAAAGTAATTGGGTTCTAAGGAATCTCCATATCACTGATCTTTCTTCACTGAGTATTATTTCAGCGCAAGACTCTTTATTAACGACTGAAATATCCCGGAAGTCCAATCTCAATGAGCGTAGTATCGAGTATCAACCAACTTTGGACTGCACCAAAGCCGGCTATCTCACTACTTCCTAATGGCCAAGTTGTTCAATTAAAGGTTCTAAGGTCAGTTGGTGCTTCATGACACCACATAGCGGCCCCGTATTCTCCTTGACTACTCAAGGGCTACCAATACCAACAAATGTGTCACACCAATGTAGCTATCGTTTCAACCGTGTCGGTATACCCTTCATAGTCCCCATGATCTATTGCTACTTACCTAAAAGGTGCCCCAGATCCGGGTGTAGGATCTTTAGAAGTAAACCCAAACAAACCCTTAAGGATAAAAACACACAATGTAAAGCAAAATGAAGCATGAAATAAAGTCTAAGTTAACCCTACTTTATAAGTCTATCCCCTGCAGAGTCTTCAGTTCTATGATACGGTGGTAGAACCGACTATTATACTGGTTTTTCATTTATGTTCGCAAATGTTGCGGTAAGAAAGATTCGCCATCGACTTTTCTTTTATACAACAAAAGAAAGGGTGAAAAGAATAGAAAAAGACCTTTCGAGATTATTTCTGAGTAAGGGGGTGGATTATGGAAAGGGAAGGCGTTAGCACCCTTTCCATCCGTAGTTATCTACAGGATCTTAGATGCTTAGATCATTTTTTGAAATACCTTGTACTTTGTGTGTTTTTGAAAAGTATTTTTGAAAGTTCCTTAGTGCGACGATTTGCTTTATGATAACTCTTGTATCAGTCCTCAAGAGTGTTGATAAAGCATTTGAAAATGTTTTTTGAAAATTGTTTTGTGTAAGTGTAAAAGTTTGTTTTTGAGTATAGCATATAGGAATTATCTACTTTACTCGAAAGGTTCATTCTTTTCCTCCTTTCCTTTAGACAGTGCTATCCTACTATTAGTGAGTAGGTAGCCCTAGTCATTTGGATGTTTGAGGGACATTCGAAGGGGCGTTTTATAGTCACAAAGGCAACTGGGCAAGAAACCTTAGTAACTACCCTAGGGTTTTAAGACCATTTTTACCTAGGCAACGTCGAAAGGGTCATCAAGGGACCTATGATCTTTTAAACCGGAGGGTAGCCACTAAAATCTCTTACGTTTCGAGAGTTGTGACTATTTTCCGAAGGCGACCAAAGTGGGAGTACCCTAAAGGTGCGCATGTGCAATTGTATTATGTTTCAGTTATTTATCTTGATGTTAGGTTTGCTAACGTTCATTTTTAGTCTTATCATGTGTAGGTGTTTAGGTATTGGCTTGCATTATTGGTAAATCCCAAGTGTATGTGTGAATGTCATGACTGATGTCATAACATTCTAGTTCAGTTTGTACTGACTCATTAGGTACCTTTGCAGAAAAATATTGTAATTCAAATACTGATGTTTATAAGTGTATATCTGAGCATTTTGCAAAATGATCACATTTTGCTAAATCAGTAGACAGGTTTTCTCAGATGTCATAACAGATGTTATGACATCCTGTTCTGAACTAACAGGATTGCAGGATTGGATAAGTCTGAGTTTTTTCAGGAAATAACTCAGTCCTTCCTGAACAGAATCCTGCGTTTTCTGAGGGGTAACCTAGCTCAACCCTAACCTGGTTAATAAAGTCCTGTGACCTGGTCTTTAGGTCAAACGGAATTAACCCTAGGTTTTTGGAAACCCTAACTGAAGTTGCAGCTGCTATATATTCAACAGAGCTGCTGTTTTTCAAGAAGGGATTTTATTGATTAGAAGATCATTTGTAATCTGTATAGATTTGATTATTGTACTCCAAGAAATTATCATTGTGATAAGTGCCTTGGAATAGGTTTCTTATTGTAAGGGTTGTGTAGCACTCTAAGCTTTGAAGCAAGAGTGTTTGAATGTTCCTTGACTAAAGCTGTGAAGCAGAGTCAAGTTAGTTGTGTACATCACTCAAAGCTGTGAAGCAAGAGTGATTGTGTTGCTTGATTAAAAAGCTGTGAAGCTTAATCAAGTGTTTGTTTTTGAAGAGTTTCTTCATCAATTCTTAAGTCAAATTGGTTTATGTATCACTGCTGTGATTGAGGGGGAGTGAGTAGGAACTCAGGTTTAAGTTGTACTTAGATTGGAATTGCATTGGGTAGGTCTTAAGTGAAGGAGATAAACTGGTTGGTTTATTCCTGAATTAAAATCTCTTATAGTGGATTTCCTCCTTGCTTGGTAGCCCCCAGAGTAGGTGTTGTTGCACACTGAACTGGGTAAACAATTGACTGTGTTCTTTATTGCTTTTGTATTTACTGTCATATAGTAAGTCAGATACGGTGTCATAACATTGAACGTGACATTGAGTATCTGCAGCCAGAATTTCAATTGGCATCAGAGCAGGCACCCTGCCTGTATTACTGGGTGAGATCTAGGGATATCACTTTCTGGCACTATGGACAAAGAAGGAGTTTTTGGAAATAGACCACCCATTCTGGACGGAACCAATTATGACTTCTGGAAACCTCGTATGATTGCCTTCCTAAAATCTCTGGACAAAAAGGCTTGGAGAGATGTTGACAGAGGATGGATTCATCCCACCATAACTGAGATAGATGGGACAATCAGTCTGAAGCCTGAGGAAGATTGGAGTAAAGAAGAAGATGAGTTAGCTCTGGGAAATTCAAAAGCTTTAAATGCCTTGTTCAATGGAATTGATAGAAACATCTTCAGACTAGTACATCAATATGAACTGGCCAAGGAAGTTTGGGACACTCTCAAAACTACTCATGAGGGCACTTCCAAAGTAAAAATGTCAAGGCTTCAGATGTTGACTACCAAATTTGAGAATCTAAAAATGATGGAAGATGAAACCATTCATGAGTTTCACATGAACATCTTGGAGATTGCCAACACCTCAGGAGCACTGGGAGAAAAGATGTCAGAAGAAAAACTGGTGAGGAAGATTCTCAGATCCTTGCCTAAAAGATTTGCAATGAAGGTAACTGCCATAGAGGAAGCCCAGGACATTAGCAAGTTGAAAGTGGATGAACTTATTGGGTCTCTTCAGACTTTTGAGATGGGAATCACTGAGAATGGTGACAAGAAGAACAAAAGCATAGCACTTGTATCCAACACTGATGTTGAATACAAGGAGGATGAAGAAGAAAACATATCAGAAGCTATTGCCATGCTTGGAAGACAGTTCAACAGGCTCATCAAAAGAATGGACCCAAAGTCAAGGTCTAATGTTCATAACATTCCCTCTGACATTGACAGTTCCAGCAGAAGACCAAGGTCAGAAGATAAGGGAAACCAAGGCAGAGGTATTCAATGCCATGGATGTGAAGGATTTGGACATATTCGAGTTGAATGTCCTACCTTTCTTAAGAAACAAAAGAAAGGAATGACTGTTACTTGGTCTGACTATGATTCAGAAAGTAATTCTGAAGAAGAATCTGCCAAACTAGTTACTGCCCTAACTAGTGTTTGTACTTCTGAAAGTGACACTAGTGATGAAGAAGTGACATTTGAAGAACTGGCTGATACCTACAAGAAATTGTGTATCAGAAGTGCTGAAGTCTGTGTGCAGAATGAGAAACAATCAAAACTCATTATAAAGCTGGAGGCTGAAAAAAGGGCAAATCTTGAAACTATAAGTTATCTAGAAGGAGAAGTTCAATTGCTGAACTCACAACTGAATCAAATGACCAAATCTGTCAAGATGTTGACCAATGGAACAGACAAATTGGAAGAGATCCTTCAGGTTGGACAAAATGTGGGAAATAAATCTGGACTAGGATTTATGGAAGCAAAGAAATCTGGTACTGGTAAGCAAATGTCAAAACGGATGTCTCAACACAACTCTCAACATCAGGAACAGAGACATATGAAGAAAAAGTACCAAAGATGGAAATGTCATCATTGTGGGAGATATGGTCACATAAAGCCCTTCTGCTTCAGATTACATGGATACCCTAATCAGAACTCAGGTGTCAAACCTAAGTCTAAAAAGGTACCACATGCTCCTCAATGGAAGAAAAAGGCAACTGCACTGATAGCTCACACTTCCCTGAGGGTCTCTGCAAAGGAAGATTGGTACTTTGACAGTGGATGTTCCAGACACATGACTGGATTCAAAAATCTCCTCAATAATGTTATGCCTCACACCACCAGTTTTGTGACCTTTGGAGATGGTGCTAAAGGTGAAGTCAAAGGAGTTGGCAATTTGGACTGCCCTGGAGTTCCAAGTCGGAATTAAAGTACTGCTGGTAAAAGGGTTGACTGCTAATCTCATTAGTATCAGTCAATTATGTGATCTAGGATTCAAGGTCAACTTCTCAAGATCTGAATGTCTAGTAATTAATGAAAAACTAGAAGTTGTAATGAGAGGAATCAAATCCAAAGATAACTGTTACGTGTGGCAGCCTGAGAACACTGTTATCTCCACTGTGTGTCAAATTATCAAAGAAGAAAAAGAGATGAAACTGTGGCAGCATAAGCTTGGTCTCCTTCATCTAAGAAGAATGAAAAGAGCTATTTCTATGGAAGCTGTCAGAAGAACTCCAAAACTACAGGTTGATAATATCTGTGATGTGGCAAATAAACTTGAAGAAGAATGTGTTGTCAGAACCTTAAGTCATCTTGACAAGGATGTTGGAAATAACAAGTCAAATAAATTCTGTTCTCAAAACATCTGGTCAAAACAGATGCTCCCTGAGTACAATGTTACACAAGATGTTGTGACATTGTGTTGTGACAATTTGAAAACAATCAACATTTCCTTGAACCCTATTGACTTTGAAGAGAAGAAGTCATTTAAACTGGAACATAGTTTCTCTAAGCTTCAGCTGACTGATTCTTCTACCAAGGCTCTTGTTGGAAATAAACTTGAAAATTTGAGGGGCAGGTTGGGTATTCACCAACATGAGAAATTATAGCAATTAATTTTGCTTAAAACAAGGGTTGAAGGGATTAATTTTATTAAGTCTATATTTAGTGGGTTAATCATATTCTTTCACAATTCCTTCAAAAGCTTTAAGAAGTTGAAGAGACTCCCTTTTATCCCCTACCTCTCAGTTCCTTGCAACCTGTTTCCTCCTCCCAATCAAAGATTTTTCTCAAACTGCTACCATTACTCAAAGTCAATCAAAATGTCTCAGACATCGTCTTCAACCATGGCGACTTCGTCTTCCTCATCATCGTCATCATCTGACCAAGATTCTAGGGCAATCACTACATGCATAGAATCTGAAGTTCTTGAGGTCACTCCTCTCAGGGAGATGGCAACTGACCCAGCCAGAGTCAAAAAACTCAGAACCAGACATGCAGGAAGAGCTCAAGCTACAGCCTCTGGTAATTCTTCTCATCCTTCGTCTTCTGTACCTAATAGAGAAGGATCAGTTCAAGTACACCAAGCTATTGCTAGGCTGGTTACTAGTATACTGAGTGGCAACCAATCTGTACCAGGGATTTCTATCCCTTTAAATCAATCAGAAAGTACAAATGTGGAAGGTTCTGAAAATATAGATGTCACTGAGAATGTTGTGACACCAAAAGACAACATTCAGAACCCCTCTGAAAAGGCTGCTGATCCACCTATCATTGATGTGGATGAAGATTACTCAGATAATGAACTGATTGCTAATGTGAACCCTAGTATAGCTAGGAGATTGATGAAAAGAAAGAGTAGTCAGAATGATAAACCTGATGCTAAGAAATCCAAGGCTGAAGGCATGGCTGAGAAAAGTATTCAGACAAAAGGGAAGAAGGCCCAGATGCATACTGCTAGACAACCAATCTCTAAGAAGAGTAAAGAACCTGAAACTTCTGATTCTGATGAGGAATCAGAATTTGAGATTGATATTGAAGAAACTCCCATCAGAAGGAAGCTCCCTTCCAGCAAGATTGCTAGAGTGCCTGAAGTGCCAACAGACAACATCTCTTTTCATCATCCTGACAATGCAAACAGATGGAAGTATGTTTGCTTAAAGAGAATAGCCTTAGAGAGAGAACTCAACAATGATGCCTTGGAGTGCAAAGACATCATGGATCTGATCAAGAATGCTAGGCTAATGAAGACAGTAATAAAGTTTAACAGATGTTATGAAAATCTGGTCAAGGAGTTTGTAGTGAACTTGTCAAATTATTGTGCTGATGGAAGGTCAGCTGACTTTGAAAGTGTTTTTATTAGAGGAAGAAGGGTCAAGTTCTCTCCATCAGAAATCAACAAGTTTCTTGGAAGAACAAATAAGGACTGTCCTGATATAGAGGCAACTGACAATGAAGTTTGTCTAACCATCACAGCCAGGCAAGTAAAGTGCTGGCCCTTGAAAGGGAAGCTGAATGCTAGTAAACTCAGCATGAAATTTGCCATCTTGCATAAAATAGGTGCAGCCAACTGGGTGCCTACAAATCACAAATCAACTATCTCCACAGGATTGGGGAGATTTATCTATGCTGTGGGAACCAAGACTGCTTTTGACTATGGGAGGTACATCTTTGAACAAACTTTAAAGCATGCTGGCAGTTATGCTGTCAAAGGACCAATTGCCTTTCCCTCCCTCCTTTGTGGAATCATCCTTGCACAATACCCTGATATCCTTGTGGCAAGAGATACAGTCTGCAAAAGAGCTCCTGCCCTTGGCCTGCACTACAAACTGTTTCAGGGATCTCATGCTCCAGACATTGTCATAACATCAGCTGAGACATCGTCTGTAAAGACCCAGTCCAAGACATCAGATGTCATAGCTGTTTTAAAAGAAACTTGCAAAGAGCTGGATGCTAGAAAAAGGACCCTAGAAATTCTAATTGCCAGGCTAGAAAAGGAGGAAGCTGAAGAAAGCAGAAGGGAAGAAGGTGTAGAAGCTGAAGGACAGCTCAACATTGATGAAACTAGCTCCTCTGAGTCTGATGACAGTGCTTGAAGGTTGATTGCTGTTTGGTGGTGTTGCTGGTTGGTTGCTGATATCTGGTGGAGTTTGGAAGTGTATTCTGTTGTTTTCTGCTGCTGATCTTATTATTTTGTTTTGGATAACTGTATAATTTTCTGAACATGTATCTTTGGCCCATTTGTGGCTAAAGAGGGGGAGAATATTTTGGTACTTACTTAATTAGTACTTGACATTCTATTTTTCTGCTGTCACTTATTTCTGCTGCTATCTATCTCTGATTGTTTAGGGTCTTTAGCCAAAAATCTGCCAAAGGGGGAGTTTGTAGGTGTTTAGGTATTGGCTTGCATTATTGGTAAATCCCAAGTGTATGTGTGAATGTCATGACTGATGTCATAACATTCTAGTTCAGTTTGTACTAACTCATTAGGTACCTTTGCAGAAAAATATTGTAATTCAAATACTGATGTTTATAAGTGTGTATCTGAGCATTTTGCAAAATGATCACATTTTGCTAAATCAGTAGACAGGTTTTCTCAGATGTCATAACAGATGTTATGACATCCTGTTCTGAACTAACAGGATTGCAGGATTGGATAAGTCTGAGTTTTTTCAGGAAATAACTCAGTCCTTCCTGAACAGAATCCTGCGTTTTCTGAGGGGTAACCTAGCTCAACCCTAACCTGGTTAATAAAGTCCTGTGACCTGGTCTTTAGGTCAAACGGAATTAACCCTAGGTTTTTGGAAACCCTAATTGAAGTTGCAGCTGCTATATATTCAACAGAGCTGCTGTTTTTCAAGAAGGGATTTTATTGATTAGAAGATCATTTGTAATCTGTATAGATTTGATTATTGTACTCCAAGCAATTATCATTGTGATAAGTGCCTTGGAATAGGTTTCTAATTGTAAGGGTTGTGTAGCACTCTAAGCTTTGAAGCAAGAGTGTTTGAATGTTCCTTGACTAAAGTTGTGAAGCAGAGTCAAGTTAGTTGTGTACATCACTCAAAGCTGTGAAGCAAGAGTGATTGTGTTGCTTGATTAAAAAGCTGTGAAGCTTAATCAAGTGTTTGTTTTTGAAGAGTGTCTTCATCAATTCTTAAGTCAAATTGGTTTATGTATCACTGTTGTGATTGAGGGGGAGTGAGTAGGAACTCAGGTTTAAGTTGTACTTAGATTGGAATTGCATTGGGTAGGTCTTAAGTGAAGGAGATAAACTGGTTGGTTTATTCCTGAATTAAAATCTCTTATAGTGGATTTCCTCCCTGGCTTGGTAGCCCCCAGAGTAGGTGTTGTTGCACACTGAACTGGGTAAACAATTGACTGTGTTCTTTATTGCTTTTGTATTTACTGTCATATAGTAAGTCAGATACGGTGTCATAACATTGAACGTGACATTGAGTATCTGCAGCCAGAATTTCATCATGCAATATTATTAACATACATTTAACAACTATCTGTACAGGAAACATAAGGCGCAGAAATTAAATCCTACGCTACTAAATGGCTTCGGAGAGGGGGGTTAATTACATATCCAAAACTTTTGGGGGAAATAAAGCAGTAAATGAAAAGTCTTAATTATGCTATTACATCCAGTAGACAGATACAAAAAAATATGAAAATAAAAATGCGAAAGGTAAAAACACTAGTGAATTGAAACGACGTCTAATACTAAGTTGTTTCTAAGTTAAAAAGAAATCTTTTTGTCGTTTTGTTTTGTTTTATAAAAAAAATTGAATTCAAATAAATCCTAATTCTATTAATTTTAAAATTAAGAAAATGTTTTAAATAAATATTAATTAATTTACAAAATTAGTTTTATTAAGAAAAATGCTAATCTAATGTTTTTTGTGATTTTTGATTTTAATGTTGATTAAAACTAGGAGAAATAAAATAATGAAAAAAATAAAAATAAATGTACCAAAGAGTAAAAAAAGGTGCAAATTGTAGAATGCAGGCCCGAATCGAAAAGAGGCCTAGAACTGCCTTTCGATCCAATGAAGAGTTGGTCGAAGGTGCATGATAGACTGCACATTTGAGGGAATTGGATCTGGATTGGCCAGCATCTGGAAGCAGGGGAATGATGGTGCATGATATACTCCTTCGATCTGGGAACACTGGATCTGCAAGAAATTCATTAAAAAAACAAAACAAAATCCCAAACTTGGGTCGAATCTGGTCTTGGATTCGACATCCTGTGGCTACATCATCCTAATTTGAACCCCCCTGAGTTTGAATCGAAAGCCATCTCATTCAGAAATACCATTAATCTTGAGATTCGAAGGAACCAAAATTCAAATGCCCTAACAATGGCAGGTCTGTGAGGATTGTAACCTGTCCAATGATTCATTATAAACATCCATAAAACATATTAGAACGAATAATTGCGCTTAGATTAAGAGATTGAATTTAAAAATTATACCTATGGTCGGTATGCTTCGATTTGTAGCTTTGGGTATAGAACTGCTTTCTTAAAGGTATGGATGCCTCCCTGAGAATCTCAGGAATACATGTATAGTACTTGTTTGGACTGAGGGTGCCTGCAAAAGGTGTTTTTGATTTTGATCACTTTGGAGGTTTTTGAGAATTTGATGTGGTTTTCTGAGGCAGCGTGTCTGAATCTTCGATAGGCAATGAGTGCTCTGTGTGATGCAGTATGTGTGACTCAATAGGCAATGTGTGATCCAATAGGCAATGTGTGATCCAATAGGCAATGTGTGATCCCCTCTGCTTCTGATTTAGTCTGGTATTTATAGGGATGTGATGGTGAATAAATAGGGCATGAATCAGCCATTAATGATGGCTTTGAAGGCATAATCGAAAGCCTTAAAAAGTTGATTTTTTGATGATTTTCTACCCTTTTGGGTTTTTGGATGAACCTGGACAGGTTTCTCATATTGACTCCTTCGAATGCCCTAAAGCCTTGTTCTTCGATTGGCTCTGAATTGCTCCATTTGATTTGCTCTGGGCTCATTATTGTGGCTCCTTCGATTCTAACCCCCACCCTTGGCTTATGTCTTTGCTTGCCTGCAAGAAACAACTTTGTTGCGCATTAGTCCACCTTTAATTGATGCATACAGCTTGTATTGCACCAACCGAAGGGTAACCTAAGAGCATCAGAACTTCTCTTCAAACATCCCACACATGTTTAGGTGCATGCCAGAAGTTCTGAGGTGGCTCATACTTGGATAGTTCATCCCAAATTGTCCTTCGATCATGCCACGCTTAAAGATGGCATGTCCTTCGAATCATGAGCTTTCCACCTGTCTTCTTTGGATAAAATAAAAGCTTTTTGATTCCAAAATATTCTTCTTTTAAAAGTGCCCATTCAAACAACGTGTCAATTGAAAGGTTTTTTCTTGTAGTGCTTCAAATAACTTATATTTCAGTGATTCTAAAACAACACCCTTCGATGAGTTTACTAGCTCTTTCAATCGAAAACCTCAGAAAAAGCCTTCTCACGCGCTTTCTTTAAATCCAGCCTTCCTTGGACATTTCGAATTATCATGCCTTCGATAAAAAATCCCCCTAGGCATATTTTCAGCCTTCGATCTACACTTTGTCATGCACACTTCTTTTCTTTCTTTCAGTTGTGCCATTATGCTGAGGCATATATGGTTCCATGAAAATCATTTGAAGCCTTTGCAAACCAAAATTCTTTGTGACAGGTGAAACTTTAGATGGAAACTCATTGCTTAAGGGGAGAATTTGTCTGATCAATTCTTGGTCAACCTTGAGCAAATGAGGACCTTAATGAGCATGCCCTGAATAAAATGGGAGGGAAAATTTTATGGTACAACAGTGAAGATTCTTGGTTATGGCATAGACACTTAAGTGACATGCGTTTCGACTAGTTAAATAAAATAGCAGCCAAGAATCTAGTGATTGGTCTTCCTAAAATTAAATTTTAAAAATAAAAATTATGTGATGCTTTCCAAATGGAAAAACAAATGAGAGTCTCATTTAAATTGATACCACACCCTCCCGTGCTTCTCCACCTAGACTTGTTTGGCCCTTTGTAGACAAGAAGTTTATGAGGAATTTATTACAGGTTTGTGATTTTTGATGAATATTCTAGATTCATTTTGATGTTATTTTTTACCCATAAAAATGAAACTTTTAAAGCTTTCGTTAATTTTTCTAAGTTTGTACAAAATGTTTTTAGTTTGAAAATTATCACACTTCGTAGTGATCATGATGGTAAATTTGTTAACCATCAATTTCAAAAAAATATGTATCGAAAATGGGATTGCTCATGACTTTCATGTCTGATAAATCCACTACAAAATTGTGTTGTTAATCGTAAAAAACATGTTTTTGGAAGAATTGGCACGAACCATGATAAGTGAAATGAGCCTACCTAAGTAATTTTGGGAAGATGCGATTAATATCACATGCCATGTATTAAACATGGTGGTGACCACCTATTCTAGAGACCACACCATATGAGCTACGTAAGGATAAAAACCAATTTTTTTTTTTTTGCATTTTTGGTAACAAATGTTTCATTTTAAATAACGAAAATGACAATCTTGGTAAATTTGATAGTAAGTTCGATGAAGGGATATTCTTAGGTTACTTATCTACAAGTAAGGCTTATAGATTTTACAATCATATAACTTCTTTTGTAGAAGAATATATTCATGTTGCATTTGACGAGTCCTCACTCCAAAAGACGAGGAAATGTATTTGTTCTAATATTTCATGTGTGATAACGGAGAAGTTGATCATCATCGAAAGTTCCAAAAAGGATCATACTCCTTTATCAAAGGATGAGGAAATTAATGAAGATAAAGAGGAAAGATTACATGAATATGAAAAACAAGAGACCTTGAACCAACTTCCTTAATATTTGACAATCGTAAAGGATCATCTGTTGGATCAAATTCTGAGAGACATCAAAATAGACGTAAGTACTAGATCACATGTTAATAATTTATATAAGTACTCTGATTTCATTTCTCATATTGAACCTAAATTGATATTTGATGTTTTACTTGACAATGGATGGTTACTTACTATGGAAGAAGAACATATCCAATTTAAATGTAATGACGTTTGAGACCTTGTTGTAGGTCCAATTGACAAAACTGTCATTGAAACTAGATGGGTATATAGGAACAAGATGGGTGAAAATGGCTTAATTAATAGAAATAAAGAAATATTATAGGAAAAAGGTTATAGCTAAGCTGAAGAAATAGACTTGAGTTATCTTATGCTCCTGTAGCTCGTCTATAAGCTATTAGACTCCATTTGGTATTCACTTGTTGCCTAGAATTTAAGCTTTATAATGGATGTTAAATCTTATTTTTCGAACGTTTATATAAATGAAGAGGTGTATGTCTAACAACCCCCGGGTTTTGTGGACTAAGATAATCCTAACTATGTTTTTAAATTGAAAAGAGCCATATATGGTCTCAAACAAGCTTATAGAGCTTAGTATGGGCGATTGGATGAATTTTTAATCAAACAAGGATTCATTATTGGAAAAGTCGACACCACTTTTTTATTAGAAATAAAGAAAAGCATATTCTTTTAGTTCAAATATATGTAGATGACATTATTTTTGGTTCTACTAATAAATCAGTTTGTCAAGAGTTTGCAAGTTTGATGTAGGGAGAACTTGAGATGTCTTTTATGGGAGAGCTTACATATTTCTTAGCATTGCGAGTCAAGCAATCTGAAGAAGGAACTTTCATAATTTAAACAAAATACTACTTATAGCTTCTCAAGAATTTCAATATGAAAGACTCGAAAAGTATCTCAACACCTATGGCATCTAATGTGCTTATTGACAAAGACGAGAAAATAGTGGATTTAGAGATCACCAAAATAGAGGTATAATCGGATCCTTACTCTATTTAACGGGGTGTAGGCCATATATTATGTTTAGTGTGGGATGTATGCTAGATATCAAGCATCATTTAAATAATCCCACTTTATGATCATAAAACGTATTTTGAGGTATCTTAAAGGAACCTCCCAACATAATATTTGGTATTCTAAAGGTAGTACTTGTAGCTTAGTAGTTTTTTTTATTCTGATTTTATGGGGTGCAATTCAGATAGGAAAACCACTAGTGATACATGTCCCTTATTTGGAAGCTGCTTAATTTCTTGGAACAATAAGAAGCAACATATCATTTCTCTTTCTATCGCTGAAGATGAATATGTTATCGTTGGTAGTTATTATGCACAAGTGTTATACATAAATCAAAATTGTTATATTATTATTTAAAACTTGCCTTCATTCCAGTTAATTGTGATAGTAATACTGCAATGAGCCTCACTAAGAATCACTTAGTTCACGAACTAAACACATTGAGACCCAACACCATTTTCTTAGAGAATGTGTTGAAAAAAGGGATTTTATCTTCGAAACCTTTTCACAAGATTAGTAGGGACTTGGGACTATTAGATTCCTCATACTTTAAATAGAATGAGAATTCTGTTTAGTTTCATTTCCTATATATGTTATGTTTTCACTAACACTATTTTGTAGCAAATCGTATTTTTTCCGACTACATTGATATGCCTCTATATATCTTGTATATGGGTTTATATCATTTTGTGTTTTTATTATATAATTTTTCATTGGTTTAGTTATTACCTTCTTTACATTACTCATTCCTCTCTAGCATGTTTTGATTGTTCATATTTGCATTTAAGTCTTTTCAATTTCTGTTGCTAATTATATGTATTTGAGCATTTGTTTATTTGTTTATGAATTATTTAAGCTTCCTTTACATGATAGTTTTGATCACTTAATTGTATGTTGTTGCATGTCTATTTGCATATTTTTGCATGTAGCATGTCTATGTTCATATTTTGTATTCAATCTTTATTGTTGTATATTCTTTTTAGTTGTTTAGCTCATGTATTAATTTGGAATTATTTGTTTATGGTTGGTTATATGACGCTTAGAATCATTTCGATCTATCTTTTTTTTATGTTGTCAAAGGGGGAGAAGTTGTAATGTGAGTCTAGAATTATTTTATGCATTTTATGTTATGATGTTTGTGTGTAATGTTTCAGGGGGGTACAAGCATTTTTATTTTTTCTCTAATTAGAGTCAAATCCCAATTAAAAGCTTGACAGACATAATGAGGAGACTGAAGCTACATATCTCTAGGGGAGACTGAAGTTGTATGTCCCTAAAACATTTAGGGGCACCTCCAATAAGGTTACTTTTTTGCATGTCTTATCGCTTTCATTTATTGAATATCCTTCATGATTTCATATCTTGGAATCAAGTTCAAATAAATAAATGGTTATTTTGAGCTTGATCATCATTATTTTAGTCAATTACACGAGTCAATGGTATAAGAACCATGTGTGCAAATGGTTCAAGTTAGATGGAAATAAAAATCTCAAAGTATTTTGAAAATTATGAAAAATTGAGATTTTGAATCAAGCACATATCCTAACTCGAATCGAATTGAACAGAGGAAAACTAAAATTTTCAAACACCTTGATTGTATCATAATTTTACACTTAATTTGAATTAGGTAAATCTGGGTTGCCTTAGCTTGATTTGATTTGAACCAGAATTTTCACATGATTTAAATAAAATAGTTTTTCCACATTTTTCTCTTGGCTCTATTTGAATTGATTAGAATAAGAATTTACACTTGATTCAAATCACTGGATTTCTGATTCAAATCACACATTGCACTTGATTTGAATCAGACGAGAAATGGGTCAAAATCTTTATGCTTTCTTATTCTACTTCACTTGCACATCTGACTCAAATCATGAAATGTTCTTGATTCGAATCTAACTAACATTTTCCATCCATTTTTATGTTTAATCTCAAGAATATATAAAATCCTGTTGTCATCATTTTACTTACACAACTTTACACGACCTTATAACATTTTGCATTGTGATTTTTGGAAATAAACACCCTCCGTTTTTTAAAGTTCAAAAAGCCTTGCAATGAAATTCTTTCATCTTTAACCTCTAGTTGAAATTCAGATATTGATAATGAGAGATCTGTAATTGATTAAGGGAGATGTCATCTTGAAACTAACCGTTCTTGAAGATTTGGTTGAGATTTTTAAGTGCCTTGCAAGATTGAGGTTGTTGTCATTGGTGCTGGAAAATTCCGCTGAAAAGAGAGGTTATTCTCTCTGGATTACCTTGGTATTGATTATGTGGAAGGCTACAAATAAGATAGAGTTCTTCTCAAATCTTCAAACAGTTTATCGCTCAAGGAATTGGAAGGATCAGGAGGTGATTGCTACACATGAATGCTTGAATAATATTGGTGAAGCTGGACGATTCAAGAAGCGTGAATCGAGTAAATATTACACATAATATTTTTACATTACATTGTATACAAGTCAAGATCCATATAAGAGATTTGTTTTCTCAACATTATTATGGATTAATGATTGTATGAATTCTAACAATATTTATCAAAATAAAAAGGAACAAAGTAGGTTCCATTGGAAAACCATTAAAGAGTGAAGTAGGCAAAGCGATGAAAAACGCAGAACCACTATATATATCAGTGTCTTGTCTCTCTTTCTCTATTTCTATATCTTTCTCTCTCTTTCTCTCTCACTCTTGCATTTAAATTTCGTAGGATATTGTATGCTTAAGTTTTCAATTCTTAGTGTAGTTTATCTTTTATTCAATTGGTAGAGATTTATTACATAAGGTTATATTTTATTAGAATTTGTACCTAATCGAGCTTTAGTGGTGAATAAACTCTAGAAAACTAGTGTAGTTAGAATCCGGTCAAAATTGAAATATCTTGTAAGACACATCTAGTGTAATATACAATAGTTAAATTATCCATTGTTGAACAATCTGTGTGTTTTGTGAATTGTGTATTTGTCGACGTGATCAAAATTAAATAAAAGTATAATTTGCATATTTTCATTTCAAATCTTTCACGCACAATATTGTACCCCAAAATTTGTCCTCTTTATTTTCTATCTCTAATTGGCTTATACTTTGTTAACATGCGCATACATGATTATCATTGGATATGTGCTTGCGAGATCAAGGTATTTTTGTCAACACAACAAAGCTCCTGTATTTGTTCAACGCATGACGAGTTGCGGAAGATTTAGGTTTTTTTGTTGAATTTTAAGCAGTGCGAATAGAAAACAGTTCTTCAGGTGATTTGAGGGTGGAAATTCGTATCTCCCATTTGGAAGGGTGTTTTGCATTTTTTCTTGAGGTTTTAAAACCGTCTCTGCGTTCTCTTTAACTTTCATGTTCAGACCAAAAGCTAAATATCGAAGAAAGGTCTCCGAATACGCCATTCTTTTGGAAGTTATACAGTAAAAAAATACAAAGGAAATGGGTTGAACCGTTATTTCGTGTGCGCTAAAAAATTCATAACTTTTGGATGGATTATTGTATGCGCGTGATTTCAATTTCCAAAATTCTGTTTTGATGTCACCTTGATGTCTTCTTTAGAGGCTAAAAGCGGATTCACAAAGGAAAGACCCGTGACTTTTGAGTTTCTGAAGACATATTGGTGCTGAACCGAAATTCATTTGTATTAACATTTGATACAATAAAGTTCATATCTCACTCAAATTTTATCATATTGAGTTGGGTCTGGTGGCGTTGGTTCACGAATTTAGTCTACTACTGTTGTACCCCAAAATTTTCCCTCCTATTTTTCCATAAGAAATCACAGCTTCGGGTTTTCCCTGACTTTTTCAGATTGGCGTAAGAATCATTCAAATAGGCTTTTTCTTATCAATCTATCCAAATTAGGGTTTTGATGGACTCTGGAACAGTTCAAGCAGATTATTAGGGTTTGTTTGAGTTTGGCTCAAAGTTTGATCAGACAGGCGTTTCTTTGGTGTTAAGTCAAGAATTAGGGTTTTGTGCGCGCATTCTCAGGAAGAATTAGTTCTATAGTCCTTCTCAATTTACTCTGGGAGATGGGTTGAGGCTTCTGATTGAGAGTTTGCAGTGTTTGATTTAATCAGTGAAAAAAAAGGACATGTGGACGTTTGTTGTTTAGCTGTGCAATGCTTTGATTATTCGGAACGCCGGACGTTTATTGATTATTTATCATTTCTGAATTAGAATAGTTGGGATTTACTTCCAGTTATTATAATTTAAGAAATATGAATAATTAAATAAACAATTGAAGAAGAATTAAAAGGAATATCAATAAAAAGACTTTTATTTATTTTTAATTATTTGTACAAGTGTTATTTAAATACAGTAATTATTTACAAGTATTTATAATAATATTTGTTACAATGATTAAAAGTGAAATAAAATTGCATCCTAAGTTTCCTAAGTCTTCGTCTTCTATTTGCTGCTCCCCATTGCTCAATTGATTTTCATCTGCAAAAACAAAGAAAGGGAAAAAGTCAAATACAGATGAAAAATAAAAAAAGCGGACAGTTAATTTAAAGTTCATCATTAAAAGTAACTGGCCGGAATCAGTTTGTTTACCCTCTCTGCAAATCACAAGATTACTCTTGGTTCACAAAGAGGGATAGAAATATGCTTGCAAATAAAATATGAAATGCACAAAGTTACAATATTGCACAAATTCAAAATTGTCAAACAGGCTGCCTAATTTCAAATTTTCAACCAAAAGAGGAAAATCAATTGAAAAGTGCATAAAGCTGCATAGTTCATAATTCCAAATTGTCAACCAAAGTTTTCAAACTGAATAGCAAACTGAACTGCACAAATTGCAAGTTACACAAATCCAAAACAAGTCCAATGTCAACCAATTGTCCAAGAGCTATCAAAAGGATATCAAAAGATATAAAGCTGTCAAGAGATATGCAGAAAATCTTGAAAGTACACAGAGGGAAGAGACAATGCAAGCTTATTTCAAAATCCATCACTTTCCAGCCAGTCACCTTTTCAGAAAAGCAGTTTTAAGCAATATAAAATTGCTCTTTAATTTGTAGAGAGAGAGAAGAGAGAGAAGTATAGGCTTACAGTACATCAGGCTTGAGAAAAAGATATAAACAAGATATACCAACACATAGAGGAGAGGAGGCAGAATGTCATAAAAAATATAGAAGCCACAAACTGTATCAACAAACAGCCTGCCTCCACAAGCTTCAAACCTCAAAACCAGAAGCATACAAGCCTCAAGCCTTAACCTGCTTCAAACAAACTAGAAGCATACAAGCCTCAAGCCTTAACCTGCTTCGAACAAACCAGAAGCATACAAGCCTCAAGCCTTACCTGTATAAAAAACAACCAAAAAGACAATACACCACAAACCTGTACCAATACTAAAAAACCAGAAATGGCCACCAGGCCTGCCTATACTGATAAACCTTGAAGCAACAAAACCTGCCTAAGCCAGACCTATTTCATCAGCCTTATGCATATCAAGCCTGAAGCCTAACTACCTTCAAACTGAAGCTTCAACCTGCATAAGCCTTTATCCAAACAAATTCCAACCAAATCCTAAACCCTCAGAATAAAATCATCACAGGGTTAGCAAGCTCAGAACATCATCAAACTGAGAGGAAACAATCATACAGAAGCAGGAACACTGAGATACTCAGAATCAGAATCAGAATAGCATTCAAACCAACAAAACCCTCAGAGCTAGGCTCATCATAGGGTCCAACATACCAAAGGCAACCCTACAATAAACATACCAAAGGCAACTCAGCAATAAACATACCAAAGGCAACTCAGCAATAAACATACAGAAGCAAGTGTTTCAGAAGCAAGTGTTTCAGGGGCAAGCATTCAAGCGAACAAAAGAGGAAAAGAAATTATGCTAAGGTTTTCAGAAGGCAATCATCATAAAACCTAAAAGCAAAGACACGAGTACCATTTTTTCCACAAAGCTCGCAGCATCACGCGTTCTCCGCCTCCGGCCGCCCTAGGATGCCACCGTCCTCCTCCGTCTCCAACAAAGGTAGTATTTCTTCTCCCTCCTTTCACACCTCATATGAACAACAACACATAAAATCAGAATCAATACATGAAAAGTAAAACATGAAAGAGAAGTTCGAAAACCCTAAGATTTGAATCGTTACCTCTTTTTCGTCACTGTCTGGTTCGACCATGGGGAGAAGGAGACGGAAGCGGCGCCTGGTAGCCTAAGGTTGGGAGGAGCGTCAATAAGCTTGGCTCATGGAGAAGAAGAGGAGAAGAAGATAAACGGCGCCTCTGTAACTCAACAAACCCTAATCCAGTTATGAAACAAAACAACGAAACCCTTAGAAAAAATGTCAAAAATGTGTTCTGGGCCGGTTCGCCCCATCAAAGAGCCTAAGCCCATACAAAACCTGGCGTGCACCCCCTGTTGCTCTTCTCATTTTTGTTTCTATTTTGTCATTATTGGGCCAAGCAAATCCCTTAAGCCCATTCAATTCCTTTTTTAACTAATACTTTTTTTTCTTATTATCACATTACATTTTTTGCATAACTTATTTTGTTAAATAAATTAATTGTTCACATTAAGTTTTTTTTATTAATAATACCTTTTTATTATGGCACTTAAAAATATGAAAACTTTAGATTTAATTAAGTTAATAGGTTTTTGTCTTAAAATTCTTTTTTTTAATTTTGTACGTTAATTAAATACCTAGACAATAGGATAATTAAACTTAAAACACTTTTTTCTTTAAAACCCTTTTGTATATAAACTAAAAATGTATAAATGTTAATTCTCTCTAAAAGCTTAAAACATTTTCTTTTTCTTTAACTAAAACTTTTGTTTGTACATAATCAACAAATATCCAAAAATAAATAAATACTTAATATTGTATTAGGTTAACATACATTTCATCACTTGTAAATAATCACATGCACTTACACCAATACATTTGCTTGTATTTTATTCTTATACATTGATACATTTTATATTGCGATTACGATTCAATTTGGTTGTAAATATATTTGGACACTACTATCCTGATAAGACTCATCCCCATTTGTAAATATTTGTACCCCCATTCCCGGATACTTATTTGTAATAGCTTAGACTTTAAATTCCCGCAATTTATCGCTTTCAAATATACCATGTTTAGACCTAGGGTTTGTATGTAAATAAAAACAACCGCTAGATAACCTAATACAAGATAAATGCATGACAATCAATACACAATTCACACTTGCACCCTTAGGGTAATCCCACTCGTTGCCTTCCAAAATGGGCCATGCTTGCACGTTGAGTTTCTTTGGCAAAACAAAACAAATCAAATGATCATAGTCCCTCGATGACGCTTTCGAAAGTTGCCTAAACAAAATGATCATAGTCCCTTCAAGCAAAAATTGCCAAAGACACTTGGAACCATTGCATTCATGGTCCATACGATGACCCGCGCCCGTCCCGTTAACATCCTAACACAAGATTGTCCACCAAATACAATGGTGGAACAAAACTGTTAAAAGGGTTAAAACATGAGAAAAATATTTGAGTAAATTTAGGGGTAGACAACTCTTAGTTACTTGATCAAACTTGCAAAACACACTTGCCTACTTTTCAAAACACACTTCACAAACACAACTTTCAAAACCTTGAAACATCTTTTCAAAAAGACAAACACCTTTGTAAAACATTCGAGTAAAGAATTGTTACAACGGTTGCCTAGACAAGGCATCTTTTTCAAAACATTTTCAAAACACACACACACACCACCATTTCAAGCAATTGAAAATCAAGGCAAGTGATCTAAAACAAGTAACTAAGAGCCCATGGATAACCATGGATGAAAAGGATGCTAATACCTTCCCTTTTCATAATCTACCCCCCGAACCCACGAAACAATCTCAAAAGGTTTTTCCTGTGCTTTTTAACCTTTCCTTTAGGATAAAATAAAAAGTCGGTGGCAACTCTTGCTAAACCGAACAAGTGCGAATACAAACGCAAAACCTCAAGTCAGTTCTCCCACCGTATCACAGAACTGGCGACTCTGTTGGGGAATACATTTAAAAGTGGGGTTACCTTAGGGTTTAGATCACCTTTACATACTTGCTTTGATTTCTTTGATTGCTTTACTTTTTGGGTTCCTTGTTTGGGTTTGTTGTAAATCCTACACCCGGATTTGGGGTACCTTCTTAGGTAAATAGCAATAAAACTGTGAGGGAACTGTGAGGGGTATATCGACATGGTTGAAGCAGTAAGCTATGTTAGTGTGACATATTTGTGAGTGCCGGTAACCCTTGAGTTCAATCAAGGAGAGTACGGGGCCGCTGAGTTATGTCATGAAGCACTAACGAACTCTTAGAACCTTAATTGACCATCTTAGCCTTTTTAGGGGTAGTGAGATGACCGAATTTGGTGCAGTCCGAAGTTGGTAGATACTCGATACTACACTCATTGAGGGTTGTTTTCTTGGAATATTTTGGTCGCCAGTTAAGTGGCTAAACTAAAACAATGAACACAGAAAACAATTCAATGATATTGAGCTCCGTAGAACCCGGTTTCTATTTTAGGACAGGATGAGCCAACTAACTTCAAGAGGGTACTTACCTACAACCCCATGCAAGCCTAAACCTAAGGACTTGTTTGCTCTGTGTGAATATGATTACCTGTATATACACTTACTTGCTTTTGCATACATGTACATAACATCATGACATCATACCATAGCATTTTCAATAACCATTTCAAGGAACTCGAGGGTTTGTTGATGCAGGGTCACGTTGAACCAGACATCTACCAAAAGGCAAGAGGATTCTCCTCTAAACAAATGCCATCAAAGATCAAGTGCAACAACTTGAATCAGGGGCTATGACCCACTTGACATGGTGAGCTTGATTCTCGTGGAAAGACATCCACCGGTGCAAAGTTCTCCAATCAAAGATCGAAGTTCAACCTCTAACATTTTCTTGTGTTTACCCCAAGAGATCCTTGAAAACATGCATCCACATATCATGCATTGCATCATAACAATTTTTCCTTTTCAGGTTTCCTTACTCTCCTACTGTTTATTTCAGTAAGAGATGGCTCTAGAGAGGACTGTCAAGGATATCCAAGATCAAAATGCTCAGCTTCAGGAAATGTTCTTGAACCTGTCTCTGGGGCAAGAAGAAGTGAAAGCTCTCCTCACAAGGGGCATGGTCCAGGGGAATTCAAGCAATGCCAGGAGTGATCAGTTGGAAGCACTGCAGTCTGAGCTGACTACAATGAGGATCCAAATGATGGGGCAACTGGTGGGCCAGATGGCTCTCATCCAGGACTTAGCTCAAAGACAAGAGGAACTCAGAGTTCTCGTCAACCAACTGCTTCGGGACAACCAACTGGGGAAAACGTCTGAAGTTGAAGAGCAAGTCACCACTCAACCCCCTCCAGACAAGAAGACAAGGGGAAGGCTCCTCTACTTGCTTCAGGGTCACAAGCCCATCAACAACCTCGCCAGCGTCAACGGGGCAATCGGCGTAAGCAAAATACGTTGGGAAGACAATTCACTGAGACTGACATACCGTCATCTCTAATATTGGAGCGCTTGTTGGAGGTCAATCTGACTGCTTTGAGGGATCCTATTCGGAAGCTCAATACCTCCGCTCCTAACTATCATCCCGACGCATTTTGTGTGTACCACTCCTATAGCCCGGGACATGACACCGACGACTATTGGGCCTTGAAGAACAAGATTCAAGATCTGATTGACATTGGGGTGCTGAGGTTCATGCCAGATGGAGAGATGAAAATCTTCCGTTAAGGAGTTCTCCACCTGAATTGACAAGGCTCAAACTGAGAGGCTTTTGTTTCATTTGAATTTCCAAGTTGTAATCTCTTTGTTATTCAAACAATTATCTGTTGATGTCAAACTCTGTTTCATTAATGCATTGCATATGTTTGTCTTGAATTCATCCATTCGTTTTCACTACTCTTATGCTTTCTTTATGATATTTAACTCTTGATAAAAAGCTGCAAGCCTTTAGAGGGAGGATGACGAAACAATACCATAATCTCATACAGTATGCTTTTGAACGGACCTTGCTGATGATGTACATGCATTTCTTTCAATTCCCAAACTCTGGAGTTATAAGGAAGATAATCCCTAGTCAACCCCTTCGAGCTAAAGAAGTAGGAGTTTTATGTTCTAAACAAATCAAAACCTTTGATATAAACCTGGGGCAGGGTAGTCTCTCAGTTAATTCAAAAGGGTGCGCATTGAAGCCGCAAACTCTCAGTTCGTAATACAAACGAACAACATCAAAAAAAAAGGGGACATTCCTTTGGAATCAAAAGACAGTGATGGTTCCCTATCACATAGGCAGTCAATCTCTTAAAAAAGAAAAGCCCACCGAGCCAAAACCTATAAAGGAGGCTTAAGAAAGATGGGGCATCCCGCTGACTGTAATCTCGAAAACAAAAACAGTCAGGCAAAAGTTAGGGATAATAAATCAAAAGAACGAGGTCATTACAAATCCTCAACAATATGAAAAATGTTGCAAAAAGAAAAGGAGATGATGACTGTCTTCCAAAATTCAATTGGTGAACCATCACTCAAAAAGTCGTTCCAAATTCGAATGGAGTTCGACGCACAATTAACTGAGCTTAGGATTGAAGAACATCACAAAGAACGGGTGGGTACAAACACACTTTGAGACTTTATCCTTTGTTTCTTAAACCGTGAACCAAGCCACGTTACAACCCTTCAAAAGTCCTAACTGAAGCATGGGTTAGTTCGAAACCATATTGTTTCAAAAGGTATCCTCACTCCTGTAAGGCTTTGCTCTAAATCTTGTGTTGATCTGTCTTATAAAAAGTTTTCCGCTAAAAAACGCATTTTTCAAAACTTCGAGACAGACATAAACTTTGCATTACTTGAATATCACTCTTTGCATATGGATATTTGTTTGACAGCGGAGAAATTCACACAATGAATATCGGAGGAACGAAAACTCTCTTAGTGAACAAAATCACTTCAAAAAGGATGACACTTCCAACGACAAGTCTCCTATCAACAAGGGGCATGACATGTCACCATCCAATTAACCTGGGGCAGTCCAGTCAAGGTTTCAACAGATCTTTCAAAGTTCAGTTAACCTGGGGCAGTCCAGTCAAGATTTCAAGAAATCTCTCAATTTGCAAAGTAACCTGATTCAAGACTCTTTCATCATCACTTGGGGCATTCGAATGTCAAAAGTGTTCAACAATTCCTGCATCACCTGTTGGAAGATACAGTTTCATATGCGCTCCAAACACGGTAGCCATTCTGTCACTCATTCAGATCCTAGTTACAGTTTCAGATACACTCCAGACACGGAAGTCATTCTGCTACTCATACAGATCTCAACTCCAAGATACAGTTTCAGATACGCTCCAGACACGGTAGCCATTCTGTTACTCATTCAGATCCTAGTTACAGTTTCAGATACACTCCAGACACGGAAGTCATTCTGCTACTCATACAGATCTCACCTCCAAGATACAGTTTCAGATACGCTCCAAACACGGTAGCCATTATGTCACTCATTCAGATTCTAGTTATAGTTTCAGATACACTCCAAACACGGAAGTCATTCTGCTACTCATACAGATCTCAACTCCAAGATACAGTTTCAGATACGCTCCAAACACGGTAGCCATTATGTCACTCATTCAGATCCTAGTTACAGTTTCAGATCCACTCCAAGATACGGAAGTCATTTTTCTACTCATACAGATCTCACCCCCAAGATACAGTTTCAGATACGCTCCAGACACGGTAGCCATTCTGTCACTCATTCACAATATCAGACCACCGCGAAGCTTGGATTACAACCATATAGCAGTTAACGATTAACAGCATGAAGAGACTCCTTCATCATCACTTGGGGCATTCGAATGTCAAAAGTGTCCAACAATTCCTTCATCTTTTGAAGTAGTAATCATCAAGGTTCCTTCATCTTTTGAAGTAGTAATCATCAAGGTTCCTTCATCTTTTGAAGTAGTAATCATCAAGGTTCCTTCATCTTTTGAAGTAGTAATCGTCAAGGTTCCTTCATCTTTTGAAGTAGTAATCATCAAGGTTCCTTCATATTTTGGAGTAGTAATCATCAAAAAAATTCCCTTCACCACCTGCTGGAAATTACAACCACCAACAAGATAACAGACAACTGAAAAATCTGTTTCTCTCAAGAATGAAGACTCTCATCCTTAAAACCTCGGAAGATTGGTATACTCCCAGTTTCTGACCGTTAATAGCATGAAGATTCTCATCACCTCAGAAGATTGGTACACTCCCAATTTCTGACCCCCAATAGAACGAAGATTCTCATTCTCAAACTGGCACATAACCTGAGTTCTCAATTCCCCAAACAGAGTTTAACTTCAGGATCCTCAGCAGAACAAGAGCTTTCTCAAAGCTGATTTCCCCAGTCAGAGAGCCTTCCAGAACCTAATTCCCCTCAGAGTCAAGTTTCAAAATCCCCAGTGGAGTCAAAACTGTCAATCCCCAGCAAAGCTAAAACTTCCAACTATCAATCCCCAAGATGAATGGAGACTCTCATTCTCAGTTCCTCACAGAATATTCGAATATTCCCCAGTGAAGATCTCCTCAAGACAGGAATCCCCATTAGATTGGCATACAACCTAAGCTCCTGATTCCCCAACAGCGGTCCCAGGACTTCTCATCTTCAACGATCAAAAGATTCTTGCCCTCCCATGCAGCAGTCAAGGATTCACTTTCCCCGACAGCAGTGATGTCTCTATTATTTCCAGCCATCTAGGATTCATCTATCCTCAGCAAGACATCTCACTAGCTTACATGCGCATTCATCACATTCATATCATAAACATTGATATAACATACATTGCATCATGCATCATGACATTGCATACAACTAACTCTTTACCTTTTCAGGAAAGATCATTTAACAGACAAAGATCATCATCTTCCGAGATTCTTTCTAGAAATAGTTCAGATGTGACCCAGACATGGCGACATTCTGATACTTATTCCAGATTCACCCAGAGATAGTTCAGATGTGACCCAGACATGGCGACATTCTGATACTTATTCCAGATTCACCTAGAGATAATTCAGACGTGACCCAGACATGGCGACATTCTGATACTTATTCCAGATTCATCCAGATGCAGTTTTACACGGACTCATCATCAGGAAACCCTACACCGGTTCCTTCTCCTTCTCACATCAAGACTTCTGAAAACAGTTTACGGACGCTTCCCAACAACGGATGCTGCTCTATTGCTTATATTCAACTTCAAGACTTCTGAAAATAGTTTACGGGTTCTCCAGACACGGATGTTAACCTATCGCTTGTTCAGATTCTTCAGCCTCTGAAAACAGTTTACGGACGCTTCCCAACAACGGATGCTACTCTATTGCTTGTTCAACTTCAACTTCTGAAAACAGTTTATGGATTCTTCAAACACGGATGTTAATATATCGCTTGTTCAGACTCAACCTTTGAAAACTGTTTACGGACGCTTCCCAACAACGGATGCTGCTCTATTGCTTATTCAACTTCAAGACTTTTGAAAACAGTTTACGGGTTCTCTAGACACGGATGTCAACCTATCGCTTGTTCAGATTCTTCAACTTTTGAAATCAGTTCACGGATGCTTCCAGATACGGATGTCAATCTATTGCTTATTCAGACCCCCAGTTCAGAGACGTTCCAAAACATGGATACCTTTTTGATACTCATCCACTCACCAATGACATACAGTTCAACAATAACCTTCAGATGGCATCTCTAAGCCTATCCTCCTACCAACAATTTCCAGATGGCATCTCTAAGCCCATCCCCCGACAAGATTCTGTCACATCTCCAGATGGCATTTCTAAGCCCATCACCAAATGGCATCTTTAAGCCCATTCCCTCTACCATCACATCACCGAGTACAAATTTTTTGGGCACTCTAGTGTCCAATCTCCTTTTACCCTCGAGTCGCGAAAGGCAAGCTTGCCAATATAACTCTTCAGGTTCAAGAAGATTGAACAGGGGCAACTGTTGTACCCAAAAATTTGCCCTCCTATTTTTCCACAAGAAATCACAGCTTCGGGTTTTCCCTGACTTTTTAAGATTGGCGTAAGAATCAGTCAAACAGGCTTTTTCTTATCAATCTATCCAAATTAGGGTTTTCATGGACTCTGGAACAGTTCAAGCAGATTATTAGGGTTTGTTTGAGTTTGGCTCAAAGTTTGATCAGACAGCCGTTTCTTTGGTGTTAAGTCAAGAATTAGGGTTTTATGCGCGCATTCTCAGGAAGAATTAGTTCTACAGTCCTTTTCAATTTACTCTGGGATATGGGTTGAGGCTTCTGATTGAGAGTTTGCAGTGTTTGATTTAATCAGTGAAAAAAAAGGACATGTGGACGTTTGTTGTTTAGCTGTGCAATGCTTTGATTATTCGGAACGCCGGACGTTTATTGATTATTTATCATTTATGAATTAGAATAGTTGGGATTTACTTCCAGTTATTATAATTTAAGAAATATGAATAATTAAATAAACAATTGAAGAAGAATTAAAAGGAATATCAATAAAAAGACTTTTATTTATTTTTAATTATTTGTACAAGTGTTATTTAAATACAGTAATTATTTACAAGTATTTATAATAATATTTGTTACAATGATTAAAAGTGAAATAAAATTGCATCCTAAGTTTCCTAAGTCTTCGTCTTCTATTTGCTGCTCCCCATTGCTCAATTGATTTTCATCTGCAAAAACAAAGAAAGGGAAAAAGTCAAATACAGATGAAAAATAAAAAAAGCAGACAGTTAATTTAAAGTTCATCATTAAAAGTAACTGGCCGGAATCAGTTTGTTTACCCTCTCTGCAAATCACAAGATTACTCTTGGTTCACAAAGAGGGATAGAAATATGCTTGCAAATAAAATATGAAATGCACAAAGTTACAATATTGCACAAATTCAAATTTGTCAAACAGGCTGCCTAATTTCAAATTTTCAACCAAAAGAGGCAAATCAATTGAAAAGTGCATAAAGCTGCCTAGTTCATAATTCCAAATTGTCAACCAAAGTTTTCAAACTGAATAGCAAACTGAACTGCACAAATTGCAAGTTACACAAATCCAAAACAAGTCCAATGTCAACCAACTGTCCAAGAGCTATCAAAAGGATATCAAAAGATATAAAGCTGTCAAGAGATATGCAGAAAATCTTGAAAGTACACAGAGGAAAGAGACAATGCAAGCTTATTTCAAAATCCATCACTTTCCAGCCAGTCACCTTTTCAGAAAAGCAGTTTTAAGCAATATAAAATTGCTCTTTAATTTGTAGAGAGAGAGAAGAGAGAGAAGTATAGGCTTACAGTACAGCAGGCTTGAGAAAAAGATATAAACAAGATATACCAACACATAGAGGAGAGGAGGCAGAATGTCATAAAAAAATATAGAAGCCACAAACTATATCAACAAACAGCCTGCCTCCACAAGCTTCAAACCTCAAAACCAGAAGCATACAAGCCTCAAGCCTTAACCTGCTTCAAACAAACCAGAAGCATACAAGCCTCAAGCCTTAACCTGCTTCGAACAAACCAGAAGCATACAAGCCTCAAGCCTTACCTGTATCAAAAATAACCAAAAAGACAATACACCACAATCCTGTACCAATACTAAAAAACCAGAAATGGCCAACAAGCCTGCCTATACTGATAAACCTTGAAGCAACAAAACCTGCCTAAGCCAGACCTGTTTCATCAGCCTTAAGCATATCAAGCCTGAAGCAAAACTGCCTTCAAACTGAAGCTTCAACCTGCATAAGCCTTTATCCAAACAAATTCCAACCAAATCCTAAACCCTCAGAATAAAATCATCACACGGTTAGCAAGCTCAGAACATCATCAAACTGAGAGGAAACAATCATACAGAAGCAGGAACACTGAGATACTCAGAATCAGAATCAGAATAGCATTCAAACCAACAAAACCCTTAGAGCTAGGCTCATCATAGGGTCCAACATACCAAAGGCAACCCAGCAATAAACATACCAAAGGAAACTCAGCAATAAACATACCAAAGGCAACTCAACAATAAACATACAGAAGCAAGTGTTTCAGAAGCAAGTGTTTCAGGGGCAAGCATTCAAGCGAACAAAAGAGGAAAAGAAATTATGCTAAGGTTTTCAGAAGGCAATCATCATAAAACCTAAAAGCAAAGATACGAGTACCAGTTTTTCCACAAAGCTCGCAGCATCACGCGTTCTCCGCCTCCGGCCGCCCTAGGACGCCACCGTCCTCCTCCGTCTCCAACAAAGGTAGTATTTCTTCTCCCTCCTTTCACACCTCATATGAACAACAACACATAAAATCAGAATCAATACATGAAAAGTAAAACATGCAAGAGAAGTTCGAAAACCCTAAGATTTGAATCGTTACCTCTTTTTCGTCACTGTCTGGTTCGACCATGGGGAGAAGGAGACGGAAGCGGCGCCTGGTAGCCTAAGGTTGGGAGGAGCGTCAATAAGCTTGGCTCATGGAGACGAAGAGGAGAAGAAGATAAACGGCGCCTCTTTAACTCAACAAACCCTAATCCAGTTATGAAACAAAACAACGAAACCCTTAGAAAAAATGTCAAAAATGTGTTCTGGGCCGGTTCGCCCCATCAAAGAGCCTAAGCCCATACAAAACCTGGCGTGCACCCCCTGTTGCTCTTCTCATTTTTGTTTCTATTTTGTCATTATTGGGCCAAGCAAATCCCTTAAGCCCATTCAATTCCTTTTTTAACTAATACTTTTTTTTCTTATTATCACATTACATTTTTTGCATAACTTATTTTGTTAAATAAATTAATTGTTCACATTAAGTTTTTTTTATTAATAATACCTTTTTATTATGGCACTTAAAAATATGAAAACATTAGATTTAATTAAGTTAATAGGTTTTTGTCTTAAAATTCTTTTTTTTAATTTTGTACGTTAATTAAATACCTAGACAATAGGATAATTAAACTTAAAACACTTTTTTCTTTAAAACCCTTTTGTATATAAACTAAAAATGTATAAATGTTAATTCTCTCTAAAAGCTTAAAACATTTTCTTTTTCTTTAACAAAAATTTTGTTTGTACATAATCAACAAATATCCAAAAATAAATAAATACTTAATATTGTATTAGGTTAACATACATTTCATCACTTATAAATAATCACATGCACTTACACCAATACATTTGCTTGTCTTTTATTCTTATACATTGATACATTTTATATTGCGATTACGATTCAATTTGGTTGTAAATATATTTGGACACTACTATCCTGATAAGACTCATCCCCATTTGTAAATATTTGTACCCCCATTCCCGGATACTTATTTGTAATAGCTTAGACTTTAAATTCCCGCAATTTATCGCTTTCAAATATACCATGTTTAGACCTAGGGTTTGTATGTAAATAAAATCAACCGCTAGATAACCTAATACAAGATAAATGCATGACAATCAATACACAATTCACACTTGCACCCTTAGGGTAATCCCACTCGTTGCCTTCCAAAATGGGCCATGCTTGCACGTTGAGTTTCTTTGGCAAAACAAAACAAATCAAATGATCATAGTCCCTCGATGACGCTTTCAAAAGTTGCCTAAACAAAATGATCATAGTTCCTTCAAGCAAAAATTGCCAAAGACACTTGGCACCATTGCATTCATGGTCCATACGATGACCCGCGCCCGTCCCGTTAACATCCTAACACAAGATTGTCCACCAAATACAATGGTGGAACAATACTGTTAAAAGGGTTAAAACATGAGAAAAATCTTTGAGTAAATTTAGGGGTAGACAAGTCTTAGTTACTTGATCAAACTTGCAAAACACACTTGCCTACGTTTCAAAACACACTTCACAAACACAAATTTCAAAAAACAACTTTCAAAACCTTGAAACATCTTTTCAAAAAGACAAACACCTTTGTAAAACATTCGAGTAAAGAATTGTTACAACGGTTGCCTAGACAAGGCATCTTTTTCAAAACATTTTCAAAACACACACACACACCACCATTTCAAGCAATTGAAAATCAAGGCAAGTTATCTAAAATAAGTAACTAAGAGCCCATGGATAACCATGGATGAAAAGGGTGCTAATACCTTCCCTTTTCATAATCTACCCCCCGAACCCACGAAACAATCTCAAAAGGTTTTTCTTGTGCTTTTTAACCTTTCCTTTAGGATAAAATAAAAAGTCGGTGGCGACTTTTGCTAAACCGAACAAGTGCGAATACAAACGCAAAACCTCAAGTCAGTTCTCCCACCGTATCACAACTACAACTTATCTTCAGATGTTAAAAGCAAAAAGTGACCCAAAGGCTCTTATTTTTGGTCTTCTTCGCGCGTGATGCAATAAAATGTTTGCACGTGAAATTATTTTTGCCTGACAATGTCGATGAAACTTCAAAAATTCATAACTTACTCGTCGTTTATCGGATTGAGCTCGTTCTTTCGAAAACACGTCAAAAATTTGATTATCTTCATTTTTCGTGTTGGAACTTTTTGAGGATTCCATAAGAATGATGACGTGACAATTGACGGTCGTGTCAGGCTCACACTTTCAGGTTAAGGCCCAATTCAATTGCACATCCTAGGCCCAATTAACCCATGTATATAATCGCAAATCTGATATTTGAAAAGAGAGATCTCTCATAATTCACAAATTATGATAAACACAAAAATCTTTTCTCTCAATTCTCTTAAGGATCAAATCAAAGTTCTACAACTTTTTCATCAAGAACACAATAGCAATTTGATCAAGATTTGAAAGTCAAGATCAAAAGCAATTCTTCTCTGATTGTTGATCCGTTCGCTGAGATCTTAAAAACTAAGCTTCCTCTTCACTTCTATCGGTGGGTTTTCTTGAATTAAGCACTTTTTAAATAAGTGATTATTTGAGAAGCACTTTTTATCAAGAATGAAATGAATATAGGTCGAATTTTGAATTGAGAATATAGATCTAATACTAGAATGTGATTTGATTTGATCATTATGTGTAATTCCGGAATTGGATAGTTGAATTAAGTTGATTCTCATGAAAGTGCTTAATTGATGAAATAAATTAAAGATGTTGCATAAGGTTTAATTGTTAATCTTAACCAAGCACAAGAAGTTTGGATTTGGACCTTGAATTATACAAAATCATGTATTGAATGAGTGATGATTTGATGTTTGATCAATTGCCTAAGTCACGAGCCAAAATCTCAAAAAGTTGGAAAAAAAACTGCTTTCTGCCTGTGGGTAACCAGTTACCCGGTTATGGTAATGGGTTACCACCCTTTCTAATAACTGAATTTCAAAATATTCGCTTACGGTAACCGGTTACTCAGTTATGGTAACTGGCTTTGCCTCAGAAAAATCTTTAGGAATCGATTTAATTGATTTTGTCTCCATTGACATAGTTGATAATTTGACTGCATCTTTCCTGAAAGGTAAAGGTCAGTCATATGCAATGCATGATATGGATCGAGAAATGATGTTCTCAACATAAATGAGATCGTATGATATGATGCGTATATGCATGTATCATGATGTATCAAAATGTGATGTTTTAGATGGGGGAAAATAAATCCCGGATAGCTGCTGGAGAATGATGTTGAATTCTTTGCTTCCACTGGGGATGATGAACGAAGATGATAAACTTGCAAGAGAGGATGACTCCGTTGGGGAATAAACTGGTGAAGATATTACTCTGCGGGGAATTACTCTGTGGGGAGGAGATGCTTTGCTGAGATTTTAACGATAACTCCGCTGGGGATTCCGTTGATAAGCTCTATTGGGGATTTTGATGATGAACTCCGCTGGGGATAGAAAGAACTTCGCTGAGGATGATCTTTCCGTTGCAACTTGCTGAGGATAACCCAGTTAGACTCTTGTGGGGATAACCTTCTAAATATGGCTGGGGAGATACATTTGCACTCTATAGGGGACAAGCTTCCAGAATCTACTAGGGAAGATGATTCAACTCTGGCGAGGAAGCTTTTTTAGACTGCGTTGGGAAATGGCTCCACTGGGGTATCTTGTATTCCGCCGGGGAACATTCTTATACTCTGTTGAGGAATATTAAGACTGTCGGGGATGCTTGCTGAGGAATATCTGTATACTCCGCTGGGGAATATTAAGACCTACTGGGGATACCCAACTTTTTGGGGCTGATGGTAGACCAACTCTGCTTGGGTAGAGTATTGCTGATTTGTTCATAGTTGCGAGTCTCAGTGGGGAGAGCTACCATTAATGTCTTACTCTTGGGGAGTGAAGGTATCTTGGTCATATTCTTCAGCCGAACCTACCTTGGTACCTTGGTGGACAGAGCAACTAGACCTCTTAGACAATTCTTATTGCTCCTACTTCCGATGTTACCCGTAATTAGTCCTTTGTTTCGCATGCAAATATTTATGAGCCGCAATTAATGTCAAATGCATATATCAAAAATGAATCATTGGACGTTCTTTGCAAAAAAAAACAGATAACGGAAAAACAATTTGCAATTTGTCTGAAAAATGAACTTGTATTGATTTTGAAGTTTGCCTGTAAATAGGCGCTTTTGTACAAGAGGATGACGTCCTAGTAAGAGAACGCCGCCGAACAAATAGAATTTGTACAATTTGTGAAAAGAAAACAAAACAGTTATGCGAATAATCCCACTGGGTTCCAACTCTGCTATCGCCTTTATATCTTCAAGCATCTCATCACTTTGCTGCTTAGTTGAAGATGAATCTGATTGATTGGTGTCGTCCGAGCTTGATAGTCGATACCAAAGTCTGGATGCGAGGTGATCCAATGAGACATAGTGTTACGCTTATCCCTAACTTTTGCCTGGACCGCCATTTCGGGTTTTCAGTCCACCGGGATACCCATTTTTGCCCAAGCCGCCTTTTCAGGTTTTCGACTTGCCGGGTGTACAGATATTTTTATTTTCATCCCTTAATTTTGCCCGAACCCTTTTGGTTTGCCGGGAGGCCCTTATTTTTGCCTAGGGCAGTCGACCTAGCGGGTCTTTAATCATGCGTAGTATCTTTTTACTATGTCTGCATTGGCGGGGTGAGGAAGGTCATCACCATCCATGGTGGTTAGAATCATCGCTCCTCCTGAGAAGATGTTCTTAACCACAAATGGCCCTTCGTACGTAGGGGTCCATTTTCCCCTGGGATCACCTTGAGGTAGAATAATGCACTTAATTACCAGGTCCCCGACTTGATACTCTTGTCGCCTGACTTTTTTGTTAAATGCCTTGATCATCCGTTTTTGGTACGTCTGACCATGACAAATAGCAGTGAGTCTCTTTTTGTCGATTAGGTTCAGTTGATCAAGCCGGGTCTGGATCCAGTCGTCTTCGCTTAAACCCGCATCCTTCATGATCCGGAGAGAGGGTATCTGAACTTCAATGGGCAGGACTGCCTCCATGCCATATACCAAGGAGTAGGGTGTTGCCCCTGTTGACGTCCGTGCTGAGGTACGGTACCCGTGAAGAGCAAATGGTAACATCTCGTGCCAGTCTTTGTAGGTCACTGTCATCTTCTGCACAATTTTCTTAATGTTCTTATTAGTTGCTTCTACAACCCCATTCATCTTCGGCCGGTAGGGAGAAGAGTTGTGGTGCTGTATCTTGAATTGCTCGCAGAGCTCAGTGATCATCTTGTTGTTAAGATTGGTACCATTATCCGTAATGATCCTTTCTGGTACACCGTATTGACAGATCAGGTTGTGCCGGATGAACCGTGCCACGACGTTCTTGGTTACGGTGGCAAAGGAAGCTGCTTCAACCCACTTCGTAAAGTAATCAATCGCTACCAGGATGAAACGATTCCCGTTGGATGCCGTAGGTCTGATCTCGCCGATCATATCAATGCCCCACAATGTGAAAGGCCAAGGTGCTGTCAAGACGTTCAAAGGATTTGGAGGAATGTGCCCCTTATCAGCATAGATCTGGCACTTGTGACATGTCCATGAATGTTGATAACAGTCGGCTTCCATTGTTGACCAGTAATATCCTGCCCGAAGGATTTTCTTTGCCATGGTATGTCCACTGGAATGAGTTCCGAAGGTACCTTCATGTAGCTCTTCCATGATTCTTTATGCTTCAATCTTATCCACACAATGCAGTAAGGTTGAATCATGGTTACGTTTGTAAAGAATGCCATTGCTGATGAAGAAATTTGCCGCGAACCTTCTCAGAAACTTCTTGTCATTAACGGATGCACCCTCGGGGTATTCTTGAGCTTCAAGGTACCTCTTCACTTCATGATACCAAGGTTTTTCTATTACCTCTTTGGTCTCAAGGTCACAACAATGTGCATGTTCGTCCAATTTCCAAATAATGATCTGGGGAGCCTCGTTGTCCCATTTGACTTTGAACATAGAAGACATCGTAGCCAGCGCGTCCGCCAACTGATTCTCCTCTCTTGGGAAATGTTCAAAGGTTATCTCCTCGAAGTGGGGAAGCAACGTCATTACATACTCCTTGCAAGGAATACGATTTGGGTGTTTTATATCCCACTCGCCTTTGATCTGACTGATCACGAGAGCGGAATCTCCGAAGACACTCAGAAACTTGATCCTTAGGTCAATTGCAGCTCGAAGACCCATGATGCATGCTTCATACTCCACCATGTTGTTGGTGCAGTTGAAACATAGTCGGGCGGTAAGTGGAGTATGAGAGCCTTTAGGAGATATGATCACAGTGCCAATGCCATTACCCAAAGCGTTTGAGGCTCCATCAAAGTGCATAGACCATCGGGATCCTTCCTCAGGTCCTTCATCCGGTCCAAGTATCCCGCAATCAGTCACTACCATGATATTCTCGGCTGGAAATTCAAAGTTCATAGATTGGTAATCATCCACTGCCTGATGTGCCAAATGGTTTGCCAATACACTTCCTTTGATTGATTTTTGAGTTGTGTACTGGATGTCATATTCCGTCAAGATCATCTGCCATTTTGCTATTCTTCCGGACAAGGCAGGCTTTTCGAAGACATACTTGATTGGATCCATTTTTGAAATCAACAGAGTAGTGTGAATCAGCATATACTGTCTCAGTCGGCGAGCAGCCCATACCAAAGCGCAGCAAGTTTTCTCGAGCAGTGAGTATCGGGTCTCACAGTCGGTAAACTTTTTGCTAAGGTAATAAATAGCATGCTCTTTTCGGCCAGACTCGTCATGCTGACCTAGCACACAACCCATTGAATTGTCCAGTACTGTCAAGTATAAGATTAGAGGTCTCCCATCAACTGGTGGCATAAGAATAGGTGGCTCTTGGAGATACTTTTTGATTCTTTTGAAAGCGGCCTGACATTCATCGTTCCAACGTACTACTTGATCTTTCTTCAGTAGCTTAAAGATTGGCTCACAAGTAGCAGTTAGGTGCGAGATGAATCGGGCAATGTAGTTCAGACGTCCTAGAAATCCTCTGACCTCTTTCTCTGTCTTGGGAGTTGGCATCTCTTGTATGGCTTTCACTTTGGAAAGGTCTACTTGAATACCTTTGTCGCTTACGACGAAGCCTAGCAATTTCCCAGATCTCACCCCTAAGGTGCACTTGTTCGGGTTTAATCTCAGCTTGTACAACTTCAACCGGTCAAACAGCTTCTGTAAATGGTCAAGGTGTTCCTCCTCAGTTTGGGACCTTGCGATCATATCATCGACGTATACTTCAATCTCATGATGGATCATATCATGAAACAGAGCAACCATGGCACGCTGATACGTGGCCCCAGCATTTTTCAACCCAAAAGGCATGACCTTGTAACAAAAGGTGCCCCACTGAGTAACAAAGGTGGTCTTTTCCATGTCTTCGGGCGCCATCTTTATCTGATTATAACCGGAAAAACCATCCATGAAAGAGAATACCTTATGCTGAGCAGTGTTGTCAACCAGAACGTCGATGTGAGGCAGAGGGAAGTCATCCTTAGGGCTCGCTCTGTTCAAATCCCTGTAGTCAACACACATTCGGACCTTACCATCTTTCTTTGGTACTGGAACCACATTGGCGACCCACTGAGGGTAAGAAGTTACTGCTAGAAAATCGGCGTCGAATTGTTTCATAACCTCAGCCTTGATTTTCTCAGACATCTCTGGACGCATACGACGAACCTTCTGTTTTACCGGAGGGAATTCTTCCTTGGTAGGCAGGTGATGAACCACAATGTCAGTATCCATCCCAGGAATATCTTCGTAGGACCAGGCAAAGATTTCCACGTAGTCATGCAGCATTTGAATCAACCATTGTTTCACACTAAACTCCAGATTCGCACCAATCTTGACTTCCTTCTTGTCTGTCTCAGTACCCAGATTTACCGTTTCCACTGGCTCTTCATGTGGCTGAATGGCCCTCTCTTCCTGGAGTAGCAGTCTTGCAAGCTCACCAAGCACTTCACAATCATCTTCACCTTCGTCTTCGGCTAAGTTGATCGGATTTTCGAAGTCATAACTGGCAGTAGCAGAGTCGTTACCAGTGAGATCTAGAGTGGATTGAGACCTGTATATGTGAGTGTGTGTAAATAGCTGTTTTGCAATATATAATAAAGAAAGACAAGAAGCGCAAAATTTGAAATGCAAAAAACGTCCAATGCTTTTATTAATGATATATGAAAATGGCACACAAAAGCCCTCACAAATGAAGCCACGGTGCCCCGGGTAAGGCACCGGGCCATAAAGTTTCACAATATTGTCTGTTACAAATTCAAAACAAAAGAGTTCATTACTGAGTAACAAAAGTAATTAGGACGAAGTCTTTCGCTGTCTAGTTGTTTGGTCCACCGTTGGTTATAGGGTAGATCCAGCTGTCGAATTCAGATTCCTCCATGTCATCCTCAATGCCATTTACTCCCGAGTTGCTGATGAACACAGGAGGTCTTCCAATCCTTGTACTACGAACAACCCTCTGAGCTTCTGCAGTGAAACCCAAACCAAACTTGTCAGTCTTCTGAGTGAAATCAGGAAGTCGGCCCCAGTTTGCATACTCACCCTTCACGATAACAGCCCGGGCATCCTTTAAGGAAGCCATCTTCAAAGGAGAATCTTCAACCACAGACTCAGCTGATGCCAGTGTATGAGGAACATCTTAGAAGTGTTAAAATGGAGTCTCAATGAATTCCCCATCCATCTCTATGTACCGGAATGAGTTGAGGTGGCTGACCATGTACTCTTCCTCCCCCTGTACTGTCACAATCTTCCCTCTGACCGGGTATTTCAGCTTCTGATGTAGTGTGGAGGTCACAACTCCAGCCTTATGGATCCATGGACGACCCAGCAAACAAGAATAAGATGGCCGAATATCGATCACGTAGAATGTAGAATCGAAGACCTGAGAACCAACTTTAATTGGAATACCAACCTCGCCATGCACCATCCTTTTAGACCCATCAAAGGCCCGGACAACAATGTTACTTGGCTTCAGCTCCAACCCTTCGCAATCCAACCTGTCTAGAGCTTTCTTGGGCAAGACGTTCAATGAGGAACCAGTGTCAACCAACACATGTGCAAGAGTAGTGCCCCTGCATTCAATGGAGACATGCAGGGCATCGTTATGGTTCTTCCCTTTAGCAGTCAGATCAGCGTCGGAGAAACCCAAACCATTATCCGCAGTTAAATTGGCCACACAATCGGTAAAATGATCAGCTGATGTCTCTTGTGGCACGTAGGCTGTCTTCAGGAAAGTGATCAGAGCCTTGGCATGGGCCTCTGAACACAACAACAGTGATAACATAGAAATCTTGGAGGGGGTTTGCCTCATCTGCTCGACTACATTATAATCACTCTTCTTGATGATCTTCATAATCTCTTCCATCTCCTGCTTGGAAGCTTCAACATTGATGGTCCTTGGTGCCTCCATCTGGGCAGGCATATTAGTGGCTATCCCTTTGCCCCAAGCGTCAGATGACTCGGCGACAAGGGTAGAACTAAGAACTTGATCAGGGATGGCATTAGGCACACTTGAAGGTGTGACGACAACAGGTCTCTGGATAGTTGGTGGCGCAATATCAGGTGAGAAAAGTCTACCACTGCGAGTGACTTTAGCAGGCCCGGTGATGTTGCTGACGCCGATATTAGTATCAAACTCTTGCTTAACTCCAAGCACATAAACATCTGCCCCATAGTGCCAAGGGATAGCTTTGTCAGATGTATAGGGGATGGGCCCCGGAAAAATGATGATTATGGGTGCAATCTTCTGAATAGGCGTAATTTTGACAGGCTTCCTCGAGGGAGCCTTGGGAGAATTGTTGAAAATGGTGATAATGGAAACTTCTTCAGTAGGGGTGGCAGGAACAACAACCTTCTCAAATAGGATTTCCTTATTATCCATCAGGTTTTGGACGCATGACTTCAAAGATGGGCAACCAGTAGGTGAAACAGAACACAGATGGCAACCTTCACTACATCCCGGAAATAAACCGGCTAGCAACAGGTTCTCCTTGACGGTCATCAGCGGGGTGACAATATCATCCATAGAGGCTATAAACAAGTCTTCCTCTACAACATTCACTCCATGCTTGGGCATGGGAGCAGTCACAACATTAGGCCTCTCGGGCGCCTCGAACTCAATCTCTTTTGCATCAATCAAGTCTTGGACCTTATTCTTCAGAGTCCAGCAATCATCCGTATTATGCCCCGGGCTCTCAGAATGATAAGCACAACGGGCGTTGGGGTTGTACTTTGGGAATGTAGTATTCGGATTCTTTGGGGCTTCCCTTAGAGTTACCAAATTGGTTGTCAGTAACTGTGGCAATATCTGGGACAAGGTCATACTAAGACGAGTGAACTGCCTTCGAGGTCTCTCGCCCCTTTGTTGGTTGTGATGCTGAGGAGCACCAGCAGGTTTTGAAATAACCACCGCGTTGACAGCTTGGCGGTGTTCCGATCTATTCTGTTTCCTTGAACCATAAACAACACTAGATTCTTTCTTAAACGGCTTCTTCTCGGTGCTCAATGAAGCACCCTTCTGTATCTTCCCAGCCTTGATACCAGCTTCAATCCTCTCACCAGTCAAGATAAGGTCTGTAAACCCGGCTGACGAATTTCCAATCAAATGGTTAAAGAACGGACCAGACAGGGTCCCCAAGAACATATCAACAAGTTCACGATCAGTTAAAGGTGGCTGCACCCTTCCAGCAAGGTCTCTCCACTTTTGAGCATACTCTTTAAATCCTTCACCCGTCCCTATTGACATACCCTGGAGTTGGGTACGCGTAGGAGCGAGGTCGGAATTATATTGATACTGCTTATAGAACGTCGTAGCCAAATCCTCCCAGTTATGGATACTGGCTCCATCCAGCTGATAGAACCATTTGAGCTGAGTTCCTGACAGACTGTCTTGAAAGAAGTGGATCCACAAATTCTTATCAGCTGTGTAAGGCTGGATCTTCCTTACATACGACCGGAGGTGCAACTTTGGGCAGGAAGTTCCGTCGTATTTGGAAAAAGCAAGTGCCTTGAATTTATGGGGAATCACCACCCCAGAGGATAAACCTAGGTCTCCAAAGTCCAGCCCGGGCACGTTCCGTATCTCCATGGCGCTCAAGCGGTCCTCCAGCTGTTTGTACCTATCCTCAGCAGGAGGATACTGTTCTTCATCATAATCCGTCTCATTGTCGGAGACTACGGGGCTAGGAACCCTTCTCTCTTGTGGGCTGTCTTTCCCTATAGATGAGGTGGTCAGCTCAACCTCATTCTGCAGTCCATTCCCAAATCTGCGTCCAATGTTGAACAAGACAGTCCTCTTCTTCTTCTTCTTCCTCTCTTTCAGAATCAGAGTCTTCAAATCCTGTTGACCCTGGGCTAGGCTCATAACCAACTCTTGGAACTGGGTGTTCTGGGCCTGGAGGGCCTTGATAGCTTGTTTAGTGGAAGGTTCAGTAAACATGATGATTGCTGAAATAAACAGCGAAGAAGATAAGTGACATGTAAAAAGGGGTACCTGTTATGCATATGATGGCATGAAATGCGTATGATTTATGTTTTCAAAGACAATCGGGATTCAAATTTGTAGACAAGAAAAGAAACACACTTTATTAGATTTAACTTCGGAATTTTAAATTGTTCAACAAATTGCCCTTAGGCGTTACAGGAATGGAAATACTGAAAAGTAAATAAAACCATAAAAGAAATCAACGAAGGTCCATCAATGCTCCCATGGCCTCTTCTTCTCAGTGCGGATATAATCATTCAAGATACGCTCGTTCTCCAATTACTTAGCTAGCTTCTGGATCTTCTGTTCTTGTTCATTGAACCTTTCCCGATAAGAATCCCATTCTTCCTGCAGTTGCGCCCAAGACCTCTTCAGTGTGCCAACATCAGTGGGCGTATGAGGATGAAGAATAGTTGGAGGAACCCCATCTTTATCAGCAGCTTCAAAAGTAATAGGCCTGACATCTTCGTATGGCATACCTAACTTCTGAGCAAGGATGCAGATCCATTTGAAATATGACTCCATTGGCAGAGAAGTCTTTGGTCCTAACTCATGTGGGTAAGATTTGTGAACTCTGTCCCAAGCCCTGATGAATCTACGACGCAGCTTGTCGCTATCTACCTGAAAATCAAAGACGATATGAGGTATCAACATCTCATGAGGCCCTTCTCTTCTGGCTCTTCCAAACTGACGGAGAGCTAAGCAGAGGTTATAAGAGATTCCTCCATGGGTTCTGATCAATCGAACATTAGGATACTCTCCACAATGATCAATGACGGCCACCTCATCTAAGCCTCTGAGAGTCCAAATACTGTCTTTATCAGTAAGAGACATTATCCTATGAGCCCAGCCTCTTCCTTCTTTGTTATTCAGTACAGATTTAGGGAGGTGTGAAATAAACCACCTCGCCAATAAAGGAGCACAACCCAACAAAGTTCCCCGTCTTCGGGAAGTACGAGTATAGAGCTGATAAAGGATATCACCCAAGAGAGTGGGCACAGGGTTCTGAGAGATGAAGATCCTTATGGCATTAACATCAACAAAGGTGTCCGGATTTGGAAACAATACCAGACCATAGAATAAGATAGCCAGAATGTCTTCGTACGCCCTGAAGTCTAAGTCATTCTAGAAACCATTAGCTTTGCCAACCAGAAACTTAGCCAAAAAGCCCTTAACTCCACTTCTAGTTTCCCAGTTATCCATTACCTCCTCTTTGGTCAAGTGAAGGGCTGCAGCAATCTCTTCAGGCCTGAGAGTCTTTTCCCAACCAGTAAATGGAGTCTGCTCCAAAACAGGGATACCAAGCAACTCAGAGAATTCTTCCAGGGTAGGGACCAGCTGGAAGTCTTGAAAGGTGAAGCAATGGTATAGCGGAACATAAAACTGGACCAGGACACTCATCAATTGTTGGTCCCACTTTGAGGTGACTAAACCGAGAAGAGAACCATGCCTCCTGATGAAGGAAGTAGTGTCTGGAATCCTGTCAATCAGCTCTTTAAGCAAAGTAGGTGGTTGAACAAAGTTGAGCCGGATAGTATTCCTACGCATGGGCATCATGATGTCCTACAAAACAGAGCAAAGATGAAACCTTCTTGTCATTGAAATGGGTTAGTCCTTATGCAGGATGTATGCAATGTTATGATGTTATGATGTCATGGTAGAGGCACACCACAAGTATTCACAAAAGGCAAACATGGTAAAGGCACACAAGTCACACAAGACAGCCCTTAGAGTTCAGGATGGAATGAAGTTTAGGTACTACCCTCTTTCAGTTTCAGTTGGTTAAAACCTGTCCTAAAAATAGTAACCGGGTTCTAGAGGATCTCAATATCACTGACTACCCTCAATCGGTCATAATTCCAGTTTGGCAAACTTTTCTTGCGGCCGGAACCATCGCGAGAGTTTAGTCTCAATGAGTGTAGCGTACTGCTACTGTTCTATGGCCAAGTTGGTCAATTTAAGGTTCTAAGGTCAGTTGGTGCTTAATGACTCCTCAGAAGACCCATATTCTCCTCGTTCCAACACAAGGGATATCGGTACAGACCAAGGTGTCACACCAACGTAGCTACTGCTTCATCCGTGTCGGTCTACGCCGGACAGATCCCTCACAGTTTATTGCTACTTACCTAAAAAAGGGTACCCACAGATCCGGGTTAGGATCTATAAAACTTCGATACAAGCCCACAAAGTTTAAAGCATTCAAAGCAATACAATTGAAAACACAAGTGATCTAATCCTAAGGTACACCTCACTTATAGAAATCGCCAACAGAGTCGCCAGTTCTGTGATCAGTGGAAATAGAACTGACTGTTTTTGGAATGCTGGTTCGCGTTTGCGTTTCACAAAATGTCGCGGTAAGCAAGAGTCGCCACTGTCTTTTATTTTCTCCAACAAGGAAAGGACAAAAGCACAGCAAAATTCCTTTTCGAGATGTTTCTCGGGTTCAGGAGGTAGATTATAGAAAGGGAAGGTGTTAGCACCCTTTCTATCAGTGGTTATCCACGGGCTCTTAGATACTTGCTCAAAGTGTTTTCAAAAATTTACTTTTCTTTGTGTTTGTGGGTTTAAAAAGAGTTTCTTGTTTGAAAGGTGTGAGTGCGAAAAGTTTTGTTTTGTTTTTAAAAGGAGCAAGTACTTAAGAACCATCTACCTACTCGAAAAAAGGAATTAATCTGTACAAATGTCCTTTAGACAATGCTATCCCACTATGAATGAGTAGGTAGCACCATCGTTGGAGTTTAAGGGTCAATTTGATTAAGGGACGTGTGGTCACTAAAGCAATGGTAGGACGTCTTAGCGGTAACCCTAATGTCTTAGATCGTTTTATCTGAGGCAACCGTTTTGAGGCAACTTTGATCTTTAGACATGAGGGCGACCTCTAAAACATCCTATACTCAATGACCACGTCGAGGCAACCAAGTGAGGCATACCCTAAGAGTGGCATGTGCGAGTGTGTCAGGTTTCAGTTATGTTATCTTTGTACATGTTATGGTGAGCTACGATTGATTTTAAATTAAGATAAGATCTTGTCATGCATAGCCTATTTAACATACATCTAGCAGTTAATAGTTACGGAAAATAAAACTAAACTATTACAAGGCGTCGGGTATTTACATCGCCAAAAACAAACCCTTGAAAATTAAATGCAGAAAATTAAATAAAAGCTATAAAAAGTCCTAATTAAAGCTATTACATCCTCTGAGCAAATACAATTATATGGATCAAAATATGAATCAACAAAAAATCACACGCGCGAGAAAAATTGAATCGGAGAGTTTTTAGGGTTTTGACCCTTTTTTGAGAAAGAAGGAGATTTTTATTATTTATGAATTAAATTAAACCTAAACTAATTAATTAATTAAATAAATAAAAAGAAATATTTTTGGTTTTTTTGAATGTTTTAAGGAAATAAAAAAAATGATTAAAAGTTATTAAAAACCCTAATTCTACATTAATTTTAAATTATTGCAAAAAAGATTAAAATTATGCCTAATTAAAAACTAAGTCAATTAAATTGTTTATTTACAAAAATAATGAAACTAATAAAAATAATATATTTTTTTGTTTTCTGATTTTATTAAGAAAAATAATAATTATTTTGTTAGCAATTAATTAGGAATAATAAAAATAAAGCAAGCAAGTAAAATAAAAAAAATAATGAGAAGAAAGTAGAATGAACCAAGGTGTATTGGGCCCAAAGAGGGGGTCTGAATGGCAATTGTCGGGACCCAACGTAGGAAGCCCTGTTGACTTTTAGAATCTCCCACAAGCTTGTTGACTAGAGACCATGGTGAGGACCCCGTTCTGGCCATTGGATTTGGATCTGAGACCACTTGGCATACATTTGGATGAGGGCGTATGATGGCCCCTGCTTTGAGTGCTACATAGAATTGCCTGAAACAAAATAACATAAATGTTTTGGGGGACCTGGGATTCGAACCCAGGTCCCAGTGCTCATTGGACGTTCGCTCAACCACTTCACCAACCTGCCTTATTCGTTATTGGAATAACAAGCAATCAATATATTAGCAAACAAACAAATATGCTGGAATTATAAAATAAAGCGCGCGAATTTTAAAGGGACGAATGGGAGGGAGACGCGTCAGCGTCTTCTTCGTTTGGTGACTGGTTTTTTACCTGCGGATTTTTATCCGCAGGAAGATCCGTGGGTACTTCCTAAAATCGCTCCCAGGCAATATAAATGCAAACCAAAATCATCCTCATGCTTGTTTTGTCCTCCTGAGTCCATCCATGGTCATGGCTTGCTCCAATTATCCCTGTAACTCAAACGCCTAAAAAGAAAAAATCGAAACCCTAGGTTCGAACATCATGATACAGGGTCCAATAATGAAATTGAATGATGCAAAAATGTTCTAAATCAAATAACAAATATTAATATGCCAATATTTTGAAGAAAAAGTGCAAGAATTGGAAGTTTGGATTTCGTGTTCAGGGCCACATTCGCGAGGACTTTCAGGGAGCTGTAGGTGATGAAAAGGTCTGGTTCTTATGCCAATCGCTTCAGGGGATGGTAGGCAAGCACTCTACGTTGAGCTTTGGTCTTGAGAATATCCCTAATGTGGATTTCGATCTCCACTTTTTCCAAGCTTTTTCAGTTTTGGTTTCTTGTTTTTAGGCAGCTTCAGGTCGTGAATTAGGTTTAGGAGGCTTGCTTGCATATATGGGAATGATTCTAGGTCAAGAGTTGGGCTTATGCCCATGTGCATTCAAGAATTAGGTTTGCACTTTTTCACCATTGACAGACTTTCCAAATATGGCCAAATATGAGATTTTGTGCACAAATAAGCCCTAGCACGAATTGGTTAGTTGTCACATGATATATGAAAGCTGTACAAATCACAAAGATACTATTCCATTGATTTTTAGATTTTATTTGAATTATTATAGATTTAAAATGAATTAAATCAATAAAAATTAAATAAAATAGAAAAATAAATGTTTGGTCATGAAATCAAGCATGGGACACGTGTGTGGCATGACAAGGCTAAATCAAATGGAAAAAAGTGGGCCCTTTTGTCAAAAATTGAAGTTTTGAGGATAATTGACTTTTGCAAATTCATGAAAATTTCCCAACTTCTCCAATGCATAACTTCTTCAATTTTGAACTTTTGGAGGTGTACTTGTGCTTTTTAGAAACCTTGAGATGTCCCCTAATCAAACCTTTTGTTCTCATCTCACTTTGGTCTTCCATTCTCAAGTTATAAGCTTTGGTAAAAATGGTGTTTTTGTTGACTTTCAAAAATGACCTATAATGTACAAATTTGTAACTTCTTGTGAGAGCATCTTCTCATCTTGGGGTATGAATATGGATTGTAGGAAATTGCATCCTCTTCAAAATGAGCCTTGGATGGAATTTTTCTGATAAACCATTAAAAAGTTATGCCCTTGTCAAAGTACAATTGACTTTTTTGTTGTCCAAAAATAGTAACTTTTGCACCTTGATGATTTTTGAGCTATTCTTGTGGAATCATGATCAAGGCTTGATCAAATTATTATTGTGAACTCAAAATAAGATGTTGACCAAAAATTCTGACTTTTGACTGCAAAATGACAATTTTTCCCTTGCAGTTGACTGTAGATCAAATGGAGCTTTTGACTGTGCAAACTGGCACTGTGAGTCTTGAAACTTGGCATGTAGGTGATTGAGAATGTATATAGGCCCATGAGACTTGATTGAACCATTTAGAACCCCAAATTCCATGAAAGAACCAAAACCCTAATTTCAGCTGTCTGCCTTAGGAGGTGATTTGACTGTACAACCCCTTGAGCCATCTTGAACCATTTGGAGATGATTCTTGACATATCTTGAGGAATATGGGAGGGCAAATTTTGGGGTACAACATGGTGAAAGTAGGATTTCCCGCAGTTGTCAGATTTTCTCTCCACCAGAACAACCCGAAAGTAGTACAGATGCCACAACTAAGTCTAAAGGCAAGCAGGTTTTGGGTAATGGCAAAAAACTGGGGAAAAATCCTCCTGTTCCTATTCTGGATGCTGAGATGGCTAAAGATGTGGCTAAATTGATAAGGTACATAAAGAAAAGTGACTACAAGACTATTGACTAGATGAGCCAGACGTCCGCTAAGATTTCGATTCTTGCTTTGCTCAAGGATTCAGAGGCCCACGTGAATGTGTTGATGAAGTTGTTAGGGACTTCTTTTGTTCCTTAAAAGATCTCAGTGAATCAATTTGACGGGGTTGTGAGTAATATTCCTACGAGCAATGGACTCAGATTTACAGATTTTGATTTTTCCCCTGAGGGAAGGAAGCACAATAAAGCATTGCATATTTCCATAACTTCGTGAGATACCCTATGGACATGCACATGCAAGGTTAGTATATATTTTCATTTTTCTGACATTTCTTTTTGAAAAGTAAACATGCTATGATGTAAGTGCAAGTGATCATAGGGTTACTACTTCCATGATACTGATTTCTGTTGTACTTTCTCTGCATAGTCTGCAAGTATCAGGGTCATACGTTTGGAACATAACCAGAAGAACCTCATGAACATCAGATTCAGAACTCAGAAAATAAATCTGAGAACCTCATAGTCACTGATAGAAATCCAAAATATAACCATTAGAACCGATAGTCACCGTATGAGTATAGTCACATTCTGAACATAGTCGCCATCTGTACCTGTGATGATAATTCCTTCCCCACTCACGGGTAAAAACTAGGTAAAGGTAAGGTCGGGTAATTCAGAATCAAGGGTACTCCACTCATGAGATATCCCCAGTGAAGTCGCCAGCTGAAACAACCGGCTGAAAATCATCAAACAATGAAGTCGCCATCAAACGTATTTTATCCCACATGAAGGGAAAGGTAAACATCGATAAAACCTAAGAAGGGAGAAGTCACGGCCATGCGATCGATAGATCGGGTAAGATAGTCTGTTATACGAAGGAAAGGTATTAACACCCCACACGCTCGTAGTACTCTATGGTATCCACTCTTGCTTCTATCTTATGTGTGTGTGTGTAATCTATACTTAATGTTTACTAGTACTAAAGGCAGAATGCATGAAAATTAAATGAGAAAAGAATGTAGGGAAAATAAATTTGTACTCGCTTAGGACCTACCCCAATGCCTACGTATCCTTTTTGAGGAATCAGAGCTACCGTAGTTCGGCTCGTATGTTTTTGCTTGTTTTGTGTTTTTTATGGACAATGTTAATTTCGCCTTTTGTCGCAGCTCGACCTTTGGAGACTTATGCATTGACACAGAAGTAAATTAATCATGTCCTTACTTGAAAATGGTTTTAGAGAAAAGGTGCTTGGGCGCATAAAAAGGTTTGAATTGGTTTGTATTTTTGTTACCTTGAAAAAGGGTTTAAGTGAGGTTAGCATGTTTTTGATTTGCTAAGAAAAAGGTTTTAGTTTTAAATGCAAGGATGCAAAGGGGAATAAAAGAGTCTAAGGGAGACTAGCCTATTTCTAACCTAATGTTATCATACAATGGTAGTCCTAAGGTTTGAATTAACAAAATGGAAACGTTTACCTAATGTTAGCATGCATAATTTGCAACCTAAGGTCTAACTTGCATCCGAAACGAGCAAGCACATCCTAGGGGAACATAGTATGTAAAAGGATAAAGAAAGCAAGCTCGACAAAGCACACACATAAGATAGTAAGAAAAAAAAGAAGAGAAATGCTTTAGCCAAGGGGAGCGTATCACCCGAGACAAATAAGCGGGAGTGAGATGAAAAAACAAAATGTGATGTCCAAAGCGACTGAACACCTAACCAAGACATAGGAGATTGAGGTAGGAGACAGAAGACGATATGAACAATCACGGAGTATCAGCATCGGCCAATGCAAACTCCTGACAAAGCGTGGGGGTTCTATTGCAGAACCCCCCCCCCCCCCCACTCGATGACTCGATAACAAGGGAAAACACAACTCCAAAGCTTCATGGTGCGTCACGAGCTAAGGATGAGGCAGACGAAATTGAGGGGGTTGATTGCTAACCCTCCCTGCTCTCCTCCTTTTGAGGACTTCAATAAGGGATGGGGGGAATAATGTGGGCACAAATATAAACACACCTGCAGAATACCTACACAAAGTTAATTTTAAACAAACCACACACAAGTAGCAAACAAAATGCAAACAATGCAGAATTTTCCTAAACGAGTCTTTAAATAAACTAGAGGGGTTCCTGACATGATCAACAACGAAGACCCCCATCATACATCTCTATTCCAACTTCTCATGGCATCAGAAAGCAGTAAAATCCTGCTTCTCATGATATCTAGAAAAGAGGTAAAGAAATCTAGTAAAGTGTGAAGAAGTACAAAGGTAGTAGAGACGACTACCAAAGTGAGCAAATTGTCAAGAGAAGACAAAAGCAATAGAGAAGTAGAGAGTACGCATCGAGCAAGCTTCACCAAGAAATAAACAAAGTCAGAATCGATATCCAACTAAGATAAAGCAAACGCGGGTTGTGAATGCAAAATATAATCAGAAGTTCCTGCACAAGACATCATAAAGTATCACATGTATCAGGACAACATATAATACGACATGAATTTATCAGGATGATGAGAAATAAGGCGTGTCGCCTCAGGAGCGAGCATAAGCCGTATGCTTCAATCACATAACAACTCGATATGTTACATGATCGAAAGCACTAAAATGTACCTTGCATAGTGAACAAACACGTCAAAAATAACATGGTAAAGTGGCATGAAAATATGGATAAAAAAATAAGAGAAACATGTATATTTTTATTAGTTTTCATGTGTAAGGAAAATTCCAAAAAATTAAAGAATTAATTCCTAAGACATCCTATTATATTCTACTAATTTTTATCATTTTTATATTATTTTTATCATGCATTACATTGACAAACATTAACACAAAAATACTAAATTTAACAAAGAATTAGTGAATTCAGGAGGGTGCTGATTAGAATCTGATGGTGCATTGTAGTAAGCAATTCAGGTGCAGGGCCCAAACTGGATAAGGTCCAATACAATTTTTTTTATTGTGTTTCTTTAAGACCCAAATGAATTGAAACGGGCCCAGGGGGTGACGCCATCCGACCCAGTTCACCAACAGATCCATCCAAAATTTTTTTTACACTTCAACTTGTCAAAAACAAGGCTTGGTCCTAAGGAAGAGGAATTTTGGTCCAATTAAGATTTTTGTACCTTCTTCAGATTCCAAAAACAGGAACAGGCCTAAGCTAATCCGGTTCAGCCCACCACCATACCTCATCGGTCTAATTAAAAAAATGGTTGTTAAAGGGAAAGGGATTAGGGTTAAAAAAAGTGGATATTGGACTTCCACCGAGTTCTCTTCCTCCTTCGCTTACTCATCCCAAAGCAACGGCGGCTTCATCCTCTGGTTCTAGATGCTGTCGTCTCACTCTTTTCCTTTCTCCTTCTTCTTTCGATTTCTTACCTCTAATTCCTCAAATCGTGCCTCAACCTTACTAAACCTAATACAACATCAAAACCTAGTTCTTAAAATATAGAAATTACATACTCACAGCTACGAATTAAAACTTGCTACTATGGGGATAATACTCATAAATCTTCAAACGTTCATACAATATGATGCGAGGTAGAAGATGAACCAACCTGCAAAGTCGAGATTCTCTTAGATGTCCGTTGCAAGTATTGAAGATGAGTACAAAGATTTCGGAAGAAACCAAAGGATCTTGATTTTTGTAGGTAATATTATGTGCCTCTCCTTACTCTGCTCATTGTTTCTCTACTTATTTTTCTGGCGTTCTTCGGGAGTAATTCTACATTATTGTTGCGTTCTTGCTGAAGCACTATTATATGATGATGTTGAATACAGAGAGATGTTGACAGAGATGATGTGTGAGTAGTTATTGTTTGCAGAGAGAATGAAGATGAAGAAAGGTTGTAGAGATGAAGATTTCCGAAGTAGTGAAGTTACTTCTAAACCTTGAGGATGCATAGAGAGTGCAGAAAACTCAGAGAGAAGAGGGTGGAGATTTTTTCTGGTGATTTGTAAAAATGATCGTGTTTCCTTGAAGATTGGAGAGAAAAAAGGGCTTATATAGTTTGTTGGAGTTTGTTAAAGAGAAGTAAATCCCAGCCCTTGGATTTGACTTTCTGTTACATGATTGAATAGTGAGGATGGAGTCAGCTATGAGGGTTTGTTGAAGGTCTCGATGAGGTTCATAGAGAGGTAAGTTCCTTTTAATTTTCTATTATCTTCTATTGGAATTCCTCTTCTGTCATAAATTTGTGGCAGTTAGGGGTTATCATTAGAGGATAGATGGATTCTGTTATTTTTATGTTATTAAATGAGCTGTTAATTTCTGTATGGATGTTAGAGTTGGTTAGGAAATTAGCTGGGGATTTCTGTTAAGGTTCTGTTGGAAACTTTCCACTCCATTATGTTTTATTTGTTGTTGGAGGTTAGTTAATAAAGTCAGTTGGTTATAGGTTAGAAAAACAATTAGGGATTGGTTACAGGGTTAGTTAACTGACTGTTAATTCAATTTTGATAATTCTGTTGGTTTTTTCTGTAACAGTTAGGAAGTTAGAGCAGTCCCGTTAAAATCTGTTTATGGTTTCTAATTTTTGTATTTTTGCATATGCATGACACAATTTGGATGCTTGCATATTGTGTATATTTGGATTGGAACAAAGCAACATTTCCTTGAAGTGCATCAAGTTTTAGCGTAAAAATTAGGACAAGTCTAGGTCATGGAGTGAAGAAGGATTGGTTTTTCATAGGTTTAGGAACTTAGCACTTCAAGAATTCTAGGAGCATGCTTTATTCTTCTTCTTTTTTGTAAAACTTCCAAAATTTAACATCATGCTAGTTTGCGACTTGCTTACTTGTAGCTTTGGATGAATCATAAATAACCTTGAAATGTTTCACGAATCTTGTTTGAATTTTTACTAGGCTATTATGCTTTGTAAATATTTATGAAAGTGTTCGCCTTTGAATAGAAACTTGATGAAATTCTCGATTCCATGTCTGTTTCGACATGTTTTCCACGTCATCTTTGAATGCTTTCTTGAAGGATGTTGATCCTTTGGATACCAAAAAGAATTCCATGTGAATCATGCCATTTGACTAGCTTTTGCAATATTGAATCATGATCCCACAAGAACTTGAATTAAAAATCCAATTGGATGCCATGTCTGATACTTCTTAAAACCCTTACCCATTGCTTAAATACCCTGTATCTAATGGCCTACTCCCTAAGTCAATTCACATCTTGTAACCATATAGAAAACTCCCATTGATTGATTGATGCATATTTGAATCTGTATCCTCTCACGCACCAAGGTGTATGTAACTCAAGGATGTAAGTATGCATAAGATCCAACAAGGAAGCTTGTAATCCAAGGTACCAAGTGAATGGAACTTGAATCATAAAGCATACCTTGAAACTTGCTTCAACACTTTCCTATTTTACTCACACAACTTTGATGAAATATGATCTGATCTTGAACTTGAATGAATACCTCAAATTGAACATCAATTCTCAAAGGAAACCTTATCTCCAAATCTCAAGCAATAAATAACTTTCATTACAAGCAACACAATTTGTTTTGATTAAAAGACTCCACAAGCTCATCTCTGCATGTCAAGGCTTGCCCCTTGTATTTCATTCTAACACAACAATAATGCCTTGAAGAGTCTTTGAAAACGAAAATGATACTTGGAGCCAAGAAGAACACCTCAATTGAATTAATAAACACAAACACCATGGGCGAGAACCTTAGTTCTCTTGGGATACATTTGAGATGTTGAGAAGTAACCAAGTCCTAACTCATAAAGTCCTTATTTGGGGTATTGATGAAAAGCCTAACATTAACAAGTTGTAACTCTTTGATGAAGAAATTTGATGATCTTTATAGCTCGATGAGAATAAAGCTCTCAGTGACCATGAATACAAAAACCCTAGCTTTACAAACCATGGTTAATGAAAAACCAATTGATTCAAGCCTGAGTGAAGATAAGAGTCTAAAAGCACATACAAAACCCTAACTTCAAGATCCTTGTTCCCATGCTAAATTTACTGATTAATGAGGCATGATATGCTAAATGACCTATTGGGAGTTATGTACATGAGAAGAGTGCAAAATGCATAAGCTAGATAAAAATAAAAGGGTAGGACAGATTTGGGGTATTACAGCTGCCCCTATTTAATCGTCTTAAATCTAAAAGTTCGATTGGCACGTGCCTTTCAAAAGTTCAAGGTTGAAGATGATTAAATACCAATGCCAAAAATTTATTCTGAAAGGAAGTGTAAGTGATTATTTATTTTTGTGGTATCTGCCGGGGAATGGAGAATGTAAGTGTTTATTCTGAAAGGAAGTGTAAGTGTTTATTTATTTTTGTGGTATTCTGAAAGGAAGTGTAAGATGTTTATTTATTCAGTGAAGATATGGAGAATGTAATTATAACGTAGCAATAAAGGCAAAGGTTGGTACGAAAAGACAGCGAATAAGGTCTACAGACGACCTACGATCCTAAGGTGAAACATGAGAGTAATTTGTCGGAGAACCTAGCCTATGGGTAATCTCAGGTTCTAAGACAAGATTTATGGGAAGAACCTAGCCAACGGGAGATCTCAGGTTCTAAGAAGATCTGAGGAAGAACCTAACCAATGGGCGATCTCAGGTTCTAAGATGATCTGAGGAAGAACCTAGCCAATGGGCGATCTCAGGTTCTAAGATAATATAAGGAAGGACCTATCCAACGGGTGATCTCGGGTTCTAAGACGATCTGAGGAAGAACCTAGCCAATGGGAAATCTCAGGTTCTAATACGACTTGAGGAAGAACCTAGCCAACGGGAGATCTCAGGTTCCAAGACGATCCGGGGAAGAACCTAGCCAACAGGCAATCTCAGGTTCTAAGACGATCTAAGGAAGAACCTAGCCAACAGGCGATCTCAGGTTCTAAGACGATTTGAGGAAGAACCTAACCAACAGGCGATCTCAGGTTCTAAGACGATCTAAGGAAGAACCTAGCCAACGGGCGGTCTCAGGTTCTAAGATGGTCTGAGGAAGAACCTAGCCAATGGGAGATCTTAGGTTCTAAGGCGATCTGAGGAAGAACCTAGCCAACTGGTGATCTCAAGTTCAAAGATGATCTGAGGAAGAACCTAGCCAAGGGGAGATCTCAGGTTCTAAGACGATCTGAGGAAGAACCTAGCCAATGGGCGATCTCAGGTTCTAAGATGATCTGAGGAAGAACCTAGCCAACGGGTGATCTTAGGTTCTAAGACGATCTATGGATGAACCTAGCCTACATGCGATCTCAGGTTCTAAGATGATCTAAGGAAGAATCTAGCCAACGGGTAATCTCAGGTTCTAAGATGATTTAAGGAAGAACCTAGCCAACGGGAAATCTTAGGTTCTAAGAAGATCTATGGTAGAACCTTGCCTACGGGCAATCTCGGGTTCTAAGACGATCTAAGGAAGAACCTAGCCTATGGGCGATCTTAGGTTCTAAGATGATCTATGGAAGAACCTAGCCTATGGGTGATCTTAGGTTCTAAAGCGAGACCTACAGACGATCTTCCAAGATTACAAGGCCTACATACGACTTACAAGGGAATCTAGATCTGCGGTTGATCTAAGATCCTAAGGTAATACCTACAAGAAATCTACCAAAATCTAGGTCTATGGGCGACCTAAGGGAATCTAGATCTACGGTCAATCTAAGCTCCTAAGGTAATACCTATGGGCAGTCTACCAAAAAATGGGCCTATGGGCGACCTACAATTCTAAGAAGGTGGGAGTATTGGTCACGACACGGTGATTGAAGATGCGAGAGTGACCAAGTTTATGCATTTGTTGGGATTCAAAGGGAAGTTAGAAACAGACGAGTGTTTGGATAACTGACACAGATGACTGTTTAGGAAACTGACACATACAAGTGTTTGTAAAATTGACACGACGAGTGTTGGAACACTGAATTATTTGTCAGACGGAAACTGACTACCAGACGAGAACTGGGTTTAGAATGACAAGGTGTATTGATTTTACCTGGAATTCATGGTACAAGGCATTGTCACCATTACCTGGGATTTTTGGAGGTAAAGGATGTTAGCTGAAGGTTTGGGAGTGATATCCTCTTGTAGATACATATTACTACTTTTGAATGATTCGGGTCTTTCGTGTAAAGTACCTGATCTGACTTATGCTTCGTATGCATGTTTGAATTTTTTTTGACGCAAAGATCCATTTTGATGGATCGGGTACGCGCTTTTGAGGATGCAATGTTATGTAGTGATAACTATATGCAAATGTGAAGACATAGAATTCATGGGGATAAGAGAAGGCTCATTAAGAGCTATTGTTCATCACTAGGGATGCCAATACATATTAGTGCTAGAAGCCTGCAATACCGAGGATTGTTGGGGATACTCATAAGAATTTTCACTGGGAGCTCATGATACCGAATATTATCGATGACTCCACTAAAGATTGAATTGCTGACGGAGTGAGTTTACAGGTACGCCACTGAATTCTGAATTGCATTGTTGGGGAAGAGATAATTTGGCCTAACTTCCCTACATCCTGAACCACTTGGAGGATGGTAGAACAAAATATGCCGAAGAATGGATGCTGAACACCATGTAGATCTCTTCGAATACACGCCCCAAGTTTACGCCACAATGGGGAATTACCTATTGAATCACTTGGAGATAAAAAATAGGAATGAACACCTATGAATGCCTTGGTTTAACTCTGCGAGTGCCCCAGTTTACTCCACTAGGGATTCCCCAGTTTAACTCTTGGGATGCCCCAGTTTCGCTCTTGGGGAATATGTACTTGCACATGCCAGTCAAACAGAAACTCTGAATTTTCTGAATTCAGTTGGGGAATCAGGTTTGAAGTTGTCTGTAACAGATGAAAGAGGCTTTACGCGCTTTCCAGGTCAGGGTGACCATTATAAATTGCTACTTGCAAAGAAAAATAACACTTGGAATGCATACGACACTCCCTCGTGGTTATATATTGACGTAAAGTCAAGTTTTATCTTAGCTTGGGAACTTTTATTCCCCATGTTTCTAATGCAGTGTTTAATAGCAAATAAAACACATTTTGCATACGAAAAACATTTTATGATAGTAAAAGACATCTTTTTGATGAAAACAATTTTTTTGATCGGCCTGTGAATAGGCATTTGTACAAGGATCCAACTCCTATATGAGGTAGTTGGAAAAAAGAAATGGAAAACACAACAGTATAAATGGCAATGAGAGATGCTCGAATTTCCATTAAAACAAGTATTTCTACAGTTCCCATATCCTCAGTAGTCTCAATGCCTTGCCTCTGAAGAGTAGCAGTTGGACCGATCAAATCACTTCCAAGGTTCTATAGATGTGTGTGTGTTATTCGTGAAGAGAATTCACACTAGAGCCTCTCGCTTATGATCCCTAACTTTTGCTTGGATCGCCCTTTCGGGTTTTCGATCCAACGGGATACCCCTTTTTTGCCTAAGTCGCCCTTTCAGGTTTTCGAATTAGTGGGTTATTATCTTTTTCATTTTATCCCTAATTTTTTCCTGGACTTTTTATGTCCACCAGGATGCCCATTTTTGCCTTAGTCACCCTTTCGGGTTTTGGACTTAGCAGGTCTCTTTATGCGTAGTATTTTTTGACTGAGTCTGAATTGACTGGAAGTGGAACGTCTTCCCCATCAATGTCTGTTAGGATTAGATCACCTTCTGAAAAGGCTCTCTTCATGATATATGGTCCCTCGTAATTGGGAGTCCATTTTCCCCTTGGATCAGAATGGCTTTGCATGATAACCTCTCTCAAGACCAAATCACCAGGATAAAACCTCTGAGGACGGATCTTTTTGTTGAATGCTCTTTTCATCCTCTGTTGGTACAACTGGCCATGACAAATGGCTTCCAGACGCTTTTCGTCAACCAGGTTGAGTTGGTCGAATATTGTCTAAACCCACTATGTCTCATCAAGCTTGGTTTCTATCAGAACCCTCAACGAAGGAATCTCTACTTCGATAGTAAACATTGCATTCGTACCATAGACAAGAGAAAATGGAGTTTCCCCCGTCGAAGTACGCACAAATGTTCTATAGACATGCAGAGCGAAAGGCAACATTTCATGCAAATCTTTGTATGTTTTGACCAACTTCTAAACGATCTTGTTTATGTTCTTGTTAGCAACTTCAACAGCACCGTTCATCTTTGGTCGATACGGCGATGAATTGTGATGTTCAATTTTGAACTATTCATACAATTCCGTCATCATGTTGTTGTTAAGATTAGAACCATTGCCAGTGATGATTCTGTGAGGAATTCCGTAACGGCATATGATTTCTTTTCTGATGAAATTGGTAAGGACCTGCTTGGTTACATTCTTGTAAGAAGCTGCTTCCACCCATTTAGTGAAATAGTCAATAACAACTAGAATGAACCTATGACCATTCGAAGCACGGTTAAATCCTCCCAATCATGTCAATCCCCACATTGAGAACGGTCATTAGGAAGTCATAACATTCAAAGGAGTTGGAGGAACATGAATTATGTCTGCATACACTTGGCATTTGTGGCACAATTTTGCATATACACAACAAGCACTCTCCATTGTCGTCTAGAAATATTTCGCATGTAGGATTTTCTTTTCCATAGAATGCCCGCTCTAATGAGTCCAGAAAGAACTCTCATGGATTTCCTTTATGATCGACTCTGCTTCGTGTCTATCCACGCATCTGAGCAAAACCGAGTCATGATTTCTCTTATACAGGATGTCTCCTGATAAGAGTAACTTGGATGCTAACCTTCTAAGTATACGCTTATCACAAATTGTAGCATTTTTGGGATACTCTTGCTTCTCGAGGTACCACTTGAGGTCGTAATACCACGACTTCTCATCAGACACATCCTCGATCGAGAGATAATGAGCGGGAAAGACATGTGCAAGCTCTTTGTAATGAAGGATGCATATGTTAGGAACCTGATTTGAAAAGCTCACCGAGAACATTGATGCTAAAGTAGCTAAAGCATCGGCCAACTAGTTTTTGTCCCTGGGAATATGTTCGAAGGTGATTTCATCAAAAGCGGGTATTAGCTGGAAGATGTAGTCTCTGTGTGGAATCAAACTGGGGTGCCTCGTCTCCCAATCACCTCGTACTTGATGTATGACCAAAGAAGAGTCTCCAAAGACTTCAAGGATTTTGATTTTAAGGTTAATGGCTTCCTCGAGCCCTATCACACAGGCTTCGTTCGTACAGTTGAAACATAACCGGGCCGTAAATGGTGTATGAGTATTGCATAGAGAAGTCAATATTTCCCCAATTCCATGACCTATAGCATTCGAAGCACCATCGAACGTAAGAGTCCTTCGTCTTCTAAATCGACCCCATCATAATCATTAAGCTCCATAACATCTTCATCAGGAAAGTCAAATTTCATTGATTGGTACTCTTCCAATGGCTGATGAGCGAGATGATCCACAAGAATGCTACCCTTGATAGCCTTTTGTGTAACATACTGAATGTCATATTCAAATAAAAGCATCTTCCATCAGGCAAGCCTTCCCGTAAGTGCTGGTTTATTAAAGATATACTTTATCGGGTCCATCTTTGATATTAGAAAGGTCGTATATGTCAGCATATACTGCCTCAGACATCGAGCTACCCAAGCAAGCGCACAACAAGTTTTTTCAAGCAAAGAATACCTAGATTTGAAATCGGTAAACTTTTTACTCAGATAATAAATGGCGTGCTCTTTATGTCCCGGTTCGTCATGTTATCCAAGCACACAACCCATAGATCCTTCCAGCACCGTCAAGTACATGATGAGAGGCCTCCCAGGAACTGGAGGAATAAGGATTGGTGGCTCTTGGAGATATTTTTTGATATTTTCAAAGGCTTCCTGGCAATTATCATCCCATTGACATCTTTATTCTTGTGCAGCAATTTAAAGATGGGTTCAAAAGTAGCTGTGAGATGAGAGATGAAACTGACTATGTAGTTTAATCTCCCGAGAAATCTCTTACTTCTTTTTCATTTTTTGGTGCTGGCATATTTTGCATTACTTTTACTTTGCTGGGATCTACTTCAACTCCTTGCTGACTTATGATACAACCAAGTAGTTTTCCAGATCGCACCCAGAGGTGCACTTGTTCCGATTAAGCCTTAGCCTAAACTTTTGCAGACGCGCAAATAACTTTTGCAGATGGACCATATGTTCCTCCTCGGTTTACAATTTTGCAATCATATCGTCAACATATACTTCAATCTCTTTATGAATCATATCATGAAAGAGCGTTACCATAACACGTTGATATGTTGCACCAGCATTTTTTAGACCAAAAGGCATGACTTTATAACAGTAAGCACCCTATGTAGTAGTGAATGTCGTCTTTGTCATGTCTTCTAGGGTCATCCTTATCTGATTGTGCCTAAAAAAAACCATCCATGAAGGAGAAAACTGAGGACTGAGCCATATTATCAACCAATAGATCGATGTAAGGTAAGGGAAGTCATCCTTTGGGCTTTCTTTACTCAAATCCCGATAATCCACACACATGCGTACCTTTCCATATTTCTTAGGAACGGGTATGATGTTGGCAATCCAATCTGAGTATTCACATACCAACAAGAAGCCTGCATTCAAATGCTTTTCAGCCTCTTCTTTGATCTTAAGAGACATATCTGGACGAGTTCTCCGCAACTTTTGCTTTACCAGAAGACATTCTGGCTTGAGTGGAAAACGGTGCATGACTATATCCGTATCCAAACCAAGCATATCTTCATACGACCAGACAAATATGTCAGAGTACTCTATGAGAAGTTCAATCAACCCCTTTTTTATATCATCTTGCAAAGCAGCCCCTATCTTGACCTTTCTTTTTACTGTGTCAGTCCCGAGATTGATGATCTCAATGGCTTCTTGATGAGGCAGAATCACTTTCTCTTCTTGTCTCATAGCCTTGCCAATTCCTATGGAATTTCAGAATCTTCCCCACTATCTTCATCGGCTTGGTCATTAGGATTTCCAAGGATATTTGTGCAAGTAACTATAATATCATTGTTTTTAATAGAATTCGAGGCAGACCCGCATGACTGATAAATCATGCCTCATTTTAGAATATGGATGCAAATTGAAAAATGGTTTAAGAGTTAGAAGGAAAAGCAACGCCATTTTTTTTATTTTACTAAAATAAGAAAAGACAGAGAGTAAAAATTGTATGCAAAAATGCGATTTTATTCAAGTTTAAACAAACATAGAAACATGAGGGGGACCTTTTCACAAGCTGTCAACATGCTTCGGGAAAAACATGTGACTTATTTAAAACAAGAACATTACATGTCAAAGAAAACCACTTCGGGAATATTAGTAGCAGTCCAATTACCGAGTTCTTGATCAGGTGAAATATGGTAGATATACTGAGCCACCACACCTTCTTCATCGTCATCATCCACTACATGGATTTATCCTTGAACACTTGGACCAGCACTAGAAAACACTTCTGAAAGCGGGGGAACTTGTTTTCCTTTGAGCACAGTTGGACCCATACAAACACGATCTGAAAAAGAAGACCCGATCCCAAGTCCAGACTTGTCCTACTTTTCGCACACCTCGACCACTTTTCCCCAGTCTCCATTGGGAATCCCAGACTCCACAATGGCTTTGGCATCCCAGACTCCACAACAGAAATTATTTCCAAGGCTTGGAAAGGGGTTTCATGTACTTCCCCGTCCACTTTGACATAACGAAAGGAAGTAACATTGTTTATCACGACATCTTCCTCTCTGCCAATGACGATGACCTTGTCTTGGATGATAAATTTCAAATGTTGATGCAGAGTTGAGGTTACAGCTCCTGCCATATGTATCCACGAGCTCCCCAACAGACAATTATAAGATGGATAAATATCCATGATATAGAATGACAGGTAGAACATGTGGGGACCAATCTTGATGGGTAGGTCAACTTCCCCTTCTACAGATATTCTTAACCCATCAAAAGCTTTGACCGTCAGCGTGTTAGGTTTCATCATAACCCCGTCCATGTTCATCTTGAACAAAGTATGTTTAGGCATCACATTCAAAGAAGACCCAGTGTCTACCAGGACTCGAGACATCACAGTGTCTAAACATCTGATGGAAATATGCAACGCTTTATCATGAGCTTGACCCTCAGGAGGAAGCTCACCATCACTGAAACCCATACAGTTCCCTGCAGAAATATTTGTATCAATTCCTTCAAATTGGGCCATAGAAATTTCAGTATTCACATGAGAACCATGCATAATTATCATCAAGGTTGTTCGATGTGCTTCGGAGTACAGAAGGAGGGATGAGATCAATATCTTTAGAGTTGTCTGATTCAGTTGGTCAACCACCTTGAAATCACTCTTCTTGATCACCCCGATTAACTACTCCACTTGTTGTTCAAAAGGCGTCCCGGGAGAATCGTTGACTACTTGCTTCCCCTTATCTTTCACACGAGTCTCTTTGATAACTTCTTCGGGAGGAGGTGGAGCAGGAGCTAAGACTCTTCCACTTCGGGTTATTCTACTAGTTCCGACAATGTTGGTTATGACCTTATTCTCAATCAGAGGATAAATAACTTTCTTTCCACTGATGTAAACAACATTATATTCCCATGGAACTGCCCTGTTATCATCCATCGGAATAAGAACTGGCTTTGGAAGTTTTGATTCTTGGGTTGGCAGGGGAGCAACCGCATTCTGATTTGGCGCAGGGAGCGATGGAACTTGTATAACCAATGGAACTCTTGAAGTGTTCCTCTGAACATTGTCTGGATAATACGGAATTTCTAGAATAGCAACATCACCTTCGAGGATGACTTTCTCAACTCTAACAACCCCTTCGTCCATCAATCTCTGAATGGATTTTTTCAAATCATCACACTCGTCCAGATTGGATGAGCATTTCAAACGAAAGTCCTGAAGCTCTTGTAGAACTTCCTACTGCAAAAGATGTTCTCTTAAAACCTCTATTGACATCTGAATCTCATTGACCTGAGTCACTGAGTCCCGACCATCATCGAACCCGACTGCGTTGGTAGCAGCCCCATGGTGGGGAGGCATAGGATTGTTCTGAACATTAGGGCCTATAGGAGCGAAGCTTAACTCCTTGGCATCCAAAAGAGATTTCACCTTGTACTTTAAAGCTTTGCAATTTTTGATCGAGTGGCCTGCAGCGCCTGAATGAAACTCACAACGTGCATTAGCATTATATCCCCTTGGAAGTTCTACCGGTGGAGGAGCTAACTCTTGAAGTTGTACTAATTGACCAGCTAGAAATTGTGGAAGCAATTTGGCATACAACATCATGATTGGATCAAACTTCCTCTCGGGATACCTTTGCGGCCTTTGTCGTCCCCTTTGTCCTTGGGGCCTCTGATTCTGTTGATAGTTTTATAGCGGTGCATACTGTTGTCGCGGAGAAGCAACAACAGTTTGGTAAAATGGAACTTGTACAATAGCTTTCCCTTTGTCAATAGAGGCATTTCTCACCTCTCCTTCCTTTTTCTTGACAAAACCGCTATAATACAGTTTCTTTCCACCACCTGAGTTGTTGTTACCATTTGTGCCAGATGCACTTGTAATAGTCCATACTTTAATACACATTTCAACCCGCTCCCTGATGATAACCATATCTGAAAATGAATCAGAAGTACTGCCAAGCATATGTTGCAAATACGGACCTCGGAGGGTACTCATAAACAAATCTACCAGTTCCCGGTCCAGGAGAGGAGGTTGAACCCTCGCGTCCGAACTGCGCCACCTCTAGGAATACTCTTTGAAAGACTCATTAGTCTTCTGATACATACTCTGCAACTATGCACGGCTAGGCGCCATGGTGGTGTTATAATGATAATGTTTCAGGAAAGCATCGACAAGCTCATCCCAAGTACTAACATGAGTTTGCTCCAACTGCATGTACCACTCTAATGGAGCTTAATCCAGACTGTCCTGAAAGAAATGCATAAACAACGACTCGTTGCTAGAATAAGAAACCATCTTTCCGTATTAAAATCAAAGATGAGTCTCTAGGCATGTAACCCTCTTATACTTGTCGAATTTCGGTACCTTGAACTTCGGTGGAATCACAACCCCCGGAACCAGACACATAGCAGCAGCACTGAATCCTGGTTTCTTGGAAGTCTCCATAGCCTTTAGACGTTCTTCCAAAGCCTTGTACATTTTAGCAGTTTCAAACAAATCAGTTGTAGAATCCTTTGGAGGGTCATCGAGATCGATGTCATCATGGTGGTCATCCACAATCAGCCGTGGGTTCTCTTTAGGAATTCCCTCGTTGTCATTCCTGGGTCCTCCATTCTCAGACATAGAGGCACTGTCAACCAACTTAGTAACACTCAGTCTATGATCTTCCTGCCCTTGGATGATGACATGAAGAGTTTCCATGAGCTGACTCATTTGATCACCCATGGTGTCCATGTCTTTGCAGAGAGCAGCCTGATTCTGATCAATCTTCTCCATAATCCTCAACTTATTGGCTCGAGTTCAATAAGGATGTAAGGAAGTCGTCTTGTAGATTCTGAAAATAAGAGGCAAAACCATCAGATAAGAATTCTTTCCAGAAAACCTACAATGAAATGCATGATATGTATGATGTATGAAATGATTGTCCATTCCTGATTTTTCACAGCTCAATTAATGTCAGTAATGATTGAGAAACATGATAATAAGAACGACCATATAAAGGAAACATCCAGAAAATAGGAGAAATTCCTGTGGGGTTCAATACAAGAAAGTTTTGAGAGCACAAGATAAGCAATTCCGTCCAACAAGCCTAATCGAGATAGCAATATAATAATCAGCCTGAAAGTAGGCTACCTTTCTTTATCCATCTCTATCTCACACCACTAAGGCCCAAATAAAGTTCCTTAGCAATAGCTTCAAACCGGGTTCGTTCATAACAGCAACAAATATGTGCTCGTTAATCTTGGGCAAATGAGAGTACTCTTTCGAAGTTGGAGTGATCTAATGGTCCCGGAATGGACATGCACATGCAAGGTTAGTATATAGTTTCATTTTTCTGACATTTCTTTTTGAAAAGTAAACATGATATGATGTAAGTGCAAGTGATCATGGGGTTACTACTTCCATGATACTGATTTTTGTTGTACTGTCTCTGCATAGTCTGCAAGTATCAGGGTCACTAGTTTGGAACATATCTGAAAGAACCTCATGAACATCAGATTCGGAACTCAGAAAAAAAATCTAAAAACCTCATAGTCACTGATAGAAATCCAGAATATAACCATTAGAACCGATAGTCACCATCTGAGTATAGTCACCATCTGAACATAGTCGCCATTTGTACATGTGATAATAATTCCCTCCCCACTCATGGGTGAAAACTTGGTCAAGGTAAGGTCGGGTAACTTAGAATCGAGGGTACTCTTGAAAAACTATCATCGTATCACCTACGTGAAAATGATAACCCCTTATTTGTACCTCATCTGAGCATGGACGACATGACGGTGATAGTGAGACCTAAGTCAACTAGCCATTCATGTTCAACTCAATTCCAAGTGTTCCTATCATGTACAACTCTGGCCTAGGTATTGGGCCTCTTACCTCATAGTAACACCCACCCAGTGAGAAGCAGATCCAGTACAACAGTAGTATATAGTAAACACTAAAATGTAATGCACACATATGCTCAGGTATATACAAAATGAATGAATAAACAGAAATCATAAAAATAAACACCCAAAGAAAGGAAACAAGAGCTAGGAGCGGCTCCGTGATGGACCAACATTTGGTCTACCTATCCCTAGTGAAGTCGCCAGCTGAAACGACCGGCTGAAAATCATCAAACAATGAAGTCTCCATCAAACGTCTTTTATCCCACATGAAGGGAAAGGTAAACATCGAGAAAACCTGAGAAGGAAGAAGTCACGGATTTGCGATCGAGAGATTAGGTAAGGGAGTCTATTACGTGAAGGGAAGGTATTAGCACCCCACACACCCATAGTACTCTACGGTATCCACTCTTTTTATCTATCTTATGGGTGTGTTTAATTTATACTTACTGTTTACTACTGCTAAAGGGAGAATTCATGCAAAAGAAATTAGAAAAGAATGTAGGGAAAATAAAGTTGTACTAACTTAGGCCCTACCCTAATGCATATGTATCCTTTTTGAGGAATCAGAGCTACCGTAGTTCGGCTCATATGTTTTTGTTTGTTTTGTGGTTTTATGGACAATGTTAATTCTGCCTTCTTCCACAGCTCGACCTTTGGAGACTTATGTGTTGGCACAGAAGTAAATTAATCATGTCCTTGCTTGAAAAAGGTTTTATAAAAAAGGTACTTGGGCGCACAAAAAGGTTTGAATTCGTTTGTATTTTTGTTACCTTGAAAAGGGGTTTATGTGAAATTAGCATGTTTTTTATTTGCTAAGAAAAAGGTTTTAGTTTTAAATGCAAGGATGCAAAAGGGAAGAAAAGAGTCTAAGGGAGACTAGCCTATTTCTAACCTAATGTTATCATACAATGGTAGTCCTAAGGTTTGGATTAACAAAAGGGAAACATCTACCTAATGTTAGCATGCATAGTTTGCAACCTAAGGTCTTACTTGCATGCGAAAGGAGAAAGCACATCCTAGGGGAACTTGGTATGTACAAGGATAAAGCAAGCAAGCTAGACAAAGAACACACATATAATAGTAAGGAAAAGAAGAGAAATGCTTTATCCAAGGGGAGCATATCACCCGAGACAAACAAGTGGGAGTGAGATGAAAAAACAAAATGTGATGTCCAAAGCGACTGAACACCTAACCAAGATATAGAAGATCGAGGTAGGCGACAAAAGATGATATAAACAATCATAGATAATCAACATCGGCCAATGCAAACTCCTTACAAAGCTTGGGGGTTCAATTGTAGAACCCTTCCCCACTCGACGACTCGATAACAAGAGCAAGCACAACTCCGAAGCTTTGTGGTGCGTCACGAGCTAAGGATGACACAGACGAAATTGTGGGGGTTGATTGCTAACCCTCCCTGCTCTCCTCCTTTTAAGGACTTAAATAAGGGATAGAGGGGGATAATTCGGGCACAAATATAAACACACCTGCAAAATACCTACACAAAGGTAGGATTTTAAACAAACCAAACACAAGTAGTAAATAGAATGCACACAATGCATAATTGCCCTAAACAGGTCTTTAAATAAACTAGAGGGGTTCCTGACATGATCAGCAATGGAGACCCCCTTCATACATCTCTATTCCTACTTCTCATGGCATCATAAAGTAGTAAAATCCTACTTCTCATGATATCTAGAAAAGCGATAAAGAAATGTAGTAAAGTGCAAAGAAGTACAAAGGTAGTAGCGGCGACTACCAAAGAGAGCAAATCGTCAAGAGCGGACGAAAGCAATGGAGAAGCAGAGAGTACACGTCGAGAAAGCTTCACTAAGAAACAAACAAAGTCAGAATTGATATCCAACTAAGATAAAGCAAACACGGGTTGCAAATGCAACGCGTAATCAGAAGTTCATGCACAAGACATCATAAAGTATCGCATGTATCAGGACAACTTATAATACGATATGAATTTCTCAGGATGATGAGAAATAAGGTGTGTCGCCTCAGGAGCGAGCATAAGCCGTATGCTTCTATCACATAACAACTCAATATGTTACATGATCAAAAGCACTAAAATGTACCTTGCACAGTGAAAAAACACATCATAAAATAACATGGAAAAGCGGCATGAAAATATGGATAAAAAACTAAGAGAAACATGAATATTTTTATTAGTTTTCATGTGTAAGGCTTATACAGTTTGTTGGAGTTTGTTACAGAGAAGTTAATCCCATCCCTTGAAATTGACTTTCTGTTACATGATTGAATGGTGAGGATGGAGTCATCTATGAGGGTTTGTTGAAGGTCTCGATACGGTTCATGGAGAGGTAAGTTCCTTTTAATTTTCTGTTATCTTCTGTTGGAATTCCTCTTCTGTCAGAAATTTGTGGCAGTTATGGGTTATCATTAGAGGATAGATGGATTCCGTTATTTTTCTGTTATTAAATGAGCTGTTAATTTCTATTTAGATGTTAGAGTTGGTTAGGAAATTAGCTGGGGATTTATGTTATGGTTCTGCTGGAAACTTTCCACTCCGTCATGTTTTCTTTGTTGCTGGAGGTTAGTTAATAAAGTCAGTTGGTTATGGAAGTTGGTTATAGGTTAGAAAAATAGTTAGGGATTGGTTACAGGGTTAGTTAATTGACTGTTAATTCAATTTTGATAATTCTGCTGGTTTTTTCTGTAACAGTTAGGAAGTTAGAGCAGTCCCGTTAAAATCTATTTTGTGGTTTCTAATTTCCATATTTTTGCATATGCAGGACACAATTTGGATGCTTGCAGGATGTGTATACCAATATTGGAAAAAAGCAGTATTTCCTTGAAGTGC